>CM061919.1:92399338-93021342 GCA_031002005.1 Vandiemenella viatica | reverse complement strand
TCCCTTTAGTCAGTGGCCTCTTCCAAGCTTGCATTGAAAAATAAGAGAGGATCTCAATAGTAATGAAGTAACACTCAAATAGTCAGAGATAACTGTTCACCTTTTATCTTTTAACACGCAATTTATTTTTATTTATACTCACCCACTGGATATATAATTATTGTTTTAAGACATGCTTCAACAGGAGTTACCTGGTAATATTTCTTCTTAAATTTACAGGGCTAAATTACTCTTGTTTTTTCTTGAATATTCCCTAACTATCCATAATAATTTTTCATTTGCATTTAAAACTGTGCAATGATGATAAAATTCGTTTTCTATTAATAAAAGTCCCTAAAAATTCTTTACAAATATTGCACGGTGTCGAATACGAGGGAAACGTTTTCTGCTGAAACACTTTGTGGTACTTACGGCTTAATAACCTTAGCAGATTTAAGGATGGCTCTCGAAACAGCAGAATTCTTTTAGCGATTTAAGACTTCTCTAAATTTAAGCAGTGCAGAATAAAAAATGGTATATTCGCATCCTTAACTTACTAATGGCCTCTCTTGGTCTCACTAACGTTTGCCTTCGATGAACAAACCTGACTTCAGAGTGACCACTTGAAAATCCTTCTTTACTAACATAGCCTTTTTACCGATGAAACACGACTACTACAAAGCGACTTCTCAAGTCCTCATACAATGACCAACTTACTCCCCTCAACTCCTCAAAAAAGCATAGGCCTACTTTTCCTTATGCAGAAATTTAAAATTTTATTGAGGGAACACATATGGTATTCCTCTGATAATTGATGAATGGCTTGCATACACCAGTACACAGCCTTGCTAATGATTGATAGAAAGTCCTACTCCAACTTTTGCTCCAGTAATTATACCTGCTGTCTAAATGAGGTAAAACTGTGTTGACGCGTCACTGGGATGCGGTTCTTGCACGGAAGACCTCCGGTACAAATTATTTCCCCTTGCTCTGATTGTAGAAATGTAGAAATAAACCAGCTCTAAAAAGCCTCAAGTTGGTCCTTTTTTCTCTTATTGAAGCTCTAGATCTGTCACGCGTTATAATTATTTACCCTAGAGAACAAAGACTGCAAGTATACATGGTGAAAGCATACGTGAGTATAATTTCCGAACCAAGGCGAATTCTATGTAGGAATGCGAGTATTTCTAAAATGCTCATTTATAATAGTCGTCATTTGACCTGTGGCAATAGAAAACATTTTAATTCTCCCTCTCGGCCTGTTACAAGCAAATACTTTGGCCCCTAAAAATTTTTCAGGTCATTATTGCGAAAGTTGATCGTGAATAATTTTAACCTTCAGTTATTAGTAAAAATTGATTTCCTGTATTGATCATCAATTTTCTATGAATATCTGCGTTATAAGACTGTAAAATTTACGTCAGTGTGTGAGAGAGTAGCATATAGAAAAATCAGTGGATTACTTACATTTCCATAGAAATTAAAAATTTTCCCTAGTTTTTTGCATTACCATTTTAAGGAGGTAGTGTGATTGAGATTGCAATCAAATTGTTAGTGACAACAACTTGTATAGCACATGAAAATTGTGTATATTTCTCTTACTTTCAATCTGTACACAAATACAGCAGTCCATACCTCTGTCCCAGTTGGTCTCAGTTAGATTATATCAAATTTCTATTTGTTGGGTGTTTCTTTCAGCTGTTACAAATTTGTTACCTTCGAAAGTAATATTAAAACATAATTATAATAATTGAGAAATATACGAACAACTTCTGATGTGAGGGAAAATTTATTATTCATTTTTATCCTTTGATTAAAAATACGGATTTAAATATCTATCTTTTTACGTTTTATTTAAGGATATCTTAGTATGATGAATATTTTTCATGAATATTGTAAGTTTTAAAATTTACACCAGATTTCTTGCAACTGTAAAATGACGACAGGGTTTTTTGCTGTACGATCGTATAGAACATCGTGGAACTAGTGGAATTTTATAATTTTTGCACAGTGCCCACAAAAATAATCCCAAGTTCTTTCTTTCGAGTTGAATTATTCGTTAATATAGGAAAACAATCAGGTAGAGTTTTCGCCCGTATAGTTAATGAAATTTAAATAGTTATTACATTACTTTTATTAGCTTTAGGGGATGGTATTTAAATTCAAAAACTGCTTGAAGACCACAGTTTATTTTGTTTTCTTTCTGAAGTTAGCTTCTTGTTCCCCCAGAGGTTTGAAGAATTCTTGTGGAATTTGCATATATTTAAATGGAAATCTTAGACAGGAATCTTAAAAGTTTCTGCAGTACTATACACCCACAAGAAATGCTTGAAACAAACAGGCATAGCAACCTTTATCATTTTCTTTGGATTATATTTATTTCAATTCGAACATTAATGTAGCTTTGTTTATTATGTATATACAAAACTAACAATTTGGTTAAACTAATGTTTACTTCATTTTTCCACTCCGAAAGTCAGTAGAATTGTATCACTGATAGTTTATGTAGTAAAAAATAACATTCATATAATATTTTCAAGTTGTAATGCAACTATATTTATTTTTTATTTGTTTCAGGTATGTCTAAAACTGTCTTGGTGAATCTTATTTCTTCCATCTCAGAAGATTCAGAGTGTAAGTAAACAGGTCTTTTAGTACGATGTTTGTTTTTACAAATTATAATTTCCGAGTTCTCTAATTACTTGTCTGTGTGTGTAAAAGTGACTGTGATATTAATCACGGCTATGCGTATTTTCGTAATGACGGAAATCCGTATAGTACTTAAATTGTTGCAATAGTTTTATGACGGTTGCTATAGTTAAAATTTAATTAATTTATTCAGAGTATAATGTGCTGAGGATTTGTAAAGAGAAAGAAAAAATCAGTAGAAAAAAATTCTATTCCCCACAGAAAAATCATGATAATAATATGTAATATTTTCCATTTATTTAACTTGCATCAAGACTCAATAGTTTCTCACATCTCAACAAAACCATATTACAGTAATGGAACTAAGCACCAGATGAAAAAATCTAATGCCTGGACAAATTAAGTAAAATTAAGTGTTGAGTACGCACAATAAATGCAACAAAAATTCTGATTTTAGAGAGAAAATAAGAATTAATTACTAGACTAGCTGTTCCGCGCGACTTCATATGCGCGATCGTAAAGAATTAAACTGCTAGAATTGGAGATAGAAAGCTGTAAGTTACCTAAAAGATATCCCGCGAACTATCTGCGAGAGAAACAAAGCATGAGCAACGAATATGATATTACAGATACTTACAGGCGCTACCTTACGCGTATGTCTGTTCAGTTTGTTTTCGAAATTTCGTAACACAATATTTTACTATTCCAAAGAAAAATAATAATAATAATAATTATAATAAAAAAAATAAAAAATTCCTATGTCCTACCTATTTCCTTGTCAAATTTCATCAAGATTGGTTAACCATTTAGTTGTGAAAACGTAACAAACAGATAGCGTTTTTTTCGCATTTATAATATTAGTGTGGATGGTATAGTTTTGCTTTACTCTGCAGTAACGAATCTGCTTGATGCCATCGGATTTTAATTTTTAACTTTTTGCCGTAGGTTCAGACACCTCTTTCGTACGAGTGTAACGACCAGTGGGTGCTAGTTAGTCGAAAAACACGATTTCTTAATATTAAATCGAGGACAGCATGCACAACTTGATAACCACAACGAGGCGATGAACCGTCACTAATGTGCTCCACTAATAAGGAACTGGTGGTTGCCAAACGTGGAAATCATGTAATCTGTCATAAGGATTGAATTGATGAATGTGATGATTGGGTCCCGGTTCGAATCCCTGTCTAGGCAGGGATTTTAATTGCCTCTTAAGCCGACCTTCCCCTCTGGCATAGCTTACTGCGTAATGTGAACGGTTCCGTTGTTCGGATTCCACGTTAAACTGTAGGTCCCCTGTGGCCGTCAAAACTGCCGGGTTAGGTTAAGGTGGCTACGATAGGGGCGGATTGCGCAGCCAATAAACACCGTATCATCAGGTCATTATGACCATTCGGAATTATTATTATATAGCATATTCATTATCCACCAAGTTGCAGAACCAGTCACAAATGCCATCTTTCAGTTCGTTGTCACTTCCATAGTGGTTTCCATCAAAAAAATCATTAGCTTTGGGGCGAATATGATAACATAGATCTACAAAAACTTCCCACTCTTACGGTTGTAGCACGTTAATTTGGTTTTGATGGGAAAGGGAATGTTATCATTCCATTAAATGGTGCTTTGTTTCTAGAGTTTTATGCAAAATCCAGGTCTCATCACTATTACCAAAAGCTTCTCGTCATCCTTGTTGTACTGACAGAAAAGTCAGCGCAACTTTCATTCTGTTTTGTTTCTATTTATCTGTCAAACCTCTAGGAACCTACCTGACATCCATTTTTCTGTAGCACAAATCACTATTAACAGTTTCTTACAGAACTGTTCTTAAAGTTTCTGGAAAGAAAATTTGTCAGTCACAACTGTAGAACTGCCCGTGCGTTCCCCATCATTTGTCCATCCGAGATGTAACATGATGCACCACTTTCGAACTGAAGCTTCATCCACCACGTCACCATAAACAATGGTTATCTGAAAATTTCGATTTTTTGCCTTCGAAAACTTTATTACACTGCGAATCTTACATTTGGCAAGATCGTAAATGTTTTTCACTCATTTTAAATTCACAGAAATAAACGGTAAATGACCGTACCGACGTCAGACTGCAGGAACGAGAAGGTTAAACCGAGCGTGGTGCGTGAATGGTTACCGTTCTGGCCTTGCATTCGGGAAAACACGGGTTCGAATCCGGTTTCCATGGTTTCCCAAAATCACACCAAGCTAATGCCGGGATGCTTCCTTCAAGAAGGCCATGGCCGAATTCCTTCCCGTTCATTTCCCCAGTCCCATTCCGCCTCTAATGGCCTTAGCCGTCGACGAGGTGTAAAGCCATAAGTAAAAAAAAAAAAAAAAAGAGAGCGAGAGAGAGGGAGAGAAGGTGAATGGCATGGAGGCAGTGTTGGTGGTTAACTTCAATGGCTTTTAGTTTTCGCAATACCTTTATAGTGAGAATAACATCGTAAATCAGTCTCTGGTTATAAATGTTTATGAGAAAACATATACATTACATTCTCCATGCTTTGTGGTCATAATAAACTTGTAAATAGCGATTTCCCTTAAATATGCGGAGTGTAGTAATGATGAACAAGAGAGGTACGAGTAAAAACAAAATTATTGAAATGGAGGTAGAGGTTAGTATAAATATAAAAACAGCCAGCGATAAAAATATTATATGTGAAGTGTCAATGAGCATCACACGACTTAGCCATCGCTATCCGTTATTAATGTCAGTCAATCAATAAACTAGAAATATATTCCACCAGAAAACCTGAGCGAAACTTTCCATCATTCATTCTTCCCTACCAATGGAAAAGAAATGGAAAATTGGCATATCAACACATCCTGCAGACTTGACATCCTGCAGGCCTTAATTTCCGTTAATATCTTCCATCATCACCCCTATGCACCCATAGATTCATATATTTTTCAATTTTTTTCAGTTATATTTTTAATTATTTATTTATATTTTTATTACTATTATTATTATTATTTTTCAACCATTTTAATCTTTCTTATACTCGTGGTTATATTATCGTTGCTACCCCCACCACCTCCGACGGTCTATTGCGTTCTATGAGTGACTGCATCGAACGCAAGTCTTGCGCAAGCCCAGCCACCTACCTCTGTTAACTTGAAAAAGGGTTTTCACCGGAATTATTGTTTTTTCATTGTTTGTGTGTTGTTTTGTGTTGCTGCTGCCCTCCTCCCTTCAACTTTGGTTAGTATTGGGTGTGTTTTTCCCTTTCATTTCCATGAAAAAATATTCAACATATTTCTGAGTCTCCTTAACAAAAGGGAGGTCATGAAGCAAAACAAAACTAATATTTTAATTCTTACATTACTTTTAAACATAAACATTTTCACTCAGGACAAATACCTTTTTTTCAGTAGAAAAAATAGTAAAAAATTCCTAGTGACAGTCTAGCCTCACTCAATTAGTATTTGATATTGTTACGAACTTGTGGTATATTATATGGCGATCGGCTGACGCAAAGTTGGTAAAAGAAATGGTGTTAAACTAACAATTTTTACGGCCTCTTGTGCCTTAATTTGCTGTAAAATTAATATTAAAGTCATCTTCTTTGGCTAGGCTCTAAACTAAACTACATTTAACAATGGGAAGGTAAAAAATGGTCACATTTACTTATATTGGACACATCTAGAATATAATTTTTCAAAATAATAAATTCGGGTGGCCACGTAGATTAGGCAATAGAGCGTCTGACTTCGGCCCAGACGATTAGGGTTAGATCCTCGAAGAAACCAAGGATTATTCCTAGAAGTTAAACGTCCGGACCGTCTCGCCATACCAACTCAACCTGCTGTCCAATAAGTACCGGGGAGGAAACTCCCAGGGGTTGAAATGGCTATACGAAACTTCATTTCCGTGACTATTGCGTTGATCTTCAGTGAGCCTAAAAAAAAAAACGTTGGAAGAAGGGGTTAAATAATATAATCAGTATTTGCCTTTTGGTGAAGTAATTCCTAACATGCACAAACATGGTCTGTAAATAATTCAACATATGTGCTAGAGATGTAGCTACGTCAGACGTACAGAAATAGGGATCAGATTCCGGGCAGGTACGGAGCATTAAAAATTATGCTGAGCAACTAAAGAAATTTTCCATTTACCCCACATGTACAATACAGTAACACAGTATGTTAAACACTTATCGCCCCTTAATTTCATAAGTGACTTGCTTTAGAATTTAAAATCATCCACTCAGTAAGAGATTTTGGTCTTAAGAAATTTTGACTCTCCACTAATCATTTAATTAACTCATAATTGTGACGACTGTAATATTTGTATCTGTTCGTAATCGGAGGATCCCCGTGCGTAGTAGAAGTGTATTTAATCTCTGGGTAATGTTTGAGTTGGGAGACTGCAAGATTCTGTGTTGGTTTTACTGTGTGTCGGTACGAACGAAGTAACTAAATCACTGGGTGAGGTGGTTTCTCCGTCTGGACTACTGTCTGCCCGTCGCGCGGCCATCTGCGGGTGCGAGATAACCGCACAATGCCACTGCTGCTCGCCGGCTTCTGTTTGACATCCAAGCTGTGAGGTCACCACAAGGAGGACAGACCGCCGGGCCTTTGATCAAACTTGGTCCGCGGAGACTCCGGGAAATCTGACGACCGACTGCCAGCCAACTTCTCGCTTCCTTCTGTGGCCGACATCAAAGCCGACTGCCCCGGAGTGATACACCATCGACGAGATCTCTGCTCAGCCGGGTGCTACAGATTGCCAATAACCGATCTGGAGAACACAGGAGAGATTGCATACTTGAGACAGTTTGCGATCCCTCGGGTCTATTTGAAACAACACAGCATTAATTAACAGTAGTATTTGTACTATCACGGTCGCCATGTCGTAACACTCATTCTTAATTAATGATTAGTTAAATTATCGAATCTCTCATCTCCTTGAAATTATTGCAATAAAATATACCTTCTTCAGTCTAACATTCATAATGATACGCTACATAATATAATAATTACGCTATTACTTCACTACTGTAATCTGACTATAAATTATAATATACTGCTTCAAGACCGTAGTAATAAGTATATCGGGCTTCTTCTTTTCAGTTACAGTTGATTGCATTCCTGTTCTAACCGAGAGTCGTTAACTCTTAATGTTACAAGACTTTTTCATCGTTAACTTGTTCTACGATTGACGGTACCATAAGCACATTAACTGCAGCCGAGATTTTCTGCTTTATTAAATGCGTTATCCTGCTGAAGTTAAGAAAAAAATTAAACAAATTCCTTAAAATTATGTAAGCAATTTAAGTTGAATAAACACGCTGAAATCATCAAATCAAACACATATTAAACATCGGAAAGAACCATTTTCAAGAATCTCCCCGAGAGTGGTTAGTGAGTGGTAACGTTCTGGCCTTGCATTCTGATGAACGCGGGGTCGAAACCCCGTCCAGCCTGTAACGTCTAGTTTTATGACGTTATTAAAATTAGAATAAAATAATAAGATGCATTAATTAAATAGTTAATTTGCAAAATTAATCCCGGGTAGGCGCCAAGAATGAAAGTTTTCTCTATCCGAGAGAAGCGACATTCCAATTCTGAAATACTTTTAATCAAAGCAATTGTAATTTTAAAATACCATTAAAAAACACAAATCTTCAACTATTCAAATGATATACTGTTTGATTGGAAAGGAAGTTATTGAAAGCAGGGTTTACAACACCTATTATTTTCTTTGAATATAAAATTGATTGGTTTATTGAACAGAACTGAATATTAAAAGTTTCTTTTGAACAATTTAGAGCATGATTCTCATCTCAGAGCGTTGCCTAGGGTTGAATGACGCAAGAGTGTCTATACATCGTCGGCGTTCTTTACCGTTGATCAGCTGGGTGCAGGGTCACTTGGCGAGTTGGCTCCCCGCAGGTAGTCACCTCTCCTGCAATCTCCCGTGGTGCGCCGGTGTGGATTGTTTGCTGGCCAGAAACAGAATGTCTTCTTCCCCGCTAGTTCGCTCCGTTGAAAACTTGCAGGCTCCCGAGTTTTAGCAAACGCGGGAAATTTCAGCGAGTCACAGCGTTTGGCGGGTCTTCCACGATCTCCATTGGCGCTCCTCATGCAACATAAAAAACTTATAGTTTCTAAAAGTTCGTAACACAGTTTGATTCGCTGGTTCCCAACAGAGGTGATTCCGCAACCTGACTTTTTCTCCGAAGCATCGTTTCTCTAGTTTCAACTTTCTACTGTACCAGGAAATCCTCATTTCGGCATAGTCCCTATACTGTCCTTTGAATTTCATTGAATGCGTAAAGCTTTTAACTTTACGGCCTGCCATAAATCGTTCGGTCTTTCAGCGCAGGTATGAGTCACCTGGCTGTCGCCGATGCCAAAGAAACGTGGAATTCACACGCATAAATTTACCGTCACCAAGGGATATTACAAGCCATACAGATTAGGATTATCCATGGTTTCCCGAAATAACTCCAAGCAAATGCCGGGATCGTACCTCATAACACCATGGCCGTATTCCTTACCGTTCCTTGCCCTCAGTCCTCTTCCGCCTCTAAGGATATCGGCGTCGAAAATACGTAAAGCCAGAAGCAAAATAGCACAGACACGTCGGTCCTCTGATGTCAGCCACAGCTAAAATCTAACCTTGGTATTCAACAGAGGTTAGCAAGGTGTTGAAGGTAAGGTGGGACGTTACTTTCCACCTTACCTAACCTATCCCCAGTTCTACCGGGTAAAGGGGAGAGGTATAGTTAACGTGGTATTGAATGTAAGGTGACCGGTTTTTGACCGCCTTACCTTACCTATCCCGGTAATCCTTCTAGTTAGAGGGATGGAGGTACAGTTAGCCTGGTATTGGAGGTAGGGTAGTCCAGATCCTTTCCTCCTTACCTAACCCGGTACTCCTATTGAATAAAATGGAAGAGGTATAATTAGCTTGTTACTGGCGGTAGGGTGACCAGTATCTTCTGACCTACCTAACCTAACCGGATAGATCTACCGGAAGATGGGGAGGAGGTATATATACCCTGGTATTGGAGGTAGGGTAACCAGTTCCTTTCCTCCTTACCTAACTTGGTAAGCCTACTACATAAACCGAACCTAAAGTTTTAACGTGAAATCCGAACAACCGAAGCGTTCTGGCATACTTCACATCCAATAGCAAACTAGCCGAAGGTGAAGGTAGGGAAATCCCCGCAGAAATAGGGATTTGAACGGGGAATCTTTCAGTCTCCAATCAGACAGCTTAACCACTGAGCCATCAGGCCACTGATAAGCAAAGCATGATGCGTAGAAGTGTTAGGTTTTGATAAATCGACGCGGCTTCTTCCGGGGAACCATGAAAATAAACATGAAAGTAATTTACTATACTAAAGGAAATTATAAATTGGGTGTGATTATAGTTTGAACCTGTTACTCTATCGATAAGATTGTCAAAGATACTTACAATAGAAAGTGGTTTTGGCTGAAATGAGTGTTAGAAATTTATTGATTTAAAACCTTAATTAGATAAACGAAGAACTATTTATTGTCAGTGTGTTTTTTTAGGTAGTTTACTCTGTATTGCCTTCGGGACAAACTCTCTTACCTCTTCTTCTCCAGTTTGTATACCATCGTCATTAAATACTTGTCTTAATAGTTAGTTCTTATCAGGAAAATGATTAACTTCATGAGAGATAATGGTCAAGAAAAACTCTCATAGATTCCCTTAATTTCACATCACTACTTTTCAGTGTAAAAAGGTTCACGCGTTTAGTGTAGTGACCAGTCACTATTTGCGGGTATGCATAAATGATGTAATTGGATCCAATGTTGTGCTGACAATAATGTTCAAATTTATTAACGCCATTTAAATGAAAGTTGTGGTTCACTACGAATCGTTTAATAAAAGCAAACCACAGCCCGCTCCAGTGACATAATGAATTGTAGTTGTTCGCAGTCACGAAGTACATAGATACAGACTTAAAAAACTTGTTTAATACTATCTTTGTCATCTGTTACTGTTTAGGCAAGCGAATTTTAGGGTGAAAATATAGTTGCTAAACTCAGAAAAAATTAGAGCTAATGGTTTTAAATAGATTGAAAGTCGAGCATGTTATTCGTATACTGACGTGCCAAACGTAATGGAATAGGAAGATGCAATTATCTAGATGGAGGTAGCATTGGAGACAGTTGCGGATCCAAGGGGTGGGGGAGCTAAGGGGCTCAAGCCACCTCCCCCCCAAAGAAACATCGGCCACCCCCGACGGTATCGTAATTTTGAAGACCTTTTTTTTATTTTTTTAGCTCTGTTGTTCTTATAAGGGCGGCAATCTGAAATAAAATGTTGACATGAGATTTTTGTCGTCAACCTCCACTCCTATAAAGGCTGAGTCAAACCCTCCCCCTAACCAAAATCCTAGCCTCCCCCAAACCAAAATCCTGATTGGGGAATCATCATCAGTGTTCTGCCATAAGGTAGGTTCTCACATAGCTTCTCTGCATGCTCTTCTGTCTTCTGCCAATTGGGGAATGAATGAATAAATGCACCATGCAGTATTGGGGCTCTCATGAGTCATATGAATTTTTTTCTGACGTCATTATGGCCACTCAACTCGAATATACTGACTTTGAACGTGGAATGTTAGCTGCGCTAGACCCATTAGGTATTCTACTTCGCAAGTCGTTCGTGAATTCTCGATAGTTGCAAGAGTGTACTGTGAATATGTAATTTCAAGCATTACCTCCAGCCATAGGCAACACAGTAACCGACCAGGTTTACTTAATGACTGAGACGGGCGAAGTCTGCGTCGACGTGTCAATGTTTATAGACAAAGTGCAGCCAAAATCAACATGAAATATACAACAGACGTGTGCGTGCGGACAATGCAGCGAAATTTGACGTTTATGGAATATCGCAGCAGAAGAGTAACGCGAATTCCTGTATTAAATGAACGCTATCTGCTGCAGCTCTTCTCCCGGACTCGTGAGCAAAAAGCATGAATAAGGTTGCGTGATGAGATGAGTCGCGATTACCTGATGGTCGGGTTCGAATGTGGCACAGACCCCAAGAAGCCATGGAACCAATTGGTGAAGGAGGCACTCCGCAAGCTGGTCAAAGTGAACCGATCATTGACTGGAAATGACAATGGTCAGCTGCTTGGAGACAACGTGCTGCCATTCATGTTCCAAAACGACGATGGACTTTTCCAGGACGACAATGTTCCATGGCGTTGGGAGAAAATCGTACACGATTGATTTGAGGAACATTCTGAAAAATTACTGCTAAGGAGGCGATCATTAATGACATGGGGTGTTTTTCCGGAATTCCGGACTCCCCCCCCCCAACTTCGTGGGATCTAGTCGGACCCCCCCCCTCTAAAATGACGTGAGATTTTAACGGAGACCCCCCCTTTTTTTCTAATTGACCTTGTAACTTTTTGAGACCTTTTTTTTAGGTCTCATGCTTCCAAGAGCGCTTATACCCCCACTTTTGGACGAAATTCGCGTCATTTGTAGACCTTTTTTCTTAGCTCTTCAATCCTACAAGAATTTCAAAACCTCGCGTGAGATTTCCGTTGACCTCCCCCCACCCCTTTCCACTTGGTGAGATTTCGCTGGACCCCCCACCCCCTATTTCACCCCAAGTAATTAATGGACGTCTCCTAATGATTTGGCCACCTAAATCACCAGACATTAATCCAGTCGAATACATCTGGAACATGCTTGAATGGTCAACTCAAAAGCTAATCACATTTCCCGTAGAAATACCCAGTACTCCAGGCAATATGTTTCCATCAGATTGTTGTAGAAATGAAATTTAATAGATCGTTACTCTGCAGTATTTAAGCACCGCCTGTTTTTAATTGATGTTTTCCTAAAAACGTTTGGTATAATATAAATGGCAGAAATCATGTTTTAAAAGTTTAAGACTGAGTTTTAGGTTCGAAAGTTATATTAACTAACTGATTTCTTTAAACAATTAAAGTGACATTTTGAAGTATTTAAATCCCATCACAAAACGAACTAATTACACTAGAAAAATAAAAGGATCTTTTTTTTTACTCGTGTGTAAGGATTGTTGCCATCTGTCATAATTGCTCTCATTTTCTTAAAATTTTGCATATTATTTCATTTCTCAATAATGCCTGGGCCCATGGAAGAGGTACTTCCAAAATTTATATAAACAACCCACATTTACAAATAAAATTATTTTCATGGTAATTATAATCATCACAAAAAGGTGATGACATTACTTTTAAGGCAAAAAACTTGCACTTATTAACATTAGAAAACAAATGAATGTGATGTGGACTGTTCAAAAACAAATACAAAAAAACCTATATTTTATTCACATAGATTAAATTTATTAATGAACAATGATACTGCAGACCACATACAAAATTGCGGCTAGCTCAATTATCAGTCAGAGAGCACGAGTTATTTATCTGTGATGTAAATCACGGGTATCGCTTACAGATTCTTAAATGAACGGACTTCTGACTAGGGCTGTTGATAAAATATCGATATATCGATATTTTTTAAAAAAAATATCGATATTTATGAGTGATATTTTTTAGGACGATATATCGATATATCGATATTGAAATCTGGATATCGGAGTCCGATATTTTTTTAAAAAAAGTGGTTATTTTCCGTTTTCCTCGTAGAATATTCCAAGTTATTATTGGAGGGAAAACGATTACCTGTGTTGCACATGCAATACATTTTCATAGATAGAATTTTAAGAAACAATGAACGATACGAGCACATGGAGAAGTAGGGCCGCCGTAAGCGGGCATGCAAGGCAGCATATTATGTAGCGGGCGACCTTTTTTTTTTTAGCTCAACAGCTGCATCGGGCGGTCGGCGGCGACACTGGGGATGGCAACAATGGGGGCGGCAATCTCAGAGTTTTTTTGACCCGTTTCGGAAATTTCCTAAATCCACCACTGGCAGTAGTTGGACAGGGGGCGGCATAATCGCTATTGCACGCGGGCACTCAAACAGCTAGCGGCGGGCCTGTGGAGAAGTAAAAAACGAAGGTAAAATAACTCATTCAATATTAATTAGAATTCTTGTCTGGACATTTTGAAAAGTTTTTAAAATTTGTCTTCAATCAATGCAAAAGTATTAGCATTAAGAAACTAATCGTAATGTACCAGGTATGGGTAGGGTTGCCAGATAGCCGGAAAATCCGGGAATGTCCCGGAATTTTGTGTCTGATCTCGTGTTCAGGAATTATGTGTTACTGTCCCGGAATTTCCGTATACAAGTTTTTTCTCAAACTCAGTTCACCACGGTGGTCATGAGGCCAAGCCAAGTATCCCATGCTTGCAGCGGGAGGATGGAATGTCCCTTAAATCAGAGGAATTGAAACTGACAGGAAAATACTCTTTGAATTTTCTGGGACTTTGAAAATTCTAGATGCAGTTAACATTAACTCCCTTTATACAGAGTTCACATGTCTGAAACGTGTTTTTCAGGTCCTTCCAAAAGACTTTCCAAACGATAAAATCTGGGCCAATTTCTTTAGAACAAGCGTTTTTAATTACTGTATTTTGAATATTTTTTAAAAAAATAGTTGGTTTTGTTTTATTAATTCCAACAAGCAATGACTTTTACGAGACAAGTTTTAGCCCGTTGACTAATTTATGAAATAAGAGCGAAACAGAACGTTCAGGGATTCGATCAAGGCTGAACTGGAAACTCAATCAATTTTGAAGACTCTTGCTGAGAAATTTTATCAGTTTTGCAAAGCAGTGACGGAGAAATATTTATGAAAATGGCAAAATCTAGTAATAAATATTTTAAAAGTAGATGATTAAGATCTATTTTGATTGATGTTTATGTTGATTTTGATTTAGCAAAAGATAGATGATAATTTTTTGTTATTTGTTGATTTTCTGCCTAATTTTAATTAATGAGCCTAACAGAAGTGTTCAGTTTTGGTTAATATTTTTGAGATTTTGATTGATAATACCCGATGTTGATTTTCAACCAAAGTAAAAAATTCCTAACGAGGTGGTCAATTTTTGTTTTAAGTTTATTATTTTTCCTTTTGATTCATAATGCCTGATGTTGACTTTCCACCATAGTTTTATTAATAAAGTTAGAAGAGGTGCTATATATACGTTAGATAGCATATTTACATAAAATAGATTTTTTTTATTAATTGGCATTTTTGTTCACTCTTTAAACATACAGCAAAAATACTTTTTAGACCCAGAAATGTCCCGGAAATTATAAGCCTGTATCTGGCACTCCACAGTTAAATATTTCGCGCGAATTAGATACGCTTCTTGTTCCATACCAACAGAAGAATTGAGCTCCAAAATTATGTCACAGCCAGTTTTGTTATATCACTTACGAATTTATTAAGATAAGAAATTGAAAAAAAAGAATCTACCACTTTTGTATTGCCTTTACAAAGTGCTATGCTAAAAACTTATTATTATAGATTGGTGCCTTTAAAAAACAATTTGTTAACGCCAAGGGAACTGCCTTGATAGTAGCGGCTCTAGGATTTTTCCAAGCCGGGGAAAAACTGAGATTGCCGCCTCTTCAAATATTGTTGCCAGCCAGACCCCGAGAATCGCCTCCTTGATTGTTGGCCAAACGCATTGATGTCGCCACTTTAACTGTTTGCCAAACGCATTGTTGGACACGATTTTATCGCCCAGAGCAAGTACCGCGGTTTGCTCCCACCCCTCGCCCTAAATCCTGCATTCAACCTAGAATCTCAGCTTTAAAAAATTGTATTATGGTAAAGCGTTACCCATTTGCGAAGCAATATCAAAGAAGGGGAAATTTTCAATTAATGTAGGGAGTTCTCCATTCATAGTAGAAGAAACAACGGGAAAAACATGAGTTCATGCTCTTGAAAAGTATGTCCAATGAAGTTTCTGACATGAGTTTTGGTGCAAAATTTTACTTCATTCACCACCTTAGTTTGGAATTTTTTTGGATCTGAAACTCTTTTAAATAACTATGACGTTCTCTCATCATAATTCTATGCAACATCTAGTTGTCCTAGAAGATGGTAATTAGGTACACATACTTGGCTTCATCCCCATAGTATAAGAAAAGTTCCTGTGTTTTTTCAATGCCAATCTAAAAGCTGAAACGTCTTAGAGAAAATTTGTAGGTTAATTGCTTTCTTCTTGATGAGGCTATATGGCTTGAATTTCAGTTTTGCACAAAGATCAGGAGCATAAAAAACACAATTAATTTTACTTTGTTACTTCATTTAATTTGGAAGTTATTGGTAGTCCTACACCGATGGTAACAATGCAGACACGGCGAAGCTCGCACAGAACGAATAGGAATCGAGCCCGTTGTTTTACATGAGCGTGCGTTGTCGAGGAAAGTATTTTGACATGAAAATTGGATGTAAGCAGGAATATTGATAAATTCGGATACATAATCTTTGCTAAGGTGCAAACATTTGGTCCAAAAAAGTAAGAAGACTCAGAACAAGCTATCAACCTACAAAAAGAAATTAAATTCCATATAAAACAATACTTGTAAAAAAAGTGACTTGGTCATTATGCAAACTCTGATAATAGAACATCAACCTAAATAAATGCCTCTACAATGTTGCATTATTGAGCTTTTAAACTCACAAAAGCCAAGATTTCCCTCGATGCTCTTTTTGGATTCACAAGTCTTCGAGTAAATCATAAACATTCTGCCTTTCCTTTTAGTAAAGTAGTAGTATAATGGCTAAATCACAATTTAAAAAAAAGATTTATCCGTAACGTCATGAAAAACTATTTTTTTTTTTTCAGAAAATCAAAACTTGATTCAGAAATTATCATCAAATAGCCACAAGACTTCGCCCTTTTTTTAAAATTATTTGTTTTTGTAATATTGTTTTTATATAATAGGGTCGATATATCGATATATCGATACTTTTTCTTCGATATATCGAATCCGATATAAATATTTTTTTAAATATCGATATATCGAAAATCCGATATTTTTTAAAATATCAACAGCCCTACTTCTGACTTGGTTTGTCTTTGAGGATGAAAAGGTTCTTTGTGTATACCATATGATTACAGTCTTAGATAGGACGCGTAACACCGTCAGCAGATCATATCCTGAAGTTTCCGCACCTCACTGAAACAAATTTGGTGCTCGACGTACCATATTAATAAACTACACAAATTTGACACTCGACGTGCCGTCATAAACAAACACAGGTTACGTGCAAACACCTAATCAGTCTCATACGGCAGGGCGAAGAATTTTAGAACTGCTTGTTAGGAGATCCGGCTGCGAGATCAGAATCATTTACGAATGGCCGACTCCGTGGTCCAGCGCTAATTGTTCCAAGCGTAGCTTTCTTCGACGAAAGTTCTACTTGCTATCCTCAAATGAAAATTTGTCCAGGATTTTACATGAAAATATAAAAAATAATGTGTCTTAGGTTATAACAAATAAACAATGTGTTTCATGCACTATTCCACACACACTCGTACAATTCACATCATTGTCACCTCTCTCGGAGCGTCCACGTCGCACTGCTTGCCACACTACTGTACAGTCCCAGTCTGTAAATCATGGATCATTACTCCTTTGTCCAATCCAAAGTACACTGCACCACCCAGCCTGAAAGGGTGGCGCGGCCTTGAGCCTTGCATCCAAGATCGCATACCTGAGATAACGGCTGCACTCAACAGCATCCAGCATGCTTGACGAAATAAAATTATCTATGTGGCTCTCTTAGTTATGTTTTATGAATAAATATATCTTCCCTAACAAAAGACCACCTCAACAACAGTGTTGGATGATATAGGATGAACGTCTTGTAGAGGTTTTCATTAATAAGGTAAATATCTATACTATAATATTATAATATTAGAGGCGGAATGGGACTGGGGACAAGGAACGGGAAGGAATTCGGCCATGGCCTTAGTGAAGGAAGCATTCGTCTGGAGTAATTTGGGGAAACCATGGAAAAACCAAATCTGGATGCCCGGATATGCATTCGAACCCGCGTCCTCCCGAATACGAGGCCAGAACGTTCCCTGATGATGTTGATGGCTTCGTCAATTGGCACGTTTGTAAACAGTGACGTGGCGTCGAAGATAACTTTGAATATAAAAGTATAAATTTGAATGCTTTTTCTATGGAAATAAGTTTATATTTGCGCTCTACGTTTTTAATCATCTAATTATTAAATTTTGAGTTGTGGAAATTTGGTAGTACTCTTTATTTTGAACAAGTCGTTTAGAAAGCATGGTTGAACGTAGTAAATGTTCGGGAGGCCTCAGAATTACCTGTGGAATATTTTAAAGATGTTAGTGAAGGGATTCTAATTTTTTAATAAATATTTAGCTTACAAATGTCTTTATTAGAAAAAACTTTAATTTAAATGTGTAACCATGTCGTATATTGTAAAGCAATTTTTTCGATCGTTCAATTGATTTATTAACCGATTTCTATTGATTGGATGTTTTGTTACTCTGTTAAGCCCCTATTCCGACTTATCAAAGAGATGATTGATGATAACATGCTTCTAGTAATTTTCAGGAGATAATTATTTCAAACAGGCTCCCTAGTCATGCAAAAAATTAATTTATTCGTCTTTTATCTTTGTGGCCATTAGCTATAACTAAGGGCTGGATCCATTAATACTCTGTTTTTTTCTCAAAGTAAATAAATTATCCTAATATATTTTAAAATAAAGATCGTTACTCGGTGTAAAATAAATTTTATAATCTGCTTGGATAACTCGTTACATTTTTTAAAACTACACCACAGTAAGTGCAATTTACAGTGTAAACCAAACATAAGTACTTTAACGAATGTTGACCTTAGTGTGAAGATTCTGCAGCAGCAATTAATATATCGCAAATGAGAAAAAATATTTTTCACAAAATTTCAGTTACTCAATAGTGTTGTCAGACAGTGACTGAATTAAGTGCCTTCTTATTTTCTGACTGTAACTCAATCCACCGCGATGGCGTTATCGTCATTAAAATCACCGCATTAATTGGATACTCCAGCGGAGCGCGAGTGTGATGTCATGGAAGGCAGTGATACGCGGCTTAATAAATTTCAGATTATGGACGGCGGTTCATCAGAGCGGTGCGGACCGTAAGCCTGTGTAAACCACGCTGCTTCTCTATGAAGTCCTTTTAATTATCATCCTCACTCATTACATGTTAATGAACGCTTTCAACCACACCCTGATGGACACACTATCTGATCCGATGGTTCGCTAATAATACACAGTGTTTGCCACCACCTTGAAAAACATCCTCTTGCCTTTTTGCATCAGCCTTTTAGTGTGAGGTAACTTACAAAGAATTTTTAACCATATTACTAGCTTCTTTAATACCTAAATTAAATGTTTCAATATAACCGTACGCATTATTTCACAAGTAATCTGTTACTCTTATTTTATTAATGGAGTGTTTTAATATATATTGATTTGATTTATTCCAACGGAAATATCATTTTGTATTGAAATACAAGAAGTGATTTGAAAATAAGGTTATAAATCCTACCGAGCGTGGTGGGTGAGTGGTTAACGTTCTGGCCTCGCATTCGGGAGAGCGGTGGTTCGAATCCCCGTCCGGGCATTCAGATTTGGGTTTTCCATGTTTTCCGCAAATCACTTCAGCCGGGATGATTCTTAAAAAGGCCATGGCCGAATTCCTTAAAGTTCCTTGTCTCCAGTCCCATCTTACCTCTAATGACCTCGACGTCGACGAGGCGTAAAGCTTTAAGTAAAAAAAAAAATATATGTATATAAATATATACAAAGCCTGCGGTGGGACGTGTACATTTTATTTCATTCAGCCAGTACAGCCAGGTGATAGTACAAACATTAAGGTTTGCCACTTGTCGCTTAGTGGCATGAGTTCGAATATTTCTTTCTGGCAAAAATGCGGTTCTTGCGTGTTCAGGAGCGTTGTAGCGAAGTGTTTCACCTCATTGTCTGAAGCGAATCGTCGGCCTCCTACGTGTTAATTCAAGTAAGTAAAAAAGTGAAAGTAGCTTGGATCGAGGGCTTGGCTTTTAGGAAGCATGATAATGCTATGCTGGATCGACCACTGAGATCCTCATTGGTCACGTTTTCTCTGTCGGCCGCAAACTTTCAACACAATTCCGCGACATACTGCCGAGACATTGCAGTCTCTCCGCAATCCTCTACCACCTGCCGGTGAATTTCAGCCACATTTACATGTTTCGCCCATAGAAATCAATTAACCGAGAGATTTCTTCCTGAGACCAGTTTTCCAGACGTTTCGACATTTATGTTTACCTACAACTAGAGCTGTAGGCGGTTTGTTGTTGAAATTCTGCACAGTTGCCAACCGCACGTCTTAGTATTACCTCACACTACTAATTTATTTCCAGGGTGATTCAAAATAACGTGGACAAAATGACATGGTAGATCAGTTATACATTAAGTATCAAAAATCGCATAGGAACAGAGGGTCGAAACTGCTATCCGGAGCCGCTACAGGGCGTCTAAAATAATACTGACACAAAGAGATGAAACAAAACCGTTGCAGATCATTTTATTGATAATTACTCACTCACACGCGTCTAATGCAAACCAAATGTTGAGCCTACAGCAGATGTTCAAAGTTTTTGCCAGATGCATCAGGACAAGCTCGGTATCTATTACTATTATTCCGCGATTCACTAAAAGTGTGTGGCGAAGGGTGTATTGCACCTATCCGGAAAGGTAATGGTTTGGAAGGGATATACGGGATATGGTAAGAGGCGCCCATGGGCTGTTGTGAGGAACCATCCCAGCATTCGCGTGGAGTGATCCGGGAAAACCATGGAAAACCAAGATCAGGATGGCCGGAGAGCTTGTCGAAAGCTACTCCTGTCGGATTTTAAGTTTACTCGCCCGCTAAATCCTTTCTATTCCATTCCCTAATCGGTCGTGGAAAAAAATGAATACAGAAAAGAATCGGTTCTGGCCCTGATTTCTCTAAACTTATTTTCACGGTCATTCCGAGATACGAATGTTGCTGGAAGCAATATTTGTTTGCTGTCATTCTGAAATATGTCAGTCGTGAATTTTTCAATTAACTTCCGTCGAGAGCAACGCCTTCGGTGTTCCAGATCTTCCCAACCTAGTTCCTTCAACATCGCACTTACGCTTTCCCTCCAACTATATATACCTGTCACGAATCGGGCGGCTGTTCTTTGTACCTTCTCTAATGCCTCCATTAATCCCTTTTGATGAGGACCCCATACAGAGCAACAATATTCTAAGTGAGGCCGCACTAGTGACTTGTATGCAATCGATTTAACTTCCGGAGTGCATTGTTTTAAATTACAACCTAGAAATCGAAGCATACGATTTTCTTTGCCAATTACATTCTCGATATGCTCATTCCACGACAAATTATAACGAATTGTTACCATTGGGTATTTAGCGAAATCTACCGTTCTAAGGACAGTACAATTAATTGTATATTCAAAGCTAAATGGTGTCACATTTTTACTTACACGCATGACTTGGCACTTTTTAGCGTTTAACTCCAACTGCCAATCTTTACACCACGCAATTATTTTCATAATATCGTCTTGTAACAAAGCGCAGTCGTCCTGGGTTGTGATTTCACGATAAATAATAACATCATCGGCAAATAATCTTTTCATCCACCTTATTATCTCGCACAAATCATTAATGTATATGAGAGACAACAGAGGCCCTATCACGCTTCCCTGGGGAACCCCGGACCTCACCTCGGTAAGAGATGAACGCTCGCCGTCGAGAACTACACACTGTGTTCTACCCTTCAGAAAGTCTGCAGTCGCATATTTGTCTAGATATGCCGTAGCCACGAAGTTTTCTAAGTAACCTAATGTGTGGCACAGTGTCGAAAGCTTTTTTAAAATCTAATAGAACTATATTGCCCATCTACAATACGGCAGAAGTCGTGAATTAAAAATTCAAGTTGTTTTTCGCAGCATTGGCCTTTTCTGAATCCATGTTGATTTGGGTTTAAAAGCTCACCTTCATCTAAAATCCTGCAAAATATTGAGGTTAACGAGATCGGCCTATAATTTTGAGGATCATTAACATTCCCATTTTTTAATGCATCTCCGTTGCATGGTACGGCGCACCTTCTCAAAGATACCAGGTGTATTTCGAACACATCCGGCTGCAGCAAAGATTCTTCAACAGGTATTTCATACACAAGTCCTTTTAAAATTCCCCACAAGAAAAAATCCAAGGGAGACAGGTCTGGTGATCGTGATGGCCATGCGATTGGTCAACCGCGACCAATCCAATATACAGATGTTTGCGACCCTCTGTTCCTTTGCGATTTTTGATCCTTATTGTATGACAGATCTACCATGTCATTTTACCCACTTTTTTTGAATCACCCTGTGTAACGAAAGATAATCCAGTAATATCGTACTTGAAATGTTTGTTTCTGATCTCCTCTCGTTTATATGATAACTAAAAAGTAAGCATCAACAGCATCAAAAACAGTTTTCAGCTGCTGACTGCGTCTGCTTTGTGCACAAGCCTCTCCATTCACTTCTTCCTTCCCACCTTCTCTTCGTCACCAGCTTGTTGGTCTAGTCTTCTCCTCTCTTCCGTACACACTCTTCCACTCCCCTCGGTCATCCATCTCATGGTCTTCCTCTAGGTTGTTTACCACGAATCTTCATTTCGTAAATTTTTCTAGGAATGCTCTGCTCCTCAATTCTCACACATGCGCATACAATCTGATTTTAGCCTACTCTATAATTTTTCTATTGGTTTTCCTCTTTTACTGTGTGTCTGATCGTTTGATTCCTTTTCCTGTCATTTCTTGTAACATCCATTCTGTCTTTTAGAAATTTAATTTCGTTTAAATGTATCCTGCTAACGTCCCGCTACTGTCTAAGTTCCAGAACCGTAAATTATAATAGAATCGTAGTATGTTCGAAAGGTTATTCCCTTGCTCTCCTGTTCAACATCCTTGTTCCATATAAAGCTTCTGATATTTCTCTCTTTCATTTGTCTCTCCATTGCTCCTTCCGCATTGCTCTACAGCAATTTCCAGGTACTTGAAACTGTTCACCTGCCATCACAATTCTCTGGCTATCCCGTTCTTCTCTCTGGTTGTTACTTTGTACTCACGTTTATTTACATAAAATTTCGTACCATATTCGCTCACACTGTTTGCCCATGCATCCAGCTGCCACTGAACTGCCTCTTCATCACTTCCTCAGTTCAATAGGTCATCTTCAAAAGTCATGTCCTCAGTTTAATACTTAATGATGTGTACATTATCCAATTTTTTTTAAATAATCCGTTTTTGCGGTTAAGATATATTTGACTGAATGTACAGCTTAGCTCTCGTCTATCCAACTGTGTGGATTTAAAGAGTTTCAGAGCTTATTAAGAAACATTTTTGTAATTATAGAGTTTTAATTTCAATAGTTTTCGACACTGTTTTGCGTAGCTCCACGTGCCGAGGGTTTCGGGCTCGAGTCCGGTAAGTTCATGGATGGTTATTTAATTAAATTGTCTGTAGAGTTGTTAATTGACTTGTTAGTTGCAAGTGGTATGGAATGATAGAAACATACGTTGTAAGGATTAATGGATTGTACTGTAGCTGTTCGAATCCGTCAATTGCCATTTTCGTTTTCCAAAAAATTAGGGAGATACTTAAAAATTAAACAAACTGTACCCATAAAAATTACATCCAAGTTTACTGATGAGTGCAGTTAGAACTGAAAACGATCCTATGTTCTAAGGTTTCACTATCGGTTTTCACTTCAATAAGATACACAGACGGAAAAAAAAATCCCAACACCAAGAAAAAATTATTGTAGAGTAATGAAATTTGGACAATGCATTTGTCAAGTTAACATGTTTAATTGATTAAATTTTCAAGATCACAGGTTAATTTAAGCTCAAGAAAATGCATTTCAAATGTGAAATACTGTTAAATTAATAGCCGGTGTAACCTCCAGAATTTTGAATGCAAGCCTGCAAACGTGAATGCATTGTGTCATACAGGTTTCGAATGTCACTTTGTGGTATGGAGTTCCATGCTTGTTGTACTTGTGCTGTCAATACTGGGACGGTCAGTGCTGGCTGTGGATGATGCTGGAGTTGTCGTCCAATGATATCCCATACGTGTTCAATTGGAGACAGATCTGGTGATCTCGCAGGCCAAGGTAACATGTCGACACTCTGTAGAGCACGTTGCGAGACAACAGCGGTATGAGGGCGAGCGTTATCCTGTTGAAAAACTCCCCCTTGAATGCTGTTCATGAATGGCAGCACTACAGGTTGAATTACCAGACTGACGTACAAATTTGCAGTCAGTGTGTTTGGTATAACCACAAGAGTGCTCCTGCTGTCATAGGAAATTGCTCCCCAGACCATGACTCCAGGTGTAGGTCCAGTGTGTCTAGGCCGCAGACAGTTTGGTTGCAGGCGTTCCCCTGGCCTCCTTCTGACCAACACTCGGCCATCACTGGCACCAAGGCAGAACCTGCTTTCATCAGAAAACACAACAGATCTCCACTCCGTCCTCCAATGAGCTCTGGCTTGACACCACTGGAGTCGCAAACGGCGATGGCTTGTAGTCAGTGGAATGCACGCTACAGGGCTGGAGTCATGGTCTGGGGAGCAATTTCCTATGACAGCAGGAGCACTCTTGTGGTTATACCAAACACACTGACTGCAAATTTGTACGTCAGTCTGGTAATTCAACCTGTAGTGCTGCCATTCATGAACAGCATTCAAGGGGGAGTTTTTCAACAGGATAACGCTCGCCCTCATACCGCTGTTGTCTCGCAACGTGCTCTACAGAGTGTCGACATGTTACCTTGGCCTGCGAGATCACCAGATCTGTCTCCAATTGAACACGTATGGGATATCATTGGACGACAACTCCAGCATCATCCACAGCCAGCACTGACCGTCCCAGTATTGACAGCACAATTACAACAAGCATGGAACTCCATACCACAAAGTGACATTCGAAACCTGTATGACACAATGCATTCACGTTTGCAGGCTTGCATTCAAAATTCTGGAGGTTACACCGGCTATTAATTTAACAGTATTTCACATTTGAAATGCATTTTCTTGAGCTTAAATTAACCTGTGATCTTGAAAATTTAATCAATTAAACATGTTAACTTGACAAATGCATTGTCCAAATTTCATTACTCTACAATAATTTTTTCTTGGTGTTGGGATTTTTTTTTCCGTCTGTGTATATTAAAATATTTTTTTAAAAAATGTGTTTTATTTTTTAGCAAATAATCTAACTTGTAGCCGTAAATACTTTTTTGTCAAATTTAAGGTTGTAATGTTACTTCCAAGCTGAATGTCTAGAATATTAAAACAAACGTAATGACTCTCTCGTGTGTAGAGTTCTCGAATTACGACTGGTGTACCACGATCGCGATTTCCATGAAATATTAGTTGCTAAACCGATGTTAAATAGATCATTCTAGGAAAATATGCGAGTTGTTGCCCAGAAAAGGATCTCCATATACTGGCCGCAGGGTTTGTTGAAGCGTCTGTTACTCGTCGCTTACAATTTGGGTCAATGTGATAACGTACTTACTAACCTCAGAAGTTTGCTAACTTTCTCATCAAATAAGAACTGGGAAATGTTTTCTTGTATTGGTTTCATCGTCATCTACCGAGAAATTATTTTTGTTTCTATCAAAGTAGAGATCTTATAAACTACCTGTTCATATAACGGACTAAAATGCTGATGTCGGTAACATATTCAATCATTTATTGTAATGATGAATAATTTTGAAATATAAAAGTGAGCAAAGGTATTCTTCACAGAGTAAGGAGCGTAAAACAGACAACATAGTGTCCTGCAGCAAGGAGAATAAATAATGAAAAGCATACATAGAGAAGTTTGCAGTATAGCTATCAGATATGACTGAATGAAATTAGATAATAAACTAATTACAAAGAAGTTGAATTGTCATCACGTATGATGTTTGGCTGAGATTGGTATTTGTTAAAAATTGTACATTTAAGTGTTTATGAGTTGTGATTCGGAGAATACAAAACGAATTAACAAAAATGTTACCTAATAGCGGTTCTATTCTTCTAATATTTATTAAAAGGAAAGGTATTACGAAGTATCAGAATATATATTTTATTTCGATAGCAAGAAGATTAATAAATACTGAATTTATATCAGAAATGGCCATAAAAATGTTCTCGTAGTCTCAGAAGGACAATCCTCATACAAGGTAAACCAAGTAAACTACGTTTTGTTAGATATCGTTTGAGAGTAGTGATCTGGGTTTTCCATGGTTTTCCCTGATCACTCCAGGCAAATGATAGTATGGTTCCTCACAATAGCCCATGGGCGCTTTCTGCCATATCCCGTATATCAATTCCAAACCATTACCCTTTTGGATAGCTGCAATGCACCCTCCGCCACACACTTTTAGTGAATCGCGGAGTAATGATAATAATAATAATAAGTACGCCCGAAGAGAAAGGGTTTCGTAATGATCTCTTTGTAACTCATGCAGAAGTAGGAATTTATGCCAGAATCTTTATAACCTAGTTCTTTTTCAATGTCGGGTATATTCAGAATGATCGTTGCACTTCTATATCTATAAACACATCTTACAAATTAGCTCATATAAGCATTGTTTAATACTATCATTAACTTCTTTTAGGTCTGATTGAACCCGTAAAATTTTATGGTAGGGTGTATTGATATATTTGTGCTAGCAGGATAACGAATTTTCGTTTCATCTTTCATAAACAGGATGCACAGGAAGATTTTGGTAGTGCGTATGTTACATACGTTGTCGATGAGGTTTGGATGGGTATTGTAAGGAGATTTTCGAGTAGTAGCTGAAAAGGAAGAGATGACCATGACGACAAACTAGTATGCCTACTTGTGTTTAGATATTGTAGAGTCGGAAAGTTTTCTTCTATAACTAATAGGGTCGAGGACTGGAATACATTATCAAAGAAAACCCCGTCTAATTTAAAATATAGGCAGCTTTTTAAAATTAAATGTTTTCCGGGGCACAAACTGTATCGTAATTTGTAAAAAAATAAGAATCACATCTTGATAGCAACGTATTTGATAGATGAGATGCTGTTGGCGTAAATGTTTTATACTTATTTCTTTTCTGTTTCTTTTTTGATTGTAATAGCAAACAGTTAACAGAAAAAAGAAATATCTGCGAAATTATTAACAAATTATTTGGTGAAACAGAAAAATGAAGCAATAGTTGCATTTGAATGTTTTATCAAGTTTGACTCTCGCATGAAGTCACAAAGAGATATCACTAGTTTTAACCTTAGTCATACTTTAATATCACTATGTATCATTCAATTCAGTCTAAGAAAGAATGTTTGACATGTAAGCAAATAATTTACTGCAACACAGTTTCTTTTGATGATGTTTTATTACTCTTTGCGTGAAGCGTTTCGAGAACTGATTCCCATTTTCAAACGCAATATTAGTGCATTATTAATGAATTTTAATGTGCAAAGTGATTGTGTTTGTTTCAATCGGACATTAGCAAAAATTTTGGAGTTTTCCTGGAAATAAAAATGTGGAGTGTAGTACTAGATCAAGAATTTGCAACTATGTAAATGTGGAATAATTATCTAGTCAAACTTACGTTTTTGAAGGTTTTTTATAAGCATGCCACCACAGAAACTTACACGTACATATTCTCATCACATTAAATAAGGGTATTATGTACACTGTTTGAAATTTAACGTTATCTAAACCAAGCAAAGATGATTCAGTACATCTAACACTGAAGAAACAAAGATAATATATGACATGATTAAGGATATATGTTATACAGCAGAGGTTACTTAAGATTTTGATGATGTGATTGATATCTAATAAACAAAATTATATATATGTTTGGAATTAGGAGACGATGGTACATACTTTACAATAAAGTGTCAAAACATTTGAAAAAGGTCACAGAATCACAGAAACAAACACAAGCACTTCGCACATTAAAATGCGTTAATAATGTACTAATATTGCGTTTGAAAATGGGAATCAGCAAAGAGTAATAGAACATCATCAAAAGTAACTGTGTTGCAGTAAATTATATGCTTACATGTTAATTGAAAACAGTTACAGACTTTCATAACTCCATTTATTATGGATAAAGTAAAGATAAATAAAATGTTTGTTTTTGAAAGGTATCAGATAGACAAGTTGTCATCAGTTTCATTGATATTCCATTGAAATTATGTGCTACATTTGTAAATTTTAGTTATAAAAGCAAACTACGACTGGAAAAAAGGAATCCTTATTACGTCTGCTCGTTCTGTATCTGTGCCAACGGCGAAGAGCGCAACGCTTAGCCGGAGTCAGTTCGTGGAGTCGAAGTTCAGCGATTGTGTAACGCGAGAATTGGCAACCAGAGGGCACAGCTACTTTCGACCCACACCGCTCAACCCCTCTTCATCCCCCACTCCACACGGCACAGCCGCGCACAAACAAATTAATTCGGCAGGTGGCGGCATGGTTGCCAACTTGCCACCCTCGATCGGCCACGCTCCCACAGCTGCCGCCCGCAGCGCCACTGGCGCCCGAGCGGCAGATGCCGGTACTAATCTTGCAGACTGCACGACGTGCCAGATCGACGGACCGGTTCATTTATTTTCTCATTAGTGAGTTGAGACACGTGCCCAACGTCTGGCTTAATGCTCGAATCGCCGCTCCTAAAACAAAGGGCTCAGAATAAAGCACTAAACTGATGTACCGCATATCCGCACTTTTTTACAAGAGGCGCCATTTAAACTCGAAATCCAACTGGCTCAGTTTCAGGGCAGCTTGAAAGTTAAAACGACTCTGTGCAGGTACACTCTGAAATAGATGATTAATACTCAATTAAGCGAATCAGATAATTCTACATTGCATATTAAAATAACCTGTTATGACTCTGCTAATAGTTGAAAAAAAGAATAACTTAACAGAAATCTTTAACGAAGATAGTAACTTTCCATAATACAAGTCGGAATTAATTTTAACAGCCATTTTTATTGAACATTAACCGGATATTGAAAAATAAATCCAGCCCTTAGAAATATGAGGCGAGATTCAATACTAATTGCTTTAGACAATTGAAATCAGATTTGTTTTTCTCTTCGTTCTACTCGTATGTTACTTAAATATCTCTGAGATAGAGCAGGGATTACTTTCTATTTTACTATAAATTCCTTTAATGCAATGCTTAAACCAAAAACCGAACTTTTTTTTTTTTTTTTGCAGTTTAGTTCATTTCTAAAGATAAATGGACGTTATTATTTTATCATAAACACTTTCCAATAATCAAATATTGATTTAACAGAACAAAAATATTGTATTCATCTTTTTTATAAAAAAAATCTGAATATATTTATAGCATATGGTATAATTCCTTTATCATTTTACTTGTTAGGTTTACATGAGAGTTAAATTAAGTTATCTGTTGCAACACAACTGAAAACAAAACTGAGGAGAGAATTTACACGCTTAGTTACCGATTTACGACTGTTCTCATATGTTCATTTATTTTGACGTTTTAACGTAAATGTCTTGTTTCGATTAAGATGTTTGTATTTTTATCACTTACATTGATTCTAAAAGTATTAAGCACGTATTAAACTTTAATTGTAACAATTTAGATGCTGAAAATTTATGTAGGATGAGAGAGTTATTTGTAGTATCTTGGACAGAAAACTACTCTTTATCTATTCTGACTTGAATCATCTTTATTTTGGCTCTATGGCTAATCGACATTGTAATGTTTCAACTCGCACAAAGGAATTTTAAATACAATAATAACTAATTTCACCGCTAAGACCAAGGTAAATAGACCAGACATGTATGAAGATATATTTATACTTGGAACAAAAGGGGTACTTATATTCCGTTCAGTAATCAAAACAAACTAACCTTTTACAACATTTTATATAAATAAAGGATTCTAATGATTACAAAACCATCATGGGCGCCATAACTAGTACAAATTCTGATACAAATAATTAAATCACATGATTATAATCGATGTGCAGAACGAGCGGATGTGGTGGAGTGTTGTTGCATGAAAGTTATTGTTTTCAGTCGAAGATATGCCACTACTAGCTAAATTCTAAATGTCAGTGAGAGCATGAGATCTCATGCAATACGGCACCGCAAGCAACAGAGTAATTGTAGGTCGTATGGAATTTGCGCATGTGATTAATCTCAGGGCTGTTTGGCTTACAGTAACACCAAACCACCATTACCCGCGTGAGCCAGCAGCGTAAGTCCGGCGTCCTGGCTGGACAGGGTACAGCTTCGTGATGTGCGTGCGGTAGTCCTAGATTCTAAAGCTTCAACACAATAGCAAGTGATAGGCTGTGTAAGAAAATCTCACTGCACTAACACTATGTGTGTATGGGGGGGGGGGAGGTTGTCTCGTTCCGGACGTTGCAACGTGCAGCTGGTGGAGCATCCATTGACGGCTCGCAGAACCCCCACGTCTTTGGACAGCGACGGTCGCCAGGCAAGACCCGTCTCGTGGTGCTGTTGCAATCATGTAGACCCCGGCATAGAACATTCGAAACATATGTGTCAATGGAGTGGGTGAAACTTTCACTCATTGGCCTCACATTCAAACTCACAAGTGCGCGAAGCCTTCGAGGCTCCCAATGGTGCGGCCGGAAGTCTGTTTAGTCACGGAACTTCCTTGACACGTACAAATGTATCTGAGGACTTCTCAACACAACATCGAGATCATTAGAATTGGAAGAAAAAGAGTAATGGCCTTTACAAGAAACCGTTCCGGCTTTTGCTTCGAATTATTTGTTGGACACATGGAAAACTGAAATCTGAGTGATCGGACGGGGATATAATATTGCGTCCTCCCGGTTGCCAGGCCCGTCTGTTACTTATCACTCACCAAGCTCGGAACACAATCGCTGCATGTCGTTGAATGAAGAATAAGTACATAAATACCTTTTACACGTCACAACTTGCCTAGAATTAAATAGAAATATCCTGGATTTAAGATCTTGCTGAATATTTCGTCACTCGAAATTTGGAAACGCGCAGAGTATGGACAATGTACAGACTATCTTTTCAAATGGACAGTTTGGCTATAGTGTAAATAGTCAATCAAATCAATATATCCTTACTTTATATCACCACGGATCATTCTAAGAAAATATTGAAATTCCATGCAGCAGTCAGTCAACAAACAATAGCGAACTGAATTATAATATAGCAACAAGGGGAAATACTTCTTCTTACATATAAAGTCATAATTATGCAACAGTAAAATGAGGTCAAAAAGTCTGTTAAATCAAATTTACATCTGTAAATAAAATAAAAAAGGAAAATTAGGGATATTAGACACTTTGGAACAAATCTAAACAAATCACAGTGAACAATAGAATAGGTCAAGGTTTCATGCTAATCTAAAGTGGATTTCCATATGCAAAAACACAGCTTTCTGTTTTCGGTTATCTACGGACTATACCGAGTTTTTTAATATCTACATAGAAATTATTAAAACAATCAAATATGTTATTTGTATTGGTATTAGTGGCAATTTAAAAACGAATTCATTAAACACAGAAGTTGTGTCAACCGTTAATTCCATACTATTTTATTGATTAAATCTGATTAATTATGTGTTCATAATTCGATGACTATTGCATTCAAGAATATATTCTTATCACATGGCGTTAATTAGTGGACAGTGAAATGCTTGATCGCAGTATTTTCCGTGCACTGCCCTAGTTAGCGTTAACTTACTACCGATCCCTCACTGCAGAGAGTATGGAGTCGACCGTAGGAGCAATTAAACCAGGTGGAGATACAGTTTGGTCCGACAAAGCTATTCGGTAAAGTGATATTTACACAGAGAAGCTAATTAGAACACATTGTCTGAATAACAATGGAGGTTTCCGCCAGCATGGCTTTCCCTCCGAGTTAATTAACGAGTAGTGGCGACTGGACGGAACCTAAGGAACGCTGGGAACTTGGAGTTGAATGGCCGCTCCGCTCTTTTGAAACTGGTCACCTGACGGTACTGGTTTTCGTCGGTGAAAACTCATTTTTTGTTATTAACTTTCTTTGTCCCCATTTTATATTAGAGCTAGACTATACAAATAATGTACTATACAAATAATGAATGTACTCTTAATTGTGGAAAAGAAAAAAAAATGGTGAGGTAAAGCTGTAGGTGGCAAGTATAAATAAGGAAATAGACTCCAGAAAAGTTTTTTTTTTTTTAATTGTCCAAGTGTACCTAACGACGTAAGTTTCAGACAAATTTTCACTATGCGGTTGTTGTATTGTCTACTGATATTAGTTAATTGCATATACTATGACCACTGGTGTGAGATTAAGGTGTTGCTTCTACAATTTACCTTTTGATTGTTTATAGAATATAAAGATACATTCACAGTATGTGTGTGGGCCATGTTTGAAGAGTAAAATTGTCAATTTATGACATATTTTAATCTATCCTGACACATGAATAGTCATCTCAAATACCCTTTTTATTCATTAATTTAAATAAGTACATCCAAATTCTTTAATTATGAATAGTTAACAATCATTAGGGCTCTTACCCCTCCTGCCCGATATGCCATCAAAACACAAATATAAGTTTCAGACGACTTTTTGTTAAAAGATTGATACTTTGTTTACTAGTATCAATTAACTGCATATGTCGGATCTGGTGTACGGGGCTACCTACTAGAGGCCGCCACAGACGCAGCGAGCAGCACAACAGTGACTGCAGTGACATCTACGAAGGGCTACTTAAAGGCGGCGCACAGCTCTCTTCATGCCTGACAATCGAGGCAACATCATTCCGCTATGTGTCATTATGTATTGTGAGACTGAGTCTAATAAACCGGATCCTTGTATCCGCTGTGTTCTCGTAGTTACTCTCCACTGTCCGAGGGATATCCACAGCCTACCTTCGCTGATGAGCCATCTGCCACTAACCGGGAACTCCATTCAACCCGGCCGATTTCTGATCTTTCCCGGATGGATCCGACACATATATTATGATCACTGGCGTAAGAATACCTTTTACAATTTTCCTTGTGATTGTTTACAGAATATAGAGTTAACATTACATCTGTGGGCCCTGTTTGAAGAATGAAATTGTCAGGCTGTGACATCTATGCCTTCACTCTTTGATGGCAAAGCGCATCAGCTCATTACGGCTTCACTGCAAGAATGTCTGACTTATAAGTGCCTTCATCATCCTTCGTCGTCCAGCTCCTCCATCGTTCCCCCATCAGTTTTTGTTCAGCGCACGCTCCTCTCCGTCGTATTCACGACGTGTGAACAAAATTCAGAAAAATTAATATCTGGTGGGTATTTTTACTTCGCTTATTGGTTCCCTAAGGATGTCTCTTTGTCAATCTCAGTTCTAACTGGGTGGATTTTGGAAGGAATCAGTACACCTCGTAAAAGTTCGGTGACTATCTATTAGGAAAGTTCCGGAGCTAGCTGGCAGTCGACGCCCCGATCAAGGACTCCCTCTTGTTATGCTCCCAGGATGATTATAGGCACTTCCTGGGAAACAAGCGGTTGCCAATGGTTCGTACCTGACTATCTGGCGTCAGCAGATAGCCAGTTCCCGTTGGAGAGGTCTGAGCATATGTTCTCCCGTTAGGCCAGCTACAACCTCGAAACTTAAGCATATTCTTCATATCACATGTCCATTGCAGTTATATTAACAGTAAAAACTGTACAGGATGACCCATTTTGGTCATTCTGCTACAACTTTCATCACCACGTAAAGTAACAAAGCTGCCGTTCAGGAATAACTCCCTTCATGGCATCCACTTGCAGGGTCACCTTTGACCTCTAACGCTCTGAACCACATGAAAACATGCTTAAGATAACAAGCGATCTTAAACAAAACAGTGGTGTGTGTCATTTCAAAGCAACACGTTGCATTCTACCTCAAGAAATATTTTAATAGAGAGAAACAAAGTAACAAGATATCAATACCATATGAAGGAAATTATACGTAAGTTAATGACGTCAATCTATCATTACATTTTAAATCAACAGTGCCAAAAACTCTTTGCTTTAAGTACTTAATATAGCGCAAAACACGCATATACGGCAATACCACACACCTGATAGTGCTTATATTAGTCCTCAAAGTAAAGATGGGGGATTTCGAAGAAGAAGTTCAAAGTGAAAGAGAACAATGTGCACACCTCACTAAATCAACGTTATCACATTCCAAATCACTTTCGCATTCACGCAATCCAATATCAAAAGCCACACTAATTACATTTTCAAATGATGATGTTGGCATGTCTATGTCATAACCTGGCTTGCTTCAAGCATATTGCAACATAGGCTTATACGTATGTAAAGAAAATTGATTGTAAATCACAGAATGAAGAAACATGATGTTGCTATGTCGATGCCACAACCTGGCTTTCGCCAAGCATATTGCAACATCTTATACATATATGCAGAAAATTGAATGTAAATCACAGAGTAAAGTTTCATGATGAAATAACGATCATGTATCTGCACTTGTGGTTTGGCACATTGTAGTCTTATAAAATCAGTAAGTTACTTGAGGCAGAATGTAACGTTTTGAATGTAAATGACACACATCACTGCTTTGTTTATAATCGCTTGTTATTCTAAGCATTTTATCGCGCGGTTCCAAGCGCTCGAGGTCAAAGGCGTCCCTTGCAAGCTTGGACATCCGGTAAACAAGATGGTACCCAGTCAAAGATATTGTGACTGATATCATGATGCATAAGGATGCTTGAAGTGACTAATGATGAGCATGATAATTGTAATCCATCCCATCGATGTAAGGACTGGCTAAATCGCAGCAAATGATAAGTTTCAGACGTAACAACAATTCATCGAAAGCAATCGTAGACAGCTGTGTCTAGTTATGGCGCATAACTTACGGGATGGCGAAACCGATTGCTGTCCCCGTCCGGCGAAGTACGTCCTTCTCAGCCGTGAGTCGAGAAGTTGAGGGTGAGAGTTGGCGGTCGGTTATCAGCGGGTGGTGCAGATGGCGGGACTTCCTGCCATTAGGACGGCCGGCGGAGTAGCCACACCACAGTCGTTACCGACCGCTGGGCCACCTTCCCTTTCCGCCACAAACGAATGTTACTGCCCTGACAACTTCAACACCTTATCTGGAAAGTGGCGGCCAGAGCAATGGAAACTAACTTTCTTCTTTGACAGCACGATCATCAAACTATGATGCCAGATAATACTTTGGTAATGAGGAATCATACACTTAACTATTTCTAGTATCGAAAAACGTGATTGGTTACTTATGATTTTAAAATTTCAGCTGAAACTTTTTCACCAACAATATCCCCAAAGTATCGAAATATTACAAAACAAATATGTTCCTTGTGTTTCTTTTTTGTCGCTCGTGACTTCATCCTAGTGGAATTTGAGATTTTTGCTGTAAGCTCGCTTATAACTTTAAACGAAATGTCGGTGTTTAGTAGGAAACAGCAGGGTAACAGGCTTATTTTTGCCCTCTTTCTTGGTACGCCTTCTCTCCTTCCAAATTTTGGTTGTACGTAATTATTTTAATGGCAAGGCATGATCAATGTGTTTCTAATATCACTTGAAACTAAAATCACTTCAGAAGATTTTATGCTTGTCGATGATCCACAGGCACACTTGAGTACAGTTCATAAAGCGTCTCTATAAACGATATTTGAAGTATTGTTGCCTGACATGTGCACAACAGACTTTTATTAGTATGTAAATAAAATTTCATAAAAAATATCCAATTGTATCTCGAATTCAGTCTATTGTAGATCGAAAACTTTTTCAAAGTCGTTAATGGTTCTAGTTCTCTCTTTTGACAATTAATTGAACTGTTTTCATATGGTACGTCAGAATAAGAGAAATATACATACCTATACAAAGGTAAAAAAAAGTAACTACGACCATTTTTCTTTGCTAGCATAAATTTCAAGATTATTACGGTAGAAACGTTTTAGTATGTATGGTTTATAAACTGTCATCATGCTACATTTGATTAAAACCTAAACAGTCTCTTTTTTTTGTCGAACTACGATATTATATAAAGTATCCCGTATTTTATCCCACGACGTAAGCTATCTGTTCTGTGTAACCTTCGTTCACATCAGTTCCTGAACTTTTGTGTGCTATACGCCCGTACATAGAAAAATTTCAATATTTCCAATTTTACCACTGTTTCGTCAGGAAATGTGTAACTTATCTCATGAAAAGTCTCCTATATGTTAACGTATCACGTAAACTATCATTGTGTATGCAGTTTTTTGAAATCTACTTGTTAAAATTTGATGATCCTTGAACGGATGGTTGAAAACTCCAAAGTCTAAGTATTTTCCCCGTGTGCCATTAGGAATCATGTAATTTCTCGGGTCAAAAGTTAAGTAAGATCAGACACTTTCATCAAGCGTAGTTTCGTTGAAATACCAAATTAGTTTTTGTCCCGAATAATCGAGAATTAATCGGGGTTAAACGCATCCTGTGTATTAGCCGATGACATAAGCTGACACCAGGTGCACTTTTTCTGAAATCTATTAAATAGTTTTCTGTGTGATGCAAGCACAGAGAAACAAAGATTATTTTTTTTCGATCTTTGCCTCGGTAGAAGCCTGTATGTTAACCGATCACATAAGCTACCAGTGAAATTCGTTTATTAGGTTTTGCGTGATTCATTGGCGGAGAAAAATTATGATTTTACAGCTTGGCCTCTCTGTCATAGGAAGGGAACCTTGGGGTTTGGAACATAATTTATTTACAGTATACACATAACATTAAGACCGTTTTATTTTATAGTAGACACGTAAGTTAATCTAAATAAGTTCCAATTAAAACAGTTTATCAGAACTGATATGGACACAATATGGAATTAGACATTTTTAAAACCCTTTACATCTCCCTTGTAATTTCAGTTTCACTCTCTTGAAAGAGACAAAAATTATTTAGGAAACATGGCACATGAGTGGGATTTTCTTTGAGAAAGCAGTAAATATCATACCCAGAGTTCACTGGAGGGCCTTTTGTAACTGAACTTGATTTATTTTCTGGTTATTTCCAGTTACAGATATCTGGCTATACATATATAAGATACACTCTACATTATTAATAAAATATTGTTTTCTGAATGAACAATACTATTACAATACCCAAATTCACATTTCAAGCTCGCAAATTTCTTTAGTCAATTTGCCAATAGTATATAAGCTCAGAAGATGCCGATGGAAGGAATACGTAGAGAAATTGTATTGTGGAGATGATCTGAACAACAGTGTATTGGAAAAAGAAGTTGATGTCGACATTGATGACTGAGGTGATCCAGGTTTGAGGACAGTTTTGATAGGGCTTTAACGATTTGAAATAAAATAAGGTAATTGGAATTGATGAGATTCCTGCAGAATTTCTAAAATCCCTAGAAGAAGAAGGAATCCAAAGATTATTCAAACTTATATCAAAAAGTTATGAAATAGGAGAGATTCACAAAGATTTTAATACAAGTGTCAACACTTCCGAAGAAAGCACAAGCTGACAAAAGTGGGAATTACTGCGCTATTAGTCTTAAAAACACATGCTTCAAAATTAATGACCAGAATAATATACAGAAGAAAGGAAAGTGTAGTAGAAGGGATAGTAGGTGAAGATCAGTTTTGGTTTAGGAAAAACTGCTGAACAAGAAAAGCGATCCTGGCGTTAAGTTTAATACTTAAGGGGCGGATCTTTTATGGCGTTTGTTGATTTAGAAAAAGCTTTTGATAATGTTTCGCCGGACAAGATGTATATTTTTAAAGAAGTCGAGTTCAAAATGCGGACATAGCAGAATACTTTATATTCTTGGTAAGAATCAAGTAGCTATAATAAAAGTAGATAATCAAGAGAAACATCAGTCAAAAAGGGTATGAGACAATTTTGTAGTCTATTCCTATTAATATTCAACTTGTATGTAGAAGAAGCAATAAAGGAAGTGAAAGAAAGCTCTGAGTGTTGCATCAGTGTTCAAGGAAAAACAATCAGTATGTTACGATTTGCTGATGACATTGTCTTGTTAGCAAAACAGGTTGAGGATTTTGAGAAGATACTGAATATCATGAACAAAATATTGAACTAAGATTTTTGACCAAATAAAAACCAAAGCAAGACAAAAGTTATGAAATGTAGCAGATGTGATACCATAATATATTAAATATAAAAATATGGTCTGATGCGTTAGAAGAAGTTAATAAATTTTGCTACTTAAAAAGCAAAATTGCAACCGATGATCGAAGCAGGAATGATGTTACTAGCGAAAAGAGCCTTCTTGAAAAAGAAAAATCTTTTAGTTTCAAATATTAATCAAGGACTCGGTAAGAACTTTTTAAAACTGTACAACACTTTATGGCAGCGAAGCATTGACTTTAGGAATACCAGAAAGAAGGAAAATTGAAGCATTTGAAATGTGGTGCAATAGATGGATGGATAAAGTACAAAACGAACGAGTTTTGGAAAGTATGGGTGAAGAAAGAAGAGACAGGGTGGTATGTGTATTTTGAACAATGCAGGATTGGTTAACTTGTTAGTGGAGGGAACAATCGAAGGTAAGAACGGTAGAGGAAGACAGAAATTAGAGGATATGAACCAGATAATTGAGGACGATGGTTGTAAGGGGTATGTTGAGATGAAAAGGTTAATGCAAGATAGGAAGGGGTAGAGTATTGCATCAAACCATTTGAGAGACGGACAACACCAAAAGAATGTATGCGCCTGCTCTTGATTGTGTGTGCTTGATCTTCATTTATAACAGGATTAACCCTAGTTGAACTTGCTGCGCATATGACACTGTGGAATTCAAAATACTGATGTCAGAATATACGATGTTCACAACCTCCTAAAAATCATGAAGTCTCTCTTACAAAACATGTAGTTTTACGTCACCCTGGATGAAAGGAAAAGTGGTCGAGAAATTAAAAAAAAAAAAAAAAAAAAAAAAAAAAATCTTTTTCTTGGTAATATTCGAGCACCCATTCATTCTTTTCATATTTTTCATTACCTACAAGATGACACCAAACTACACAAAGCACTTCATTTATGCAAGTGACCTTACCATTAAAACTCAAGGGCGAATATTTATGGAAGTGAAACAGACACTGGAGTCAGAATTGAATATATCTGAATATAATATCAAGAACTTCCTCAAACAAAATCCGACAATGAGGTGAAAGTTAGTTCCTTCCATCTTTGATTACGACAGGCGAAGCAGAAATTACGAATAAATTGGAATGAAGCCAGTCTAGAACAAATAGAAAATCCACTTACACTTTACCGTCCTTAACATACAAGCACCAACGCGGAAACGAAGTATGACGTGAAATTCTGAAATCAGTTGTATATACCACACAATATTAAGTGTACTACCTGGCCTTTAAATTTGCATTTATTTTGCTACTTTCGTATAATTACAACTGTAATCTTTAGTACATGATAATAATTTGTAAATTAACCATTAAAGTTGTTAATTACGTGCTGTTAGATTTATTTTCTTATCTGATAAGGAAAAATACAGTCAGTTAAGAATTGTTAACTCTTTGAAGTCAATCATTTTTTCAGTTATAACCTTCGAGACATTAGATCATATACCAGTTTATCTTTATTTATTGAGGAAGTATTAAAGCTCTTACAGAATATCCATTAAATAAGAATCATTAAATAAGAATCATATCCATTAAATAAGAATATATTAATCTATAAACATTTAATTGTTGATGAATTACAAAGAAAATAAAATACTGAAGTGTTCAACAAACTGTTGACGTCAGGTTAAATCATAAGACTCTTCCTCATCTATAAATTCATTGTCTTTGTTTCTAAAGGCCGGTCCAGACGCTACACTTTCCACAACCTTTTGCGCAGTCTTAAGATGGAATGAGATACTCTCTTGCTCAGTTATCGCTGCAACTGCACCGTCTTCGCGCCGCAAAACGTAGTGTCTGGACCGGCCTTAAGACTGTGCAGTCTTAAGACTGCGCAGAAAAGAGGTTGTGCAAAACGTAACGTCTGGACCGGCCTTAATAGCCCAGGTGGTCCTTAAATATCGATAGAAAAGTTAGCTGTTTTGGGGTATATTGGAATGAAAGCGATGTTTTCAGTCTCTTTTTTTTGAAATCCGATTAACGGATAGTGAGCATTTCTAAGGACACCAGTAAAATAATGTTGAAAGTTATTTTGATAAATACCGACGATAAAAAAGCGTTACTTTTATGTAAATTTAGATTTGGTTTAAGGATTATATAATTTTCTTATTTTTAAGATATCAATATATTTGGCACCCCTATTCATTAATCCCAACACTGGTATAGCAAAATAGTAAACGTTTATTTGGTATTATAAATCACTGCGGTACACTGTTGGTGACTGTGCAGACTTTTAAATAATTCCGGCGTATTATTGATTGACAGAGATATGTTGTGGCTAGCGGTCACGAAGTAATTAGATGCATTTTTGATTAAAAGATTATCTGAAACGTGAATTGCCACTGCGGTTTACGGAGTAACTAGGCATAGCATCGCATTCAGTAGCCGAGAGTACAAAATCAAGTTGCAAATTTCCAACCAAAGCGCGATGCTAATGAAACAAACCAACACCAAAAACTGTTGCGAGTGCTCTCGTAGCGACATGTTTAAACACGTCAAAAGCGAAAATAAACACGAAATGGCTTGAACTATTGTGATGCTCTGTGTAAACAGCTAATTAGAGGATATGAGTTTGTGTTGGACGCAATATTTCAGTGTCAGCGACAAAGGTACGCAACTGTTCCTAAGCTGCAGTACATACATCACACGGAGCGTCATGTATCACAACTACAAACAAGCTTGATTTTTCATTTTAATTACATATGAATTCAGCCTGAAAATAGTTTCAGTAAATAAATAACTACCAATTTATTTTGTGCCTTTTCTCCTTCGTATATATGAAAGGTTATATTATATACGATTTATTGTGTTTATCTTAAATTTTCAGTATAATTATTAAATATTTCAAAATAATTGAAAAAAATTTCGGCTAAAAAAATGAAGAAATACAATTTTTATGTGAACTGCGACCTCCCTGCATAACAAATGGTCCTAAATCGTTCCATTAACATTATAATTCGCAATTTTATCTTGTTGTTCATCCGAAAAGTTGGCTGGTACTAGATGTACTGCGAGACATTTGTAAAAGAAATGCGTATTTCGGCCGTCTCTAAAGACCTCGCTGTTAAGAGATGTTAAGCAGTTTTTTTTTTTAAAAAAAAAAAAAAGATAAGGTATTTCGGCCAGAGTAGGCTATTTGGACCAGAGTTAGAGTCAACCTGAGGTAGTATCAAATCTGTATTTCATATGACGACATTTTATGAATGCCTTAACCGTTGGAATGAAGCTAGATATCAACGAAGTAAAAAGCTTTCAAAAATATCTGAACAGACCAAAACTAAATTCAGTACAAACTGTGTAAAAAATTATTGGTATAGAAGCCTGAAATTGTATGACAGAATTTCTAATCAGCTGCGCAGTTCGCTTCTATGGTTGAAGTCTAAAATAACCCAGTAATCCTACCGGGTGTAGGGGACTAATTTAACGTGGAATCCGAACCACGGAAATGATCTACCATACTTCACATACACAAAGTGAGATTTTTCTTAGGTAAAGAAAGGTTTAAGTGACATTGAGAATCCCAGCTGAGACGGGGACGACAATTGGGGATTATTCGATACCATCAGTCACCTTAACCATTGAGTCAAGCGGTCTGGTGACTCAGTTGGTTAAGGCGAACGACTGGAGGACAAAAGGTCCTCGGTTCGAATCCCGATCTCAGGCGATAAAACTGACCTTCACCTCTGGCAATGCTTTGCTTTGTTGACGTGAAATAGGCTCCGTGATTCGGACTCCACGTTAAGGGAGCGTCCATATACTACGTGGATCGATCTGAGGGAAAAAGGAGGGGGAGGAGTTGGCTGGAAAGCTACGCTGGGCTACCTACAGAACGGGCGTGCGGTGAGCCAATAGTACATGTATCGAGCAAACGGTTAACGGTGATACTAGTGGAAAAGTTATTTTTTTAAAAACAAAAATCCTCCGTAGTGGTAATGTATTGTGGATGTGTGCGAGTCGTACAAAAGAACGGTATAAAGTGTTGGTGACGACTAACAATGCTGTGGGTGACATGGTGAAAATATCTGGGTCCCGTAACCATCATGTTCTAAGTGATCGTGAAATTGAACTACTACAGGAGTGTAAAGCCACAACTTCTTATTACAATGTTATATATTGTTGTGCCCTTTTCCTCCTGAAATGTGGGATTTATGTGAACTTCGATCTCCCCGCACAACATATATTCCTAAATCGTACCATGCTCATTATAATTCGCAATTTTATCACGTCCAACCGAATATTTGGCTAGTACAAGATGTAATGCGAGATGTTTGTAAAGAAAATGGGTATTCGACCAGAGTTAGAGTCAACCTGAGGTAGTATCAAATCTGTATTTCATATGACGATATTTTGTATGATAATGTTTTATTGATTGTTTGCGTAGTTCTCCACAACTAAACAAATTTGTCAAGAAATCACAAAAATGTTGTTTTATTTTACCTGCTTCACATATTGCGAAAATCCGATATCGACTTTTAGGACGTAGGTTGCAAAACACCGGATGTTTAAATCCGCGGTAATGGTCCTGGGTTGCGAATAATCGAACACCGGTTCAGAACACACAACAGCATGTGAATATATATTATGTCATTTAAATTATCTCCTTACGTAATTTGCGATAGTCCGACAAGGGAAAACAGAACAAAATGTGTTCTGGAATTAATAGTGAAAAAAGCAAGTTAAGTGCCATGCGGAAGGTAGGGAGGGACGGAGGGGGGTAGTAGAGGCAAATGTCACGTCGGACTACGTGGGGAAAGGGGGGGGGGGGAGGTTCACAGAATACCAAAATGGAGCTACGAGCTACTTAGTTTAAGGGTGATCCCTATTATCTGTACGTCATCTTTACTTGGTAGGATTGTCCGGTTAGGTCATCCACGACTAGGAGCTTGCGCGGCAAATCGAAACACTGTCTCCCGTAGGCCGAACAATCCAAGATCTCGCGGCGCATACGTATTTACCACTGAGCCGCCATATCACCCGAAAGTGATTGATAAGAGAAGGGAAACAACAGTGGATCCTCTACGAAACAGAAGAACGTGGATGACTCACTGAAGATGGAGATAGTGATGTAAACTTAAATGCTTGTAAAATACAAAGTAAACTTAAACAGAACTTCCGTTCTCTCTTGCAAATTAACAACCACATGTCAGTTGATTAACCATAGTAATAGGCCTGAGATTAAGTAAAAGCAGCGCGTTGACCTCGAAAACAGGGGTTCTACATAACAATGCTGAAAGTTAACCAAGCATTAATTCACTTGAAGCAATTTATTACTTTTATACACGTGTTCAATTACTCTCGGTAGAAATTAAACAATAACGGCCATGTCACTCAATTAAATCACTTGGTCTGGGAATTGCAGTGAGGATAATTTGAGGTCTTGGCTTCGGCGTATCAGCTCACTCTCTTCACTCTAAAACTTCACGATATACGAAATATATTTGTACGAATCGTACGTGTCTATCAAACATAAAGCAACGTGTTTCTATTTACGTTACTTTTAGGGTTCTGTAGAAAAAATTATTAATTCCATGTACAGTCTGGATAGGGTTCTCTACGACTCTCCTGCGAGCTGTTCGTTTGAAAGACAAGTGCGGAAATGAAGTCACGACCGTTTAGGGAGCAGATATGTTATAGTGTATTCTACACCATTATCAGACGAAAAAAAGTCAGGATTTTTTTTTAAACAGAAATTGTTATAGTGGCCTTCAGTATTTGAATTCAGTTTTTGGGGGAGGAAGAAGGATTAACAATATAATTTTCTGTGATTCTAGTGTGGAAAGGTGTTAATGGTACGAGGAAACAAATTTAACGAAAGTATTATTTTACATGAAGGGATGTGTACTTGCTTTTTAATGCAAAATCTCTGATATTGGCTCATTTTGGGGTTAAAGATGTGTTAATCAAAAAATTATGGGAATCATCATAGCGACTATTAAGAGAATCGAAGGTCCGATGACACAGTTAAGGTGACAAATGATTAAAGTAACACTAGAAAAACGTTGCTTGCCACATTCTCAATGTATTACATGTATTTCAGATAAAAATACCCTTAAGTAATTAGACACTTATTTGTTGTTATGAATCATCACACTACTGATATCACAAAACAGTCCAATTAATTATTCGCTTGTAGCACATTAAAAATTAAAATACAGAACTGTATCGCACACAAAGGAAAAATAACAATGGCGTTTTTATGACGTATTTCGTCCATTACTCATTTCCTAATTCGTGCGATTAAATGAAGAGTTAAACGTTTTGGTGAGAGGGAACAATTAATTTCACTGGCTCATTTACAGAGTATTATCGAAATATTTAACCATATTGAGAAAATGTTTTGTCCGTAATATAATGCAATTTTGCAAGGTTTCTTTCACCAAGTGTCGTAATGACAAATGAAAAATGTATTCAGCGATCATACGCAAAATTAATACAGAGAAATGGTATTCTGGTGCATGTAATCCTCTTAAGCATTTTAGTTAAACTTTCACGTACCTTACGGGTTTGAGCAGGATTATAACCAGATCGGAAAAGAAAGTATTCACATAAGAACAATACGTGATGGTAGGTGCTAAACAACGCACAGTACAAATGTTTTGATAAACGAAAACCACTTTACCAATTAGTTTTTAAGACATGACGAGAAACGTTTTTCATAAATTTGCGAAGATCAATTTGATATATTAAATAAATTAATAATAATTGTTTTTGACGTGATTCAGATGGCTATCGAAATCGATAGTAATGGAGCAAACTAACCAAATTTGCAGTAACACATTTTTGGTATTGAAGAATGCCGTAAGGAAATATATAATGCATAAGATCTACAGTATAATGTGGTCTTTATATGTTAAAAACAGATTTTAACTTGAATTATAGTTATCTTTACATAAACAAACTTTTAATTAAAACTTCTTCTTTTAAACAATGACCACTTTCTCACTGTTTGTTATATTCCTACCTTAAAAAAAAAAAAAAATACTAAATAAAAAACTGACAGTTAAATTATTCTTATTGTTTGTTACGAAAGAGGAATGAATTTTTTACGGAATGTTTCAGAATCATACAAAATCCTTTTTTCTGCACTAAAAATTGGTTATTCAACTTAATACATGCGTAGTAAAAAATGCGAATACATGAAATAAATAAATCTTCTGTCGTATAAGTCATGTATAATTCGTGTGAACGACCTTTTAACAACACAAATTAAAACCGCATAATTATTTATCTCCATAAATTTACCAAATATAGTGATGACTCGTGTTAATCATTTCCCATGACAGTACAGCCAACAAACATGAGGTCACATTGCCAATCAATACATCAAGCAAATAGTAATTGGAGGCAGTGCATGATTATGTGCAGACATTTTTAACTTTCCGACTGTTTATAGCTGAAATTAATGCAGCGTCACTGGTGTTAAAAGCCTCTGATGATGTTGTGTGATGAGAGACCGTCCATCAGCGTTCACTCAGTTTGAATGATTACACAAACGACCTGATTATCGCTGGTGTGTAGCAAAGTGAAAAGTTGGGGTTTTAACTGCGACCTCCTCACAATCATTCACAGCCACTCGCCGAGTTTTATTAAACCGCTGGTAACTTTTCATGCAGTAACGGAGATTGCATAGAGCCGACGCTTTTCTAAAAAGTGAAATAATCTACTTTTGTTAGTTAAATCCGGTAAGAGTGGAATATTCAGAAAAACAAAAGCTCAAAGTATCAGTTGGAAGCAAACTGCACATACCGGTCGTAGTTACAACCAAAGTTTCTTCAGCAGATTCGATCCTCGGAGTTGGGATATTGAGCGACGAATATGAACAAAGTGACACAGATAACGTAAACTATATATATAAAAAATGAATGTATGTTGTTTTGTTTGTTTGTTGGTTGGTTTGTTTGTTCTTCATACAAATTAACAGTTTTCATCCGAACTCGATGAAACTTTGCACACTTAGCCTTTGAAACAAGGAGAAAAATACTGTCTACATTTGGTTGAAAAATTATCGGTATAAATAATACATGTTGCCTTATAATTTCGAAAAATTATTGAACGGTGATAGACAGACACGTTGGATATGGAGGTCTCTGTACTGTTTTTCCGAGTAGATCTCAGGTAGCTCAGTGGTTAAAGCCCTTACGTACTAATGTTTGCGTCGTGGTCTCAGGTTCGAATCTCCGTACAGGCTAACATTTTTTTAAAAAAAATTTGATCGTAAGACGCCTGGGCCGTCGGTTATTCGGGACGAATGTTAAAATGTAGATATCACAAAGTTAGGGGTGCAATGCGAAGCAAATCGTAGGTAGTCTTGCAATGCTGTGGGTGTACACTTTTTTACACTATGTTGATTCCTCAGAGGTGATTCGCAGTCAGTGTGTGTGTGATCTGCAGTAATAATACCATAAATGCGGAAGTAAGTCTCTTTCTTTTATTACGTATTGACAACTAAATGCTGGACATTTTTTTCCGGCATGATTAGTAGTTGTAGTCACGAAATTTTAAGAACTTATCGAATGGTGACAGAGAGACGGATGTGTGTGTTAGTCTGTAAAGTTACGTCAGTTGCTCAAGGTGTGCATCTCGCGCATTATGTCAGTGTATAATTTGTTGATAAATTTCGTTGAGACAAAAAACGTATTATTTAGTATAGACGTAGATTTTCTCTGTCCTATTCCTTTGTGTCTGCTTAAATGTTTCTGGCACCAGTTTATTATACCTTCTTTTTTGACATGCCTTGAGGGCGTAAACTGACCTAAGTTGTAGCTCTAGCAGAGCACGAGCAGCTAAAGTTATTAGAACCAAAGAATCAGATGCTAAAGCTGAAGAAAGAAGAAAAGTCCAATCTGAAATGGACCTGCTCTTAGTTAACACCCCCCTCCCACACATCCTATAAACTTCGTTTTTTTTTTTTTTTTAATATATTGGAAACTGATTCTCTTCAAGAGACAGGTTCGATGGTAGAATGACATAGTGATGGCTTTCCGATCATATTATGCCAACTGGGTGTTATTTGGGACCAATCCTTCGCTACCAACAACGTTCTATATTCAATTCTGACAAAGAAATTCTTAATCCACGCGTACGAAGTCGTGGGTATGTGCTAGTAACCAAATATTGTGGACTTCGGAATTCACATGGTCTTCAGAGGCTAATTTTGTGTGTGTGTGGCTATACTCAGCCTTTGTGCTTGTACTATGCTGTCCATAGCGAGTAAAATAAAAATATGTGATATCATAAGAAATACCCCTGTTGGGAGAATAGAAATAGATGGCCTAGCTGTTAGCTGTTTAGGTAAATCGCCAAGTGCAAATTAAAGTTACGGAATTTGAAGTTAAAACTGAACAATACGCAACAACCGCTGAATTTAATGTGACATTACTGTTTTTAATGAATAAAGGAAGCTATCATGATGATATGTCAGCTGGTAAAGTCTTTTAACATGCACAGCTCACGAGCCTAAGGCGAATAATTCAAAATGATGAAGCAGTATATGATTTGGGAAAAAAAATAATGCAGGATATGTTTATTTCAAGAAGTCAGTAATGGAAAATAAGCCACTGTGAAGTAATTTCTGTTCAAAACTCGCTGGTAGTCAACTAATTCAGAAAAACGGCCAATAGAAAAATCATGAAACTCTTTAAATCACTGTTAACGTGGACATTGGCGTTATGAAATGATTTTATAGATTCAAATGCCAAGGGTAGTAAACATTATCAGAAAAATGTGAAGAATGTGAACATTTAATGGAGGAAAAATGTATATACATGACTCTTATGGAGTAGCGCATACAGAATTGAGCATGAAGACTTTTCAAGAAAATAAATATGCTCTATTTTCTTGTACAGAGCGATGTGCGACGTCTGGGAAAGAGACATGTTGTTGCCCTCTAACGGTAGTAATGGCTGCACTGTGTCTGGGAACTCCATATTGCCTAGATACACTGCTTAATAGTTGACGTTTTATGGGTATTTCTTTTAAGGGTATTTGCTAGGCGTGATATAAAATGAATAATAATTGTTTGTAGTAGCATACTATACCGTATTAGTGGTTTTTCAAAGCAAATATAACGTATTAAATTAGTTTACCATAAATTAAAATTATTTATAGATATCACTTTCTGTAGCGTTCCATTCTTCTTCTTCTTTTTTACCGCTCTGCAGCTCATCAACGTGATTTAGAGCAGGATTTCAGGTGCTTCAAGTGTAAAAGCATTCGGCCAAGGTCCCCACCAGACTCGATAAGACAGATAAGGTTAAGGAAAACCTAGATCTGGATTCCAGTTACGGGGCATTAAACCCGTATCCTCCCGATTAACAGTCCCGAGTGGCAACCGATCATCCTACAGGGTCGGTCCAGATTATTTAATAATACAACATAATAAAGCTGATCGGATAATATAACTGTGGCTAAGCAAATTAATATTACAGCAATAATAATTCCCATTAATGAAGACGCATTTCAATAACTGTTTCACTGAAACGAGTTGTTCAAATACTTGAAGAGAGTCAACCATCAACTTGTTGACCTTAACATTAATTTAGAGAAAGTTTTGTATCTGCAAATTTATCTTGCAGTACAAAGCCATTTTAGGGAGAATGGTAGAGTTTTAGAGAAGTCGCATATCCAAACAATCAAAATATTATGTGTATTCAGAGATCAAGTGGATAAGCAAAGAAGACGACGGTAATTGCATGAAAGAAAACATGGATCGTTGGAACGCTAAAACAGTGAACGATATCGATCACATAAATAATAATAATAATAATCATAATACAATTTTTTTTAAATCTTTAATGCATTCTTGGATGGTATACTATGTTGTTCACAGATAAAATCAGTTTTTCAGTTTTTCGCTGCGTCTTTTCCTTTTGTTTTTACGTTTCAATCTCAATCTTGGATCCTCTACAACGCTTCTCTGCCTAGTTATTTTATCTTCACGGTATCTAGGTAAACTTGTACCGGTTGTTTTGTTTTGACTTTGGAACATATTCAGCAGGCGAAAAGGATTGAAACATCAGCAACAATGAAGAAAATAAATTACATCATCGTAACATGATGGCTGTGAAAAGTATAAAATCTTAGATCATTAAGTCGCTTATTTACAACTCAGAACCAGATAACATATATCGAAAATATTTTAACTTCACAGTTTACATGCGTTACACGGTTGGTCCTCATTACAAGATTTGAAGAGAGGGTTTCGTGTCCGAGAAATAGCCAGCAGCAGTGGTGATCTCGTTTTTTCATCACCGCCATGGCTGTCACAATATCGAGCCAATTTCGGCAGAATTAACGATTATTAGTTTTCCTCTTTTCCAGCTGCCATTTATCAGACTTCATTGGATAAAAAAAAATTGCAATATCATCCCGAGGTACGTGCCGCACTTGTGAGCTCTGATGAAAGGAAAAAACAGCAAAGAGCAATAAAGAAGAGCGTAAAAAAAAACCCGGGTGTATACTGCAACGGTAAAATTTATAACTGACTGTATCACATTATTATTTTTTGGTTCGAGGCAACTTCTCTCGAATTTTTTATACTTATTGTGCGTCCTGTAGACACAGAAGTCATTCAGGGAGGTCTGTCTTATCGGAAACTACTTGTTACGACAAGCGCGTTATGGTGCTGACATATTGATCCGGTGATGTACAAGAAGGGTTAGTTTAAATATCGTACCTTGATTAAGCCTATTATATAGGAGAGAGGGGAAACAATATCCAACTTCCAGTTCAAAAACTAAACCACAACAAATTAATTAAAACACAAAACTTTAATGGTTAGTATACTGGTGTAAAATCATGTAGTATCCTTTCCCCAATCTAAATGCGTTAAATTGTTTTACCTTTCTTCCGCTGCCTCAACAACAGGGTGTTCTGGTGAGTAGTTTAATAACGTGCTGTGTCTTCGGTTTAGTATAATTGATGATGGTTTTTGTGTACCTTCTATTTAAACGTTTTGGTGTAGAGTCATAGCTGTTGCACCTGTATTACAGAAAGCCCGTAATGGTTTCTTACTACTACGCTCAGGTATGCGATTTATTATCTATCGTACTGTGTACGGCTGCTCATTGCCAGAGGCCATTTCCTCACTAGTTCGAATTTCAGAGAAGTTCTTTCCTTCACTTGGTTCTCCGGCTTTGACTCACCGATGCTTGTAAAATCTGATTTCTCGATGGGAATCTACTCCTGGATTTTAGACTCGAGCCAGTGACTGGTATCCGTGCAGCGGGCATCAGAAATCGGTTTACTGTTTTGTTCTTTCCACTGCTGCTCGATGTGATGAAATTGGTATAAATTGGTATAATTTACGCACAGGAATCAGCTTCAACTATCCTGTTAGGATTCACGCCGTTTGATTATCCTGTTTCGCGTGTTTAGACGACTGCATAGCATTCCCTTCCTTCCCTGGTCACTATTGAAATATCTCGACTTAATTACTGACAATTTAATATCTGACATTGTCTCTTAGCTTAAAGCTACTACTCCTTTGGTTTCTCCTTGGGATAGCGTTTTCTCCTGGCTATCTAACAAACTCCGAAAAAGCAATATTAGATGAAAAATTCGTAATATTAATAATATCAATATTTTTACTTATAATTAGAAGCTGACGTGGCGCATATCCTTTTCATTGGGCACAATATCTTTCCCCTAATTTAGGTAGTTGGAGGGCTAGGGGTCTCAGTATTTTAGATTTGATACTGCACATTTAATGTGTGAGGTTTCTGATTAAGTTACTTCTAGTGCCTTAGTATTGTAGCAATGCTGTTCGAAGGTGACGCTGCGGTGAAAGATGACACCTAGATATTTCGGTGCCAGATAGTGTTGGCGACCAGCTTTCTTGATATTTCAGTGCCAGATAGTATTGGAGACCAGCATTCTTTCCTGTTTTAAATTTGGAATATGCATACCTTGTTCTTGTACGGTAAGTGTTGGCATTTAAATGTTTTGTCATAACAATATTTGTAGAGTTCTTCCAAACCTCGTGTTAATGTATCCTCAACTTCCTTAAAATACATGCCCTGAATGGCTACGACAATGACGTCTACGTTAATTAAAGGCCTCGTACAGCACACATCCTGTTCACCTTGTAAGGCGGCCCAAGGTCAAGTTGCACTGGCCCCGCTCCTCAAATCCTGTTAGAGCCACACCCAGCTGACCACTGTGTCCAAGTAGGCGAGTAACAGATTTCCACTTCACATGCAGAGTAAACGACAGCGGAGTGGGGATAGAGCGAAATGACCTTGTGCCGCCTCTTTTAACTGAATAGACCATAGGGTCGTCTAGTCGTTTGTGAAGATTCGAAGGGCTGGTCATTAGACACTGACTACGAGCGTACCAGTGTCCAAATTTCCCATTTACTGTTTTCCATTGAAGACTGAAATAGACTCTTCGTTTGGTCGGAAAAGTACTAATCAGTATTGTTAGCCTGCAAGTGATATCCGTTAAACATTGTCAGTGTTACATCAATGATAGCATCACTGAGTTAAAAAGGCGAAGAGTCATATTTATGAAAATCTGTTGCTGGACAGAATCTGCGAGGGCATAATCACCAGAAACTAGAGGAATCCAACGCTAGTAATCATTACTTCCTAACTGCTGCACCGCATCCAGTTTCTGCGCAAGATGACTGAGTCCAGTACAGATAACCGTATGTGTTAAATACACTAAATCCGAGCATAGAGTATTTTCTGCACATTAGAAAATAGAACCTAAGGAATCAAAAGAGGAAAATCATATCTGCCTCACTGTTGCATCTCAATTATTTGCTGCTAATTTCTTTTACAAGTTCGAAATAAAGCTCTTTTTTGTGCCAGAGGAAAATTTAAAATATGGATTCCAAAGCAGACTCCCATAGATATCTGGCAATCTGCTGTAATATATTCCGGTATACGTCTTCTTCTTTCCGTTGAGAATGTAGAAAATTCATACCATCCCCAAAAATCTTCATTCCCCCTTTGCCAATTCGTATCCCAATACGGTTTGTCCCTGTTCATGATGAAATTACAGAAATATCGTATTAACTATTTTGCCACTTGCAATAGAACTCTTATTTCTCAGCTGGCACAAAACAGATAGCAGATAGTGCAATTTGTTCTGCCAAACTACTTTTTCTTTCATATTCTACGCTTCATTGTCGTCGAGACCATTAGAAGAGGGAGAGGTTGTAGGGTAAAGAACGGGAAGGAATTCGACCATGGCCGTTTGCAGCAACCATTCCGGCAGTCTCCATGATTGTTTTGAGGAAATCGGAATCTGGAGGTCGAACGGGATTTTAACACGCGTCCTCCGAAATGCCAAGCCAGAGAGTTACCGCTCACCAAAAAAGTTCCATGCAAATTACAGGTAATTTTTTCTACTTGCTGAAAGTGAATGATTTAAATGTAAAAATAACGAGCAATTTAAAGCCATGTTGTTTCTCCACTTGCTAGTAAAACGTAGAAATTAAATATAATTACAACCCAGCATCGCTTTTAAAGCCTTAATTCTTAATACCACGGACAAAATATATAGCAGTGGATTTCAGCTCACAGGATGCTATACCTTGAAAATTACCGTTTCGCAGAATGAGTGGAAGAACTGAATCACATTGTTGCAAATGAACTACCTTGCGGGTGTATCGAGCAAGGATGTGCAGCGAGTAGCTTCAGGATATTTTCATTTCGTTTCCAGTCATGCGCTGTCACGATTTCATTTCATGCTTGTGACCTTAGTGATTTACAGTATACTCGACTGTAAAACTGATTTGTGGAATGAATAAGAAACCAAACAGCCCTAAATTATAAATTGTGAATACAACATCCACTACTGAAATCACCACAAATATCTCATCATTCTGCGATAATCCCTTTCGTTTCCATAGATTTACTTGGAGGACCGTAAACGCGCAGGCACGATCGTGACGTAAGCTGGTCACTGCCCCTTGAGATTAAAACACATTTCTCGTATACTCGGCACGTGTAGAACTTGAGTATCCCAGTATCTGAGGGCCACGTAGCAATACGCTGGTATATGAAAAGCTGTAGATAACCGGAATGGAAGTCATAACGCATGCCGTGCCCGGTTACAAAAGCCGTGACCCTCAAATTACCATTCCATGCGTCTGGTGCACAGCGAGTTTTTTCCTCCAAAATGCTCTTTGCCGATGGGAGCGTCCTTTGTGCTCCAGAGGAATCGAATTCGCCATCCCCCCTCGCTGGCTATCTATCTATCTGCGTGTGGCTAACCGGCTCTGATGCGGTTATCGGTCAGCAGACAGCAATTCATGACTACACGTCCGTCATCTGGCTTTGTTTCCATCGCCAATGCAATCAATCTCCTATGACATTTCGCAGTAAACCGACGGGAGCAGCAAACCAAGATCAGCAAGTCTAATGAAGATCAGATGATAACAGCGTTACAACTAGTGTAGCTGCAGAAGAAATTTAAGTTTTTCATTCCATCTGGTTAAGGAAATTTTAAGGGTCGTACAAAAGTTTAATTGCAAATTTGAAAGTATATTCACTTTTTGGCACGAAAACTAAATTCGTGTTTGTGTTAGATTTATCAGACACTTATGTGTCGTCAGAAAATTTTATACCTATATACTTTTTTTCATTGCATCATGAAATAAATATCTGTTATTTAAATGTGCAATTGTATCTATACTCAAAAAAATATGCTGTAGAAGAGCCATTGAAACAATACTTTTTTAAGTGATATTTGTCAGCGTTACATGTTACGTGTTACGGGTTAAGCACGCATGAGCCGAAACGTTCTACGCATGTGCCCTTAACGACACTTTGATGCAAGCAGCTAATCGTGCCAAACAGTGGATCATATTATACATTTAATGTTTATTTCCTACTACAGTTATTACCTTTGATTACAAAATTACATGATACAAATTCACCAAATACAACAGAAGTAGAATAATAATAATAATAATAATAATAATAATAATAATAATAATAATAATAATAATAATAATAATAATAATAAATATTAATATAAATAATAAATATTAATATAAATAATATTAATAATAATCATCATCATCATCTACATACTATCTGTAAATGTTTACATAGCAAAATAGTTTTAATTTTTTCCCCGATAAAAATTTTATCTTGCTGATATTTCATGCATCCTATTGATTATAAGAACTGTTATTAGATAATTTTGTCCAAATTGCCTTCCGATATAAAAGATCTACTCACAAAATACACACTTAGGTCCGATGCAATACTCTATAATCTATAAATGTGGGTAATGAATTTTTTAATAAGTTTCACTTGTTTAAGTAACTTGGACGAAATTTCTACTTCCTTTACAAATGCAATAAAGATAGCACTGTTCGTCCACTCTAATGCGAAATAGACATCAAAAACATAAAAAAATACACAAGACTAATACGCAGAAAAAGTGTGGATGATCCACAGAAGTTCATTTCTTATGCTTGTAAACACTGATGCACGCATTTTATTTTATTTTTTCTTTATGGAACCCTCCTTGCACTCACCTGCACAAATTTTGGGAAACCATGGAAAATCGAAATTTGGAGGTGCGGATGGGGATTTGAACCCACTTCCTCCCGATTAAGACCCACTCACACATGACCTGTAACAGTAGTCTTCCACTGTGCAATGATTCGACCGATGGGAGAGTGGATATACCATTCAATAGGACTTATTACTTCCTTACCAATCTTTACCCCAACAGCGATGTCCAGATAGCTTGCCGAGGGAAGTTAATTCGTTTCTGTGTAAGTGAAGGTAGAGTTTACTATGTTGGGATATAAATTTAAAGGAAATTACAAATTTTTGCACTTACACTATCTAACTAGCCTGATGTTTTTTGAATTATTTACCTAAAAGTCACTACACTATATTTCATATACAGTGGTAGACCTATGTAATAGATACTAAAATTTTGATGTAAAAGGTGAAGTGAGCCAGGCTGAATAATCTCTGTCTGGAAGCATTTTCGTCTTCACCTACATAAGATAGACACGGAGGGTCCCATGATTTACAGTGGTTTTCGAGTTTGTGCACATATCTGTGCTTGCCACACATAACGACTGTTTGAATGGCATTTCTGACTCCATCTCACTTCACACAAGGGGGATCAATACCTAGCGTCCATGTTCGTATGCAATTAGGCGAAATAAATGCGGAACATCGAGCACTTCTTCCACTGTCAGGGAACATTGAAAAATTCTTCAGGTCTCACTATAAAAGATGGTTCTTCCGTGAATGATTGATTATTATTACAATCAGAAGTCTACTTGCAGTGAGGGAGAGAGGAAAATATTCTGCTTGCAGTGAGAATTATCTCTTCTGCCTGCATTGAGAGACATTATCATTCTCACTGTTACTGGAAGTTACGACCACGGATAAGTCCTTTACGCAGATATTGAATAGATCTACTGTCTAAAGCACAGTTTATTCTGTGTTTCATAGGACAAAGATTGACTCGGTCACTATGACGGTAGGAGGACAGTGACTTGGGTAATCTTAGTCTCGTATAACGTAATGCGTTGTGTGTTCGTCAACGACATTCACAAGAACGCACTTATTTATATGCTCCATAGCCAACAACTTAAAATCCGAAAAATTTTATGAAAAATAAAAAATCAAATCATGTTTATAATTCGATGTACTAATATCACAATCGTCATTCTATCAGTAGTGTCATCTTGCTGAAAAAAAAGAAAAAAAAACAGCACTGAGCGTGGTGGATGAGCGGTAAACGCTCTGGCCTCGCATTCGGGAGGACGCCGGTTCAAATCCCCGTCCAAGCATCCAGATTTGGGTTTTCCATGGTTTCCGCAAATCACTCCAGACGAATGCTTCCTTCAAAATGCCATGGCTGAATTCCTTCCCGTCCCTTGTCCCCAGTCCGACCCCGCCTCTAATTACCTGGACGTCGACGAGGCGTAAAGCCATAAGTATAAAAAAAACCCAGCAAAAACGCTATTACCGTTTTAAAAATTCCACAGCCTGATGATATTAATCTTCGTCTTCTATAAATGTATTACACGGGTCCAAAGGCAGGCTGTTGCCATGAGTAATGTTTACAATTTCATGGGAAGATGACATGAGGTGGACTCCCATTGCTTCCTACAGGGTGACAGGGTGACAGGGTGACAGTGATCGTGTTATATGTATACCAGGGGATGGCTGTCATAGTGCGTATGTCCAGTATGAAGTGTTGTTACTGCTGTGGATGAGATGAAAGAACAGAGAAGGCGAAACCAGACGACGGCCCATTCAGGCCTATTCTTCTGAAAGACCGCCAACCTTAACGTCTCAATCCGATGCATGAATCACATTCAACAATGCCCTATACCTTCACACCATAGGAGCAGCTGTTTGGGTTTAACTCAGGACCCTGTGCACAATCTAGTGGTTAGAAATTGTCTTCCACGACCTCTCCTACCCTGCCGGCCGGCCAAGAACTGTTGATGAAAATTTCTTCCACCATCAGGACTCGAAGCAAATAACCCCATATCAAGCGCAGTATTTCATTAGTTTGATTTAGAAAGTAATTTCTCCACCTACTATTAGAATACAGAACGTTTTGACAAACGCTGGTTTAATGTTGAGACGTTGAGCAGGAAACTGTAAATAAAAAATAAAATAGTAGTTATCACTTAAGCTAGTAACATATTTACAGAAGGAAAAAGAATCAATAAAAAGAAACTTATTGATAAAATAAGAACGTGCCTTGTTTCTCGGACATAAACAATTAATTAATATAAGAACTCTGTTTCAAAACAGAGATAATTTGTAGATAATTGCCCTATATCTTTTTTTCAACTCCAAGAACAGGTAATTACAGATAGTCGGTTCCGCGCCATAAATGAGCGTCTATTTGGATTGTCCGAAAATTTCACTACTTGAACTGTAGCTTGGGGCGCAAATTATTCTAAGTCGTAATGTGGCACAATTTAAATAATGTCTCCAGAAAAATATATTTGTCTGCAGAGACCAATGGTAAAATTATCCTGAAACTCCATTTCTGAAAAGGTAGCACTTTGCATCTATCTGACATGTACAACGTAGATGTTCATACAGTTCCAGAAAGAAGTGGAAATATTAACAGTGCGACATCTGTTCATAATAAATCTTTTACCTGCTTGAGGTGTTCTTTCCGTATCCATTTTCCCTCCCACAAATATAAAACGAAAGCCGCAGCATTGCTTCACTACAACATGAAAGACTCTGATTGTTTCAAATAGTTTGTTGTTCTGTTCTGTAAAATGAGGCCAAACCAAAGTGTTCTTTGCTTAGACGTAGACCTCTGACTACTTTTAATATTGTTAGTTACCTGATGTACTTAGACTAAAGTGTATATATTGAAGTGTCAAGCTGATTGCGGCACCAGGAAAGATAGTTAATTTTATTTATTGGAATTTTATTATTTAATATTTAATGAGATGATGGGAATTAATCAAGGCAACGTTAAAATTTATGTTTATAATATCAGGCAAAATTGACATTTACATTTATTCCACATAATTACAAATAATGATGGTTATTGAATTTATTTGTGCCTAGGCTAACTTGAGTCTCTTTTCCCAAAGGTCGTGTCGGGTTGACTGATTTGGCGCTGTGGTGAGAACACACGCAATAGTTTTTATTGGTACTTGCCCCGTAGTCTTGGTGATGGCTGATGTGGTTCCTTTGCACTGGTGATGGCTGATGACCCTGTCATGGAATCAGCCTTCCCTTCACATGCAATTAGATGCTTGAATCGGCAGATCGGTTGGCGAACGCTCCTCCAAACTCGAACTGCGAACAAGAGTCGTTCCTTAAAACACTGGTCGACGGTACCACGCACGCGACACAATGAGCGGTTTCGTGCACGTGAACTTGCGGTTAACACCTCCGCGAAACGTACTGGAGCGTCTGCCCTATATTGGCCAGTCCGCTCTCTCTCGAGTCCTCCCCCCGCTAAACAGGTCGCGCGGGCGGACGGGGTGGACGCATTGTCTGCGTGTCCTTGCATTCCTGCTGGTTGCCTGGTTGCCAGCTCTTGACCGTCGAACAGTTCGCAAGCTTAAGTGGCATGCAACTGAATGTGATGTGTCATTACAATATATGTCGAATCCATTCGGGAAAGATCAGGAGTCGGGTGGGTCGAATAGCGTTCCCACTCGAGGTAGATGGCTCATTAGCGGAGGTAGGCTGTGGATATCCCTCGGACAGTGGAGAGTAACTACGAGAACACAGCTGATACAAGGATCCGGTTTATTAGACTCGGTCTCACAATACACAATGACAGATAGCGGGGTGAGGTTGCCTCGATGGTCAGGCATGAAGAGAGCTCCGTGTGCTGTGTGCTGCCCTTAAGTAGCGTCTTGTAGATGTCACTACAGTCACTGTGGCGCTGGCATCCTGCTCACCGAGTCTGGCGCCATCTAGTAGCTAGCCCCATACACCAGATCTGACATGTACATCAACAACAAATGTGGTTTATCTGAAAAATCATTTCTTAATTAATTTTAAAATATGGTTGCTATATTCCATTTCAGAGTTACATGTTGCCGTTGTTACCTCGAAAATGTTGTTTACCGGTATTACGTGCCGACTGGTTATTAGAACGCAAAAACTGTTACAGCCATTCTATCGCAGTTATAAAATCATAGCCCTCGGGAATACAAGGTACAAAACTTTCTGACAAAACAAACTTTCGTGGCAAACTCTATTGAACTTCATATAAATCTCCTTGAACTCATTAGATGTTTCGGTATCTAACCATATTAAACAGTTTTAATCTGTATATTCCGATTATCTTCGATACGACATAGAAAACATAAAGATACAACATGATAGTGAGGAAGAAAGTTGCTAAATCAATTAATAAAATTATTATAAAAAAGTCTTATATAGATATACGAGATATTTATTGTCATTTCATTCAACCCCATTAATAGAAGGGAGGCGGATTGGCAGCACACATGTCGTGCTCTTCAGCCATATGATAATATGGTTTACAATAGTTTTTCGTAAAGGAATCTTCACACTTTTACTAAAATAATACAGTAGATTTGCATTTAGATGTTACATGATCAGAGTTGTAGTTATGTACAATATTTTGTTTGCTTTTCTTGCAGATTTGTAACTAGTAGTAGGTGATTTTTATGTCATTCACAGAGTGGGGTAAATTTTTGATCTCTTCTCTTGTTGAGGTTTAGTAGGTGGTCGGTCTCTGTGCTGGGTTATGAAAAGGATATTTTGGAGATGCAGTGTTGGTGGAATTTGTTTTTAAAAGGAGGGGAAGTGAAGTGGTTCTTTAAGTAGGCGGTGAGTTATAGGATTTTTGTTCAGAAGGCTATTGATAGCATATTTTACCCGGAGGGATTCTATGTGGATCAGTATGTGAGGAAAACGCATTCTGGTATATAGCTGTTGGGTAGGAGAAGGTAGTCTTATTCGGTAGGCGATTCGGAGGGCGTGGCGTTCTATTATTTGGAGTCTATTGTAGAAGTGATCAGGGGCGAAGAGCCATGAGAGGTGATCATAAGTTAGGATGGGGCGGAGAAATGGTTTGTATGTATTTATGATGACCTTGCTATGTAGTCCCCATGATGTTCCGGTAAGTAATTTTAAAAGGTTTAGGCGGGTTTGGGCTTTGGAGGTGATGGTTCTAAGATGAGGTGTCCATGTAAGATGTCGGTCGAGGGTGATTCCTAGGTATGTAACTGTGGGTTGAAGTTGGATGGGATGAATGTATATGGTTATGTTAAAATCAGCGAGCCTGTATGTTTTACTAGTTTTTCCAAATATAATGGCTTGTGTTTTATTGAGATTAATTATTACTCGCCACTCGCCAACGGTTGCACCATTTGACGAAGCTGTTTAGTATGATGGCTTTTTCTGACTGTTGTAGGGTAAAAAATCTGTTGTAAATTTCTTTTTTCTAATTAGTGTTACAAATTTCAACCGCGAAAGATAATACAAAATCTCGTTTTCAATATTATGATTACTACATTGAAAATTTTACAGGAAAAACTTATTTGTTAGTTCATTCTTTGTCACGATGTTTTGACGACTAGCTCCGTCATCCTACTCATGTGCGAAAACATCTGTCGGTAAAGATCTTTTCGCCCCTGAGGAAGACGACGGAGGTAGTCGTCGAAATATCGTGTTTTCACAACACAATCCGGCGGTGCGCCCGTGAAGATTTAACTATAAGAAATAAATAGCTGTTTATTATTGTATTTATGGGAACCCGCGGCACAACAGGGTACCGGGCGGAATGAAGTTCGACATTTTACGGTGTCAAGAAGCTATTTCCAGCGAGCGGCAAAAAGTAGAACCAGACCAACCTATTGTTGCAGCCATGTTTCCGAACGTTAGTGTGTTAAGTATTCACTGTGTTATTTTCTTCTCTTGTATTGTAATTTCTGATGTTTTTGTAACGAAGATTGACTATCATACTTGTTTAAATTACAAGTATAGTTACAACATCTTTGTTTACGTATCTTTCTCTAGTGACATTACCTCAATAACTTGAATCAAGTCCCTGGGGCGTAGCCGATGGTCACCGAGCGGGGTGTGTGAACGGGTAAAGTTCTGGCCTCGCATTCTGGAGGACGCGGTTCGAATCCCCGTCCGGGCATCCAGATTTGGGTTTTCCATGGTTTCCCCAAATCACGCCAGGTGAAGCCGGAATGCTTCCTTCAAAAACCACGGCTGAATTTCTTCCAGCTCCTTGTCCCTAATCCCATCACGCCTCTAATTCCATAAGCCATAAGTAAAAAAAAAAAAGTAACCAATGGGGCGGAATGGGGAGGTACTCCATTCTAAACCGCTCTTGGATGCCAACTGACAAAAGGGCTTGTTTATTTTATGTTTCACCTAAAATTCTAATGCCTATTCCAAAAGTAAAGAAATCACGAGAGGGTGAAGACTGCTATTTTAATAGATTCCCCACACAAAAAAAAGATAATTAGAAGGTGCTTTCAAGGGAAAATAGCGAAAGAACCTTGTAATAGAATTAAAGGCAATGATAAACCTATTTAAGAAAGCGAATAAATGGAAAAAAACAAAGAAAAGTGGAGAGAAAATGGGAAAAAGAAGGAGAACCCAAAATTGGCAAGAGTTATTCTGAAGATTGTTCTGACTGTGAATGTTTATACTATGGTGAATTTTATTCAAAGTTAGTTGAAGGTTGGGTCGCATGTTCCATGTGCAAAGAATGGGCACACAATTCCTTTGCGGCAATAGACAGCGAAGCTGATGAAGTTGTCCTAGTGCGTATTTTGTGAATACGTTTAACTAAAGGACACAATCAATTAAAACTGTTTATTCATTTAAAACTTAATAAATATAGCCAACACTTACTTTTTTGCATTTCCAGTAGTTTTATATACTATCCCGTTCTGCCCAGTGCCTGGGGCAGGTGACATAATTTTCTGTTTTTGAAAAATATTTTTCTGTTGTTTTCTCACAATATTATTGTGATTATTACATTACAATGTTTAAATAGAAATTTTTTTCAGCTTTGTTAATTAACCATTTTGAACTTTTAAAACACATTTTCATTTCGGTATATCGTTCTACTTCGGGCTTCCCTACTGCTTAGATCTGAAAAGGCTAATGTAAATCAGTTAATTCGAAGTCGATAATAACAGTATGAACTTAAATGTGTTTGTCGTTTCCACGTGCCTGTATATATATACAATCTGAAGTGACTATAATGAACAAATCAAACACTCAGAAACACCAAAGAAAAAAAATTGAAAATAACACAAGTGCTGCTCGGTTTGTATTGTGTATGGTCTCCCTTCCTTCAACAGGTAGTGTCTGGAGCAGTAACCCATTACCGTAAAGTCTATGCACTAGACTAATTCGCTGTCGGAACAGATTAATTGTTGCATCAATAGTAGGATGTACTGGAGTAAGTCATACGATATAGAATACCATGATAAGTCCAGTGATTGATTAACTTGGCACAAAACTTTCTATGATATAAATTCTTCAGGGGTTTGCCGACGGCAAACCCGTGAAGAATTTATATCAGAGATACGCCGGGAAAGACTTATCTCTCATACAAAACTTTCTACTTGGTATAAATTTTCAGAAACATGCAGGCAACATTTTGAAGCTTATCATTCTTGATTTAGATGCTCGTCAAACTAATGAGAAATCATCTTCAGATTGTCAGCAGTTCTAAGCGGACTATGTTGCAAACAAAAATAAAACAGTTATTTACAAAATACATGCGAAACTTGCCTGTGACTCTGATTCTAAATTTATGTAGCCGATACGAGCAGAAATCTTTATCTGTCAAATTCTTCAGGATTGCTTTCATAATGTGACGAAAAACGTAGACGTCCTCCAAATTCACCACTTCATCATGCGTTTATCGTAACAGTCTATAGTAGTAATGCACTAGATAACTTAATGCGGGGGTATGCGGCAGCTCAGCGACGTGTTCCGTTATTTGCCTCTCTGCGACTGTAAGATTTATGTCGCATTTAAGATACGAAGATGCCAGAAAATCGCCTCATTCCAACGTTTTTTAACAGGCTTTCAATCGCTGTGTTTATAACATTTGAGTTAAATAAATTCTTCTCGGCCTTCAAGTCGCGTAAAAAAGTCACACGTGTGGGACGTTTCGAAGACGTCTATCTAAGCCTTGATTTTTAAACATAGATGCCACTGAATAACTGTTTGTTCACGCGCTGCCGCGGAAACGGTGGACGACAAAAGCCAATCCAGCGCCATGAGGCCATCCACTCTTCTGCTCATTACCAAGGCGAAGCTGTGTCAGAATTTTGATAGCCGGGTTCCATGCCACACTGGGCTGGTAACCAATGTTCTTATTAAATAAAGAATCATTTAAACAGCTTCTGTAACAATGCTGTCCAAAAAATCTCTGACCCAGGCTAAAATTGTGATTTCTTCGAAATTGAATTAATGTGCTTCTTGGGCATTGTGTTCGGCCACAGTTGGTTTCTCTTCAAGCCCCAGAAGGCTTTTGTCTTCCGCCGTTTTTGTAGCAGCACGTAAACAAACAGTTATTCAGTGACATCTGCAACTGAAAATGAGGGCTGACATAGACGCCTTCGAAACAACCCACAAGTGTGAATTTTTTACGCAGCTGGAAGACCGAGAATTTTTTTATTTACAACGCCGTCAAAAACTTCGATTTTAAAATATTTGAATTGTTTATAACTTACCAGAGATAATACAGTAATTTAGATTATTTAAAACGTTGTTATCTTTCAACAGACAACGTGATCTAAGATAATGGGGATTATGAAACTGAAATCAGAAATAATTTTTAAATTATTAAAAATATGTCTTAGAAAAAGTGATAGTAATAATAACTGAGACGAACATACGAATTAATATATACCGTGATATCTACTACCCTATCTGTGTAAATGATTGGTATAAATTATAATTATGAGGGTAATTATTTTCTCTGAGTGGCGAGAGAATCTGCTGAAACCCAGTTTAATGTAAACAACTGTTTGTGAAGTGAAATGATATTCGTGTAAAAATGATTATCTGAAACATAATAAGCTGCTCCTACTAGAGTTTAGATCTCACAGACAAGAAAGAAAAATTTCATGTACTGTTTAGCAAAAAATAAAAGATCTGTCGTGGACATTTTAGATTTCGAATCATAACGACGTAAGTAATAATTTTCGTACATACAGGGTGTCCACTAAATAATGGAGAACATTTTAACTGTCGAAAGGCGTAATCGTATCCTAAAAAATATAAAACTTTAACTTCAGCAAGTTTTAGTCACATTTTGATTATTTTTTAATATCTGAGTTTATGTCATGTTATTTCTAGAGTTGAAGATATTAATTAATGTTTTTTATTTTAAATCAAATTACATTAAACATCTAAAATTATACAAGTCTTCCACCAGTTAATAATTAGTCGCTTAATTCGAAGCGCTTGACCAGACGTATTAACTTGTTGAGCAGCTGATTTGATGCGCATTCTCAGCTCCTCGGTTGTTGATATTGTTTTTTGTGACGTTCCCAATTAAAAGTCCGGGGGATTTAAGTCACATGATATCGTCAGCCACAGGATGGGCTAAAACTTGAAAACTGCAACATGTTCGCTAATGTCGAAATATTATACTTGGTGGATTACGTTTTAGGCAACTACGGGGTTAATCATTATTTGCCGGACACCCAGTATGTTTCCACATTGAGAAGAAATCTATCGATAATAGACATAGTGCAACCAGATTGGCGTAAGACAGACAAGTAAAACTTCAACAAATGTTTGCATAAATGCTGATGTCGAACAAGAGAGATGACGTAAAACTATATTTTGCACCATTCGGCACAGCCAGACTTATACGAACCTAATACTGCTAGAGAAAAATACAAGCTCTCTCTTGAGATGTCTCTTTCTATTTTTTGCGCGTCAAAGTTAGAGATAAAAGAGGAGACAGACTGTTTGATGTGACATGGTGAAACTACGACTCATTCCGTAGTCTTCGTCTACTGTTTGCTCTTTCACTTTGCGTTGGATGAATAAGAGGTGGTCTTTTCTGCAGTAGGCGAGACTCACTTGCTCTCCGTAGAGTTTACACTGAGTGGGGTGATGATAAAAGTCAGATTACCTTTAATGCAGAACAAACACACAATATTTGACGATAGTTCTAATAAAAGATCTATCCAGAAATTTCTGAGTCAGTACACAACTCATGAGAGCAGTCCACTTATGTAGAAACTGAATGGAATCTCACAGAGCAAAAAAATGTCATGTGATGTTGGACAGAGTATACCTACTTACTGGAATTAATAATGTGAACTAATTCTTAACTAAACTTAAGAATCGAATATTCTCCCTTTTTTTTAGGAAGCCCAGCGCAATTATCTCATTTTCGGTTGGGTTTCTAGATGACGTATTTTACACGTTTATGTCAGGTTAATGTGGAGGAATTTTAGTTCGTAATATTTTGTTATCCGCGTTTTGTATTTTTTGTTATTTATTCCTTAATCTGTTTACAAAATACGTAGTTTCTTTAAATTGGAGGAAATTAAGTATAGTTTTGAGTTTCCTGAGTTTAATCCTGAATCTGTTTGCAAAATACGTAGTTATTAAGGCGAAAATTGTTGTCTGTCCCAACATTTCCCTAGGGAAATGCGGAAAAATTGGTCAAGAACCGCAGCTAGATTTAAAGTTGAAGATTCTAGCAAGTTTGGCAGTGCTAATTAAAGTTTAAATCGTGGTGTCGGAATGAATTTAGAATATCTTAATTAATTTAATAGGTCATAACACACTACTGTTTGTGAAAATTGCAATACCCGGAAGGAATGGCATGATTCGCTCAAAATATGATGATATATAGAACAGTGGAGCCATAATAAGTGATTAAGATTTCAGCGTGTTGTTATGTTATTCCGCTCTCAGTCGCTTCACAGCCGCAGATATGCAATATCAGCATTTAGGTTCGAACGTGGAAGAATGATTGGTATCCAGGAAACAGGCTTGTCGTATCGTGACATTGCGGCTTGTACAGGGCACAGTGCTACGAACGAGTCGAAAGGGTGCGTCCATTAATTACGTCATCTGAAAATAGGGGGGGGGGGTGGTGGAGTCCGGCCAAATCACACCAAATCACACTTATTATTTCAGATTTAAGAAAAAACACCTCCTGTAATTAATGGATGCACCCAAAGAAGAGGGTAGTTTACAGCGACGAGCGGATTCTGGACCACAGTGCAAAATGATTGGCCATAACCGACAGAACAGCTTCGTCCATAGTGTTGGCTCACCGTTGGAGCACTGCAACGGGTGTGGTCATGCCTGCGGCGAAATTTCGATGCGTCTGCTGAGGACTGGACTGGTGCCATGCATGCTGTTGCATTGGCTTTCATTGACTAGGTACCACCAACACTTCAAACTGATATGGGTTCCCGAGTACCATCAGTGGCGTTTTGAGTTGCGAAATGTAGTGTTTTCGAACGAGTCACACTTCATCCTGTTTTACAGAAATAGCCTAATACTGTTAGACGGATCAGATTGCACGTTCGTCTTACATGTCGCAACTTGTTCGTTCTGGTCCTCCGTAATCACTATGGATGATTTGTGAACACGCCTACAAACCACGTGGCAATGTTTTCCCCAGCAGTTCACGACGTAACGTTTAGAGGCTCTGATTGCCTACAGTGGTGGCTTCACACTGTACTGAATTCTCTCGATCAAAGTGCGTGTACAGTTCTGTAATTCTAATAATTTCTGCATTGTCATATCTCTAATTTGTGGAATAAATTTCATTGTAACCATTTCTAGATTTTGCGATTCTCAGATACTGTTGTCTACAACAAATAAATACGTACATGAAGCAAAATTCTCCTGGCCATAATAGATTTAAATACATGTTGTGGACTTAAGCAAGGGATTGATTGACACGTTAGAGAAAGTACAGAGGAGAGCCACTCGATACGTGACTGCTAGTTACAGTTCTTACGTAAGTGTCACAGAGCTGATAGGTGGTTTGGGCTGGGATTGTTTGGCGGACAGACGACGTCGTTTTCGTTTGAATTTGTTGGAGAATATGCGAAAATCTTTAATTTACGAGTGCAACGAAATATTTCTTCCGCCAACCTATTTAGGTCACAATGACAGGAGGGATAAGATGCCGTACTGATACATTTATGTATTCTTTATTTTCACTTTCTGTTCGGGATTGGAATGCACTGAATTAGGATTGGTGCTTAGCACCCTCTGCCACCCACAGTATTTGTGAATTGCAGAGTATAGATGTAGATGTAGAGAGACTTAAATTTCTAGTTAATAAAGCTGCGTAATGACGTCATGTATGTGGAAGCGGATTTGGATGTTTATGGAGATGAAGGAACTGATGCAAACACTGATTTGTATGTAATACGGCAGCAGCCGCTATAACTCGGAATGATAATGAAGCAGATTAGCAGAGCGTAAAAGCAAACAGAAAAAGCAGTTAACCTCACGTAAACAATACGGTGAACCGAAAGAGCACAGATCTTTAGTTTCCTACTACTAGACGGAAATAGGATGTGAAAAATAAATATTGGTAGTAATCGATTCGATAAGAACGGAAATTAAGAGTCGTCACCCATTTTGGTTATCTGCTTCGATTTGCTACGAGTAATTTGGGCAAATGAATACTGGGCGTGAATGTAGAATACCCCACATTAATTTCTGGGAAAAATGATAACTATCAATTAAAGAATAATAGTCAGAATAAACATGAAAGTTATTAAAAATTTAAGAGAATATTTATTGAAAGCAAAGAAGTTCAATTAAACCTGTTGATTATATGTAAATAAATAAACTTTTGTAACTTGTTCATTACGGAAGTAACTCAAAAAACACTATTTTCTGTAGGATCATAATGCACTGTGACTCATAAACAGTGCTTCCTCGAGATGATGGAGGTTGGTTGCATTCCGGCAGAAACTTAAAACCACCATTAAAGTAACTGTTCTATACGCACGTGTATGTATCATTTTCGATTTCCCTATTAATGTCATAATAATTTGGGAAATTTGACTCAAAAAGGCTTTCTACTTATGTTTAGTAATAAATCGGGAGAAAATACAGAAATAAACTTGTTAAAGGTAGATTATTTAACCAAAAGAAATATTCTGAATCCGGACTTACATTAACTTCAATTTTTTTCATAGATATGCCTAGATTTTCTACAGTTTCGTTCTATAAATGTTAAAGCTAGGAAGGTGAAAGTTACCTAGTCTCAAGTCGCTGGTCACGTCTACAGGTAAAACAAATTCCAGTACTTCTTATTCGTTCGCCAACTTTTTCCTCTCTATTGCAGTTCTCTCCATTTTCCTCGACATTGTTTTTGACTCATATCAATAATCTGTCCATCGGACTAACTTTGGACCGCTTTTATTTCATATATTTTCTTCGCAAGCCCCAAATATCACAGCTTTAAAACTTCTATCAGGTATTGTAGCATCTCCTGATTTTCATCTTGCAATTCTTTTTAATCCTACTCTAGTCCTTCCATACCTCTTTTCCCTCATCTAGATACCACATTATTCCGTCTCCTTTATGAGTCAAGTTTCTTTTCTTTCAATTTGTCGAAGTAAGAGGTCGGCATAAACAAACAATAAACAAAGTATTCGTCGATGAAACAATAAGCACATCGGAAGATAAGCGAAAACACTTTCATTGCAGTTAACACTTTTCAGAAATTGACTTGTATGAGTCTCTCATCCAGCTGGTTTTACTCAAACAGGGCGTTTCAGTTCAAATGAGAATAAAAGGAAATTTGTCTACTTTCAAGTCCAGACATTAAGATCAGCACGAAACAGGCGCTGCAAAAACTTACAATGTATATTTGCGTTATGACTCGGACTACTACCGTAGCTGTTAAAGCCCTAACAATACCCGAGAAAACGATGGCTAATATTACATGGTTGAAACGACGAAAGCCTAGAAATCAGTTTGGGACGAATTCGTCATTTATGATCATAGTTGACGATGTGAGTTGTGAACATCAGGAAGTAATTATTCAACCATAGTACTCGATATAATGAACTTTTACACCATTGAGAAACCTCTTACTGCCAGCCAAAAAAATGTGATAAATATTTGTTGGACAGCATCAAATGATCTACAAAATTACAGATAACTTCAAATTCGGAAGGTGTAGAAAATTTTAATGACTCCTGATTTTTCAATATCACATTATTTTTCACCTTTTACTCAACCTTATATCTAAACATAGTGCCACAGCAAAAATACTATCAGTTTTGTCGTTTGTTACACATTGAGTCAGGGAACTATTAGAAACACTTGCTTGGGTCTCCAGTGTTGTCGAACCCTAGCGTGATGCGCTGATAGAGATTAGCATCATTACCGATTCTGTTTCAAACGACAGTTCCTTTGTCAGCATGCAGCCTGTATGGACGTTCAAATAGCCTGGAATAGAGATGAAAAAAGAACGCATCGTCAGCTGAAAACTTGTGAATTGTTACATCGGGACAAAATTGGCAGCACGGTTGACATTTGGCTAAACAATAGAGATCGCGTAGCCTATTGAACAAGCCCGTCTCTGGCGGACAGAACATGTCAGATGCGGGAATAATTTGCGACACTGACATGGGTGTAACATGTAGCGAATAGAGGTCACTGTTGAGGCACTACTCTCCATCACGAGAAACTAGCAGAGTCGAATAATTAATGCAGGTATCATCGATACTGTATTTAATGTACAATGCATTCTGACTGTGAAATGTTGTAATGTCCTGAAACTACGAACTCAGAAATTAAAGATCGTATTGACAGATTAATTGTACTAAATATTCAAGAAGTATTTAAATAGATAGTCCTCAATAGAAACAAATGTATATACTTGTTTCGGCAGCATCTTCTCAACCTCTTAAACGTACTAAATTAGTGTTCTGTAATAACACATGCCTGTAATAAATATTAATTTACAAATATACATAAAATGTAAGGGTATAAAAATAAAATTATAACTATCAAGTATTTCGTATATATGTGCTGTAGTACAAGATGCAGCTTGTAACTGAATACTTAATTTTGAATCTCTGAAATGCTCTATTTCGCTTACGATACTTACTATGAAAGGTTTTCCGCTTTACCCAACAAGAAATGTGATGCAATAAGGGAACAGGTTGGTCGATTAGACGTTTTCAAAATAGACACCTTCCTGTAAAGCAATGTTTCTTTAAACCCTCCATCTTAGCTAATTAAAAAATGGAAGTACTTGCAGTTTGATGACGCTGCTAAAGACATCAACCTATCACCTTGAGTGGATTGGTAGATTGCGAAACGCTGATGTCTAAACCTCTGTTGCTTGATATCCTCACATATTAAGCTATTTTTTCTTAATGACAATTCAATATCTTGTATTGGAAGATACAAACACATTTTTTGTTTTGTTTTGTTTATAACTATACGCCATGTCGACGTCGGGGACGGGAAACAAAGGGGAGTAAAGAACAGGAGGGAATTTGACCATGAACTTTTGAAGGAACCAATCGGCATTCATCTGAAGTTATTTGGGGAACCACCAGGGCATCAAGATTTGGGTTTTCCATGGAGACTAGAACTCGCGCCCTCCCGAATCCAACGCTAGAGCGTTTCCGCTCACCCACCACGGTCTGTCTACAAACTAAGTTCGTGACCTTATTTCATAAACAATTTTTTCAATTAATTTATGAAATTCTTACAGATTGTTCAACATATTTAAGTCCTTAATTAAAGCCATCATTTGTAGTGAAGCCATTGTGTTGCACAAAAAAGTCTAACTATCTAACACACTCACAATCTATTCGTTGGTTGCTTCTTATTTATTCGACTGGAATAATTTTTTTTAAAATAATTCAGTACGGTAAGAGAGCAACTAATAAATTGTCAGTAAGTTAACTACATCAATTTTCGAGCTTGTATTTGATACTATCTATTGACGGAAACCAACAAAATATAAAGAAGTGATCCTATTGTGGATTTTTTCCGATATATATCAATGGAACGTTTCACAAGACTTGTGTGAAACTGCATTACTTTGTTATGAGATTTAGACAACACAGTTTTTTGTAATCAGAAATTTGATGCTTCCTCTTATTGTAAGTGGTGTTTTCGTTTCATGGGAAAAGTACCGATGGAACTAAATAAGTGTCGAAAACCAATACAATAAATTATCAGAAATTTTAAATTGTTTTTGCTGTTAGTTAAATGAGTAAAAGAAGTAATTCTTTGGTTTTCTTACCGATTTTGCCTACATTAGAATAAACGTGCAGAGTCAAGCTAACATTTGAAAGTCGACGAAAATAAAAACTTTCTTCTTCACATAGAATTTAAACCAAAGTTCTCGTTAGCGTGGTGCTAACATTTTCTCAAATCAGTACCTTACTTATTAGAGAGAATAAAGATTAAACCTTAATGATCCATTTATCTGCTAGGTTTACATTGTCACCTTGTTAAAACTTTTCTAACTTTGCTTTTCAACTTTCAATGTGCTGCTTTGCAAATCGCTTGAAACTCCTACAGCGACGAGGAATTTTACTTCTGCTTACCATCTTTTAGACCAGCACTTAAAAGCACCCGAGGTAATACTGAAGGCTTTTCTAAACTTGTTCTGCCGCACCGAGTAATAAAATAGTTGAGACGTATCTTCGTTTTTTGTATTCTTTGCTTAACAACTTTCGACGATTAAATGAGACAGCGTGCTTTCTCTCCGTTCCATCATTCACTGCCGAATAACCAGATTACATCGTGCAATGGTACTTTATGTGTTTGGTTCAGAAATGTGTCCTTTTCTAGAGCGAACCCTACCGCGTTTCGGTTAATCGGAGAAGAGCTCAATGAACAGCCTTGAACGATGAGACTAAAAAATATATCTGTCGTAATATCACATGATGTCGGAATTATCTTCAACAGGCAAACAGGTTCATTTTATGTGGATTAGGGGCAATTCAGTAACAAACCATTATGAACCAGCTGATCGGTTAAGGACTCGGAATAATGCAGAAAGGGACAGTTAAGAAATATCCTAGTGCCGAAGTGTTTAGTTGCTGCAGCCGAAAGAGATGGATATCGCTTATTGGATGATGACTGCAAACAGAAACAATTAGTTCAGCGTTTTTCCATCTTTTTCAACTGGAGCACCAGTAAGTTGTCAAAAATAATGCTGCGAACCACTAACATATATGGGGCTACTATTTGATCTATGTCTATATTATGCACATATGGGCATATTTAACTGTACAATTGTAATATAATAATGTTTTGAATTCCTACCGAAACATTGTTATGATACTGGCAATGAATGATTAATAGTTAATTATATACTAATCTAGACTCTTAATATTTAGTAACCAAATTAATAATAAAGTTTCTGTAGGCTGGTTACTACGCTATACCACCAAATTAAATGCCAGTATATAATAAATGAAACACTTCCTGACATCTTTTATTTTTGTTTACTTCGCTGTTTTTATATTTCCAACCCAACCAATTATCGGCACACACCACGGTTCCTCAAATATGTGAAACCTTCAGAAAATGGAAATTAACTTAATCCTTAAACAAATGGCGCTCTTTTTGATGTCAATTGGAAATGAACAGACTGTTGTAGAGAAAATTCTATCGTATCCTTATATGTCAGAAATATCAGAATATTACTTTACCCTCCACTCGTCTTAAATCCAAAAATCCAATACGGCAAAATGTATTCGACTTTGATGTCAAGGAAAAATGGCTACAAAGCTGGAACTCCGCATCTGTGATACATCCAGATATTAAAGATCCCACAACTGGACTTCCAGGATTCCACCTAAATAGAGACCAGTGGGTCAAACTAAATCGCCTAAGAACAGGCCATGCGAAATGCAACGCCATGCTGTATAAGTGGAGTCTTCAGGATTCTCCTGCATGTGACTGTGGTGCTCCTTCCCAGAGTGTGGAGCATATTATCAGGGAATGTCCACTAAGAAAGTATGATGGACCATTTGAAGATGTTTTCAGAGTTACAAGTTCCTTCATAGAATTGCTGGAAGTACTGGACATCAATTTGTGAACGCTGCCAACGTTCTTGTCATTGTATATATTTCTTTGTATTGTATTAGTTGCTTAGTCATTCGACAAATAAATAATAATATTTCCCGGCTATTGAAAAATTCATGGACATTTTTAATAAAGTTTTGCATACGATTTATATTCGGTTATAGCCCTATAAAATACGGATTTAGTATCTAAATTTTTAATAATTTACCTACCGACCACCAGCGCTCCACGGAACACTGAATTAGAGGAAAGCCTTATGTAACAATACAAAAGAATTATTCCGGAGAAACCATGAGTTTCTGCACTTCGAAATAATCTTACGAAAACGGGATTAAGGAAGAGACTTAATGACGATTGTTATATATACCATTTCTACCTCAAACGAGTAATACAAACCAGGCTCATTGGATAATGACCTATGTTACATCAAATCTTTTTACTGCTGTGATATTGATCTTTAAAGGCAGTATTTAGTAACTGAGTTAATTTCTCTTTAATTACTGATGATCTCTGCAGATTTATTTTTCTGCCCATTTTCTCTATTTCTTTGACCTGTAGGTCTTACGCCATCTCCCACACCTGCCTAGTTCATAGTCAACTGTTATCTGCACTTCCCTTCAACATACACACCAGTCTTTCATTTATCATTTTTTCTTCGTATAGAGTCATCGTATTTTCCAACCAGAAAAATTATTTTCTTTCAACTAGTAACAGTATTTAACTTTTCCTGGGAAAATTATTTATTTATTGATACTTCATGAAAAATTATCGACTTATTTGCGAAATTGCTTTAGAACATTTCAATAAATATTTACAGGATATACAGGCAGTAAATTAACGTAATAAGGTCTAGTATCCACTTCAGCACGCTCACGTGAATGAGCCACTCAATGAAGCGAGCGGATCAAGTGTGGACGCTTGAGCACGCTCGCAACGAATGACAAGGAGCACGCTCGGATCGAGCCGATCGAGTGTCGGTATTTCAGAATGCTTAAAGGCGAGCCATTATGTATTCGGCGCTCAGTGTGGGCGTTAGTTTGGAGGATTTTATAGTAAGTGCTTAACATGTTGGACAGCGACACTTGCTTAACACTAAGTAACGAGTATGAATCTGGCTCACAGTCGAAGTAAATGAGAGGCGTGAAGTCAGCTAGCTGTTTAGCCGTGGTATCGATGACAGAAAAAATAATAAAAAACATAAAACAACCTTTGAATATATATTGGTAGTCAAAGTCTATAAAATATTACATAGGTACCAACCTAAATATAACTTTGGAGTGGCAGAGAAATACCATCAAATAGTGCTGGTAAAAAATGGCTGACGCTTTGTTTAGATAATTTGAACGTACGACTCAGGTTTGTATAAGAATCTCCAGAAGACAGTAATCTTTAAGTTATCATTAATTTATTTTGTGGTGGAATAGCCTCACGCATAGCTCTGCCGTGTTTAATTAATATGAGGACGAACTAAACGCAGCAAATGTTCGAAATATATCCTTAACATTATCATAAAGTTTTGAAAAGGCTTATTATCTCCTTCAAAAGTCAATTCGCGAATAATATTACTAAAGTAAATTCTTCGCTGCGAAAAATGACTCTACCCACTACCTTGGTACTTTTCGTTTCCTCTTTGAAATTGCATGAATAATTATAAAGGCCGTAGCTGTCACAAGCATACGTTACCACTTAGCGAAAGTCTATCATTTAGTGAGCACTGCAGTTATTTCAAAACTGACTCGTTTCCAAAATATTCTCTTTCTTAAGCACATTCAAACGAACGCACTCAAACGAATGAGAGGCTCATTCGCCTGAACGTGCTCAAGTGGACACCAGGTCTTACATTCACATCATCAGCAAGATTTCGCGGTCGGAATAAATAGTTTCAATTCTTTCCGTGTGGCGCCTCGTATAGTATACTAAGGACTGCTTTGTCAGTTGCCAAAGCAGTCCTCTGAAGAATTTTTTTTTTTATCTGCTTAACGTCTCTCTAACAGCAAGGTCTTTAGATACGGGAAAGGATGGGGGGGCAAGGAATGGGAAGGAATTCGGCCATGGCCTTTTGAAGGAAGCATCCCGGCATTTGCCTGGAGTGATTTGGGAAACCATGTAAAACCCAAATCTGGATGCCCGGACGGGGATTCGAACCGCCGTCCTCCCGAATGCCTGAAGAAACTTACATCACGATGGCAGAACCGTTAGGTTTTAATAAATCGACGTGGCTCCACCCGTAGAACCAAGATAATACATACAGTGACCGCGGAAGCTTTCGTAATCAGCTTATAAACGGTTTATATCATTATTTGAAATGCAAGGAATTTCATTTTAGTATTAAATTCAATCTGCATATAGAGTAGAAAATATCTTTAGACTGAAATCCTTGTCACTGTTTAACAATTAAATAAAAAATAGAGCTATCTAACGATAACAAACGACGTATCAAAACTTAGTACGATGAACTAACATAAAATACGGGAAGCTTAATACGAAGAATTAAATAAAAATATGATATGGGTTTTTCATGGGCATTTCAGGATTAACAGGATTTGTGAAACACTTAACAAATGCCGCTGTGTTTTGGTAACATAAAGCTCCCACATGAGTTGTTGATCATAGTAATGGCTAACATTGTTTTGCACTTCCACTGGGTGTAATGATTGCTGGCCACATCACTGTAAACAAATGGAAAAATCCTTGTGAAAATCTGGAACAGTCTTTTCCATTTTCTGTCCGTCATGACCAGTTCCTCTTGAGTTTGAGAGAATAAATCTATAGTATGTTTAGTCAGAATCCAATAGTATAGTTAATCTTCACCAGTGATCGCGTGTATTCCCCTAATTCGTTAATTCTGTTGCTTCTAGTGTTTAGAACTTCCAAAGCACCTTCCTAATTCCCCTCAAAAATGGCCAACCGTGAGTACTACCATTGTTTACCATGCACTGGGAAACGAAACCTGTTTGGAGTTTATAACACCTAGGCGAACCTCTTGTAGTCACGTCTGTAAATTCGAAATAATTTATATCTAAATTTATATACAGGTACATTAAACATTACCTCATCTACTGGATAGTCTTATAAATTCTTTTTACTATTTTTCATGACTTATTAGGATATCTCTATGCCTCTTAGGAATCTCATTCCTCCAACATGCAGTTCTCCCATAGCTGTCAATCTTTGCAACCAGGTTTCAGTGCAATATATTGTAATGTCATGCTTCCGCGTAGTAGGATCTGGCATACTTACTTCGCATCGAAAGCAGAATGGCAAACGCCCTTCTGTAAATTTCAAGTAAACCGAATAGCTCAGCAATTAATAATTTTAATTATAATTAAAATTAAGTATCTCAAACGATTGAAAGCAATTTAATGTAAAAGGGATTTGAACAAACTTGCTTATTAAAACAAAGTTAAAACCGAAACATTAAGTGTAGTTGTTTAAACTTTGTATAAACTGAATAAAGTTGCATCATTTCTATGCTCGGAACTGATGTTGTAAGCACCAAACCCGTCTCACTGGTCAAAAATACATCGTAATACAAGTTGACTAGCACGACACTTCACCGACAGTGACGTGTTTATGTTACGTGGAATTGGCTTGTGTTCATTGGTAGTTGCTCAGCCGAACATAAGCACTAAACACAGTACTATTCTTGTTGTTGAAGATTGCAATTCCATAATCATACGTTTGCAGATTTAATGTCACTGGTCAGCAACAGTAACAATTCACTTTTGGGTTACAAATTGCTTGAGGGAGGACAAGTCAGACAGTAAGGGACAATGTCACTGCAAGATTCGAGTAAGTCAATAAGTGAGTCTCAATCTTCCATAGACAGCGCAGCAGAATTATTCTCAATCGCGTTCCTTTAAAAAATTCACGAGCAATTTGCACGCCGTGGCCACCATGATTGGACGCCTGTCATCTCTCTTGAAGGATGACCACAGCTAATCCTTTTTCGTTGGGTTGGGTGGAGTTATTCCACAAACAAAAGGATTCCCTTGACATGGCGATAGGGCCCATCTACACCATCCTTCTTCAACGTAGTCTCGACGGTATGTTGAAATTGACATTACAATTTCAGCAAGAGTGCGTAGGAAAACTGATAAAACAAGGAAAAAAACTTCTCCAATTGGCATATCACTAGCACAAAATGAGGTTGTTTCACGGATAGATTATAACGTTTCCCTCTCATCCGTAGCATAGATAATTTGTTTTGACTTTCTGTAATGATACAAATAATAATAATCTGTCCACGTGATATTGTGAGAGGTCTTCGATGCAAAATCACTCTTCTTTACAGTTATTTTACCCTGGAAACCTCAAGTCCAAAATAATTACGGAACTAAATTAAAATCAAAGCATTTTTTTCTTATACACTAGTTCTGGCCTCGCATTCGGGAGGACGCCGGTTCGAATCCCCGTCCGGGCATCCAGATTTGGGTTTTCCATGGTTTCCCAAATCACTCCAGGCAAATGCCGGGATGCTTCCTTCAAAAAGCCATGGCCGAATTCCTTCCCATTCATCCCCCCCCTCCTTTCCCGTCTCTAAGGACCTCGCTGTTAAGAGACGTTAAGCAGTTTAAAAAAAACCTTAGACACTAATACATTTTAATCAATTGTGTAATTTTTATATTCGGATAATGTTCGTTTATTTTATTACAAAAATGATATTTGTAATCAAATAAATGTGAATTGGATGTGTATCAAACTGACTACTAAAATCGATACGATGGTACTAGGGTTTCTTCCCATTTTTATTAAAATCGTATAGGAAATTTCAAAGAACTTATGCGAATGTTGTAGCTTAGCTGATTACTTTGTTTTCAACTAAATTAATAAGACATAGTGGAAAGTCATTTAACAAATGCAATGATCACCTAGTACCTAAAAGTGTCAAATAGGAATTAAAGATAATGCTCAAGCCACTGTCATAGATTTCATAAGCACCCACAATTTCTAATTTTCGTTCTTTGACTAACTATAATCAACGCATTAGTATAATAAAGTACGATAGTTACGAAAGTTTGTTTCACAGGCAATTCCTGTAACAAAAAAACAACACACCGAGCATGGTGGCTGAGCGGTAGCGCTCGGGCGGGAATTCTGAACGCATCGGGTTCAAATCCCCCCCCCCCCCCCGTCGTCGAGATTTCCGTTTTCTATACTTTTCCGAAATCACTTTAGACAAATGGGGAGATTGTTCCATTAAAAGGTCCTGGCCGGTTTCTTTTGGGTGTCTTAGCTACCATCTTCTTCCAGTTCTAATGACCTCAACGTCGAAGAATCGTAAATCTCGTAGCAAAACAAAACAAAAAATATACAAAAAACGAACAAACTAAAATAAACAAACAAAAAACACAAAAACAGAAACAAAAAACACACAAACAAAAAAAAACACAAACAAAAACTGAAGAACAACAAAAATATAAAAGAAAATAAAAACAAAAAACCACACCACTCATACAACTAATTAACACCAGTTGCTTACTGAAGGATATGTAAACTTCAATGTAAATTTGTCTTAAAACACCTTGTTCTTTGACTTGAGTGAACTGAATACGATTTTTCAACCTGCTATTCCTGTTTCTTTGTCTTTCGTTTGACTCTCTTCCGCAGGTCAGCCCTGGGCTCACCTCACACCCCGTGCTCTCTATCTCACAGGGGAAACGTTCTAGTCCGTATCGAAATAGCCAAACACTGACCCGTTTCACGGCCAGTGCATCGAATAACAGCCCCAGCGCCGTATCTCTCGCACAAGTACGGACGCGAAGCGCAGCGAAAAAAAGTCGAAAAAACACCGTACAACCGGCAGTGCGGACTGCCGGAACTGTGATGAGCTCCGACACGAACTCTGCATACATGCATACGTCATGCTGCGCGGCCGTCATAAACAACGCCTGGGCCGTCAGCGTCGGGAGGATGGGGGATGACATGGTACGTCACCTGTGCGACACGGGAGTGCTAATTACAGGGCCGCCAACTGGAGAAAACTAGGACGACTGGGCAGTTCATCACACCTCATGATTAGCTTCTTCCACGCCTTTCTACAGCGCTGCGTGGTAAGTAATTAAATATTTACAGAGTCCTCCAGTATGAAAAAATCAATTTTACTCAAGGTCATTCTATCCGTGATGACTTACATCAACAAATTTACAAAATGCAATTTACAATCTTAGAACAGGGAAGGTTGTTGCTGGATTTCACTAGAAAAGATAGGAAGAAAGGACCCGGAAACGAAGAATTTTTAAAAAATCACAAATATCTTGGAGAAGGTATCAACCTTGAAGTGGCAATAGGCTGGTAGTGCTGTATGAAGTGAAGATGAAAATTTGATATAAACGGTGTAGGAACGAAGTGTATCATTTGAATTTAAGAGGAAGACCAGTAGACGGATGGAACAAAGAGATATATGCAAGTTCGCTGGAGGTGGCTGAAAGTGAATCAATTAAGACCGTTCTACCTGCAGAAACACTATCTGTACTCACACCTCTTAGAGGTCATATCTTTCCATGATTGAATTTCCTACTGATTATGATAAGGATATTATCTACTGCAAAACATTTCAATGATAAATTTAGGTTGTAGCTCTCTAAATTCGATGCAGGAATTCGATCATTTCTCCAGCGAAACATGTGATAGAACACGACCAGAGGATGTGATGAAGGTTTTTGATTTCCTGTACTACAATCACACTCTGGAAAGGAGGATCTTTCCCAGTTGATAACTAATCCAGTACACTTTACATGGATTGTGCGTATTCTTCTTTCGCAAACCAAATCTTGCGCGAAAGCTCAAATCCTGGCTGCTTCTGATCAATACTGGGAAGATTATGGCTGTTACTAGATGATTTCGGGTTTTTTGTGGATGAAAGCCTCCAGCAGGCTGGATTTATCCCTTAGTAGTGGAGGATGTATGGATTGAAGTCTGCCTCTCTGGGGATCATTGGCGTAAACATGAATGGGAAGGTGAAGATCTTTCATTATTTTCGTATATTCCCTTACCACGGCATTTTTGTCTTAGGGCAGACAGATAATAGGTAGAAATAGGCATGGTGGTTTAGCTGTTAACAATTGGTTTTTTCCCCGTCCTTTTTAGATCGTTGCGTGGATAATACTATAATACACAGGCCTGTTTTGTTTCAGGAAAGGTTAGATATCAGTAACCTGCACCTTTCTCTGTCAGCAAGGCTGTTGATAATGCTAGCAACCTGAAAAAATGGATTGTATAATATGACGTAATTAAAGATACTATGAACACAAATCTAAACGACTAAAACTTACGGATATCCCTACTACATTAACACAACCTTTTTAAACACTCTTCCTTGTCATAATTCCGGCTGCAGAGCTACCATGGAAATAATGGAGCAGAAAAATATTGACTATTTTTTTAAATTTGTATGTCACTCACCAAGTAAGCATACGAATTTTCACATCTTAACGTTTATGTGAAGTATGTCTGAGAATTCTGTCTCAGTGTGAATATTATCCGAACTAACGAGTGAAGTCTATAATACATCCAGGATATATGTGACGTGTGTGTCTTTTGAACCTGCAGCTCGTCTCATGGAACTTACGTAAACCAAACCGTAGACAGAGCCTTCTGAATAACGCGAGTTCACGTCCAACCATGCCGAGATAGTTCCTTCAAAAGGCTATGTCCAAGTTCCGTCTCCAGTCCTCTCCAGACTACAATGATATCGAAAAGTAAACCCCGAAGCAAAGAATACAAAAACCAAACTCTAGCAGCATTAGAGTAATAATACGAAGTTGACGATGTGATTAAATTTGTTTTATATGGACAAACTAATCGACTGAGAAAAACACGCCAAGTTTAACTGCGTTTAGATAAAATATGAAAAATATTTAAGATAATTTTATGCTTGTTTTCAACTGAGTTTGTCATCTTTACAACAAGAGCATATTTTAACATCTCTCCGCATCTTCAGAGTCTGATGCCTCCGTTGTTATTCGGAAATTCTTGGAGTTCAACATGCCAATAAATGACATCATGTACTACACTATGACATTAGTATTTCACTAAGAAATCTTATTGGATGGTACTCGATACGGAACAATTGCCACAATAAATATCCAAGGTAGGAAAGGTATTTATCAGCGAAAGAGTGCTTTGTGCGGCAAGAAAATATTCAAAATAGAGGAAGTATATACAAAATCATACTCAGCAGCATGGCGAGGAATGAAAAATGAATAATAGAAAAAAAAACTAGATACAGAAAAAGGAATTGACTTTTGTCAGCAATTTTTTAGAAAAGAAACCAAATTGATTGACATTAAGCGTATGGTTGTTGCTGACGTGACCTTTAAACAGGTGACATAATACGGTCATGTGCAAAGAATGCTGGAGATTATAAAACCTAAACAAACAGTACCAAGAGTTCTTCAACAAACAATAAAGATCTTTTTTTTTTCCTTATGACTTTACGCCTTGTTGACGTCGTGGTCTTTTAGAGGCGGGGAGGGAAAGGAATTTGGTCATGGCCTATTGAAGGAAGTATTTCGGCATTCGCCTGGAGCGATTTGGGGAAAATATTGAAAACCCAAATCTGGATGCCCGGACAGGGATTCGAACCCACGTCCTCCCGAATGCGAGGCCGGACCGTTACAGCTCACCAACTATGCTCGATGAAAAAGTAAAAGACGCCGGAAAGGATGGGTGTATTGAAACAACTGTGCAGTTTAATATCTACGTATTGCATTTGGGCTGGGAAGATACCACAAAACATAATAAATGATATATGTAAGTAAAAGGGTAATTAATTTCAGGCTCCTTAACAAGCAACTGATTCGACCTTTCTAAGGAGAAAGACAGATATTAGTTTGGATTTTCTCCATTAGAACATTGAAGTATATTCAATACCAGACCACAACTCCCAACAGATTGTCAGGAACAATCTAGACTAATTTCAATACACAATCATTATTAAAACACGTCCGTTTAACGGTTAAGCAAGAATGCAACAACACATCATCTGTTTTATTCACCACAGAGAATATACAATATCCATAGACAGCATAGATACTTAGACTAAGACAATTTTATTTCGATATCATATTATAACACCCCCACTGTATCGAAATAAATGACAGCCTCACAAAACATTACAATATATTACTTAATAATCCTATTTTGTTCATAAGTTTGTAATGTTTGAAGGCACAAAGAGCTTTAGTGAGCAAGTCAGCTGGAATTTCAGCAGTTTCCATGTATTCAAGTTTAATATATTTATTTAATACAGCATCGCGGACAAAATGATAACGAACATCAATATGTTTAGACCTCTTGTGTATTTGCTGATTACTTGTAAGCCAAATGCACTCTGACTGTCACTAAAGATAGTATTCATACACTCATTGCCCGTGATTTCAAATAACAGATTCCTTAAATATACTGCCTCTCTGGAATCATCTGACAAAGCCATATATTCTGCTTCAGAGCTTGAGAGAGCTACAGTTTTTTGTTTTCTACTTTCCCATGAAATAGTAGAACCAGACATTACAAAACAGAAATCTGAATAAGAACGTCTGTCTACAGTGTTAGTTGCCCTGTCAGCATCTACAAATCCTTATAATTCTACCTTTTCAGTTCAAAACATGCTGTCACAATTACGTACTTTGTAACCCTCTGGTAAATACATGCAAATATCTTTCTTTAGATATCCATTTTAAAAAATCTGAGGTTATATCTAAGTGCCAAATGCCTAACAATAATTGTGCATTAATTGCAAATAAAAACCTCAATGTGAAGTATCTAACCACCAATGAAAAGGTTTCATGACAATGTACACATGCTATTTGGCAAAAACATTTAGACACTGACCTAGCACGGTATCACACTTTATCATCACTTTCAAACCTTTCTTATTCAAACACCCTCTTGCACTGCACTTGTTGTTGAAGCCATCAGCCTTGCCTCCAGGGCTTGGATGCGATTCTCCTGTCTGACCATAACTGCCTTCATCTTCTGCATCACTTGCTGGAATTCTCTGACGATATCATCTGGAACAGAGCTGTCTTCTTCTTTACAGGCCACGCTTAATAAAGTTGTACCATATCTCTGAGGCGGTTTCCTTATTCTTTTAGGCAATGTCTTAATTTCCACACTCTCAGCTGCAGTACTTTCTTCCAAGTTATCTTGACCTTCTACTTCAGCATAGTCTGATTGAGCTAATTTCAGTAATTCTGGTTTGTCTGTTACTGTCAATTGTCCTTCTTGACCAGACTCCCCCAACGAAACACTTATTTCTTCATATTTATTATCCTTTCTACTCTCCATAATAACCACATCCTTGCATATTAATATATTCTTCTTCTTGTAGTCATAAATTCTATAACCTTTTACATTTTCTGAATATCCAACAAGAATATGTTTTTGTGACTTTTTGTCCCACTTTAAACGTTTTTCTTTGGGAACATGGACCATTACATCACTGCCAAATATACGAATACGGCTCACATCAGGTTTCTTGCCATACCACAATTCATAGGGTGTCTTGTCTTGAGTTCCTGATGCAATTGATCTGTTTTTTAAGTACAAAGCTATGTTTGCTGCTTCTCCCCAAAACCTTTTATCTAGCTTTGCATCAAACAACATACATCTTGCTTTCTCAACTACTGAGCGATTCAGTCTTTCACACAGACCATTTTGTTCTGGGGTGTAAGGGTTACTTTTCTGAAGAATAATACCTTCTTTCTTCAGAAAATCTGTAAACTCATTATTACAAAATTCATAGACGTTATCAGTGAGAAATATTTTAATTTTCTTATTCTTTTGGTTTTCTACCAAGGCTTTAAATCCTTTAAATCTGCTAAATACTTCACTTTTAGCTTTCAACAAGTAAATAAATGCCATGCGACTGAAGTCATCCACCAGCAAAAAAATTATCGTGCACCACCTAAGGATTTATGTTCCATTGGGCCACACACATCAGCATGTATAATCTGCAATGTCTCTGTACTTCTTTCTCCAATATTTTTGAACGGAAGTCTTGACTGTTTTCCCTCACAGCACACGATACAACTGTTTTTTTCCCCTTTGAAAGTTGTCAGGATAATTAAGTCCATCAACCATGCCAGACTTCATTTTATTCACATCTGCACTATTTATATGACCGAGTCTTCGGTGCCACGTATAACCATCAGTTAACACAGGAACAGCCAATAAACTGTGCTCACTTTTCATTTTATGTTTTACCTTCAACTTGTAAACACCACAAATAAGTTCTCCTATAGCCACCAATTCACCGTTCATATTATGTATGAAACAATTCTGTGAATCGAAATGAACTTTATTACCGTTCTTTATGAGTTCACTCACTGATAAGAGGTTAGTCGTCAGACTTGGCACACACAATGCATTTTTCACAGTAATATCATAACCACAATCTGAAGTTATTTCTACATCGCCGGTACACAGCACAGGTACTTTGGTTTTGTCAGCGATAATAACATCTGGTTCACTTGACAAATTCAATGTTCATTCGGCGTCATATGAGAACTTGCGCCGGAGTCAATATACCAATCTTGTTTACCAAACTTGCCGGATAGAAAAACAACACTAAACATATTGGATTGTTTAGGTTCATCTGATTTCACCAGCAATGGACATTGATTCCTGTAATGCCCACTCCATTTACACCTGTAACAAGTGATGGATTTAACTCCTGTCATTTTAAAATTTGACTTTTCCGTGACGTAGTTTCCGCTTTTGTTTTGTCTGTTGGCAGTCTTGCTTCTATGGTTTAGCCAACCTTTGGACGCGAAAGCGGTTTTGTCTCTGATTCATTTGAATCTGACATTTCCATATCGATCAATTTTGTCTTGATAACATCCGCCGTAATAGGAATGCCGGAATGTTCAATCGCCATGATCATAGGTGAAAAACATTCTGGTAAACCTGCCAGTAACAACGAGCCAATCCATTCGTCGTTTATATCAAATCCAGTTCCACTTAATCTTTGCGATGTCTCAATAATATCTGTCACATACGACGTCATTGAATCACAATTATCAAGCCTGATTGATATAAGATGACGAAGTAAGGTTATTCTTCGTGTAAACCCGGAATCGTCAAACATAGTTTTAAGCTGCGCCCATAGCTCCTTCGTTGTTTTAGCTTGCTTTACGTGCACATACAACGTTGGATCAATTGTAAGAATCAGCTTCACTTTCGCCTTTGCATCATCTGCGGCTGCAGTGCTAGTACTTCCTTCTTCCTGTATTAAGCCGGATATGCCTTCTAACACCAACATATTCTCCGCTGCAAAAGCCCATACATCGTAGTTGTCTCTGCCTATAAGCTTAGGCACGTTAACTACAAAATTCGAAGCCATCTTCAAGTGCGTTACTGATTATTTATAAGATTACGACTTTTCCGTATTCTGTTTACTAGAATAGCGAAGAAAATAGCTCTGGGTCACAGTCTGGGCCCATAACCTATTAAAACACGTCCGTTTAACGGTTAAGCAAGAATGCAACAACACATCATCCGTTTTATTCACCACAGAGAATATACAATATCCATAGAAAGCATAGATACTTACACTAAGACAATTTTATTTCGATATCATATTATAACAATAATTAATAAATGATATGAGTTGTGTACTCGACAAATGAAAAGTATCAACAGCAGTGATAATTTACTCTCCAGTAACAAATATGTAAGAAAACACAAAGATTATATTCTGGTAACTGTTTCACTGCACGCAAGTTATAATTTGGCTCATGCCCATATTTAAGAACTTAAAAAAAATTACTCGCTCTTTCAGGATGTTCCTGTTTGTCTTGTAATTGGAGTAATAACCCCAAGTTTAAAAATAAAAAAAAATAACTAACGTCCATCAACCAAACGGCTAAATATTGTCTGAAATACCATTCTTCGTTCTTGAGTGACACTTAATAATACTACTAGCGACAGACTTATCAGTCATTTTACGACGCAATTTTTAATACAGCCGGTGTGAAAAATGTTACAAACGGAATTTATGGCATGTCCGGCACCATGACAGAGATGCTGTATTCTGCAAAGAGCTGCTCTCTTTGAAATTGTGTGAAAGCCCTGGGGAGCCGACAACATGTCCCGGAAGTGATTAGTTTCCACGGGGTTTCTTTCATCTGCAGTACAGCAGGCTTCATTCTGCGCGGAACAGTGGAAAAATGAGATACAAGTCGCGTCTGTGACGCCTTCAGCGACGCGCAGGAGATGTGATTGTACTCAAACTACGGCACTAACATTACACGCGTAGCCTAAGAAGACAGTTTTCTAACAGCTGCAATTAACCTATATAATGAAATTTCACGGGAAACGTAGTCTAATTCTGTCTGAATGGTCTCAATATTATTAAGAGGGGCAGTAAAAAAGGAAATTGTACTTTCACAAATTCTTGCAAAAGAATAATTTTTTTAAATTTAAATTTCGATCGTTACATTGTTTTAGATTCGATCTTAACATATCGATAGTGACGTCAACTGAGGCTGTCAATTAATAAACATGACAACTCCCTGCTGTTATCCGATTTTTCGTTTCAAAACGTGTTCAGTCTCAGAAATTCACGAACAAGTGCGTAAAATTTGTGGCGAAATATTATTTAAAGGCAAGTTGTCGGAAAGTAATGCAAGATGCTAGATGGCAATGCGACATTACATTTACAAGACGTGACTGAGGCCCCCATAAACAAATGCTCCAAGTGCGGCGAAAGCGAGAACGTTCTGGTCTCGCATTTTGTAGGGCGAAGTTTCTAATTCCCCATCCGGACATCCAGATTTAGGATTTCTGTTGTTTCCCCAATTCACTCCAGCCTATTAGGGAGTTAGTGCCTCTAAAGGCCATGACGGAATTCCTTCCTGTTTCTTGCCTAATGATCTCGACATTGACGAGGCGTAAGTCCACAACAAAAGAAGAAATCTGCAAATTCTTGTGAAAAATGTAGAAACATCCCATCCATAGTACTGATCTGTTTCTGCATGATTTTATTTGTTTGGTTGCATGAAGAATATACTGCAAGTGAATTTATATCGGCTGATGTTGGACGGTGCTCCCATTCAGATCGGAATTTTTACTAACGGGGCATTTCTAACTTAATTTTTTACTATACTAAAACTTTTGTCTATTTGCTACCTTACTTGTGGATTGTCCCTAGTAGAATCATAAGTCGCCATGAACAAACAGATTCAGCTCTGTATTTGAAAGAAAATAAGTAATGATACGTCTTTTCTCAGGTCGGAGCTTAATTTTTCTGTAGAGCTAAACCAATGTTACGTTGCCATCGATTATTACAAAGAACGGCTGGTTTTCAATAATCAGAAAACGTAAATATATTATATGCTGCAGTTTCTAATTCTCAGCTGAAAAACCTGCAGGTTACATAAGGAATGATGTTTATTTATGTTCTTGTTTAGCGTATTTCTTTTTACTTAAAGCTTTATACCTTGTTGAAGTCGAGAAAAATAGAGGCGAAGAAGGACTAGGGGTAAGTAACGGGAAGGAATTCGTGGATAGCGTTTTAAAAGAACAATTCCGGTGTTCACCGGAAGTATTTCGGATGCCATGGAAACCAAAATCTGGAAGGATGGATGACGATTCGATCCCGCGCATCCCCAAATTGCACCGCTTGAGAGTTATCACTTACTCGCCAGTTTGAATTTACTGTTGTGTTCCAATTGTGTTGATCACTGCAGGAGATTGGGTATCAAAGTAATTGACAATAGAAATTCACTTTCATGAAAAAATCTTGATCAACTTACGTTCTACCAAAATAAAATCACTAAACACTACACGTGTTTGCTTAAAAGACGGTGAAGTAAATCATTTGTTTGAGAGAAAAATTAAGCTCTTAATAGCTACGGTTCCAGCTTAAGTATAGGAACAAACAGGGGAAAAAATTACAAAATCCTACTTCAAATTCTAATCTGAATACATAAGTGCTGGATGCCAAAAAAATAGATGTAGTATCTTTTGCGAGTTACTAAGAGAAATGACGAATTAAACTAGTTTTCTTTTTTTTACCTTTCCACCATGCAACAGTGAGGTCCATAAGTAGCAACATTTCGTTATTCGGTCAGTTTCAGTTCAAAGTATTAGCTCTGACCGGTGTCAGTGCGTTGGCTATTATTATGTAGACTGTCTAGCCGTCAATCTGTTGTGTAGATATTCTTGGTAAGTTTCCTGTTGCATTTGCCACTGTGAAAAATGTTCTTTAATATTACTTAATGTGGGTATGGCTGTGATCGTGTGTGTGTGTATTTGTGTGAGGTGGATGAGAGGTTGAAGAAACTAGAGTGTAAATTCGACAGCTGTACATTTCTACATCTATATCCATACTTTGTAATCTACTATACAATTTCGTAAGATCACTCATTCACTCAACTCGATAGCTATTGGCTGGAGAATGGAATCACGTGTCAGCCTTCGCTCGCGAATCAACAGCCACAAGAGATATCGCGTTCTCGCCTCGTATTCGGGAGGACGGCGGTTCGAATCCCCGTCCGGGCATCCAGATTTGGGTTTTCCATGGTTTCCCCAAATCACTCCAGGCAAATGCCGGGATGCTTCCTTCAAAAAGGCCATGGCCGAATTCCTTCCCATTCCTTGCCCCCACCCTTGCCCCCCATCCTTTCCCGTCTCTATAGACCTCGATGTTAAAAAGAGACGTAAAACAGTAAAAAAAAAACCAGAGATATCATTAGAAGTATTTCGAGGTTACGTCCACAATTTAATAGCCAAGCAACTGCTATCAAATTAATTGCCATAATACATTCATTAGGTTTGCTTTTCGTAGCCTTTCACGTTAAAAAAATATTGATAAATTTTGCGGCTGAAAAAACTTTGATCTGCTTTTCAGTAACATGTTGCTAATTAAAGCAACTTAAAAAAAAACTTAAAAAAATTAAATTTCTATTGGTCTCCACTGTAACCATGAATGCCAGTTATCATTCCGACGTAGCATAAATTTCAATTTAATTAAAACTGTCACTAATGTTTTTGCTTGACCAAAGTTCATGCATTACGGTTTATTTGCTTTTCAGGTATTTTACTGACCACTTTTGTCGATGGTCTTTATTCATGTTCGCTGTACGTGAGTTATTAGATTGTTTAAAGTGGACATCAGACCAAATATGTTACCGAATCGAGTATTCTGGCAACTTATTTCTGCGGAGTTGCTCAACTGTTTAATAACATGAAATGTGTATTTAACTCTATGGCCATTACATATACTATGACCAATGATTACATAATCAGTGTTTGCCACTCTCAATAAAAAACAACGTAATTTTTTCGAAGCAAACAGTATGTTTTTTAATTTTGCAGAGTGAACTTTAAGAGTCAAATATAAGTCAAGTTTGTATTTAAGCAAGTTCGAGTCTATGACCTTTAAAACAATTATACGATTGCACTATCGTCCCTGTTCGTGTTTAATACCTACCTCTATTAATGCTTCTGAGTTCTTCAAGCTCTAGAGATTTTATTCATCCTGAAACACGGGTCAATTTTATATTTGGTCAAATCTAGATCCATGACGATACGCTAAAAACGGTCATGGGCTTACACTAGTTCGTAAATATTTCGGGTGTTAGAGGACGCCTTGCAACAAAACTCCAATCAGGAGGAAAGAAAGAAAGATTGCGTGGAAGCATTAGTATAGTATCTTATTAATCTAATCTTATCTCTCTTGTCATTGTGATCTAAATTAATTGCTGCACGAATTATTACATCGCACTTCGAAATGAAAGAAGATAATCGCATATCTCACCAATAACTTAAAACGAATACGTTGTCTTCCTGCCAGACAATTCCAGCCCAATCTATGAATCAATTATGTGACGCTTTCGTAAGGACTTTGGAATTCAGAAACGAATCTCTGTCGTGTTAGTCAATACTTTTCAATAAGGATCACAAAATCTGCAACAATAATCCAGATGGACTCACAAGAGTATTGTGCGTTATTTACTAGTACCTGGGTGACCGATCTTCGTTCTGCATCTTTCGATTTCTGTTCAATATGCAAGATTTCATCAAAATCCTTAGAGAAATTTGTGAAATATTAATTTTATCTATTTTCAAAAGTTGCTCATATAATAGTATTGGATTTGACAGATTAAATATACAGACAGTGTAAAATCCTAACCTGAAGGTTGGTTGGATCCTCCAGAACGAGGCATGCTGAGCCATTGTATCAGAGGTAGAACGGCCAGTTCCTTTCCTCTGGGCCCTACAATTTAACGTAGATTCCGAACCACAGCAGGCCCTGCCGTAGTGTAGTTCATATGATCAAATACAAATCTTAAAAATTCTTGCCCTTACCGGTATTTGAACAAGGCATCGAAGCCAGAATTTTTTGAGAGCAGAAATCACTTTTTTCCCCACTAATCACATTTGAGCTGTCAGACCACTCCATATTTGTTATACATTCAATATATTTTTTTCCTACTTACATAAAATGTTTTAAATCGGTTACTGTGCAAAGTACGGCTAGTAGAAAAAAACTGTTAAATCGGGTTGAAAATATGGCTAGCTGCTTCCTTGGCACTTTAAGGAAAAGTGTACCCGAAAGCCGTAAAATATGTAACAAAATTGTAATTAGCGCCAAAACATACCATTACGCACATTACCGCCTATGCATTAATAGACATCTCGAGCCGTCCGTGACGTTTTTATAGTCAGAATTTGGTGCGGCAGCTGTTTTCTGAACTCATAAACCACTAAACATCATGGAATGTTAGTAGTCATTCTGGTCCAGGTTACCACATTGCTGACTTAGTGGCAATAGACGTTTCGAGCCGCCTGTGACGTTATAGTTAGTATTCGGTACTGCAGCCACCTTATTCACTCAAAAACCATAATACATGATGGAATATTAGTCTTCATGCAGGTGCAAGCTGCATTTAAACCTGACCACACCCTCCGCTAATACAGCTCCTTGAAAATCAACACATTCGCGGTAAAGATGGCTGCTACATATTGGCTAATACCGCACGTAAACCGACGATTTGCGTTGTATTACTCTTGTCTTACCTAATTTGTCGACTTCGCGTACAATTTTTCTTGAATACTAATGCCTAAGGAGTGGGTTAATCACATTTTCATCCCGATATAACCATTTTTTTAATTGGCTGTACTTTGCACAGCACCCTATAACCATTTTACAATTCAGTAATATTGATCAATTCTTTTTTTTTAATGATAGTTTTATTGATGTTTTTGTTAAATAAACATTCGGTAAAAATGTAAACGATGACTACAATATAACTGCTAATATTATTTTCAAAGAAGTTTCTTAGAGTAAAGAATCACTTTTGACAAAGCCAATTTTTATAAATTACTTCCTTTTAAATGTTTTACGAAGCTAACAGTTGTTGACAACAACCAAAGATAAAAAAGTAGACACAATGTGGCGTTATTTTTTTAAGTTAATAGATTTCACAAAGCCAGTATCTATTATTTTAAATATCTACTTTTTAAATGTTTTACAATTAAACTGGTAGTGCTAGTATTCCTCCGAAGAAATGTATGCAAGAAATGTTCATTTAACTATATGAGTTCCTGGAAACCAAAAGAAAATATTAGCAGGCTTCCTGATACCTGAATCGTCTACGAGATAGCGTTAGAACTGATTTCGAGATACCAAGAGAAAAAATTGTTGGTATATTGTAAAATTGAGTTTTTGCAGGTAAGACAACTATTTATATAAACTTAGAAAGCAAAATATTATCTAAATATGAAATTTCATCCAAGTCGTAAGAATTACTCGTTTAAAGATATAAGACGTACGAGGTCTGCTCTTCCGAAAGACACCAGCAAGATGCCAGTATTTTAACTCACCGACGAATTACAAACAACATTGTCTGTCTTCAGTCCAGTGACACCGTGTAATTCATAGTAAGCTTTTTGTAAACAATCTGATGATTGGGAATTGTGCGCCAACAACTATTCTACCTAACTGACCAAATTTGAATTTGATTCTTTCACTACTGGGTCTAAAATCAGCCGAACCAGCCCCATTTTTCTTGCGACCTTGACCACCAGACAAGTATCCGTCAGTTTGGTAACGATGTTGTTTCCACTGGAGAGCGGAGTGCCGTTAATATTCGTCAGCATAGTAACGAACAGACTTACGTTAAATGCAGGCCGCAAGTAATGTAAAACGCTACACAGTTGTAATCAACATATTATCCTCAGGACGAGAGAGAGTGTACACCGTTTAGAATTGTCAATGACGCACGCTATTCGTGCTGCCTTTATTCCAGCTTTATGTAGGTGTAATTCGCTGTTTTGATTGTGACTCTTGAATAAACATCATCACGCGAATGCATATCTCCCTGTGGCATATTTCTGCTGCGTTTGCATATCATTTTCAGTCTGTGAACTGTAGCGTCCTGTATTGTGCTGAGGCGGAAAAAACATCAATTGAATTCAACAATTAACTGTCTGAAAGTGAAATAGGTACTTGGGATTTCGGTTAGCCTTAGTATGTAAGTGTTTCATTTCATAGGTTTTTAAATAATTGAATGTTTTAATTATGATGTTTATGCAACTTTTAAGAAAAGGATGAAATCAACAGTGCTTCAAATTTAGATACTGAATAAGACCATATTAATTGGTTTTCTATTATAAGAGTTTAAAACGAGATTACTCTTTCATACTTTTATTCTTACGTCTGTTAAAAAAGTTCAAGAAATTTTCATTGGATGTTACAGAAGTTCTTATCTTATAGATATGAACAACAATCTTATGTTATATATATATATTTTTTTTTTTTTTTTTTTTTTTTTAGAAGTTAAACACACTTATACTCCTAATGTCAGATTAGCTAAATAGGTTTTTTATTTAGTCCTATATATCCATCACAGGTTTTTTGATACCACTGCTGAAATCAAATTACTATTAAAAATCATATCAAATATCCTTTAAGAATCAATTCCATTTCCTTACTAATTCAATAAGAAACAAACATCATCCACTTATCTATTCATCTTCTTTTTACAAACGCCAATTAATTTTGAAATACAACTTTTACAATTCACTAATTTTTATATCATACTTTTCTTCCGCCCTTGGGCTTATATTTCCAAGTTAACTCCTGCCAAGATATTGTAGTTAGTTTTTTCATTAAGCTTTTCCAACCAAGCCTCTGATTATTTCCTTTTTTAAACTTTTATACTCACCAGAAATCTTCTATACCTCTGACTTCAAGTTCTGTGATCTTAGAACTTCGAAACCCAAATTTAATATCCAAAATCATAATTACTTAATATTTAATATTCCTCAAACTTGAATTATAAATTTTTTAAAACATTTTTAACAATAATGCAATCCACATTTTCTTTTAAAAATATTTCATTCAGTCATCGCCAGTATTATACATTGTACTTACGCTTTTTCAAATAAACGTCGTGTGTAGAGGAGAGAAAGGTAAAAAATAAATTTTAAAGATAGTGGTTGATTTGTTATGCTCCAAAATCAGAATTATGACACAGGATTTTATTTTAAGACTGTTTCCTCATAGAATGTATTATGTTCAACGGAATATATTACGTTTAGATTGTACTCTTCAGTTGTCTTCTGGTGACCGTAAACTGCGTTGTTCGACAGACAACCGGCTACTGTGGCAGCTTGTGTGATATGACGTTAAACGCTTGTCTGATTAGTCCGCGATTGAAACAATCTAATCGTGCAATAAGGAGTCCCGTACAAGATATAACTGATTAGCTATAGACTCATACGGCTAACCATCAACTGAAAATAGTAGAGCACCGAGCTGAAACATTGCATTTCGTATGTAGAATTTAGGCATGCAGGATTGAAGATTTTTTATACATTTTTTGTATAAATAACAAAACATACAAATCGACAACGCGGCTTGACAAATAATTTAAATGTAGCTTATTTGTGGTACCTGTATCTCACTGAATTGTTGTCGCACTACAAATTCAACATAAAGGTAATTATGGTGAATTACGTAACTAAACTACTGTTTTATGAGCCATCTAACCAGATAACAATTATTTGCGTTTACTTAAAGTACAGCAAGCTAAATTAAAATGAAACGACTACATTATAGAATGTGAACTAGAGATCGTGCAAAATATTTCATGGTCTGCTAGAGGGAGACTATTTTTTTGATTGAGGAAATATGTTTTTCAGTGCATGGTGGCCTTGCGTGGAATTGCGGTAACGCCAAACTTATGTCTTTTGGTAAATCATTTCTTGCAACAAGTAGAGTAGCAAACATTACGGGCTAGTTACTTAAACTTTTACCGGTGTAGTTGATCTACGCTGCCCTAGGAAAGCGCGCTCCCAGCCAATTAGAGCTAGGACGTAACAGTGTTGACATTACATCATTATGAATTGAATAGATGAAGGGTTTCGCTTTACGAACTGAACGGTGAGAAACGGTGAAGCAGGAGAGAACTGAAGCGAAAGACTCTAGTTCTAATATCCACACATTTAAGTTTATGTAGAAGAGCACTTGAATTTTATACCTTACAAAGGCATATTATGTTTGAAAAAGCTTGGTGCCATAACTAACAGCTAGAGCAAATGAATACGGAATTTCTGCGATGTGTAAATAGTTCCTTCACGCTTTGAACTAACACAAAACACGTTTTCGCAGTTACTTCGTATTTGCAAGGCAGTGACTAAGAATCTCAACCTTGCAATGCATGGTTTTTGCTGGATACTTGGCAAGCTGGAAAAACATGAGGCTTTATCATTAATTTAGGAACAAAAAGGTGGTTTTATTATCTCAGTAAAGTAGCGGGTAAATTTGAGGAAGGGGATTGGAGTCATTACATAGATGTCGTTGTTAGTATGGTTACGTTAATACAGCCGCAGATAGTTGATTTATATCTACGTTCTACTCTTTGAAATGTATTTTTTCTCTTTCCTCGTGGACAAATAGCAATTTTATATTTTACAGCCACGGATTGCCGCTGTTGTCTGAGGATATTGTTTATGATTTATAGTATCACTGGTTAATTAGATTTTTTAACTGTATGTCATTGTTTCCCTTAAAACACAGTAAGAAATAAATAATATGTGTTGTGAAAGTACACTAAATGATCGAGGATTGGCAGACTTGCTTTTGGGATGAATTTAATAATTTCTTTGTCGAATTTGTTGCTGAGAGCAAGATGGAAGGAAATTGAAGACATGTTTTTTTTAATTGGTTTTACAGTGGCTTCTAGTAGCAACAGAGATGTATTTGTTTTGTATAGATAAAGACAGTAAGTTTAAATTCAAGTAAAATTTAGCTTCTCGATTCTATTGCTTAAGCAACAAACGTTAAAAACCATTAGAAAAATTAATATATTTAAGCATTAACTTTTGTAGTGTCGAGAAAATTGTTGTGATAGTATTTTCTGCAGGTTAACATTGTAATTCATTTTTTGTGGCTAGAATAAAGAAAGTATATTTTTATGTGTATGGCTTTGCAGGATTTTTTGTAGCTATAACTCTCATCTCTGATGCACTGTCACAAGGCTGCGTCTATATGTTAATTGCCTCATTTAATTTCATTTAGTTACGATTGACCACACGATCCGGTGACAAACTCCCCACTTTCCCTTTCCAACTTCATTCATTGCAATATCATCACTCAATCACGAATTTAATTTTTTCTTGTAAATTGCTTATTCTCATTGGTAATTTTTTCCAATTTCTGTCTCCCTTACCTACAGAAGAAAACCTGCACATTCCGTGATGCCTGAAATCAAGTGTTAAGGGAAACCCATATGCTAGCTTGTGGTCATCTCATCCCTTCCACTACTTCTAATTTTTACACCAATATCTTTCCAAGACTCATCACCAATGTACGCCTTGTGCACTCCAAGCACTCTATTCACCCACCTCCTATCTTCCAAATAAACCCATCAGTTAATGATTTCCTGCGGTAGTTTCACAAACAAATCTAGATGCCCTTCTTTGCAGCCCATCCAACTCCTGTATTTGATGCATAAAATGTGGGTACTATACTACACTACCATACTAAAACAAGGGTCGAGTTAAGTTATTGTCCCCAAATTCTGTTAATTCTCTTGTACGACCTCTAATTACGAGTACTTCCCTACATAGTAATCAAAATAAACGGTGAAATTCTAATAAAACTAAGCGATTCATTCAACACATTCATAGATACAGAGACATCCAATAACATGAATATATTTATGTATGGCTGATGAAATGTTTGAAGAAAATACTGTGTGAGTTAGGCAAACATTAATGCTGCAAAGATGCAAACACTTATATATTTCTTAGATTACTCAGAAACATTAGTTAAATTTCTTGTAGTGCATTGCACACATCTGATTAAACCAAGAGCTAATCAGAGGAGTGTGGAAAAATTGATCGTAAAAGTGAAGCTTTATTTAAAAATACTAAATAGTTTTAATCTTAGCAGTCATTTTGGATGATTAAAATTAAAGACACGAGAGTAGAGCCCTGCACTTGGGGAGCACAACAATAGTAAAAACAGAATTTAGTGTAATGAATACAGTCATAAAACACATCTGCCTACTCGTAAAGAGAGGTTCTCACTGATAGATTCATCCTTCCATCCTTTGTTACTAAAACCCATATTTTACCAGTGCGATTAGCTTATTGTAAATTATGTAATTTTCTATAATTCAAAATGCCTTTCACCCGTATTTGCCGTGGTATTAAAGGTTTCCTTAAACTTGCCAGCTAAACCTACACGAAATTTGGTAACGCTTTTAAGCCTTCTGAGAAGCTTTTCAATTCGTGTGTAAAGGATTCTATAAATCAGTCTGCATTTCAATGACAAGACGTTATAAACTTCTATTTTTTTTGAACAGAATTTGCCAAATTTACTTGATATTACATTTTTTATTTTTCCAATAGTATTTTCGAATCATCAGGAGTATCAGCAGTTTAGTTATATGTACGATTCATTGCACTCATGCTTTTTTGTTTAGCGCACAGAATGAGAAAAGTTTGTCCTGTCACCGTCTAATTTGCTGTGCTTGCTAATTAGCTGCTAAGTTAACTCTACTCACTAATTAGGTGCTGAGTTTCATTCCTGTCTTTATAACGAAATGTTTTCATCTTTTCTTTCTAACGAAACAGCCTTAAGGCACATGGCGTAACATCGTATAGCAAAATATTATCACAATACGTATCAAAGCACAGCACATTTTACGAGTCTTACTTTTTCCAGAATACTGTTTTTATAAGTCAGTGCCAGATGGTGTACCATAATCAGTATTTCGGCGTAGATGGTGGCTATGTAGTGATAACATCCCGGGGAGATGAAATAGGATGGTTTTCCGCTGCTTTCTTCCTTTGTGAAATCGTTCATTACGTACAAACGTCCTAGTAATTCACATTGGTATAACTCAGTAGAGGGCATGAAATACCACACATGTATTTAATGGGCGTTTGAAAAACCGAGTTCTGTAAAACCTGTGGCACAAAGTCCCTTTACCCTTTAGAGGTGGGAGTGGTCAGAATTGTGGATGACTGTGATGGTGGTTTTGTTTGTATTGTGGATGAGAGATGAAAGAAGGAAGATGCCTGAACTGTACATTCAGTCTTACTCTTCCAGAAACCACCCCAAGTAGAAGTTGAGAGAGATGCTCACGAGTTTTGTATGAAAGTGTGAAAGATGCAGTCTTCCCACCCCCTTACGTTTAATAATTCTCTTCTAATTTATTTATTATCTGACTTCGCTATTCCGGAGATTGTCTGCATTCACTTTTAGAAATAGCAAAGTAGTAGGGGAAGGGAAAAGTTACAAAAATAAAATACATGTATAGGTAATGAGCGACATAAAGTGAAATTATAATCTGTGAAATCCTCTCTGGTGTCTAGCCGGATGGTGTTGTATAAACACTACGTTCCGACCGCTAACTCTGTTGTCTTCATCAGGTGCCAGGTTCCTTGTAGCTGACGCAAGCTGACTGTCAGAGCCTAGACAGTCTAGGTGGCGATTGTAAACTTGCGACAGCTAGAAGTGACCTGAAACCTGAAGACAGTAGAGCTAGCTGTCGAAACCTCATGTTTATAGAACACTATCCGGCTGGATACCCGAGAGGATTTTATTGCAACAGTACGCCGGGAATATCTCCATTCACACATCAAATTATATTCTGTCCAACTTAATCACATTGATAAAAAGGTCTACACTCGAAATAGGAACTCGTATTCAAGCAAGCAAGTTCGTAAAATTATCTAGTAATAGTCACGCAATGGTCCTTATATATTTCAGCTTAATATTATTAGTTTACTTCACTTCCTAACCGTAACGAGTGTGAGCTTTAGGAGAGAGAGAGAGAGAGAGCGAGAGAAATATAAATGGACTTACATCTAGAAGGCAGGCAATACAAGTCTGGATTATGACTAAACAACACTGAGGAAACTGAGCAACTGAGGAGGCCTTAAATACCCTTAGGGTAACTGTACTTTGGATTTTGATGTCTTTTTAGAGGATCTCTGCAAACATTGGATTTCTAGCTTTCCAGTTGCCGTGTGTACAATCTCTGTCTAATGGGAGAATACAATGGCTCCCACAGATACTACCCCACCCAAAAGACGCCTTTTAGTGTCAGTGGGTTGGCGACTAGAATATCCTTCTCCGCGCCAACGGTGATGGGTGGAAATGGGTGACTGACCTCATGGCTTCAGCTTGCTGCCTAAATGGCAGCCGCAGCCACCTCCGGAAATTCCTAAAATGAAATACACTGCCTGGCTCACTCTGGCTACCTCAATTTGAAATTCTTAATTCTGTTCCTTATTATCTACTTTACCCTACCTCTTAGAGTTCCTAATCATAGTTTTTAACACTATTACCACATGCATTTGTCTTGTGGCATCACAAAGATTAATATCGTTAAAAACATTACAGACTTTTAAATAAAACTATTTTATGTTGATATGAATAATTAATGATAAAATTTTCTATAGGAATAACGTTTAATACATCGGCTTGAAATATGAATGCTAAGTAAATTAATGGATGTGATTCTATGGGTTTAATCAAGTGCTCTACAATAATTTTACTTATAAAAAAGTGATGCGTGATTAAAGATGGTTAGTAACATTAACAGTAATAACATTGGAAAACCAACAAATTTGCAAACAAATATTAACATCTTTATTTTATTTCAAACTAATCGCAGTATATGAGTATTATTTATTGATAAGATCAAGTGACAATAATGTGAAGAAATATATATGATTGAAATTGTCGAATACATACAAAAAGTCTTAGCTATTCATACTGGTAAACACAGTGATGAGCATGAAATACCTCACAGGGATTTACTGACCATTTGAAAAAATTAGCTCTGGTAAAAACTACTGGTCCAACTAAGTTTCTTTATGATTCTTTATGGAGAACAGCTACCAGCAGTCGTCGTCCAATCGTTTCTTCCTGCAAAACGAATTAGAGAACCAATAAGCAGAAATTGTCCAGCATTAGCGTAATTTACAGCCTTGGCCTCGTCTTATTTGCTAATCATGTTTAGTCCCATTCACACAGCATTTCCACTGATACGCTCGCTGAGCCCCCACTATATTCTCATGATATGTTTCTGTGACTTTCAAAAAATAGCTAAATTACCCTAGCCGTCGGCGTGTGGCGATAAATTGTAATTGCTGTCTTTCATTCAAAACCTCGACTGGGCCTTTCACAAGCTTAGAGTGGTACATACGTTTCCTGCCTCGCTCCCCGGTGCTACAACTTTGTCTTCTTATCACATACTAACCAGGTAGAGGGCCACTCCACCAGCACGTCAGTGGTCACTGTACAATCCATACTAACCTGCTTTCACCTCTTGGAAGTAAATATTACACACTGATGATAAATATAAATTGTTTGCGAGCCGATTTAATTGTACTTATCACGTTTAACATTACAATATTTACGGCTATAGTGAACAATTGGCAGAACAGCATACAGAAGTATATCCCCAAAATTCATTTTGTGGATCAGAATTTTGGGATATTACTCGACACCTATCCTCAAAAGACTCATGGGTTTTGCAGATATTGAATGAATCATACCTTTCGCAAATGATATTTGGTTGAAAATACTGAAACACATAGATCGAGACAAATAGTAAGGAAGTATCCCAAGTAATGGAATTCGGGTGCAAACAATGTAAGTTCCAGATACAACCAACAAAAATACGCTATACATAGTGATGAAATGTTCATTGAGACGCGACCCTGCTGGGATGCTAGGGGAAATTACAGTCAAAAGAAGAAAAATATTAAGATACTTGACGTTTATTCTTGATGAGCAAAGGAATGATTACGTTAATTATACTCACCGAAGAAAAACTGAAATAATGAAAAAGACAACTTTTATTCGACTCAGGAGATTTCTAATCCCACTGCCAACTATTGGATTATAAGAACTATGGCGAAATTACCACAGGTTATTATAGAAGCGTAAAATTAAATGTGTATGGTCGGACGAAGATTCGAACTTGCGTCCTCCAGAAAGCAAGATCAGATTGTTACCGCTCATCCATTGCACTTGGTATGTTAAAGTAACTGAAATTTTTGGTCAGAATGTTTCCGAAAAGAAAGTCGCTAATTTCTGTAATTTAACTGTTTTTTTGTTAATGGTTTTCCTCTCACAAGTAAACAATTGCTTTTATGGTAGAAGCGTTCCGTCTTTGTTTAAGACATCTTCACTGCCCTAGGAAAACATATATACACACTGTAATTTAAACGAATGGTATCATGCACGGTACAGTTCAGAAACAGGAAGAGGAGTATATGAAACCGTTACCGACACTAGATAGAATATGCATGTGAAATATTTAAAATCATTCCAATGGTTAATACATTACCTGATGAGCGATTGATCGTATGGAACATATCTGGTCTCCTGTAAGTAGAACATCTAGGTGAGCAGCTGAAGTACACACTGAGGTGACAAAAGTCGTGGTGTCGGTCCTCCGTTTGCCCGGCGAAGTGCAGCAACACGACGTGGCATGGACTCCACGAGTCGTTGGAAGTCCTCTGGAGAAATATTGAGCCATGCAGCCTCTATAGAAGTTCATAATTTCAAGAGTGTTGCCGGTGGAGGATTTTGTGCAAGAACTGATCTCTCAATTATGTCCCATAAATGTTCGATGGGATTCATGTCTGGCAATCGCGGTGGCCAAATAATCCGCTGGAAGTGTCCCAAATGTTCCTCAAACCAAACGCTAACAGTTATGGCCCGGTGATATGTCGCAATATCATCCCGGAAAATACCATCGTTGTTTGGGAACACGAAGTCCATGAATGGTTGCAAATGGTCTCCTAGTAGCTGAACGCCACGTAAACACAGCCCACACCATTATGGAGCCACCACCAGCTTGCACAGTGCCTTGTTGACAACTTGGGTCCATGGCTTCATGGGGTCTGCGCCACACTCATACCCCTCCATCAGCTCTTACCAATTGAAATCGTGATTCATCTGTATAAGCCACTTTTTCCAGTCGTCTACGGTCCAACTGATAAGGTCACGAGCCCAGGAGCACCGCTGTTGGCAATGTCGTGTTATTAGTAATGGCACCAGAGTCGGTCTTCTGCTGCCATAGCCCATTAAAGCCGAATTTCGCCGGACTGTCCTAACGGACACATCCGTAGGACGTCCAACATTCATTCCTGTGGTTCGTTCACGCAGTGTTGGTTTTCTGTTCAAACTGACAAGTCTACGCAGACGTCGCTGGTCGCGCTCATTAAGTGCCAGCGGTCAACCGCTGCGCTGTCAATGATGGGAGGTTATGCTCGAATTTAGGTATTCTAGGCATACTCTTGACACTGTGGATCTCGGAATGTTGAATTCCGTAACGATTTCCGAAATGGAATGTCCCATGCGTCTAGCTTCAACTAGCATACCGCGTTCGAAATCCGTTAATTCTCGTCATATGGTCTTGTAACGTCTAGTTTTTTGACGTTATTAAAATTAGAATGAAATAATGAGATGCATTCATTAATAAGTTAATTTGCAAGATTAATCCAGGGTAGGCGCCAATAATGGAAGTGTTCTCTATCCGAGAGAATCGACATTCCAATTCTGAAATACTTTTTATCGAAGCAACTATACTTTTAAAATTACCAATAAAAACACATATCTTCATCTAATCAAATGATATACTGGTACATTGGAAAGGAAGTTATTGAAAGCAGGGTTTACAACACCTATAATTTGAATATAAAATTGATTGGTTTATTGAACAGAACTGAATATTAAAAGTTTCTTTTGAACAATTTAGAGCATGATTCTCATCTCAGAGCGTTGCCTAGGGTTGAATGACGCAATAGTGTCTATACATAGTTGGCGTTCTTTACCGTAGCAGATGAGTTGCGGAGAAATCAGACGGACCCTGTTGATCAGCTGGGTGCAAGGTCACTTGGCGAGCTAGCTCCCCGGCAATCTCCCGTGGTGCGCCGGTGCGGATTTTTTGCTGGACAGAAACAGAATGTCTTCTCTCCCGCTTGTTCGCTCCGTTGAAAACTTGCAGGCTCCCGAGTTTTAGCAGACGTGGGAAATTTCAGCGAGTCACAGCGTTTGGCGGGTCGTCCACGATCTCCATTGGCGCTCCTCATGCAACATAAAAAACTTATGGTTTCTAAAAGTTGTAACACAGTTTGATTCTCTGGTTCCCAACAGAGGTGTTCCGCAACCTGACTTTTTCTCCGAAGCATCGTTTCTCTAGCCAACTTTCTACCCTACCAGGAAATCCTCCATTCGACACAGGCCCTATACTGTCCTTTGAATTTCATTGAATGCGTAAAGCTTTTAACTTTATCGCCTGCCATAAATCGTTCGGTCTTTTAGCGCAGATATGAGTCACCTGGCTCTCGCCGATGCCAAAGAAACGTGGAATTAACACGCAAAATTTTCCCGTCACCAAGGGATATTACAGTCTTAATCACATAATCAACCTTCTCACACGAAGCATTTGACCACAAATGAAAGTCCTGCCCAGGCACTGACCATTTATACAATTTGTAAGCGACACTACTGCCATCTATATATTTGCATATTGCTATTCCATGACTTTTGTAACCTTCGTTATTATTTGCGTGGGAAGAGCTTTTACAAGGTGGAAAAACTGAAGACTATCTAAGCAATCTCACAGCTTATCACAATCAACATTAAACAGTAGTGAAGATGCTAAGTGTTCTAGTAATGAAAACTGTGCTGCGCGAAACTAAAGCGTAATGGTGGTTTAACAAAATGGCAATCTGAATTTTAGCCGAAATACCTTTATGTTTCACCTAGGAGATAATGCAGTTTAGTAGATCGCTGTGTTATGAATATAGTGTGGCAAGTGATAGTGGAGAACGTCGGAATTATCGTAAAGTTCCTCCACGTTTTAGGCGACTTTCTCTTCTCCAAATATTAGATTGCAAAAACTTTCCCTCGTCTGCAGCCATGCCCATTAACGCCTCCATTATTGCTGGTAATAACACAATGACCTGCGGAAGTGAAGTACGTGAGAGTGTGTGATGGCGCCCTACCTGCGCGGCTGGTAATTTCCTGGGCGCAGTGATGTGGTCACAATTTCCTGTGTTCGCAGCGGCGCAGGGCTGATCGGCCCTTTACTGTTCAGCCGTACCTGGTTAATGTAGCGAAACTTGGGACGCCGCAGAGCGATTTCGGCGCTGTTGGGCGTTACGGCGCGTCGTTACTCTAATACACGCCGACGCACAACAAGCACCCGCGTTCTTCTGCGGTGAGTTCGGCATCGATTATAGCAGCTCACCTCCACTCGCTGAATCCTGGTGGGTCGAAATACTTCCACGTTCATTACTATATATTTTACATTAATATTTTTTTTAATGTGAAATGCTATTAGTGAATAAAAAAGTACAACGATACGGATTTAGGTAAAGGATTTTAGACCTAGAACTTTCAATGCATGTCCCAGTCACTAACACCTTTTGATGGTTCAGATTTCTTGTATCTATTGCATCGTGTAATGTAAGGGAATCAAACAACCCGTTATGTTTCTGACTTATTTCCTATTTTGAATAAGACTTTGTCAGAAAAATATGGAAATGAGTTACCTAATAAAACACTACGTTTCGGCAATCAAAGGCTTTGTCGCCATTAGCAGGAGACTGGTAATGGCGATAGAACCTTTTATCACCGAAACGTCGTGTCTTATTGTCACGTGACTGACCTGGCGACAGAGTCTGGCTTGTAGCCACAATCTTTCACGACTCACTTTAGGCCCTTATAAAAGTTAAAGCCCATGATGTTGTAGTGTGTTATCGGATCGAATCAATATTGGTGGCTAAATATTCCAGTTCTTATCCTTGTTTCCGTCACCTTGCTGGCTTGGTATAAAATTTACAGTCGGTTAAATAAACTTGTTGTTCCTGGCTGTTGAATTACAAACATATATCAAACACATATAACTAAACTACCAGCTTTTTACAGACGTCACAGTAAACCTATTTTTTTCAGTCGATAGATATGGAATTTCCCGTGCTGGTTTGATGCAAGTCCGTTAAGCTGGGTATTACAGTTCAAGAAATGTTTTGGATTATTAGTTACAATGACAGGAGGACTGAAGACACAAGCCTACTGTACGTTACAAAGGATTAATGTTTATTGTTTTGTTATCATGACTTATCCCTGCAGTATCTTATATCAGATTTAAAATTCTGCGAATTTATCGAAGGTGTTTTCATTCGAATGACTTCTTACATTTGCTGAAAATTTGCTTTTCAGTTGGAAAATACGATTAGCTTAGTCGATAGAGTAACATTTTTTACGATGCCAGCAGAGTAGGGTTTGCGATGCATCAGTTGTGTATACCACGTCTCGTATAAATCTAATGCCGATCCCCAGACGTAAGTACATACGACATTGTTGATGATGATTCGTGAATCAGATGGCGGCTTCAGATTAAGAGACCCTTATAAGTTTTTTGGAATAATAGACCTGAATTGGTGATAGCAACAGTGTTTGTGTTCTGCCTCCTTTAATTCATCATATACAGCATCAAAATTTCAGATGAGCAGCATATACCATAAGAATCGATAACAATAGAAATATGGCGGAAGTGAAGGTGACGCAGCCGCAACATAAGGTTTCGAGTGGAAGATACCAAGGAGAGATAATATTGACAATGGTGAAGATCAACACTTGTAAGACATGGCATGATACCTAACCACATTGGTCTTTATTCCCACAATGCCTCCCTGTCACCGAAAAAGATATGTACGTGGATATTATTTAAGGTTTATAATAAATTAAATTCGAATTGTGAACATTTTGTATGATGAACGACTAAAGGTAATACAAGAAGGTCAAAGATATGTTACTCAAATTGCTTGTGGCATTAAAAGAAAAAACTTGAAATTTTATGGATGTACTTAATGGGATCTGTGGAGTCTATGGTAACTAGTTTTTTAATATAGGAGCAACCGAAGAACTATATAACCAGAATAAGCTTGCAGCCTTCTTTTTTTCAAGCACGAAAAGAATGAAAATTTAGAAAACCGGTAAAAATCTTATTACACAGAATCGCATGAGGGGATTTCCAATATTTCCACAATACATCACCCACATTTATTCGTAATGACAGACTTTTTTATTTGGTTGAAGCCTCGTTATTTTATTTATTATTTTTTACTAATGGCTTTACGACTCATCGACGCCGATGTCAATGGAGACAGGAAAGGATTTCAGGCAAGGAAAATGAAGGAATTCGGTCACAGAATTTTGAAGGAACCATCCTGGCATTTGCCTGGAGTTATTTGGGGAAACCACGGAAAACCCTAAAATAGATGGCAGGACGTGGATTCGAACTCACGTCCTTCCGAATGCGAGGCCAGAGCGTTACTGCTCATCCACCACCATCGGTGAGGACTCAAGGTAGTTTAATTACGTTTGTGTGTGTATTTTAACGCAACTGTTTAAGTGCTCCTCTGGAATTGTGATGTACTGAGTTGTCCGGAGGTTTTCTCGGTGTATGAATTGTATAAAATTTTCTCTGGAGTGCCACCAGCGGAGCTCGTTAATTAGATTAGTTGTTTTGAAACAAGTGTCGGACTTGGAAACTTCGAATTTAATTGACTCGCTCCTCAGGTACGAGGTCGGAGGACATTTCGTATACTGAAGTTCAGCAAATCGCCGGCCTCGGTAGCGTAGTGGCTAGAGTGCTAGCTCCACGCACTGATGGTCGCCAGTTCGAGTCCGGCCGAGGGCATGGGTGTTTAGGTTAAGTGTTGTGTCCTATGTTGTCCTAAAAATTGAGCATTCACATAAAAATTAGGAAAGTTGCATTAACATTGACGATATATATATGCAAAAAAATTATTAGTGCTGGATGAATGGCTACAGGCCGAGTGACCACCCCCCCTCCTTTCCAAAAAAAGTCCTGCAAACAAACATCATTGAAAGGACTTACAGTTCATTAAGACAGAATCTTATATGTGGAATGAGTCGACAAAAGTGAATTTCGAATGTTCTATTCCACTTGTGTTGATCTTTTCGGTACAATGAAACAAGATGATAAATTTGGTGTCATTATTCTTCATTTGGAGACAAATGCCGTCTTCTTTAGATTAATAGGTTTACGACTGATTAATACGATATTTTAGAGTACAAGAGAGTGATAAAGAGTATTTGTATTCCTTTACAAGTCTATCGACTTTCAAAATTCATTTGGGAACTGCACACGATAATCTGAATTTATCTATTCACCAGATAATTCATGGAAAATCTCAGGCTCTCTGAAATACATTCTTGATATGAATTAGTCATTTTTCCAGAAGATTCTCGTATGATGACTACTATACGAACGTCAAAGATGTGTCGTTCAATTTACTTGTGTTATTGATGGAAATTACCTGAAATTTTATACATGTGTTTCACGGAAAAACTTCAAAGAGAACAGAAAATATCATTCTGTTAACAACTAAAGAATGACTCATCGACTGAAAGCTGAAGCATCCATATAATTCTCATTGATGAATTAGACTTTTGGAGGAAATCTTAATTCTGTTGCAAAATGAACACTTAAATAAACAGCGGTTATTCTGGTCATAACTTGATATTACTACAACAAACGATACGGTAATGTCTGTTTTTGTTTATTTACTAGATGACCCATGCGAAAATCTCGTGAATACGATGAATATCAGGGCTGGTGGATTGTAGTAGGATGAAGGAAAAACCATCTCATTTGTAACACTAGCGTATTTGTTTAGTGTACGAAACAATAATAACAAAGTAACAAAAGTTGACGCTAGTGAATCAGTTTATAAATATCTCTGTGATTTGTTTTTTTGTTTTGTTTTTTTTTTTTGTTTTTTTTTATGGCTTTTGGCTTCGAGGCCATACAGCCAACTCAAGTGTATTTTGAATCATCCAGTGTAGTTCATTGCATCACAGTGTATTTTTTTCCAAGTAGTTCTATACACAACACGATGGACACGACATAGAGACAACACATACACTAAACACCCATGCCCTCGGCCGGACTCGAACCGGCGACCTTCGGCACGTGGAGCTAACACTCTAGCCCCTACGCTACCGAGGCCGGCTGTGATTTGTTCTGCTGCTATCCAGTGGCTTTCCTCTCCACTGTCTCATACGCGCGACTTTCACAGTTATTACTTTTGTCCTTCAAGGGTCAAATTCAGAAAAATTTCGTTCTTAATGTCTTGTTATTTATTTCGGTTAGAAATCAAGTGAGATAGATGACTCGTAACAAAAGAAAAGTTGTGAAAAATAATGATACTTTTGCCCTTTAAGAGTCATTTTTTGAAAAATACCTTTCTTAATATACCATGCGACCAAAGTGGAGACCTAAATCTTTAAAATAATACTTTGTTTGTTGATTTCGCTTAGGTATCAAGTTTCGTGACACAAAAAAACGAATTTTAGATATATTGACATTTTTGCGCTTTAAGAACCGAATTTGAAACATACCTTTCTTAAAATATGATGTGACCAAAGCGGATACGTTAATATTTAAAATGATACCTCATTTATCGTTTTCGGTTAGGAAGAAAGGAGATGATGGCTTGTGCCAAAAATATATATATATACCTTATAGAAATAATGTATCTGATTTTTAAAATAAGGATGAAAATCTGGTTCACGTCCAGTCTTCGATTTCTCGTTTCTGATATTGCTAACGAAATGGCGTTAGCACACATAAACCTCTAACCACCCTCAAGCATTATTACTGGCACCGCCGTTTTACAGCTTTCAGAAAACTTAAGCACTGCGGTGCCATATACCGTCGATCGTTCGCCAGAGTTTACGGTTCCACGCCTCCTACCTTTCAGTGGGCACAAGACCGGGAAATGACGACGCTTTATCTCCTCCATCAGGAATAGAGCGAATGTGAGTGTGGGGCTGACTCGGAAAGTGAGAGAAGAGACGAACGGCGGATGAAGTGAGAGGAATTTTCATTTTTGGCTGCCGACGAGTCTGCACGTCTGCACAGGCCGTTGACGGACGACGGGAGTGGTCGAGGTGGCCGCGAAATTAAGTTACCTTCGATCCGGAATTGGGGCGATGAATTATGCAGCGCGCAATCCATTTGTTGGGTGGACCGGAGGGCTAGCCCAGAGGGGTGCGGTGAGCTACGTGCCTCGTGGAAGGGCGAACATCCATCCATATTGTGGTCCACTAAATTCACTTCAAGCCGCTTATCATCGTTGCTGGAGCGCAGAACAGACCAACAACAAATACAAATACCTGCAGCTGGTCTGCTGGGTGCATTAGTTACTTCAGTTCTCCGTGGTTTAACATCCATGAAAAACACACAGTATATTCTTCCTATCTGCAATCGTATTATCAACGAGAAGCATTTATAAATCAATAGAGATAAACTAGATGAACCATACGAAAATTTCGCCAATAAAATACGATAAATAGCTTGGATTTGGATTTTTGTGGGTTGAAAGAAGAAACGGTTCATTTGTAGCAATATTTTTCTCATGTATCACATCCCTCTACATTGACGTAAGCACATGAAGTTATCCCTTGGTACTGCCACGGACCCAACCGGAATAAAACTAAGTTGAACAAAACACACACAGTCTACCGATATCTCTGTGATATGTGGTGCTGCTATCTAGCGGTGACGAAATGAATCTTTATGGATGGAAGCGAAGCCTAGCGGCTTGACTCTGAACTGTTTCATACGCGGGACCTTGATAGTTAATCCTTTCGCCATTTACGGATTAATTCCGAAAAATTCCTTTCTTAATTTATTATGTTACCAAACAGGAGACCTGAATCTTTAAAATTACGTCTCATTTATCGATTACGGTTAGGTATGGAGGGAGATGAATGACACGTCGTGAAAAAAAAAAAATCCGCAAAAGACGGGATCGATTCTATGGCCACCTCAAACGGATGGAGGAGAACAGACTAACAAAAAATATCTTTAATATATTTGATTCGAGACCCAAAACTGTAATGTTCTGGTTCGTAAATATTAAAGAAGATCTTCATTTGATGGGACTAGAACCAGAAGATGCTTTTAACAGAGATATATTTCGGAAGAAGTTAATGACAAATGGGCCAAGCTGAGACGAACACTCCAACAGAAGCCGCGGTACACTCTGGACACAGGAGCGCTAACAGGCGCATTCAAAACGAATGACGGAGTTCTGGTCCCAAAAGAAGATGAAACTCGCTGGCAAATGCACAAAGGCTTAACGTGGTCCTAGTTGGCCTCGACGAATAAATAAATAATAATGATAATTTCGGGCTTTAAGAGACAAATTTTAAAAAATTACTAAAGATTACTAAAGCGGAGAATTTAATATTTAAAATGACATTTCATTTATCGATTTCGATTAAGTATGAAGGGAGATAAATGGCTGCAGACAAAGAAACACCTTTTAGAAAAAATGTATATGTTAGTAGCCAAAAGTGCTATTACACAATTCGTGAATCAGTATTAACATGAATGGCATTTCTGATTCAATGGTTGTGTGTGATCCCAGTCAAGTTACGCACTGACTTCACAACTCATTCTTATAAGTGGCGTTTGTAGCTTTCGGTTCTCAAGTCGCCAAAGACATTTTTAGGGGTGCTCCAATTCCGGTTCGAGCTCAGAACGTGTTCGAAACGCTTTTCGGTAGATTTTATATCACAGAAAGGATATGGCCAATCGGTGTTAACAAGAAATTAATCTCTACGGAGTATCTGGCGCAAAAAAATAAAAATCTTTCTGCATATTCTGTCTTTTTGGGCGTACTCCTCGTACAAAAGAGAAATATTTTACGTGCCTGGTAAGAATTCACAATGTTTGAAAAGTTAATGTTATTTTTTTTCATAAGATTAATGGATCGTTGACGTCTTTATCATTAGAGCCAATAATACAATGTTGCAAAGGTAAAATAGGAATTTACTATTGACTTTCAGAAAAAAACAACAATTTTACCATCCCAAAACGAAAGTAATGAGTAATCAGCTAAAAAACTACCCGCCTTTTTCAACTGATTAATTTTGCATACATAATAATGCAAAAGATTTTTCGTATGTTAGATGTGTGATCGTAATTATTAGCTTCAGAACGTGGAAGAAAACTGCTGTACAGCGATTTCCAATGTAGTATCCGATATCGGAGGCACAGGTCCCGTATAATCCATTATTTTGTATCAAATGAATACTTCTCGTATGTGATAAATAAATATGTTTCTGGAGTGAAACACTAGTTGTAGAACCAGTCGGGGGGTTTCTGTTGTGTTGTACTGTGGATTATATTAAATGCTGTCAAACATGCGGCTCTCAATGGCTACTAAGTGAAAAGAAAACTTCATCCTGCCATATTATAATTATTCTTTTCATGGTGATTGTTAAAACTTCACTAAATCCCTATGAGGCACCAAAAACATAAAACTACATAGGAGTCGCATAACCACGTTGCGAATTTATTTAAATGTCACATAGCAATATATGAGTTTATACTTTCGTTTTTAAGCACACTACACATAAATTCCATTTTTATTAGTTGCATTGTGGTTATATTGAAAATAATTTAATTAGTTATGATGAATTTTGTATAACACATCAGTCGAGAATCATTAGAGAATTTATAGGAAATAAATAAAAATCAAACTCTACTACTACACATCGAAAATTTTCAAGCAGTTAACTTTGAAACCCACTCGAACTGCAAAAAGATGTGTAATAAGTCACCCCATTGACTTGTCGAGGCTTCGGAAGCCATATACCATAGACATATAATATGTGTAATATGCGACTTTTTTTGGGAAGGGACGTATAAGAAAAGATGGGATGTATTCCATTATAGTACAAAATAATTTAGAAAACTCAGAAACTTATCAAACAGCATTAAATTTTTTACAGCGACAGGCTTATTGTAGCCTGACCATTATGCCTCTTTGTTGTTACTGTTTCCGAGGCAACGACGCCCGGTTCATTCTCAGTTACGTGTGGCTATCGTCGAAGATTTGTTCTGATTTCGTTTTCCTGAAGAATCTCGGTAAGAATCACTGCCAAATTTATTTTCAATAATTCTACTTAAATTATTGGCTAAAATTAAAGAATTCATTGCATCTAACTAAACGATTGTTCATATAAAACTTGTTTAGAGCCGAGCAGTAATACATATTTATCAAAATAAGGCTATGCCGCTAATAAATAAAATTTCTTCGTATTTAATTTCGTATGAATAACCGAAAGTGATTTTTCACCTCTATTTTCACGAACTAATTCATTGAGACATGGTTGTGAAAACAGTTCTTCTGGCTAATCAGCTATTGACACTTCTCATTCAAAATGGAGTTATTACATATATCGGTAGTTTCTACATCTCTTCTAAGATGTGTCGGTGACGAATTAAACAAAAAATAATACATCCCGACAAAAAGTGAAGTCTTTGGACACAGTAATTGTTTTGCCACCTAAAAAGGATTGAAATAAATACTACAATAATGCTTCAGTAAATCTTTCCAGCTATTAAATTTTTATTCAAAATAAGTTTAAAATGAATTTATACTAAGCCGTATTAAATACATGCATTACATCAACTGGAGATAACGAAAAAATGAAATGGTTAAAGTAAACTTAATCGTAATAAATAATTGTTTCTATCTATATGGTAAATTGCCCAATGAGTTAATAAAATCAATACAAAATGAATGATGTGACTACAGTTCAAAATATCCTAAGCTTTCACACCAGCTGTAGAAATAAAACAACGTGAACTTAGTCTGTTTGTCTGCATATTATGTAGCGATCTTTTTTTATCATGTTTAGCGTGGCAGATAATTTTGTACAAATTACTTCACCTACTTATGTTCTAATAACAACGACATTACCACCTAGTTAGTGTTCATAAATAAACATACCCATGGTTTCATCGCACAATTTGAATATAATTTTTTTTCAATTACTGGCATCCTTTCTTGAATTTGGAAAGGAAATATTTTAAGTATAAGATTTTCTAATATCAGAAATATAATTATTTAATGATTTGTTGAAACAGAATAATGTCTGTGTCCTAGCGGATATTTCACTCAAAAAAGAAATTGTTAAATAATCCAAATGTTATAAATTAAGAAAAATAACAACGATCTTACGTTATTAGTTCCTACTTAACTACATTCTTCCTCTTGACCGTGTATATGAGTTAGTTGATGATAAATTAAAGGAAATATCAGGACATTTGAGTTATAATATAAATGTCAGCTGAAACATTTAGAACGAGAGTATGCTGCGTTACGCTGCTAGAAACTGAACATTGTTTATTTGGTATTTTTGATAAATGGAAGAATGTGTTTTTAAAATTTGTATTTACGTCCACAGCGCTTGACATGTTTATAATCAATTTTAGAATACAGTAAAGAAACAAATAAACAGCAAAATGTTGTAGTAATTTTTCAGTTTTCCAGTCTATCCTTCCCTCCCCCTTTAGCTTGGTTTGAACGTACTATTTGCTCTTACTTCTCAGGTACATAGCAACATTCAGATAACGTCAGCCCCTCGCATCTTTGCATTTTTGACCCTTCTCAGTGTTAGAAGTAGGCCGGTGGTTTTTCAAATGCTGTTTTCTTTACTCATATAGATGTGTTGAAGATGTATTGACAGAAGTTACAATTACAAGAAGTATCGCCAGGACACTACCATTTCTAAGCCATACATAATTTTCGAAGTAATAAGAAAGAGATATGTTTATTTTTTTACAATAACAATGAAGACATATCAGCTGGAAAAGGAGTCTCGGTGAAACGTATTTTGTTGAACAATGTAGTTATTTTAAATTTAATATATCAACCGTCACCGCCAGATAACAATTTTCGTCAAAACCGTACCGCATAATCTACTTTTAGCTTATACCCCAAATTCATCTCGAATACTGAAATTTGGAACTTCATCAGTTAAATAAAGAAAAGGACGACTAATGAACTTCACCGATTTATCACAACCAAAATGAAATTCTCTGATTTCAAACTATAACACGATTTACTTCTAATGATTTAATAAGTAATCAGAGTTGATTGATTGTTTGGTTAGGGCCAATCTGGACAGCAACTTGGCTGAAAGATAACTCAGTTCCAGCTGTAAAGTAAATAAAAATGATGAAGCAAACATTCAGATTTCAAATCATTTTTCTGATTACCTTTTGCCTCTATTATTTGAACGTATTGCTTATTAAATTCAGTTGCTTATAAATACAGAGGAATAAACTTCTTTGGTTGATGGAAGAAGGGAGCGGAAGAATTATTCCAATAACCGTTTGGATTTCCTAATTGAATGCAATTTCGTTTTGATATTATCTTACTTTGGCTATAATTTTCCGTAAGATATATTTTCATACATTTACATTCTTCAATATGAGCAATGAAATTGGAATTAGGACAGAAAGATCAGCTATAGAAGGGAGGACTAGGACCATAAACCTTCATGATTCCTGTGAGATTCATCTAATTTTGGAAAAGCAAGAAAAATATATGTATTACAGTATCAAAACCAGGTTTTTCGGGGCAGCATGTCTATACTATATCACTTATTCACCAGGCTCAATACTTTTTACACTAACTTTACCTTCATTTATATTTACATCATCCTCATAATGATCACGTGACCTAGTTGTCCCGAGAGCCAACCTTAGCTATACCATATCGGTTAATAGAGTGTCTTTCCTGACAGTACAACTTCAAAAATTATTACATCAATACGGGAGTGAGTGGTTAATGTTCGGGTCTGGTACCCGAGTTATATCCCTTGAATGGTCATTCAGATTTCTTTTTTCCATTATTTAACAAATGCCTGTGTGCAGCTGCTTGTTCCATATCCTCTTCTAGCAGTAATGACTTAAACGTTGACGAACTGTGAGGAGCTAATTAAAAATATACTTTATAAGCAGTAATAGCAAAATTACTCTCCCATCAGGCGAAATACAAGCACTATATTACGGAAGTGAAGCCAGAATGATTATACGCAACAGAAAAACTAGCCAGGAAGGGATTGACGGAAATAGAAAAGAAAGAAAGAAAGTTTCTAAGAAAAATCTTGGGACCAAAAAAGTGACAGGAAGTGAATTTAATGTCCGTTTGACATCGAACCAAGAATTATACGACAGGTTTGAAAAGGAATCAAACACATTTAAGAAAAGGAGATTAGCTTTCTATGGGCACATCAAGAGAATGGAACCAGAAAGAATGGCAAAGAAAATACTCAACTTTCAAGAGAACATGAAGACTCCAGTTCCATGGGTGAATGAGATCCATCAGTATCTGAAAATATGTGGGGTCAGCATGGAAGACATACAAGACAGGGAATTATTCAGAGGAAAAATTGCGGAGGTAAAAGATCTGACTGAAGAAAAACCAATCAGGAAAAAGAGGACATATTCAGAGGAACAAAAAGCAAGAGTGAACCAGAGAATGGAAGAGTACTGGCGACGGAGGAAGGAAACTCAGAAGAGGAAATGAAGATGCGTAGTCGTAGTCCATAAATGGCTGAAACGAAAAGGAAAAAAAAAAAAAAAAAAACACTAATAGAAACAGAGTGTGTGAAACAGAAATCTGTGTTGTAGATCTATCAGTAGTATGTTTTACCCCTCGTTTGAAGAAGACACATGACAATAATTATTTTATTGCTGTTGTTAATGTTCATTGTTAGCTCAAAACTAACCAGTAAAGGAAATCGGGAATGTATAATGTAGAGTTAATACTGTTCTACATTAGCACGTTGCGGAGCTTTAATCCTCTGCTCTCATAAATGGCGCACTCCTCACTTTTTCCCTTTCCCTCGTAAATTACTCTACTGCATGAGTGACGTGTTGTGATTGGGCAGGTTATTGCAGTTCGTATCTGACGAGCCCATGCATACGCAGCCGAAACGAGCTTCGTGAAAATTTCAAACCATCAAACTGCCGCAGCGAAACGGTCGTTCATCGCTTAATCCGCACCTGCGATAATTTCCTGTCAACCTCTGCGCTTTATGCGCACCTTCTTCATGTTCAAATGTAATCCTCTTGATATGCATCGCGAACATCCGACTTTCGGAAACAATTTCCGGCCGATTTTCATGCTAGTCTCATCTCCTTTGCGTTACGCTCTTTGGTCCGATACATTCGTAACGTTTGGACTGTAAAAATTCATGAAGTGTACTGGTGTTGTTTTCAAGAGTCGGAGCGTTACAATATAAATGTTTCAATTTTTTATTTGTGGTTTTGAAGTTAAGTAAAATGTGAAACAATGTCTGTTAACAAAAATATGTTTATTAACTTCTAGCTAGCGGGCCTCGGTAGCGTAGGGGCTAGAGTGCTAGCTCCGCGTGCCGAAGGTCGCCGATTCGAATCCAGCCGCGGGCATGGATGTTTAAGTGTTGTGTGTCTGTGTGAATGTTCTGTCCGTCCTGTGGTGTCTATACTTAAGAATTAAAAAACGTACTAGAGAAATTAATTCACTGAAGAGATATCATAAACACATTGAGCTGGCTGAATGGCTTAGTTGCCGAAAGCCCCCCCCCCAAAAAAAACAAAACTTAACTTCTAGCTAAAAGCTTTCTGTACCTCTGAGTCTAAAATTTAATTTTAACGAGCTAACCGTTATACCCAAGTTACAAAAAACTAGAATAAATCAAAAAGCAAGCTATCTCTTCCAAAATCCAAATTTGCTATCAGTAATAGTCATTTAAGCTGAAATTTGTTTTCGTCTGTTGCTTCTCGGACTATGATCGTAATATCTGATGTTACCAAACATATTTTTTTTTAACTGCTTAACGTTTCTTTAACAGCGAGGTCTTTAGAGACGGGAAAGGATGGATGGCAAGGAATGGGAAGGAATATGGCCATGGCCTTTTGAAGGAAGCATCCCGACATTTGCGTGGAGTGATTTGGGAAACCATGGAAAACCCAAATCTGGATGCCCGGACGGGGATTCGAACCGCCGTCCTCCAGAATGCGACCAAACATACAAAAATCAAAATATATAAACTGCGGAAATAGAGAAAAAGGTTAGAGAAAAAGGGAAAGAAGAACAAAGAGATGGCAGTCAATTTAAAAATATTAACCTCGATGTGTAAGATAGTTATTTAATTAGTTTTTATTTTCTTATCATATCATAAAATTAAGCAATTGTCAGTTACAAAGGAAGGATTTTTTTTTTTTTTAACATCGTCACTAGAAGTATAGATAAAGTCGCAACAGCATGTGTTATTAAGTTCCTGTTCTTACTTATGCAAGTGTTGTATAGGTTGCACTAAGTGCTACATACTTTTTACGTTCATACAAAAGTGGGGAATGTCTTTGTGCTTTTGTTTGTGTAAAGTTTTATCGTTTGTAACAGTAGTAAATTACTATTTTCGTCGCCAACATGGGAGAGTTTAATTTTTTAACGTCGTCTAACTGTCTTGATACCCAGTCCATCATTATTGGATATCGGTTTACTGCCGAGTTCTAGTATCTAAAAACCTTATTGCTTCTGGCCATGCCTATAATACGTTGGTGGAATGGCAGGTGTCAACTTTACATATTACGAGGCACCGGATCAAATATATTTCTTCTTTTGTTGCATTACATTGAATCGTGTTCATTAGACTTCTTCCTAGGTTGTCATTGTCACTAATTAATTAAATAACCGTAGCACATGTTAATCGATACATATTAATTCACAGGTTAAGGCTTTATTCCAATAACAGACTGCATAATTATTTCGTATTGACTACATAATTCTACTAAGTAACACTGACTAAATGAGTCGTTGCCAGCGCACCATTCATGACTGAATAGAACCATCTAGAACTTACTCTGGAACCTTGACAATCGAAATAACCAGACACTAAGCAAGCTAACATTTTTTATTTCTGAAATAGCACAGATATTAGAGATACAAACTTAAACTGTATTGAAATAACTATAAATGGCGTAGAAAATTAAGAGAAGTTTAATAAAACGCTGGCATATGACAAAATGAAAACGTATTACAGTATCATACCGCAATACCGTTAAAATGAATGTAGGTAGGTTGTTTTCATATTAAAGTCACTTTAAGCGGTTTAAATATTTTTCGCCACCGTCTCTGTCTCTAACAAGTTTTAGTGAAACAATCAAATGAATTTGCAATACATGGATATCTGATAACTTTTACATAATGGTTCGCAGTTGTAAAATCTTTAATTGTGTTTAGCCTGTCATTTCTCACACTGTATTTTTGTATGTATTCACGTATGTTCGTTTGGGCCAACTAGGACCAAGGTAAGCCAGTTTTTACCTTGAATTTTGCTGTGGATGTGTAGGGTCGTTAGCTGTAGAGGGGACATACAGTTTAACGTGAAATCCAAATCATGGAACGTAATGGCGAAGCTCATATGATCAAACACAACTCTCAAAATTCCCGCGCCTACCGGGATTCTAACCCATGACCGGAGCAACGAACGTTTAGAAAGTAATCTCCTTATGTAATTATAGCATTAAATTCTCCTGCTGTAATTCGCAGGTATTGTCGAAACTGTGCAATACAGTATACCTAACAGAAATAACAGCAGCAGGTTTCATAACTACAAGCCAAATTCAATTAAGGCTTGCTACTTTGAGTTATGGAACTTATTCGAAGCAAAAACTAATCTTAGATTTGATACGAGAATATTTTTCCTCAATTCATACTATTTTTTATGTTATTTACAATTTGAGATATTTGAAATTATTAAAATATTCCTTGTCAGCATTGCTTTTGATTTATTCTGTAATCATTTTTTTCACATTTAATTTGACGCTTCTTTCACTGTTATTTTTGTTCAGTAAAGTAATTGATTTAACTTTACGGCAGCAGTTTGATAAAAGTCACGTAAATTTCAGTCTTTCTTCAAATAACTCCATCACTCCAGAATTAATTAAGAAATTTGCATATCTTGTTGACCAGAACGGGCAATAGTTGTTCAGAAGTGAACAAAATTTCTTCCCAATAAATATTCATTAACCATTTGTAAAATGACTTGGATATTTAAATAGATCACGAACATCGTTTTGTACAAACTTCGCTTTGGCCTTTCGATTATATCACATGTAACAGGGGAACAGTTTCGAACGAAGAAAAAAATACATATAGCTCTTACGATTACTAGATTAAATTCCACCTGTTCAAGACTACCCTGCCAGATACGATGAAAGTACATGTAAACATTTTAAAAAATAATTTTAAGTACCGTTAAATTGTTAGGATGGTTTACCTGTCTACAAAAAATGATTATTCACCTCCGTTTCTCGGGACGTGTAAGTTTGTCATACAATAAATATTTAGTGAGATCCTTAAGTAGATGTAGTGAGTGATTAATGTTTGTGAGCAGGAAAACCATACAAACAGGTTAATAAAATAGAAAGACATAATTATAAACCATTAAAATGTATGTAACTACTTTAATTCCAGACTTAAATAGATTTATAAAACATGAAAACAGTAACAACATTCGTAAAGATTACAAAAAAATAAAAAGAAGACGCGTTGTATTTTACGGCTCTAAAACGATTGTATGCAAACAGACGAAAGCCAGTTAAATCTTTTGATTCCTTTGTTGTAAAGTACTTTACGAAGTATTTATCAACCTTTTTTTTCATGCGTTTGAAAAGGTTGTTCAATAATTGCTGTTGTAGATCTTAATGAACATTGTGCAATTTTTGCAGGCGACATTCAATTTACTTGAAATTTAAAGCAAGTTAGGGTATGGTTTTGTTTTATTGTCGTTAACAACATCTTTCAGAATGAGCAAGTATCATTTTCCCCCATAAATAGGTCACACCATTCGTAATCTTTACAGGCCACCTATAATTTATGATGTAAGCACTCAGTCGCTTTTTCCGGTACATATACTGAGAATGGCTAGTATACATCTTATGAGGCAATATATCCATTGAATCGACATTTGCTCTATCCAGCAATATGAGCGAGTCAGAACAAAGTTTTTTCTCACTAAATATGAGTAAATTCCTAGAAAAACAATGGATGACATTTATGCAATACGATGGAACTGGGGCTACTGCTGCATATTTTCATTTATTTTCATCACCTGTGTGCATTTACTGGCGTTAATATATCAATATTTTACCATCCATTGACCCCAATTGTTTAGTTTAGTAATTTAAAACAAATTTGTGTGATGATACGTTCTGACCTAATAACCAAACATTAACATCAAGTAATGTCATATTGTTTACCTTCCTCTTCTGCATTTATTATAAATGTTGTTAATGAAGTGCTCGCTGTAATTTATTTTAAAGTAATTAAAGCAATATTGTGAGTTAAATTTTGGATTGTTATCAACATGCAGGCAAATAAACAGTTTCTGACAAGACGAAATAACCAAATCGTCGAACATCAAGTGTTCAGTGGTATGTCATAAAAATTGAGTACTGTTTCCAGAGAACCGAAACAACTATAAACTGTCTGAACTCACGATGTTCTAAACATGTAATAAAAAAGAAAAAAATTGATTATTGGTTTCGGTATTTTGTACAATGTACTTTTTCTGTGTTCAGTCTCTGCACTAGTTACATGCAATATTCCTTCTCAATCTGTCTTGAGCTAGTCTCTTCATTTCAACATACCAATTACAAGTCAGATCCACAGTTTTGTTGTTCACATATTCTAATCTTTTGCTTGCTTTAGAGTGTCTTCATTCGGCTATTAACTCTCAAGTTTATCAATCACATTTGTCTTAAAATGTGATCATCATTAAATTTAGAATAAGATGTGTTATTTACTCATCAAGTACCTTTTAGGATAGAAAATATTTTCTCTCGAAATATTTTTCCTTCAGTTTTAGTTTAAAAAAAAGTAAAATTAAAAAACTGGTCTTTAGCAAACAAGTGCTCAGAGAATAAAACAACTGCCACAAAATAAGATATTTTTTTTTTATCAATTCTCTCTTACCTCTTATGTAATATATAGTGAGCTAGTTTGTAAATAAACTCGACAATGTTATTACGATCTAACCTTACAAAACACAAAAATAAAATAACTTTAATCGTTTCCTATTCTTAACATCAGTTACAAAACTATGCATTTTTTCGTATTACAGTATTTAATTTAAACTTTTGTTATACACAGGTTCCTGGAAAGGTATTAGTTTATGAGCGTAAAACAGAAAATTGGGAGCTTTAAAACTGAAGAACGAAACCTACGATTAGGATTCATGATCACATATATGTGCAACTGCAAATAAATCAGTCCATTGATTGTAAAGTTATCGTAATGAAAAAATTATCACTACGTGACACACGTACATAATATGTACTATCTGATCGAAGTATTCTTACACCTATCTGAAACTGTACTTGGACATTATCCGTGTCACGTTCCCTATTTTTGGACACTGACATGGAGTGGGTTCACCCATCGCCTTTATGACGGCTTTAACTCTGCGGGGGAGACTTTCAATGAGGTGTCTGCAGGTGTGTGGTGGAATGGCAGCCCACTCTTTATCATGAGATAAAACCAGAAAAGATAATGATGTTGGACGTTTCAGTCAGGAACGAAGTCGACGTTCTAACTCGTCCCAGATGTGTTCAATTGTGTTTCGGTCGTGACATCTAGCATTCTATTCTGCTTTATGTAGGAGTATCCGGATGCCTTTCATCAGATAGTGTATCCCAGAAACAATACAACCTGTTTATGGCATCTACATCTACATCTACATTCATACTCTGCAAATCACAAACATTGTGGGTGGCAGAGGGTTCCAAGCACCAATCCTACATCCGCCCATTCCAATCCCGAATAGTGCAAGGAAAGAAGGAATACATATAAGTATCAGTACGGCATCTTATTTCTCTAATCTTATCCCTCCGGTCATTGCGACCTACATAGGTTGGCGGAAGAAATATTTCATTGCACTCGAAATTTAATTTTTTTCGCATATTCTCCAATAAATTCGAACGCAAGCTACGTCGTCTGTCTTCCAAACTATCCCAGCCCAATCTATGTATCAATTCTGTGACGCTTTCATAAGGGCTGTAACAACAAGTCAAGAATCTAGCGGCTCTCCTCTGCACCCTCTTCACTGAATCAATCAGAACCTTGCGATACGGATCCCAAACCCCACAACAGTAATCCAGATGCGGACGTACTAGTGTTTTATACGCTATCTCCTTTGTAAGAGTATTACAATTCCTCAAGATACGACCTATGAATCGTATTTTAGAATTAGCCTTGCCTACGACGGAAGTTATGTGCATGTCCCAATTCATGTTGCTTTGTACTATCACCCCCAGATACTTCACGGAATCAACCGTGACAACAGCTAAATTGTTTATTTTGTACCCGTGAACAAACTGATTCTTCTTGTTACTTATCCGCATTGCCTTGCACTTTTTGCAATTAAGTGTAAGCTGCCATTTACGGCACCAATCGAAAATAGCATCATGTAACCTGCGTAACCGTCGATATCCCGTAATAGTACCTAAGTCCATCAGGATGATATAATTATTTTCCATGAGGATGATATAATTATTTTCCACGGACGTACATTTAGAAATCTCTGCACAGTCCTTGTGTTATCACAGTATAGATATATTATGGAATTTATAATGAGATTATTGTTTACTGAAATACAAACACTACCGATCATTTATGGTAACTGCCTAATATTGATAAGGCAATTACCTGCCAGTACTGAAGGAATGGTTGAAATTTGTTTTCACTAGAATGTCTACTACAACATTTCTTGAAATTTTGATAATTACTTAAATTTGCCGTCTTGATGTTATTATTTCTTGCCATCCACAGATCTGTGAGAGACTTAATTTGACAACTTTTATGATATCGATTCCAAGGATTTATGAGCTACAATTTTTTCGGTATAATATGAAATCTCATCTAGTTTTGTCATTTTTAGTGTCATCTGTGCCACTTAAGAACAAATAATTTTCCTTCCACGATGATTAAACTTGTGTGATGGAATGGACTGAAGTTACGATTCGCGTTTCCATTTATGTCCTCGGCGATATTAAGCAAATTGTGTGGTTAACACATCACTCTGGCGTTCCAAATTCCGGATGAGATTTCACTCCCATCTTGCACCACCCCACCACTCACTGGTCAACAGGACGACTGGGATTGGGGAAGCATTCAAGATTAGAGGGAAAAGGAAGAATTTTGGCTTGGTGAAGATTTGATCTCACTTTGTGTAGTTCGTATTCCGCTGTTGAGCTACTGGTTTCTATTGTGATAACTTGTTCTATTTGACTCCGTCCACTATAACTTGCTATAGGATTACTCAGTGCATACAAAACTGATAATCTAATATCTACGTTGTGATGTAACACAGTGACAGAGACAGTGCGTCCGGTATTTTTAAAGACGAATATATTTGCGGAAGAGGTAGTGAGTGTTTAGAATCAGCATGCTGTGGTCTGGACTGTACCTGGAGAGGCCGGCAGTTGGCCAACCTCCCGCATTCCACTTCCAGAGAGATAACGGGGGGTAGGACAATAGACGGTAGGACTGAGTCATCATCAGCATGTCATCTTGGCAATAATAACCAAGCCACCAACTTAAAAAAGACCAGAATGAACTGAAAAGGTCATTTGGAATGGTTCTCTTTTCGTGCCATCCTATTCTTCTTCTGCAATGCCATATTCTCTTCTGCAGAGAGCGACGGCATAGTTACAACCTATGACTCACCACAATAGCTTTGTGACTGAGGTAGTGAGGTCAACTTGAGAATGCTGGTTCATTTCATGCATGCCCGAAGACAATATGACATCAGTTATATAGTACAGCTTCTGAAATACTTTATTGTTTACATAATCTCGACAGGTGCATTGTTCCAACATAAAATTGACAACCAATGTCTCGTGTGTATTACCAAAAAAATCTCAACTCATTCAGTCTTCTAGCTCAGTTTGTACAGTCAAAGGTTCTATCAAGCTTATTTGGCATTTCCCAAACGCGACAGATTTCTAACCACGATGACGTTCTGCCAACAGGCATAAAGCTCACTCTCCTACATCACGTATTGATTATATTGGTTAACATAATCATATCTGAGTTGAATTTATGACTGTCGGTACAACTAGATTCAAAGTCCAGTCTCCATGAATAAACTCGACTCAGAGACTTTGCCGATGCACATCGTCGGGACCAGCAAGTCCCGCCAACATTGTCCAGCTAACTTTGTCTCTCTGTATCCTAGGCACGTCAACGGAACACCCCTCACGCACAAAGCCTATAACGGTCATCTCCCCAGCGACTAGACAGCCATGTTGCTGCCGGTTGGTACGCTTGACTGAGCTACCAAACATATCCTGAGAGAACTTTCTATCTCCCTTAAAGCCGACGGTGTTAGAGCCCACTCTATAGCGTACTCTCTAGAGAATACTTGATCGATCACTACTGTCTCAACTTCTTGATCTGCAAATCAGATTTTTCCCCAAATTCAATCTCTCTTGGGTAAGAAAAAAATTCATTATAGGTAAAAAATGATATAATGAAGTTACGAATTTCATTCGTAGCTGTTTATTTCTGTATTGTCTTTTGATCTGTTTTTTTTCACTTATTATTGGTAATAAATCTAGCGTTTCTTATCTAAAATTCTTTCACTTCTAACATAAATTCCTCAGTCATTTTTAACGGTAGCAAATAATTTTCTATCGACATTACGACACGTACCTTCAATTAAAGATTTTTGTAACCAGTCTACTCAAGCCTGACTCAAAGGTCTATGAGGTCGACGTACTTTAGGCTCGCTTCGGGAATGTAGTTTTAAGATAAACAATGATATTGGTGAAGTGTGTGACAGCTTGAGACTGTGTCGACAAATCATTAATGTTATAACAGTGATGGATTTTTTATATGTAAAACCAAATTGATGTAAGGAAAGAAGATCATATGAAATCTTATAACAAGCTACAGAAAAAATTAAGCAATAGTGTAACCATCACGTTAAGCTCGTTTTACTGTCGTGTTACAGGACAATATTCTATTAAGGTGAGATGTAACCGAAAATGAACAACTAACTTTGAAACATCTGAGAGGACACCAAGTTCAACATAAAAAACTGGAACTTTGTACGGTTATTGTCTTATGCTAATTACCTTCTATGACTTATTACACAGACCTTATTTTAGAAAATGGCATTTGTACAGTCACTTCCACTATTTTTGACCTCTCCCGATAGAGTTACCTGTTTCAGAACAATTATAAGAGATATTGTTCTGGTTCTTTTTTACCATTAAATATCTCTAAAAACTGAAGAAAATACAGGTAAAAATAGAATTTATACCTTAATTTTAATTTTTGAAGCAGTAAACTGTATCAAGAACTTCGATTTAAATATACCGAAAACCTCAAAATGGATAAAAGTATGTACAATTCTTTATAAATATTTGTTCCTAAAATCAATAAGCCCTTTCTACATACTAAAAAATAAATACTGGGAAAATGGCGCTCAAAGTTTTGACAGATTTTTTTACTTGCATTTTTTGTATTTTGTAGCGACGGTATTTTAAAAATACTTCCAATTCAGTTAAAAGCCTAAACTTTCTCACAATACAGATAAATAACAACATAATCAGAAAACATAATTTTAAAAAATCTTTTTTTTTTAGCTCTGATCGATTAGACCCTGTAACGTACCCTGTATCGCTCCTTTTTATTTTGTAGAGAACACATATGAGTGTTACTTTATCATACTTTAAAAATAATACTTTTTGCTTATATTTCCTGCACCAGACTAGTACGTAAGGATTTCCTTAATCCCTCTTTGTCCGTTGCTGGTTTTATTTCGATACTCAGGCTGTAAATCAAATAATTATTAATCAAATTCTTACCATTCAAACTTTAAATCTACTCCTTTGTCTATATCTATATTTCCATCTCAATATCAAATAAAACACTTTCGACTTATCTCACAATTCCTATATTTTTCATTAAACAAAAAAATTATCATTTCCAAAATCACATTCCATTATCTTTATCAAAACCCTAAAACTTCTGCCCTCAGGCTAATATTTTCCTCTTCTTAATCCCATCAAGATTCTTGTGGCTTCTCCATTGAGCCATTCTGTTTCATCTTTTCTCTTAAAACATGTTCTTTCCAAAACCAACGGGTCCTCTTCCTTTCAAATCTTTTCTTCAACTTTATCTCAACTGTTATTTATTTTCCAGAGATCTCATTATATTCATCTTCACGTACTTTGACCTTGGAACTTAAAAATACAGAGTTAGTATATACAATTACAATTATTAAATAAAAATAGCTTTTTTAATGTCTAAATCACAAAATGTGAGGTTGTGTACCTCACAACCCTCTCCCCTTTAACTAACTTCGAAACTCATCAAAAATGGCGGGTTGAACGTATTTTTCTAACAAATCATTTTTTCCCATTTTCTTAACGAAATGTATTTGTTATTAAGTAACTCTCATATCCTATATTTCTAGGAAAGTCTACATTGTGATACAGTCGCAACTTCTTAGATGCGTCTGAATTATCAACGTCAGTAACACTGCATCAGTGAAAGAAAAACAAAATATATATGAACAACTTACGTTATGCCTCGTAGTATTAGTTAACAAAATAGAAATAGGAAAGTCTACATTGAGATACGGTTATAACTTCTTAGTAGCGTCTGAATTAATAACGTCAGTAACACTGCATCAGTGAAAGCAAAACAAAATATATATGAACAACTTACGCCATGCCTCGTAGTATTAGTTAACAAAATAGAAATGTTATTAAATAACTCGCATAAATCCAAGTTGATAGTAACATCTGCTGTTATTTCGGCAACGAAAGATGGGACCTGGATATTTCAGCGTGACGTCATAGTGTTAATGATACAATGACCAAGCTTAATTTTTATGATATTATAATTATTTTTATTGAATAGGAAAGTATTCAAGCTAATGTTCTGTTTAAAAAAAATCATAAAAACTAGCTTTAACAACAAACAAAAAAAAAAAAAAAAAGACATTCTAGCATCCCCAAGCTACTTCTGTATAATATACCTTACTACTAGCAAGCTATCTGACGGAATTTACATGTTGAATAGTAATTATTGGTGTCCTACGTTGATACTAAAGTTTTTGAAGGACTTTAATTTTGTGTTATATGTCCAACCAGGAGACATTTTCCAGCAAAATGTCGCTGGTGAAAATTGAGATAAGAGTACAAAAATGAGAACATTATACCGAGGTACACAGTAAAATGACTATAATGCTCAGCATCTAGCTTTACCCACCCGTTGCATGACAGTATACGGCTCTACAAATTTACAAAAGCTCTGGTGAGGTCAGGAGAGTTAGGAATAGACATGGCGAAACAAGAGAGAGCAACGTTGAATATGATACGTTACATGACGTGAAGGACACATGTAAACTGGAGTTTGACGTATTATGTCCAGCACAACTTTCGATGGCTGTGTTTTTTATGATGGACGCCGTTGTTACCTGTCAGTAGGATGGACAATGGCGCACGAGTGATGTATTGACGCTCGTCACTGGTGACACCAACAAGTAGTGACATGCGTACAGGTCGTCTGGTCAGGGCCGTCTACCTGGCTCGCCTTTCGCCTCTCTCCTCCACGAACATACACAACATTTGCGATTCACTTTGTGTACCTAGCACTCCAGACACTTACATATGTTTCAAAACAATACAGTTCGCTATTTTAAATGACTACGACTCAATTTACAACAATTAACAGCAAAGTTTGTCAAATAAAACGTTAATTAAAATAAATGAGCGTCCATATTATCTGTGCAAAGACTCATTGAGCAGATAATTTATTTTAATCATATTTTTTAAATAAACTAAAATTCAAAATCACTAATCTGTGGTAATAAAACGCTGATCTTGATCACCGTGTAGTCATTCCCGCCACAGTGTGACGTCTTGCAGCCAACCTTCGTCGATAGATTAACAACGGCAAGAATTCAGTAACAGTTCTATTTACGCAAAGAAATGAATTGTTGGAATACTGAAAGAAAATTATTAATTTGGTTTAAATTAACATACACTTGCTTTTATTTATTTTTATTCGTTCAATGTAGATGTTTTCATTAAATTCTTCGCCCATATATATGTAACATAAAAGATTTTATTTTCTATCCCCAATGTTACAAAGTTTTAATTAGATTGTTATTTGGCCTGGGTCAGAATTACAACTGGAATTTGACATTTCTACATATGGCATGAGCAATTTAAATTTAAAAAAATAATATACATTGTTTTCATGAAATCATTACTTCATTTGAATGATTCGCGATGTATGTGGCCCAGAACACAATTAAAACTGATATTATTTGGAATAATATAAGTTGGTATGGTTCAGGTTAGTATGTGAATGGATTCGCAATCTAAACTGTTTTACTTGAATGGTGAATACGATTAAGTACTTCCGATGTACGTTTTCCGTATGACCTCCCGAATGTGCCTTTTGAAATCATATTCAGTATATATCACCATTCAGTATATTAATGGGTCTCAAAATGACTTTCTTTTGTAACTATAGGCCTCCAATTCCTCTCCAGATGGGGCTTGTGTCTCATGAAAAACATCAGAAGAATCCATAGTATTTAGCTATTGATAATTTAATTAATGAAAGCAGACCTTACTTGGAACAAAGAACGGGAAGGAAATCGGCCATGGCCTTTTGAAGGAAGCATCCCGGCATTCACCTAAAGTGATTTGGGAAACCATGGAAAACCCAAATCTGGATGGCCGGATGGTGAATCGAACCGGCGTCCTCCCAAATGTGAGGCCACAGCGTTAACCGCTCACCCACTGCGTTCGGTGCTTTTTGTTAAAGCAATTAAGGCACCTGGCATTAATTACGTTTACACAAATATGAAAAGCATCAAAAGATAGCGTAATTACGGACAGATTATATACAGGATACCATTAAATATAGGGACTAGAACTTTACTCTCCATTACATTCAGATCAAAAGTGTGAGAAGTGAATTTTAAACTTGGAATCTGATCTCTACATTTCAACTTGCTGATTCCCATTAGAGATACGTTAATCATCATTAATTACGTTAGCAAAGTGTAAATTCCTTTAATTCGATTAACATTATTTTTAACGACTACTTGGTATGTATGTCATAATATGTAGAAGAGATGTTACGGAAGAAAAAGGCGAAATTGGTTATTTAAAACTCACTTGAGAAGTTTACTGCTATTGAAATGTGAGTATTGCAAAAGTTTACTATCAACTCATGTGCAAGGAGATATTATTACTGTCTTTATTACAGACTCAAATCTCTTATTCGTATCACACAAAATACAGATACACAAGACGACTTCAGTAGGACTGCCGAAATGGTTCCTTCAAATAGCCATGGAGGAAATCCTTCCTGTTCTTTGCTTGAAGTACATTCCTGCCTGTAATGAGACAGAAGTTCACAAAAAGTCAGATGCAAAATAAAAATATCCAATGCACTGTTAAATTTGAAGAGGTGCTGAAATATTTACTAAAATTTTTGTAGAAAGACATTCTTTCTAATAACTGCCTGAATTGGACAAAGGAGGTAGTCGAAATATGATGATTCAGAAGAGATACAAGGACAAAAATTGAGCTATGAGACGAGGGTCCACTGTTCAGTGTGTGAGTACTGAATCGATTCGTCACGTGGCCATGTTTTGTTCTTCAGTCCGTGTTAAACGAACGTCCACCAGAAGTGTTAATTAATGGAGCGACCAGCGCTGATCGACCTACAAGCGAGCGGGGTAGACAGGGTGGCCTAAATAACGGGCGCGAAGCACAATCTATGGGCACAGCACTACACAACGCTAAACCACGGTGTTTCATGATAAGTCACAAAATTTATAACTTAAATAATATTATAAACCAATTTTCCCGTTATTGATGTAATACAGCAAGCTATGACACATTCCCAGTGAGAGGTTGCACTGATATTTCATAACATTGGTCTTTTCTTCTTTCTTCAGCATGAGCATCCGATTCTTTGGTTCTAATAACTTTAGCTGCTCGTGCTCTGTTAGAGCTACCCCTTAGGCCACTTTACGTCCCCAAGGCATGTCAAAAAAGAAGGCAAAATAAATTGGTGCCAGAAACATTTAAGCAGACACAAAGTAGTAAGACAGAGAAAATCGACATCTATACTAAATAAACGAAATTTATTAACAAATTATACACTTACATAATGCCCGAGAAGCACAGCTTGAGCAACCGATGTAACATTATAGACTAACACACACATCAGTTTCTCTGTCACCATTGGATAAGTTCTCAAAATTTCGTGACTACAACTGTTAATCATACTGAAAAAAAAATGTCCTGTGCCCTCCCTACAGATTTTCTTTTCAAATTCCGTCAATATCGGTATAGGCATTTAGTCACCAAAACGTAACAAAACGACAGAGACTTAATTCCGCATTTATAGTATTATTACTGCAGATCACACACATACTGCCTGCAAATCATCCGTGATGGATCAATATAACGTAAAAACTGTACACCTACAGCATTACAAGACTACCTAAGATTTGCCTCGCATTGCACCCTAAATTTGTGATATCTACAGTTTAACATTCAATCCGAATAACCAACGGTCCAGGCGTGACTATTACGGATCAAAAACAATTTTAATAATCTTTGCCTCCACGAAGATTTGAACTGGAGACCACGACCCAGACATTAGTAAGCAAGCGCTTTAACCACTGAGCTACCTGATCTCTACACTGAAAAACAGTAAAGAGACCTCCATATCCAACGCGTCCGTCTATCACCGTCTAGTAATTTTTCGAAATTATAAGACAACATGTATTATTTATACAGATAATTTTTCAACCAAATGTACTTAGTATTTTTCTCCTTGTTTCAAAGGATAAGTGTGCTAAGTTTCATCTAGATCGGATGAAAACTGTAGATTTGTATGAAGAACAAACAAACCAACAACAACAAACAAACAAAAAGACAAACATACATACATTCATCTTTATATATAGAGAGAGTTTTTATTTAATCTTTTCTCAAACGGCGTATAGTAGGTTTACCAGTTGAAAGCTTCTTTGCTCAATACAAACCAGTACTTTATTTCCTGCCCATAGTGAACACATTCCTTCACAAGCGAAATCTTATTATTAAGCAATATGTATTGGAAATACTGCAATGGTTAATTCGCAGTTTAAAACTGAATGGTTAAAGAAATAAGTTAGCATATAAACAAACGGAGGAAATATAATTATATTAGCGGGTCTTTCTAAAACATTTGGCTATTATTATCCAAAGCAAATATAGACTGAATACACATTGAAAGACTTGATTTCGTTACCCTGTTCCCAGCGATCATAATTTCGGTTTTCCATGGTTTCTCGAAACCGATTCGAGTCGAAAGGCGCCATGGTTCCATTAGATACACTATTTCCCAAACTTTTTCTCCGACGGACCACTTAGAGACTAGCCACGGACCCCTTAATAATAATATTAATTGGAAATTGGCTATTCTAGAACTGTCATTTGATAACTCGAATGGCATCACACACATTATGGCCCGAGTTCGCCTGTTCTCACGATTCCATTTATGTTTTCGTAATTATTCATTTCATTTTGCCCGCGGACTATAGGTTGGACTGAATTGCTGGTTCACATTACATACTATGGTGTACGAGTTTTAGAAGCACTTAGTGAATAGTTATAATCGTAATAATTTTCTGTATTTTGGTAAACTGTAGTGGATTTTCTGAGCGTCCGAAATCCTCATAAACAGAACTAGGTTTTGTAATGTTATATTGTCTTTTCGACGTTCGGGGCTACCACTGTGGTCAGAGTCTCCGGTTTTGATATTTCCAATCGCACAGTTGTGATTAACTTTTATCTTTCTTTTGGAGTTCTGGTCACGATTTCCCGTCTGTGTGCTGGACTCACGGCTTTCCTGTATTTTTAGAAACAATACTTCAAAACAAACTCTGGCTTAAGTTGCTAGTGTAAACAAAAACAAAGCAACTGTGGCAAACAAAGGCGTACGGCTACTGTAAACACGTGTTCTTAACGTCATAAACAAAGAAAACGCCTTAGAAACAACGGCAGGGAGGTGCAGGTCTCTTCACGACCGACGAGTCTTTGGCGTGTTTGGGACTGTACGGCCGTTTGATGCCTCAATTAAGAGTTCTGTTTGTGTTTGCAGGTCCGAACTAACTTCATACATAAACAGCGTCAAGGGAACCAGCTTATCGCACAAATTAGAAACTACAATACTGTGGAATTCCCGTAATGAAACAGAGATAATAGTACCCCACATGATTTCGCACACTTTCTCTGTGTGTAGTTGCAGATAATTCAGCTAAAAAAGGAAAGTTTTTGTTTACACATATTACACTTCAGAATAGCTAATGTTGGAAATAAATGCACATCTCTGATTCTATTCTCAAACGCAGTTATGAAATTGTACAGTATATATCATATCAATAGATTGTGTGGACAAGTGAAGAACTTACCGAGAGCTGAAGGGTTAGTGTGCTTGATTTTTGTTGCTTGTGTCGCCGGTTCAAATTCGACCTCGGGCATGGGTAGTTTTAATTGTGTGTTGTCTCCGTCTTGTGATATCTTTCCTTTGTGGAACAAATACAGTACGGAAATTCAACATATAAAATTGGAATTAGCCACAATACTGGAGTTAGCTGAGTGACCTAACAGCCATAAAGAACAAGAATACGCACTATTTAACATAACTGAGTGATCTGATTTCCAGCTGTAGGCACACTATGTATACACACAACTCGAATTATTTCAGGTGCCTTTATAATTTCGAAACTGAAAGAACCTCTCATTTTAAAACTGCGGAATAAAAAACTAACAAATAAAACGATAATTGGCAGTCATAGGGGACTGTCGACAGACGTGAAAACTTAGAACTATGAATATCAAACGCGCAACTCGTCATACTTATAGCTACAGATGTACTGTTACTATTAGCACATCGGTGATGAGAAACTCATAAGATTTTACCCGTCCAAGAATAGCCGAACGCGCCTAGATAAATTTTCACTTTAAAAAAAGTTTCCCCGATAGTGGATTCGATCCCGTAATCTTCCATTATATGGTACAGCGCTTTACCACCTCACCAATGGGGACCGCCAATGGCCGCGAGCTAAATCGAACAGTTAATGTCAAATATATTTTTTTTAAAAAAGTTTGTGAATTCGGTCCACTAACTTACAGAACAGCGCTTTACCACTTCACCCACGAGGACTGCCAATGGCTGCGAACGTATAAGATCAAATACGAACGATTAATGTCACATATATTACAAAAAAATAAAAATGATTGTTATGATAGCCAAAAATTTTATTATTGAATAATTTATTCATTTTCTACAAGCAGTTCCACTACCGGCAGCATAATTTTTCATGAGGTTCTCTCAATAATATAATACCTTAAACTTTATTTTAAAAAATTAACCATCCCGTACATATAATGTAGATTTTCTGTAGAGAAATGAGATAAATAATATACATATTTTTAATTTTATAATACTCTTGTCATACATATTTCAAGAGGCGAAAGAGTTTTCTCCTAAAACATTCTTTCAATTGCCAAGGACAGTACTTACAACCTTTCTTTAAACAGATGCCTTTTAAAAATTATAACCACATTTGTCCCATATTACCGAAAGCTAAAAATTAAGTAGACAGATAAAATGTATGAATGTATTTTGGACGCAGTGACTGAGGAAATAAGTTTGTGGTAGAGTATCAAAAAAAGTGGAGACAGCCTGGCTTGTCACACTTTAAGACACACCGGATTGGTTAATTTGTTAGTGGAGGGAACAGTGGTAGGAAATGCTGTAGAAATAAACATAGATTAGAAAATATGAAGCAGATAATTGGGAACGTTGGTTGTAAGGGTAGGTTAATTCTAGTGCTAAATGGAAAGAGATGGAGGATGTCATCAATAAGAACAGCAAACAAAAAAAAAAGCCTTTTAGAGTTAAACAACAATATGTAAGTTTGTTCCGTGTCAGATCTAAACATTAGTTTTAATTATGAATGGGCTATTATTGTTTAATAATTTTCCTCATAATTCATGCATTGCATGTGAAAAATTGTAGCTAACTGTTAACAGATTACTTAAGGGAACGGTTAGGTACTACCTCTATACGAATGATTTGGTGACAGGAATATTGTTGTTCGTCTTATAGATACTCACAGGAAAATGTGAGAGTAGTGATTTAATACATTAAATACTGTTAATACAATTAGGCTTGATTAGGGTACACAATAGCCCAATTACGGGAAGCCGCTTACGGCCCACAATAGGCCACCCAATTGATATTCGAAATCTAATGACCATAATATCAGTGAACCTCAATTATAAAATCTACAGACTGTTACAACTGACTATCGAGCCTACTGGGCTCACGTTTACGTAACACAGGGATAAAGGACTGTTTTTTGCCGTCACAGGGACAGTTTTTTAACTGGACCTTAGTTAACTCTAATTAATGAATTGTAGATTACGTTACCAAAGCCCACCTTTGTTTTAAGTGGAGTTTCTATGTAACAATAATTTAATACAAACTACGATGGATTTTGCTGTAGGATTAAGACTGACTTCAAAATGGTTAGTCTTTTCGAGTTATTAACACAGTTTGTAGATTATACCAGGGATCAGCTTGCTTAAGGAACGTCATTCCCGAGATATATTAACAGTTAGTTTCCCCGTAACATTGATTAATAGTGCCTAATACCAAGAGTAATGTGAAACTAATTCGCATTTGCGTCTTCACAAAGTGTAATTACAACTCAAGTTTCCAGGAAAGGTCTATTGTTTGTCTTTAATGGACACTGTCAGATCAATTAAAACGGTTGTTGTAACATAGTCTGCTCCTGACCTTGACAGTTTCCTGGCTGTTACTCCAATTTTGTTTTTCTTGAATTGTCCCTGTCTTTGCCATACCCATTACGTCACGGATGGACTTAAATTTACTGCTAATAGTAGTTACTGTAAAGAACTCCCTAACGACACATACTTCAAGTTCTGCCTAAAATTTGCACAGCAAATTCACAAAAATGGAAGGTAATAAAATCAGTTCACCTGACCGAAGTAACATGTACTATTACTGGAGTAAAGAATATGATTAAACTGAATCACAATTTTGTTAGTTCTACACTTTAATCACGTTCAAATACACTCACTCACACACACACACACACACACATATATATATATATATATATATATATATATATACAGGGTGGGGCATTTAATATGTTTTCTGGAAATATTTCGGAAAGAAAGCATTTTAACAAACAATAACCTATATAAAAAATAATCGTACAGTAGGGGGCTACAATTATGTGATATTGGTTTCTTCACAGGTGGCGTTGTTGTCGTTACAACAAGGTCAACTTAATTCTTTTAAATGGGAACCCCTATTTTTTTTGAAGATTCCGATTCCTCATGAAAAAATAAAAATAGTTTGCTTAACTCACTTTTCTGTTAGCCTCACAGATGGCGCTGTAATCGCGAAAAATGAATATTCGCGTTTTTTGTGTATAATTTTAATTATTGTTTAAATAATTACATGTAATTTTCATTCTGTAAACATGGAAGGTAATTTTAAAGGATAATGACGAAATTGATTTTTTTAATGCTTTTTCTTACTTATTTGCAGCCATGTCTACAGCAGGTGCTCAAAAAGGTGACCATTTACTTCCAGACATTTTCTGACCCTTTGCAGAAATGATGACTGAACAGCTCGAAGTGTGTCAGAAAATGTCTGGAAGTAAATGGTTACCTTTTTGAGCACCTGCTGTAGACATGGCTGCAAATAAGTAAGAAAAAGCATTTAAAAAATCAATTTCGTCATTATCCTTTAAAATTACCTTCCATGTTTACAGAATGAAAATTACATGTAATTATTTAAACAATAATTAAAATTATACATAAAAAACGCGAATATTCATTTTTCGCGATTACAGCGCCATCTGTGAGGCTAACAGAAAAGTGAGTTAAGCAAACTATTTTTATTTTTTCATGAGGAATCGGAATCTTCAAAAAAAAAAAATAGGGGTTCCCATTTAAAAGAATTAAGTTGACCTTGTTGTAACGACAACAACGCCACCTGTGAAAAATCCAATATCACATAATTGTAGCCCCCTACTGTACGATTATTTTTTATATAGGTTATTGTTTGTTAAAATGCTTTCTTTCCGAAATATTTCCAGAAAACATATTAAATGCCCCTCCCTGTATATATATATATATAGACGTGTGTGTCCCTATATTTCCCTCTGCAGCCACAACTACCAAGCGCAAACCACTGGTATTTGCATGTCGGTAGTTATGGGGGAATGTGAGATGAGGTGGTTGAAATTGCTCGACCGAGGGCATTTTCTTATTTTTTTTTATTTTTTTAAATGTGTGTCATTATATTACACTTTGCTATCACAACTACCAAACGCAGAACATTGGTGTTTGTGTGTAGTACTGGCCTCGAGTCTCCCATTTTGCACTATGGTGGTTGTATGTTGGTAGCGATGGGAGTATGGAAGATATGGACGTAGAAAGTAATCGATATAGGGCATTTTCATATTTCTACCAAATCTTTGTAATCTTCTAGAATCTACTACAATGTTCCTGAATGTTCAACAATGTTGTTAAATAATGTTCTAGAACATCTCAAACTTTGAGCTTTTCAGCTATTAACAAGTATAAATAATTTATATGTAACACGTTTAGTGTGTGAACCGATTTAGACTGGACTTTCACAGGCGGGTTGCTAATTTGGTAGATAGTAACATAGGCTACTTATTATCGTGGAAATGTTGAAGTTTCAGTGCAAAGTCATAAAAACCTTCAAAATTCTTGATAAATTTGAACGAAGCATAATTCAGATATTCAATATTCTCAGTTCTGAAATGTTTTTTCTTCAAACAAATTTTTTTTATAGGTAAAAGATTATTCTGTGCAAACCACAGCATGCCTCAAATATATTTTCTTTTAGATATTTATGAAACTCATTTTTTTAAAAAAATTTCCATGTTAATAATTCGACTACGTCCTACTACCAATCAGCCAGGTCTTCCATTTTGTACTTAGACATTACAAAACAAGCGTAATATAAAGTTTAGGGATGCTTCAAATACCTACCAAAAATCTTTACCGCCTCTCCTACTACAGAAGCAAACTTTCTGAAAAAAAAAATTATTGTTTCTTTAATGCGTGGATCTAGCACGGGCGTAGCTTCCGGAGGGCTAGGCGGCGTGGCCTGAGGGCCCAATTTTTTTTTTTTTTTTTTTTTTTTTTTTTTGCACCGGGGCCCTTGTTAACCTAGCTACGCCACTGGTAACTAGTTTATATGGAAATAGGTTACAACTTTGTAAATAACGATGCACTTAGTAAAACGAACTTCTTATTTTATTAATTTACTGCCGGTGGATCCGCGCACATCAGTGTTCTTAGTATACTCCGTTCATTTAATCGTTACACACTAATTTAAATGTTAAGGCTTGGTGCCAATAATATTATGCACAATTACTTCATATTATTTTTAGAGAATTCAGTACTGTAGTCACTATGTGCGGCGCTGCAAGCATGCTATTTTAAACGGCGTCCTAGTATACTCGTAAAATACTGACACTTTGGCCTCCTTCCAGGGCGTAACTTCGCTGTGAATTGTTTCACATGCTCTACTAAACACAACTATACCCTTTTCAGTCCGAAGTGGTGGCTCAACGTTATGTTCCCCGGATCCCGCTCCTCACCTCGCCACCCCTCCTGTCCTACCACTCCGAGCTGACCGCTGTGTCCTGCTGGGTGGGTGGCTAATTTCCCCTCCGCGTGTAGAGGAGTGGGGATAGAGCTCACTGACCTTGACCCGCCTCTGCTAGCTGAACAGTCTGTATCTCTCCATCTCAAACGTTAGAAGTTTTGGAAGGCTTTTGAGCGGCCCGGGCAGTCACGAGGGTGCATCCGTTCCGAAAGAACATCGAATGTCCTTCCAATTCAGCGTGGACCGTGTGAAACGCTTCTCAGCTCAGTTCCACTTTAGAGGAAGGACGAAGTAGGTAGGCCGAAACGTCGTCATTTTAAACCACTTTTACAATGGGTACAACTATGATGAAAACAATTAATTTATCAACTATATATCTAGCAGTTAAAGATACTAATTAAAAATGTGTTTAAATATATTTAGATACTGGGGGAAATAATTAGAAACTAATAGTAGTACTGTGAATGGAAGAAATAGCCTAAACAGGACATATCAAAATGAAATAGAATATCGAATTATACTATCATATCATAGTACAGCTAACACAAATTTAACATTAGTTAGGAAGTCCGAAAAAGGTTGGCTTTCATGTCAAGAGATGTAATAAAACCTGCAAAGTTTATACAATTTCATTTTCTTTCTTGCAAATCAACGCTTGAGATTGTTTTAAGACAAAATTATTATACTGTATTTGTCTTTTTAAAATTGGGTTTAATAAACATCGTACTACCTAAATTGTTAGTTTATTTCAGTTCATACATTGATATGTACAGATATTTTTTTTAGAATAATCGAAATTGTGAAATTTCCGTCTTTCTCTAACCACTGAGGCAAATAAATAGTCATATCACTAAATTGTACAGCAAAATAGCGTAACCAACGCAAAAAATTCAGCAATCATGTAATTAAATACCTCGTGCTAAAATAATGGTCTGATTCGGCGATTTTTAATTAGACGTATCGAATAACAATTTAATTAGCAAATAATGTAATCAATGTGTACTTTTGTGTATAATACAAGCAGTGATATAGTGACTCAGAGCAAGGACAATCATGTTTATGAGGAACTCAGCTATGTTTCAACCCAATTATCACGGTTCCCCACTGATCACGCATCTAATCCGCAACAGACTGCATAAGCCTTTAATTCCGTGCGGTTGCGTTCGCTTTGTAAGGATTCGGTGTAAGCCAACTTCGCACACCTACAACACTTCGGTATACACGTACACAAAAGGCAATAAATCCGATTCAAGCCACGGTGTATCACCGGGAGTCACTGGTCTTCCGCACACGACCAGACAGCCACTTGATTTATCTGAGCTGAAATATTCATGGGGAGTGTTAGCGGAGCTGACCAACTTGAAAGTATGGGCATTGGAGGCCACTTTTTAACAGACTTTAATAGATAAAAGGAAATTTCTTTCAAAGCAGTCGAATAATGTTTCGACCTTGTTTCTGAAAATTGATTGCCGTACGCGATGTTCCTGTCCTGCAAATTGACATATTTTTGGGAGAATTTATTTTATAATCATATACATTATTTCCTATTTTCTCAACAACAATTCAAATCCTACAGTAATGAATAAGGTATCCTTGGATATGAGTTTATACATACTTCAGACATAGCATACCAGATTACGTTAAAACACACCGCTGTACCACCCAACGACCTAGCAACGCATTGCCACTCGCGCCGAGAAAGCACGCGTTCAATTCCATGAAATCCGTGCCATTACCTTTGTTGCGTCCTGGTTGGCTTTTACTTCCGCGAGCGGTTCGGAAGATGAGAGCTCAGAGGAGACTGTCTAAAGTTACTTTTAGAAGTCTCAGAACTAAGTCGGATTCGGTTTTCAGACAGGGGAACTCGGAGTGGAATAACTGGTAAGAAATAAACAAACACATAGAAATTACAAGAAACAACTTGCAACTCACTAAGAACCGATAAAGTCCCAAGGAGAGGGGCGGCACTGGTAAATTAGTGTTCCAATACATATCTCGAAGTCATCCGTTGCCCTAAGTCGCTCTAGCCATTGACGAATCCTTCGCATGGTTCTCACTACCATCCTATAGGTAACAACATTCCCCTGAGGTTGATTAGCGGAAATTCCAATCTCCCACATCCATGAATCTAAGTGAGTGCCTTCCCACCTATGTGGAAACCTAAGTCCCAATTTCTAACTGAGACTGGAGTTGAGAATCGAAGTACTAGCCCTCTGACTCCGCTACTCTACTATGCAATGCTGCTAGGCTCCCCGGCACTAGGCAGCTACGACCCCACTCACTGGCAGTCGTTCCTACTCTTGCAGCTGCCATGCCCCCGGCACTGGTCAGCTCCGACCCCACACTCTGGCGGTCGGTCCTACTCTAACGTTTGTTAGCTCAGCCACCACTATTTATACTGCTTAATGACCTCCCGTCTCTGTGTTGGCTGGCTGGCTCCTAGTATTTTAACATTCACAATTCTAACTCCTTTTAAATAATTATAATTCGCGAACCCTCGCGAATGCCTTTCGCGACACCTCCCCCTTTTGGGGAAAATTTTGCAATCTCTATTTGAGAGTGCAAAATTTTCTATGCGGTCGTGTGAGTTGCTTACTTTATTTATACCTTCATGTTTTATATACATTACATAATATTTTTATATTTTGTCTTCTTTAGACCACCTGTAAAAAAAACATATTAACGTTCCTTCGTTTATGCCAGTTCGTCTGTTACTTCCTGGAACATATAAAATACACCATTTTAACACTTTTACATGAGATAGTATTTTTCATTACCTTTTACCAAGCAGAGAATATAATACATTCTTATTATTTTCATGTTAACGTTTGTCTGTCTTAGACCAATATGTTAGTGTGTTCCTAGGTTCATAGGTTACATATCTTTCTGGTCGGCGCACACGCTCACTAAGCACTGCGTCACTGCTATTAGTCACATACCGACTCCTCACAGGACCAAAAGTAAGTTGTTCACTTTCGTCACTGTTCATCTCAGCCGGATGATACCTAACAACTCCTGTGTCAGGGTACTGATTCACAATTTTGTTTTTCACACAAATTCTAGTGCAGCAGTCATCACCTATAGCTTTGCAAAAGAATCTAAAACAATCTCGGCAGCATTTACAGTATCTACATATACAGAAAATAAATATTAGTACTACGACTCCGGTTCCAGCATAGCCCCAAACTGGTATAGTATCTAGTGAAAATGAATCAAACCATGTTCTTTGTTGATACATGATTTCATCTTCTAACTCATTTAATTTATGACCTGCGGCTGTTAAATCATCTAATTGGCGAACTACTGGTTCAATTGGTAAATATAATGGTATTTCTGAAATGTTTTTCTTTTCCTTATTCACCATACAACAATCTATGTCTAGGCTTAGATTTGGAACGATATCATTAATCGGTACCTTTGATCTAATGATATGTTCAGACTGTATTACTACTTGGGCTCCATAACCTTTACACTTGTTTAGAAATTTGAGCTTTCCCGTTCCTTTAATAATTACGTCTACTGGCTTACTATTATTGCACACTACTGTCAGCCCTTCATTGTTTGGTGCTACAAAAAGCCATTCGTTCCCTCTAATTTGCGTCCAAACGCTCGCATTTAATGTAGTGTATTTTTGAATGCAATCTGGTAGTTTTACTATGGGTTGAAGCATTCTAGCTTCACATACTTCATGATCGTAAGTAGACAACAGAACAAAAGTTTGTTTACAAACATTATGAGTGGTTTCTAATTTTTTACATAATAATTGCTCTTTGTCTAATTTTACATATTTCCTTTTGGCTTCGTCCATTAACAGAAATTCTTTTTCTGGTGATAGATATGTGAACAGTCGCTTGTCGTGACTTACTTCGATTGGTAGAGGCCATAACTTGTAAATATTATACCTTTCGTTATCCACGAGTGGGATATTCAAAACATAGCTTAGTATACTACCTGAAATGAAAACATCTAGGTCAATTGCTCGCATTAGTTGATATCCCTTGGCTTCAGTTAATTCTATTGGGAATTTCTTATCCGAAATTTCATCTTTAATTAAATGCAAATATCTGACCACCTGTACTGGATTAATTAGATGTGGTTCTAGAATGCCCTTTTGCGCGTTCACTATAGCGGTAATAATCAAATCGTACTCCTTTTCTATTTCATTAAATATTGACGTCAGCTGTATCAACTGCTCATTTAATGTTACCCTTATGCCGAGTTGGGTTAACTTTTTATCAGTACCAATTTCATAGTTATACACGTGCTCATTTAGTTTCAATATCCCCGAGGTAATTATCCGTTCGTTTCTTTCTATTGAGTTGACTGTGTGATTAAAACTAGTTAATGTAGTCCTTACGATAGTGACTTGCTCTTTCGAAAGCTTTAGCAATTGTTTTTGTTCTTGTTCTAATAAATTAATTTTGGATTTAAAATATGATGCGTCATCTTCGTCTAACGTCCCGAATAAGACTTTACTGATTTCACCCACAAAATTAAGGATTCCCCTTTTTCTTCTACTCTGTTCGTGTCTGGCTAATTGTCCAATTAGGCTTTGCGAAGCTTCTATTTTACTCACATGGTATTCTAATGCTTTTTTCATACTATCACACCCTGCTACACTTGTATTCACTTGTTTAAGTCTCTGCTGACAATAGTCTACGGCTTTTAATGTTGCCTCCTGAGTTGCCTCATATTTATGCTTTAAGTCTTCCAGATTAAAATAGCTTACTATTCTCCAGGTTGTCGTGTACAAACTTACAGTTCCTTTGTGGTCGTAGTATAATCCCGGTGATGACTCAAATTTTGTTAACTGCAGATCCTGCTGTGTTGTTGACGTTGCACCCATTATTATCATCATTGCCAAATTACTCTCCGATGTCCCGCCATAGTTCCTGTAATTTTAAAAGAATTCTTTTAGTCGGTTGGCGTGTACCTTCGTAAACTTATTTCTTTTTAATTGAATTACTACATTTGGCCCTTTAGTTTCAATTACTGTGTACGGCCCTCTCCACTGACTGTCCAATTTCTTTGAGCGACCCCTACGTACACTTTCATCAAACAACACTCTATCCCCTGGTTTAAATATTACTGGGTTTTGTGTTTTGTCGTAGTTCTCTTTACTCTTTTCTTTTGCTTGCGCCGTTGCTTCTTGCGCGCACTGGTGCATGATTCTTAATCTTTCTCTTAATTCTGTTACATAATCATCATAATTATAAATTACATCGGCCGGTTTCTTCTGTAGTGCTCCCGGTATATTACATATTCTTCCGAAAAACAACTCATGTGGCGTATATCCTGTGGTACTATGTGGCGTTGTATTAAATACAAATACTGCATATGGGATCCAGGTATCCCAATCTGTTTGACCTCTGTTTACGTAATGTCGCAACATTTCCGTTAGAGTGCGATGCGTTCTCTCTAATGCGCCATTCGCCTGCGGGTGGTAGCTGTGGTATGAATTTTCTCAATTCGCAATAACCTACACGTTCGCTTTATGACGTCACTCATAAAGTTACTTCCCATGTCACTCAACAAAATGGTCGGTATTCCAAACCGTAAGATTATTCTTTCTACCAATACTCTTGCTACTGTATCCGCATCTTGTTGCTCTATTGGTTCCGCCACTAAAAACTTCGTTAGAGCGTCTTGAAAGGTAAGTATATATCTATTTCCTTTTTCTGATCGCTGTAATGGGCCTACAATATCGATGTCACATCTTTCGAATACATGCTCTGGGGTTTTTGTAATCTCCATCGGCATTTTTGTTTTATTTTGAGTGATTTTATTCTTCTGGCAACTTTCACAATGTCGAATATATTGCTCAATGTCGGCTTTCATGCCTTCCCATCGGCAATACTTCTTAATTCGCTCATAGGTCCTACCTATTCCTTGGTGCATGCCCATCGGCGATTCGTGGTATTGCTTTAATATCATCATCTTCTCCTCTTGAGTAAGATTATCGCTTGGTACCACCTCATTATTGTCTCCTTGTTTGCTGCCTTCCGCTACTTCAGCTCCTGCCGCGGTTTTCCTATTTTCGCGTTCATCTTCATCATTATCACTTATTTCGTCATCGGTCTTTCTAACGTTCCGGATTCTTGAAAGCGCATCTGCTACCTGGTTTCTTTTGCCGCTCTTATACACTATCTCATAGTCATATTCCTCTAATTTCAACCGGAACTTCATTAGTCTGGATGACGGGTCCGAAATGCTATTTACCCACGATAATGGTTTATGATCTGTGTACACTGTGAATTTCCTTCCAAATAGGTACGGTCTGAATTGCTTCACTGCCCAGCAAATAGCTAGCATTTCCCTCTCTATGGTACTATAGTTTCTTTCAGCTTTATTCAACGTCCTTGATATGTAAGCTACCGGTAAATCCTTGCCAATTTCTCCTTGGCTTAACACTGCTCCAATCGCATCTTGACTTGCATCCGTAGTAACTATAAAATTTTTGCTGAAGTCGGGATATTGTAAAATTGCAGGGCTCAACAGTTTTTCTTTCAACTGTTGGAAAGCCTCCTCCTGCTTTGGTCCCCATATATATGTGACTCCCTTTTTCAACAATTCATACAGTGGCTTAGCAATTTTACTGTAGTTACTTATAAATCTCCTATAATATCCGCTCAGGCCTAAAATGCCTTTAACTGAGTTGTATTACTTGTGGGGATATTGTTTTACGGCTTCTACCTTTTTCGGATCGGGCTTTAATCCTTCCTCGGTGAGTACATGCCCCAGAAATGTGACTTCTTTACGTAGGAATTCGCATTTATCTACTTGTAATTGGAGGTTATATTTTCGCAACCTTTCGAAAACATCCTCTAACCTCGCATTATGCTCCTCTAATGATGACCCAAACACGATGACGTCATCTAAGTAGATAAACACTTTCTCACCCTGTAATCCTACCAGTACAGAGTTCATTAATTTCTGGAAGGTATTTGGCGCCGTTTTTAGTCCCATAGGCATTCTTTTAAACTCGTAGTGTCCGTAGGGCGTACTAAAGGCGGTTTTTTTTGATCCTTCTCATCCAGTAACACTTGATAATAGCCCTTGGCTAAATCAAGCGTGGAGAAGTATTTCGCCTTACCTAGACCATCTAGGATTTCATCTATTCGCGGCAGCGGAAACACGTTATTTACGTTAAATCATTCAACCGTCTGTAGTCTATTACAACACGCCACTTTTGTTTTCCACTAGCATCCATTTTCTTGGGAATTATTAATACTGGCGAGTTCCACGCGCTATCGCTGGGTACTACAATATCATCTTGCAATAACTTATCTATCTCTCCTTGCAAAATTTCTTTTTGTGCTTCGGGTATCCTGTACGGTCTCAACCGAACTATTTTTCCTTCTGCTTCGGGAAGAAGCTTAATTTCATGCCTGATGGCCTCTGTGTAACCTAATGTGTCTCCCGGCAAATGGAATACATCATTATATGCTGCGCATATTCCTAATAACACCTCTCGTTCTTCCTTGTTTAAGTGATCAACTCGAAGATTTTCTTTTAGTTTACTCAGCCGTGATTTGTTCTCCGACCGTTCTCTTTTAACTTGCCTTACTTGAACTTCTTTAACTTCCGGCACTTCTTCAGCTACTAGTAAGGGGTTCTTAATTTGACTTCTTTTTCCGTACTATTTAACATACTTGATACACGTTCCGTTTCTCACGGATACTAGTGCTTCTGGCACATATAAACCTGATTGCAATTCTTGTTTCGGGATGATCGCTTCTGATACGTCCCCCAGTGTAATTCGCACTTTAACAATCTTTTCTTCGCGTGGACCTATTATTACTTCATAATTTTGAGCTCTCCCAGCTCCTACATTTTGTTTACTACCGCGCCTATTTTCGCCACTTCAGTAGCCCTTATTTTTGTGGTCTAGCCACCTCCGCATAAGTGCGCTTTTCCGAACCTGCTCCAACAGCATTCGGTCTATTACTTTTAACAATGCAGTTTCTACTGCTATCGACTCGGCTTCTATCGCATCGACCTAACACCTCGCCTTTTCGCGGGGTCTTACTGTTTTCGAGGCAGCACCCACTGCCCTCGGAAACATACCGTCACGTCGCACAGTTCCTTTAGTGGACGGACAAACACTGCTTCGCGTCGAGAATCCCTACGACATTTTCTTCTCGTCGCGCCTCACAATTCCGTTAGTGAGCGGACAATCTCGCTTTTTCACGAGGCCATAGGCCCTGCCTATTGCCTTCGGAAAATTTCTGTCCCGACCCACAAGTCCGTTAGTGGAATGGACAACTACGATTGTCGTGTCGCGACCCTTACGACACCTACATTATGTCCGTCGGTGTTCCCTACCGACTTACCTACATTTTCACAACCACATCTCGCGTTGTTCTCTCCCGCGCGGTTTCTAACTTAATTCGCCTCCCGCGAATCTTAATGGTCCTCGCTCCGTAATTTATTACGGCCTTGTTTTTTCGTCAGGAAATCTCTTCCTAATAAACCTTCAAATGGCAAGTCTATATCTTTGCCTATCAGATAGAATTTTTGCCTTAGAATTAAAGCCCTTGGTGGCTTGTAGCTCAACTACTACAGAAGCTTCAGTTTCTTACTACGTTACTGCTAATTCCTCTTATTCTAATATTGTCATTAGTATCACATTTCCCCTTTTTGCTTATGTTATCTGCTCTCATTAAGCTTATTTGGGCCCCACTGTCTACAAGAAATCTTACCGGATTATTCTTTGCATCTGTACATCGCATAGTCACATAGTCATTTTTATCAGTGCAGTCAATTTTAAACACCTTACTAGACCAGGCGCAGTGTGACTGCCTCATTACGCCTCTTAATAGTTTACCGGGTTATTATCTTTTTGCTTCGCCCTCCACATATTTTCACAACATTCCGGGCATAGTGTCCTCGCTTATTGCATTTTCAACTAATTACCTCGTTAATGTCTGTAACCGGCCCCTTCTCCCTGGTAAGTTCTTTTTGCGCGGCAGCCCCCGGTATTTCTTTTAAAACCTTTGCTGCGCTGTGGCTATTCTAATGGCATCTTTCCCTTTCTAATTTCTTACTCTGGAGAGGTAGGGTGTTAAGCGGGGTTTATTACTTCACCTTCTTTCGACTACCCGTATTCGCCTCGGTGTTCTGACAATTTCTCGCCGTATGACCGGATTTCCCACAATTGAAGCAGTTTGGTAGGGACCCTTTTTCTACCTTTGGTGGCCTGAAGGGCTGTCGTGATACCGGTTTCTCTCTTGCCGATACTATCGCACTTTCTTCTCTGTGGCTGCTAACTCGACGGCTTCTGACAGAGTTATCGTCTCTCCTCTGGCTCGCACGATAGTTTTTATTCTATCGTCATACAACCCTTGTATGAACACGGCCCTCCCTAGTTTTAACACGAGAGCAATACTTCCCTCTAGTTCAGTTTCTGCCATTACGCCTTGATTGCCTCCCTGAATTGGTGCTGTAAAGTATCTATGCGCGAACCCCATTGCCGCAATGCTTTCCCATGATTCTTGCCTACTGGCAAACATTTCACAGGCATAGAAATCTAAGGTTCTTTTACAACCATAGTTTCTCTACTAAAATTGCACGAACAGCCGGCCAAGTGGTCGTCAAATCTCTTACGAGCAATTTACTCCTAGCCGTTTTCACAATACGAGCCTTAATAAATCTTAATAATATTCATGTTGGGCTGGCTCTATTAACTCGAATGCACTGTCGCAATTGTCCAAAAATTCATTTAATTGAGACTTATCACCGTCAAAGGAATTTGGAATTAATTTAATCACTTCGTTTAAACTGATATACTGCCTAGGAGATGACCTGCGCACCCTGGCTACCTGACACAGCTTCGTTAGGCATGCTTGCACTTTGCTGCGGTCTCACCTGTGGAAATTAACTGTGGCGTTGACTTCTATGTGATGCTGTGTACGTTGCCGGCCTGGCTACTGACTGTGGGCTGCGTCGTGCGTCGCTCGCTTGGCTGCTCGCTGCTAGCTACTGGCTGCGACTGCCTGTTAATACCTTGGCTCGCCCCGTCGACCTCGGCTGCGTCGCGGCTGCCCTCGGCTGCGTCGCGGCTACTGTTGTCGACCCTCGTAGACCTGGCTCGCTGACCTGGCTCGCCTCCTCCGTGGATGCTTCTGACGGATGCGTTGCCGGCTCCCTTCGCTGTCGAGTGGCCCCCTCTCGTACTCGACCAATGGATCCTCTTCTTTCTTCTTTTCGCCTACCTACTGCGTCACCCCCTCCTTTTGTCGGTCTATCTCCAAGCCGTCAGTCTGACCTGACTTCGGGCTGAGTGCTACCAGAAAATTCTAGACTCCTATTCCTCAAGTCTGTGGCAACGTAGGCTACCGCTGTTGCAGTGCTGACCTGCGAAAAACCTTGTCAAAAACATTGCCAAAACCGTGCCAAAAACCGTGCCAAAACCCCACACTATTGACACCAAATTAAAAAGGACCTTTGTTGCGTCCTGGTTGGCTTTTACTTCCGCGAGCGTTTCGGAAGATGAGAGCTCAGAGGAGACTGTCTAAAGTTACTTTTAGAAGTCTCAGAACTAAGTTGGATTCGGGTTTTCAGACAGGGGAACTCGGAGTGGAATAACTGGTAGAAATAAACAAACACATAGAAATTACAAGAAACAAACTTGCAACTCACTAAGAACCGATAAAGTCCCAAGGAGAGGGGCGGGGCACTGGTAAATTAGTGTTCCAATACATATCTCGAAGTCATCCGTGCCCTAAGTCGCTCTAGCCATTGACGAATCCTTCGCATGGTTCTCACTACCATCCTATAGGTAACAACATTCCCCTGAGGGTTGATTAGCGGGAAATTCCAATCTCCCACATCCATGAATCTAAGTGAGTGCCTTCCCACCTATGTGGAAACCTAAGTCCCAATTTCTAACTGAGACTGGAGTTGAAAATCGAAGTCCTAGCCCTCTGACTCCGCTACTCTACTATGCAATGCTGCTAGGCCCCCGGCACTAGGCAGCTACGACCCCACTCACTGGCAGTCGTTCCTACTCTCTTGCAGCTGCCATGCCCCGCACTGGTCAGCTCCGACCCCACACTCTGGCGGTCGGTCCTACTCTAACGTTTGTTAGCTCAGCCACCACTATTTATACTGCTTAATGACCTCCCGTCTCTGTGTTGGCTGGCTGGCTCCTAGTATTTTAACATTCACAATTCTAACTCCTTTTAAATAATTATAATTCGCGAACCCTCGCGAATGCCTTTCGCGACAGCACTGAGAATTAAGAGACTTTCAGTAACATTATATTATAATTTGATAAAGTAACCAAAAAATAAAAATTTATTTCACTCAAAAAATGACAACTGTAAAAAAAATTTTTTTTTGGTGTTTGTTGCTTAAATACAGGAAATGTTTGATATTGAAGCCAAATTTCAAGTTCCAAAATTAAATCATTTTTGACAATTTTAACGGCCGCTGTTGTATTTAGTTGTTTAGTAAAAATAAAAACCTTCTTTCACTAATTCATGAATTCTAAATTATAATATTTCACACAGTAGAAAAAAGTTTTTCCGACCCCGTTTACTTCAATGATATCCAATTGTAATACTTTTTTTTTAAAATTTTAAACACAATCTGTTGTGAAATATAATCCCCTCTGGTATCCAGCCGGATGGTGTTATACAAACACAACGTCTCGACAGCTGGCCCTGCTGTCATCATCAGGTATGAGGTCTCTTCTAGCTGTCGCAAGCTGGCTGTCTGTCACCACCTAGACTGGCTCAGCCTCCTATCGTACTTCATTATATACACTCAGCTGGGTGTCAAAACGTTGTGTTTATACAACACCACCCGGATGGATACCCGAGAGGATTATATTTCATAAGTATGCCGGGAAAATCTCCACTCGCACAACAATATGCTGTCTTTGACAACGAGACACGTAACATGTGAAAATTTGAAAACTCAAACTTATTCCGTTTATTAGCTTGAGGCATGTGACAGATGGGTAGACATCAGAGCTTCATCCATAGGCTATATTAAAAATGGTTTGATAACTGATAATTTCTTTTACAAAAATCGAAATGGCAAGCGTGACAGGAATACTTCTACTTTATACATTTAGTGAAAGGGGTAGCGTTAATTAGGTTAAACGCCATTAGGTGATGTTTATGACACGTAACGTTGGTGCCCTTGCATATTTTTTTTTTTGCTGTCATCAGTCTTTCGACTGGTTTGATGCAATCCTCCATCCATTCCTATCTTGTGATAACCTCTTCATCTCTACTATCCTTTACATCCCACATCCTCAATTATCTGCTTCATATATTCTAATCTCTGTCTTCCTCTACAGTTCTTACCTTCGACTGTTCCCTCCACTAACCAATCAAGCATGTCTCAAAATATGACCTACCAGCCTGTCTCTTCTTTCTGTAAGCTTCTTCCACAAACTTCTTTCCTCGCCCATTATTTCCAAAACTCGTTCATTTCATACTTTTTCTGTACACTTAATTTTCAGCATTCTTCTGTAGCACCACATTTCAAATGCTTCAATTTTCTTTATTTCCGGTATTCCCAAAGTCCATGTTTCGCTACCATAAAGTGCTGTGCTCCACACAAAGAGTTTTAAAAAGTTACCTAGAACAATATTTGAAACTAAAAAATTTCTCTTTTTCATGACGACTCTTTTTGCTAGTGCTATTCTGCTTTTAACATCGTTCTTGCTCCGGCCGTCGGTTGTAATTTTGCTTCCCAAGTAGCAGAATTCGCTTACTTCTCCTGTTCCATCCGATCCTATTTTTATATTTAACCTACTGTGATTGGTATGATTTCTGCTGCATTTCATCACTTTTGTCTTGCTTTGATTTATATTCAGTCCCAGTATTTTGTTCACGATACTCAGTAACTTCTCAATATCCTCAGCCCTTTCTGCTAACAAGACAATGTGATCAGCAAATCGTAGCATACTGATTTCTCCCCCTGAACACTTATGCCACAAGAAAATTTTTCTTTACACTGATAATAAATTCATTATACTTGCCAAAGGCGGGGTTGTCCAGTATGATAACAGCTACACCATTTCGGCTTCCTTGATGGTGCAGTGCAACACTTGCTGCGGGACTTACCTTCACCATCTACCATTCCGCTCCTGATTATCCTACACAAAGCGAGCCGGACAGTTACCGCTTGCCTCCGTAATTACTGGTGTGACGCCAAGAGCCCGGCTAGCCATCAGACCGCGCGACAACCGTTTCTAAATAATTACCGCCGGCTACAGCACCTCGGCTAGTCCCGCGGGGAATGTCATAACGGCCTACTTCTCCTCTCCAATTACTTAGCGTATCCTCAAAGTTGCGGCGTTACTCTCACTGGCTTGGGACCGGAGCCAGCTATCTGGCGTCTTTGTCGTTAGCGTAAATTCTGTAGGCGGAGAGGATTAGCGGGTGAAATTACGAAGACAACGAGATACGAATTTTGAAAGGTTTCATTAATACAGCAAGACAGGCAGGCGTAGAGGCTTGGAGTAAGCGCTTCGGATAAGGCGGTGATAACATTAGGAGAGTGCAGTTGAAGGAGCGGCGAAATAAATCACAAGTACTACAACACTGGGATAGCTATCTCCTTTACTATTGTTTACCTTTCTTATGTAATAACAATTTTCTTGTTCACTTGATCCATCAACATCTACATAAATACTCTACAATTCACAACAATTGTGGGTGGCAGAGGGTGCTCAGCACCAAAGCTAATCTCTTTGTTGTGCATTCCAATCCCTAATGGTGCGAGGGAAAAAGAATTCATATAAGAATCAGTGCGGCATCTTATTTCTCTAATCTTATCTTTCCTTTCATTCCGGCTAAAATAGGTTGGTGGACGAAGTATTTCACTACACTCGTAAGTGAAAGTGGGAGTACGCATGTTTACCAATAAGTGTAAACGAAACGTGCGTCGTCTATCCACCAGAGACTCCCAGCCTAGTCTACTAATCAGTTCTGTGACGCTTTCATAAGGACTGTAGCAAGCGGTCACGAATCGAGCGGCTCTTCTCTGTACTTTCTCTATACTTTCGATCAACCCCTTACGAAACGGGTCCCAAATGGCACAACAATAGTCCAAATGTGGACGCACAAGACATTTGTATGCTATCTCCTTCGTTTGTTCATTACAATTTTTCAAGATTCGACCTATGAATCGCAGCCTAGAATTAGCTCTACCTACTAACGAATTAATATGTATGTCCCATTTCATGTTCCTTTGTACCGTTACTCCCAAATATTTCATAGAATTGACCATATCAATAACTGAATTGTTTAACTCCGAACAATTTAATTCTTTTTGATAGTTATGCTTATTGTCTTGCACTTTTACAATTTAGCCTAAGTTGCCAATCAGCGCACCATGCCAAAATAATATCCAGATCACGCTGAATTTCTAAGCAATCGGCCAAATTCCTTACTTCCCTATAAATAACCGCATCATCAGCAAACAATCTAAAAAGGCTTTTCACTTTGTTTCCGAGATCGTTTATAAAAATTAAGAAAAGAAGTGGTCCTATTACACTTCCTTGAGGTACACCCGATGTAAAATCTAGATAAGAAGAACTTTCTCCTTCAACGACGACATACTGCGACCGACCAGTTAGAAAATCATTCACAAACATAACATTTGCTTTTCTTATGTGTGACATATATACTACTGTATCCATCCCACACCGATTCATAATATCTGCTAATTACAGTTGTTATTTCAAAGTAAATTATAAATTTTCTGTTCTCTTGCAATAATGATTCAAACAGTAATAATGAAACCTTGTTTCGGAACTTAGCCAATCCAAGAAAGGCTCACCAGGCAGTTTGTCGCGCAGCGCAATACACTCGTAATATAGCTACATTACATTCATTGCAGTCCGCGGGAGGTTGTTGAACAGTAAAGGTTATAAAGTTCTGAGGCTGAGGCCTCCAATTGGGTGTTTGAGTGGAACGAATGATGTGTGTTTGATTGGAATGAAAGATGTGTATATGAGTTGGAAAATATTAGTAGTAAAGAGGAAATTTGAGAAGATTTGTTATTTGTTATCGGCAACAAGTATATAATAAATTGAATCGAGTGCATATTGTATTATTATTTACTACAATAATAACACCCTTCATTAAAGTTGGAGTAAAAGGAACAGTACTGATAAAAAAATAAAGAAAGTAAGTGAGTTTTTTTTTGAGAGAAGTGGGTAGGTGAAGACAAACTGCTTGCACTCTCGAAACAGAAGAGGACCAACTGTTAGAAGCGAGAGTAAGGATATTGCATATGGCATAGCACAGTCCATTATTCCCATGTAGTCTAATTTATTTCCTTTCAATTGAACCTTAAGACTTTACAGGCTGTACTGTATGCCGTATATAGCGAAAAAAATGTTTTTCCTTACAGCGTAAGATGTTTGTACACTAACATGGCGCTTCGAGCTGTATTTCGTTAGCTTATATATTACTTATTGATGTTTTATATTGCTGCTCCTACTTCAACAAAAGTAAACTGTGTTAGTTGCTTACGATTTTCTATTAATCACAGCATCGTCGGTACCATAAAAATTTTTGTGGGCATTTTAAATGACAAATCACTATGCTGTTTTATTATTACATTTTACATATAACTATTTCCACTTTTTTGCAGTTTTTCCTTAGAATTAGGAGTAGGGAAGTGTTTTCTGCTAGCTTTGCTGCTAATTTTACCGTCTTAACATTACTGTCATCTTAGTAGTAACACTAAGATGAATATCCCACAACTGTAATATGATTTTTTTAAAACTAGTATCGTTTATTGATCTGCAGATTATGAACACTCACGTGTTATTGTTTTGAATTTTTTGGTTTATTCAGTATTTTGATGTATTGTAAAACAGAGTGTTCCTAACCTGTTATGTGTTATGTATATACGTATTTTATGACGGTATGTCTGACTGCGAACTTTGTTCTGATGTTCTGGATAACTTTTGGTTCAGTAGGTGTATATACTGATTCTGATATGTTTCCATTCATTTAATACTGTGAAGTGTATCATTACTTAATTTATTTTTTACTCCTAATATATCTTTCGCCAGGAATTGAATGGGTTTCCTCCATTTCTTCCCGTTTTGGGAACTTAATGTCTTCTGCGTCTTTTAACGTTCCTTCTTCCTCTTCGTAATAGTCCCCCTAGTTTTCTCTGCAAGGTCATCTTGCACAAACAATTTCTAGGTAGTTTGTGGCATAACAGGAGGCGGGCGAACAAATTGCTTAGAGTGTGCAATACAAAGCTAGCTATGCCGATTATTCTTTGATGGGTATTGGTAGAAATATTAGGAGTTGGATTTGGAAGGCATAAGATATCCATGACTGTAAGTTAGAACATGATTTTATATGTAAGGGAGAGGAAATATTTTACTTTTGTGGTTAAAGGAGTCTGGAAGTGGAATAAATTCAGAAGTGATGTTTATCAGAAACAATTCAAAATTAAAATTCTTAAATTCGTAAAGGGCAAAGGTAGATGGGTGATAATAGTGACGTGAGAGTCAGATGAATAGAGAAGTTGTCATCGGAGCTTGTGCTTCATCGAAATTGAATTAAAATTATATTAAAAAAAGACTATTTCATCTTGCTTATTCTCCTCATTCTATCCGTCGATTTCAATTTTCACTGTAAAAACATTCAAGTTAATTTTCTTATCTCTTTTTTTTATCGCCCTAATTCCGGATCTGGAAGATACTTCACGCCACGCAGAAAATTCTTCCTTTTGCTTTAATATTTTAACTGTTTCTTTCTTCTTCTGTTTCCTTCTACAACAAATTTACAGAAAATACTTTGCTTCCGACGTGTAACATCAGTAATTACTTATATGAAACCTTCGTGGGTTCTCCGCCGTATGATACGGTCCCGAAGGTTTCATATCATCGATACGCCGTGAAAGCGTTCGTTCTTACATCAATAATTATTATTTTTGTTACAGGTAAGGAGCAGGACAACGACCTCCAGCGCAGCTGCTATTGGTCGGCAACCGAATAGGCGATATTGCCTGTGGCCCTGCCCCAAGGTAGGACGGCTTTAGCAGCCGCTACAACCGAACCGCATTAGCCACCGGCTCTGACGTCACAGTGTCGGGAACACGCCTGCAGGGACGCCTCAGCAAGAAACGATCCTCACAGACTAAATGACTGTAAGACCTACGCAGTCCAGTGACGTGACAGATACACTCATATAAAAGCGACCCTCCATGTCTGTGTCGAAATCCATTCAAAATAAAAACAATTGAATTAATCTTAAAAAGAAATTTGAAGCCTTGCAGCTCTCAATAAAATCAGAAACGGTGTATCGTATGTTGTTAAAAAGTGTAATGTTTAGTTCAATGAGACATGTCAAAAAAATTAAAAGCCTACAACCTTCGTTAACAGAATAATAATACATTGTTTGGTTTAGGGATGCACCCAGATTTGCTTATACGAAACTTTTTCCATGGGAGCGAAACTGGACCGATCGAAAACCAAGCGCAGTTCTGCATTTTTTTTATTTTAAATTAGTTTTATAGCTTTTTTAAAAGCCGAAATTACGTGCCAACCGTCTTTCATCCTCAGCTTCTTTCATTTTTACTCTACTGTCTTTTCTAGTTTCCAGATATTCCTGATTTTTTTTTAGTTTATTCTCATACCACCACATTATTCGCCATTGAAACATGCGTCCATTCCTCGCCGCATGGCTATTCATAACCATTCCCTCAATGGCTGGAGAATTACTACCCTCTATCAGCAGATATCTGGATCTTGGAGGACCCGATTATCTGAACAGGAATGCTAGAGCTAATGCAAGAGGTATTCCATTCAGAAGGGCAGGTATTTACCATCACTCATCGCCCTTACTCCCAATTACCGTGATGGCCACCGCTACGCTGCTGTCGCCGCCACTTGCTATTAATTATCACCTCCTCCTAACTGGCTGTGCTGATGCTTAGCCCACTTATCCCTATTACCGCACCTTCGCTCTCCATCCGGAATCACTACCTGTCATGCTACTGTTTATTACACCTTCATTACTATACTAGCAAATATGCTAACAGATAACCAAACAGCATTTGAGTTTAATATTCGCACCATTCCATTAATTACGTGCTCAGGTTTTTCGTAAATTTGGATACCGGCCCCCCTCCCTTTTTTCCAAATGGTGAGTTTAACTGGTATTTATTGTTAAAATGTCGACGTGTGCTTTCTCTGGACTCCCTTCCTTCCCTCTTGGTGAGATTTCTTTGGTTCTAACTCGTGCAGTTGAACTGATATTGAAATCAGCAAGGAACAGTAGTGGAACCTTGGATCAATCATCAATAAAAAAGTGTAATAACGCCTAATTTAGTAATTAGATATTAGTCTAAAGAGATGTAGAATAAATAAATTAATAATAAATACTACCGTACCATCGTTGTCCATCCCGGAATCACCACCTGTTATGCTATTGCTTATTCCAGGCATACACCTTCATTACTTGATTAGCAAATATGCTAATACGTAAACATATAGGATTAGAAATTAATTTTACTACCATTCAATCATCATAATGCTTCATACAGATTCTAAAGCAAGCAGCTGTATATTTTATTCTTTTTCAACTAACAGGCTACAGGTGGGTTTGCAGCTGCTCTCCTTTCTTTTTTTCTCCCCGCTTTTCTTATCAGTTCACTGTATGAGGCGCATTCTATGCCTGTACTATTACAAATCGGTAAGAGCGCTGTGTCAGTCTGTCCCCTTTCTCCAGGCGTCACGAAATAACTACTATGAGTGGTGGGTCAGCGGTTAACGCTCTGGGCTCGCATTCGGGAGGACGCCGGTTCGAATCCCCGTCCACGCATCCAGATTTAGGTTTTCCATGGTTTCCCCAAATCACTCCAGGCGAAAGCCGTGATGCTTCCTTCAAAAGGGCATTGCCGAATTCCTTCCCGTTCCTTGTCCCCAGTCCCATCCCGTAAAGCCATAAGTAAAAAAATAAAAATAAAAAAAAATAACTACGGGAGCAATTTGTTTGGGGTATCCACAGCATGAGAGCTCATGATCCAGCTTAAAATCTGCGGTATATCATATAACCCGACGTGACTAGGAAACGGACCAAGAATAATAATTCCTTCGAACCAACAACGGACTAGACTGTACTGCAGAAAAAACCTTTATTTGATACCCACCGTAATTTCTTTTCTTACAGCTTTACGTCTCCTTGACATCGAAGTCATTGGAGGAGGGAAAGAATTGGGTCAAGAACAGGAAGGACTTCGGCCATGGAATTTTGAAGGAAGAATACCGGCATTGGTCTGGAGTGATTTGGGGAAATTACAGAAAATCGAAATCCAGATGCCCGGACCTGGATTCAAACCCGCGTCCTCCCGAATGCGATTCCCACCAAAGATCACGCTACAAGTCATATAAACACTACTCTCTTTGCATTCTGTTAGTACTATTTTTTACTTCATAACTTTGTTTATTTGTGTCTTAGTATTCTGAAATATAGTACATTAGAATACACGGAAAATGGTAATCAGACCACTACATCAAACATTTTGAGCTTGACAAAATTGTGGAATTTAATTTACGGCGTAGGTTAGATTACAAAAGTTTACGCTTTTCTGTTGGCAGAAAAGTAAAATGGAAAATGCATTATTACACACACCGAAGTCAGCGTGAGCGAAACAGCGGGAAAAAGCTATTCTGATGAAATTTGATTCATATATGCTAGACATTATAGTTGTCAGCAATCTGTTATGAAGCATTGGATTGCCAATCCGAATGTGACCAAACTTTACATCTAAAACAGAATAGTAGGAGAAGTTTCCAGAAAGCAGGGTTTCAATGGTTATTACTCGCAAAATTTCCCCGGTTCGAATATCTGTCTCGGCGGGGATTTTCAAAAGACCTTAACCTGACCTTCAACTCTGCGAATTTGTGATGCGAAGAACGCCAGAACGCTTCCGTCGTTCGGATTCCACGTTAAAGTGTAGGTCTCCTTGTAATGCTGATGCGTACACATCCACATCAAATTCAAGCCAAAACAAAGGCTTAACGTGGTCCCAGTTGGCCCAAACATACATACATTCATATACCTTTATTTGATGAGACGTACACTGCACAATATGAAATGGTGCTTGGTTTATTTTACAATTGTTAAGTCAGGGTATTAGTTCCTATGTCTCATTGTCGCCTGTTGCCGAAACAGCATTCTCTCTTTAGTCGTGATCTCAGTGTCTTCTTGGAAGTGGCTGCGTTATGCTTCCTCAACAGGGCCGGCGCTAGAAATTTCGGGCCCGGGGTAAAATTGGCGACCTTTTTTTTTTTTTTTAAACTCTACAAAATATACAAACTAGCGTGGCGACAATGGGCGGATTCTTGGCTTCGTGGCGTGGGGGCCCCTGCAGGCGGTGATCGGGGCCCGCCATCAGCCGGTGGGCCCGGGTACATTTGACCCGCTTACCCCCCCCCCCCCTTAACTCCGGCCCTGTTCCTCAGACAAGGAAACAAGTGGAATTCGCTAGCCGCGAGGTCGCGGGTGCATGATGGATGGTACGGTACAGAGTTCCTACTTGAATCTTTGGAGAATATGAGCTCCAGCATTGATGCAGGAGCGCATATCACTTTGCTGCATGCTGTACACTCGTAACGCCTCCATTAAAGGGAACACTTCCTCTGAGAATATAACTAACTTAGTCCTCAACTTGAAGGTTGGTTTGAACCTCGTAAAGGAGGCATACTAAACCATTGTGTCAGAGGCAGGACGGCTAGTTCCTTTCCTCTGGAACCTACAGTTTAAAGAGAATACAAACAACGGAACTTAGAGAATACCCTGCGGCAAATTAATTCTTGCAAGGAGAAAAGATAAAATTGAACGTATTTCACATTAAAAAAAAGGAGTAGCATTATTTTATCAGAAATCAGTCTACAAACGTTCATACACAGCAAACATTTTGTGCTAGGTGGAATTTATTTTTATTGACATACCGCAAAAATATGTAATTATTGAACCTTAAACGGCGGGTAAATCGAAATTTTACTGTTGCACATTTTCATTTGAGGCACACTTTTATCTGTATTTCTTGAACAACTGGCAGTTTAAAAAGAAATGAAATATACAAGGCTATAAACTGGATATTTGAAACTTTTTTAATGAAGCAATCTGTAGATATTTGTAATCAGAATTACGGGTATTTTATCGAAGTTTCTAGTATTGGCTAGTAATGCAAACCAACACGCGATTAAATATGTTCTCTGTCCTACATATTTCGTGCTAAAGCTGGAGAACTAAAGTATAAACTTCAAACTCACCCTTTATTGATACAGATCTTTCTAGGATTAACAAATTAATTTCTAATCGTTGTCTCTTGGCTGTGTGGGTGACGCTGCGTCGTGGTGTATAAGGCTGAAATTTCGACCGTAATATGTCGGCTTTACACATATTGAAGCGATGTCACCCCGACATCCAAAGCCGCGGAAGCCTACGAATAATGTCTCATTGCCTCAATCTAACTCGCAGGCATGTAAAGTCAAGATTATTATATATATTTTACATTTTACTTCAAGTTACTTGTCAGCCAATGATGACCATGACATCATTGCGATTGAGCCGCAGGAGGTAGCTAGCTACATCGCCGGGTTGTATCCGCGAAAGGCACCTGGGCATGACCAAGTGGACAATCGAGCACTCAGAAATCTACCACCAGAAGCCATCAACTACTTGACGCGGCTCTTCAATACCATCCTGCGACATCAAACTTTCCCGAGAGCATGGAAGCATGCCATCGTGGTCGGTATTCATAAGGCTGGGAAAGATCCAATCTTTCCCCAGCATTACCGGCCAATCAGCCTGCTACCCGCGCTCAGCAAAGTGTTCGAGCGAATTCTGCTGAAGCGTATTGACACCTACATCCAGGCTGCAGGCGTCATACCCGATCATCAATTTGGGTTCCGTAGAGGGCACTCCACAACGCAGCAGTTGATGCGTGTTATAGAGGCAGCCACAAGGGCCTTCAACGAGAGAAGCTATTGTGGTTTGGTGTTGCTCGATGTCGCCCGTGCATTCGACTCAGTGTGGCATACGGGTCTGCTCTGCAAGTTGTACGAATGGGGCTTGCCTGGACCCTACGTAAAATTGATCCGCAGCTATCTGTCAAGGCGCACATTCTGCGTCAGGGTTGGTGATGCCATGTCAACACGACGGCGCATTCGTGCAGGTGTACCACAGGGTTCAGTGCTGGGACCAGTTCTTTATAACCTGTACACAGCCGACATTCCAGCACCTGTGAATGTGAAAACAGCCACGTACGCCGACGATACGGCATTCTTTACATCCAGCCGTAGCAGAGCCATCGCCACGAGACGATTGCAGGAAGCTCTTCAGCAGACGATAGCCTGGGCCAGAAGGTGGCGGATAAGTATAAACCCTGTCAAAACGCAAGCGATTATGCTGACGCGACGCCTAGGACGCCGTAGTGAGCAACTACCTCACCCGCAACTTCAGCTCAGAGGTAAAACCATTCCCTGGGCACCAACTGCTCGTTACCTTGGTGTAACACTTGACTGTAAGCTGACATGGCGAGCTCACATCAAGGACATCAGGCAAAGGGTAAGTGCTCGGCTCCATTCTCTTTACCCTATACTTAACCGGGAAAGTTCTTTGGTACCTCACCTAGGAGTTGCCATTTATTGCTCCTTGATTAGGCCGGTAATTGAATATGCTTGCCCCGTCTGGGGGTACGCTGCTAATTGCCACCTGAGAAAGTTGCAGGTGCTGCAAAACAGAACACTGAAGCGGGCACTACATCTGCCCAACCGTTTCCCCACCGTCGCAGTCCATGAGGCGTCGGGAACAGAGAAGCTCATTGACAGGTTCCGGCAACATGCCTATAAATTCTACAGAGCAGCACATCACTCTGCCAATCCACTGGTCAGTTGTCTCGGCGAATATGAAACTGCCGCTGACAAACATAGCAGGCCATTGGTGCTGACGGAGCGCTAAGGACCAACTAATAATACGCCACCAAGACGACCAATCAGAAGTGAAGAGAAGACCACTCAAGAGAAGACTGAGGGAGGAAATGTCTCAGGACAACAACCCCCAACCGACCAGCTTTAATGCTGAAACTGGCGAAGATGGCATGGCATGGTTCAAGTTACTTATTTAGTTAGCTATCGTTTACTCATTGTCTTATTCTCACATGGACGAGTTGGATCATTTAGTTTCAGCGCGGTAATAGTGTCATGAATTAACTCTTGGAGCGCAAGCGTTGGTGATAGATCTCCAAGCAGTTATACTTACCACCGCCAGATAGAAGTACGATCTTCTTTCCGTTAATGTTTACTCTGATTTAAAATAAATTGTCTGTCATAGGGATGGGCATTTTAAAAAAATATATCGATAAATATCGAAACGATATTTACAACCACTATAGATATACATCGGGGAAAAATATAGAAATTTCGATATATTGATATTTTTGGCTAAAGGGAGTAATTATCTAAAAAAATTATAAAATACATTAAAATATTTAAGAAAATTCTGAAAATTGAAGACACAGGCAGAAATTCTACAAACTTTTATTATTTTTTTTTAATCCATTTAAACAGTATTCGTCTAATATAGACATCAAAATGACTCTCTGTTTTATGTGCTCCCCCATCTATCAACTCCTGTTGTTCTGTACAGCTAAGTTGACTGTAGAAGCCACTCTTTCGGACGACACAGGGAAAGCTTGGCATATAAGGTATTTCAGTATGATTTCCGAAAGCACTGGCTTGGAGCGCTGGCAATTCACCCAAAACTTTATTGGGTCTGATTTTCTGTCTATTAATGGCAGGTTCAGATACTGCTTAAGCTCATTAGGAACTGAGCCAGAGCTTGGAACCTCTTGCATAACAGTAGAGCTAATGGATAATAGCTTTTCATGTGTTGACGAAATTGATGTGTTATCTGCGATAACTTGTGTTGATGCTGCAGACCTTACTTCTGGAGAACGTTTTCCTCGTCGTCTAAGTTCCAAGCGAATATCATTACTTGATGTAGATATCGCATTTGACACACCGATTGGAGAAGTGAAATGTATACGTTTGAAACGAGGGTCCAAAATGGTAGCTACTGCAAGGAATGTATTTCTAAGGAACTTAATTTCTCTTGAATTCTTTGGAGTAAAGATTTTAGCTACAATTGCAGAGAGTCTGACAAATCGTTCTAACATCTTAAAGCAGGAGTTCCATCTAGTGCTAACAGCTTGTGTCAAAGTCAAAACCTTTCCTTCTTATTTCCCAGATGCTTCTTGTTTAGATCTTAATAGATCCATATCATTGACAGACTGCTTAAAATAAGTTATAAATACTTTTTATGTGATAGCAGAGCGTTGCAAATGAATTATTTTCACTTAACACTCCATCAACGATTTTCATCATCAGGGCTTGACCAGTAAGTTGCAATTTCTAATCACCAAACCTCTCTGCAGTGCGTATGGTGCGAGGGAATACGATGTTGTTGATGGTGATTCATCCGTCGGATTAGAATGTTAAGCTTGGCGCCCCCTTTAGAATGTTTCGAAAAGTAGGACTGAACATGCCGACAACGGCTTCCACCCTCTCCCTTCTTTCATCTCTCATCCACAACACTCTATACTGAACCACATAGTGTCAATGTCATACACCCTTAGGAACACTGAGTAAGGAAACGGGGAACTTTTTTAACTGCTTAACGTCTCTTAACAGCGAGGTCTTTAGAGACGGGAAAGGATGGGGAGGGGGGGGGGGCAAGGAATGGGAAGGAATACGGCCATGGCCATTTAAAGAAGCATCTCCGCTTTTTTTTTAACTGCTTTACGTCTCTCAACAGCGAGGTCTTTAGAGACGGGAAAGGATGGGGGGCAAGGAGTGGGAAGGAATTCGGCCATGGCCTTTTGAAGGAAGCATCACGGCATTTTCCTGGAGTGATTTGGGAAACCATGAAAAACCCAAATCTGGATGCCTGGACGGGGATTCGAACCGCCGTCCTCCCGAATGCGAGGCGACAACGCTAACCGTTACACCGCCATTCTCGGTCCCCGCCTTTGCCTGGAGTGATTTGGGAAACCATGGTAAACACAAATCTGGATGCCCGGACGGGGAGTCAACCCGCCCTCCTCCTGAATGCGAGGCCAGATCGCTAACCGTTATAACACGACGTTCGGTGAAACGGGAAACTACCCCATTTCATCTTCCTAGGACTTTTCTTGGAGGGATATACATCTCCCATGGTAATCGCCTACGACCGGACACGAGAGAGGCGTTCGAAGAGGATCTTACTATCAGTAAAAACTATTGGTGTCACAGTGATTGAAAAACTGAAAACCGCTCTATCCACATCAATCGAAGACAGCAATCACAAGAAAGTATTCTATAGTGGGGCTATAATTCATGTGAAAGCTATATGTCTTAACGCATATTTTAAAGAGCATTACAATGAACATTAGGATAGAGGATTTAAAGCAATCCAGAATTGGATATTATGTTCAAAGTGCGACAATCACTCCATTACATCAAAATTTTTCTGTATTTTTGAAACGTATTCCCTATAATCCTATATAAACTACCACTCCATATTCAAGGTTTCCGTATTCAAGATTTCTGTATTCAAGATTTTCGTATTTGTGGCATATTCACGGAACGTATTCCTTGCGATTAAGGAGTTTTGACTGTAGACTAGATTGTAAACATTTAAATGAATTAACGGTCATTCATAATGACTTGTGGTTCATCAACCTATTAATTGTTATTCATAAATGAAAAAAATTTAAAAGAGAATATTTCAACTACAAAGATAAAATAACCGCTTACATGCTAACATAAAAATGATGTTAACGTAAGTTGTTAAAATTTATTAACTTTTTTTTAACCTCTCAAGCGCTGATAAAGGTGTTATATTTCGACGAATTCACATTTTAAGACACTTTCAGAAGATTGGATATGTACGTATATTAATCCTATACACATGTAACGATTAAATTGGATACTGAATTGCGTTCGTAGAAAAAATATCGAATTGGTGCTTAAAACAAATACACCAAGTACAATATCGATAATTCAAAAATAAAAATAATCGGCGATAAATATCGATTATATTTAGAAAAAAATATCGATATATTTTGCCCATCCCTAGTCTATCAAACAGAGAATGGAAGACCGTATTGTTTTGGCATACAACTTGTGTTCTCCATGAAAGAATTTATGTTTACATGGATAACATTATGTAAGTTCCATATGCTATAATATATATTGATTATGTTAAGTATAATTAAACTTTTTTGATCGCTGTAAACAAAGAAGTCATCAATTTAATTTCGTGTTTAGATTGCCATCTTGACTTACTTGGGACGTGTATCGTTTCTGAAAATCCGCGCAGCAAAGCGTTGTGAATGTAAACTAGAAGTTTTGTATGCGCTCTACATTTCAAGAGTTGGTATTATGTGAATTCAAAAAGCAAACATCCTATGGCATTTGCTGTTCCATTAAAAGGTAGATAAATGTGTAATGCCTTTGATTACAGCAGTTGAAGAATTTGCTAACGTTCCCGATACTAGTATAACGTTGTTCGTAATTACATTTGAATGCTAATATTCTAGATTAAAGTGCTGTAAATATTTGGTTCATCTTTCGCCTCAAAATGATGTGCAATTTATTTTAATCCAGGAAATAATTGTTGTGTTTAAATTCAGAAATAAGTTTTTAGTTACATTGGTAACCTTTTCTAGAGTGTTAGGAAATATAATGCTGCAACGGTTGATGCTTTCCGTTGAACGTTTAAATTTTTTGTTCTGCTTGTTAATTGGAATTTTGAAATAGTTCATCTAAAAAGTCAGAAAAGTGGTACTGAATAGAAATTTTTTATTAAGGCGTATTTGTTTCAAATGTTATAAGAATGATTTACCAAAAACATATTTTTATACACACCCATTTTGTCATTTTTTTTCTCTCTCTCATATTATTTGCGTGCATTTTCATCGCACACTTTCTATAAATTACCTGTTTCTAGGACAACTGGAAGTTGTGGGGAATTGAGTTTGAATTCCACAAACAAGTAAGGTCATGAATGATTCAGAATATCACATATTACTTAAGCTTACTAATCTTTGTATACAATAAAAATTTGTGACGTGTAAAGCGTAAGCTAGAAATATTGATTGTCCTTCCACGAATTATTGATAAAAGAGTAAAGTTATATGTACCAACATTAATTGTTGAGGCCACTCGATGAGATGCTACAGACGTTGGTACTTTACTTAAGCAATTTCTGAAAGCGTAGGAATAAAATGTGCTTCTATTTATCCAGAATGTTAGTTCATCTCGAGATCTTGAAATCAGTTAATCCAAATATGGTTTTAATTTTAGCAACTATTGAAGCAAATTCATGTTAGAAACTTCATTGAACATCATTTTTCAGCAGGATGAACTCACGTTTATACTAAGAGTTATTCCTTCTGCTGTGCATGGAGAAGCCCATACATTAAGTGAAATATTTCCACCTTCTTTGATATTGTATTGGAAACATTCAATGCTTTACCAAAATACAATTTTTTGAAGCGGAGATTTAAGGTGATAATTTAGCGTTTACAACTTGTGTTCTAAAGGCACTGATCTATCATTATTCTTTTTCAACAAAGCGCTTTGCAGAGACAATCCAAAAGGGGCAGACTTTACAGTTTCTTCTCTTAACAAATTTGCTAGTGATATAACTAAACTGGCTGTGACATACTTTTGGAGCTCAGTTCTTCTGTTGTTATGGAACAAGAAGTGTAACCAATTCACGCAAAATATTTAACTGTGGAGTACTACGATACCTGGTACATTACGATTATTTCTTAATGTTAATACTTTTGTGTTGATTGAACACAAATTTTAAAAACCTTTGCACGTACAGACAAGAATTCGAATGACTGCAAACTACTTGAATGAACATTAACACTTAGCCTTAATTTTTTACTTGCTGCTCGGATCGTATGTAATCGGAAGCACTAACTAAGTGTTTAAAATAAGGTGCAATAAATTTTATTTGATCAGCTAGATTTTAAAAATTTTCATTGTTTCTTAATCTCCTATGTATGATTAAATCTATTGTATGTGCTACACAAAGTAATCTTTTTTCCCAAGTAATAAGTAGACATCTACGAAGACAACGGAACAATGATAACTTCTTCCTAAAAATATCGACTCCGATATCGAGATTTCGAAATCTATATATCGTCCTATAAAACATCACTCAGAAATATCGATAATTTCATAAAATAATATCGATATATTAACATTTTATCAACAGTCCTACTAATATTCCCACTCTGAGTTTGATCTCGTTCACTATCTTATTCTTGGACTTACTTGTCTCTTGGTCTGTTCTCCTTAGCCAACATGTAACGATACCCTTTTGTTGACGTTCGGCTACCTATCTAGGTCACAGATTTTTAACATTTAAACGATATAAGTTGTAGACTTAAAATTTGCACATCGTTTTTAAAATTTGTTAAATAATATCGAGGGGTGGAGGTGGTCACCGAAATAAAGGAGGGTTCAAAACATTATTATTTTTCATCCTAGCGTTTGAGGTTAAGTAGAGAACTAAGGTTTGTTTTTTTTTTTTTTTTTTTTTTTTTTTTTTTTTTTTTTTTTTTTTTTTTTTTTTTTTTTGCTTTTGATTGAACATAAAGACTTGAGCAGCCACCAATGTTTTTAGATTCTCTCCACCCCCTTTTAACAGGAACAGTTGAACTTGAAATTTCTCCCCAATATGGACCACATCCTGTTTTAAACAGTAAATACTATGAAAAGTTATATTAATTATAGTTTCTAATAGAACAAGCATACGTTTTTATTTTCAGGTAAAGGGCTCTTGTGGTCATAATTTCATGCTGACAAGGGGTTTCTATTGGACGTGTAATCGGTTCCTATCGTAGTCGCCTTAATCTGACCCGGTAAGCCCACCGAGTATAGGGAACCTATAGTTCAATGTGGAATCCGAACCGCGGAAACGTACTGACCTATTTCACGCTACACATCAAGCTGTAAGAAAGGTGTAGCTCCGTTTAAAATCCCCGCCGATACAGGAATTCGAATCTGTTACCTTTCTATCACCAGTCAAATGCCTTTGCTACCAGGCAGCTGCAATTTTTAGGTTGCTATGCCTTATTTTAATACTATTTAGTTGGAATTGCTTTTAATTCATATTGAATCGAATATAGGTATTATAAATTTTATTTGAACCAAAGGATTGCACTACTGTTGCAAGCTGGAAGGTGGTTAGACGTTGAGTACAGTGGGCGAGATTGACAAGAAACGAGAGGTCTGTTTATTAGGTATTAGAGAGAGGGTCTACTCGCACTTGCTCTCTTGTTTCTCATTGGCGTAGAAGATTTATTCTATTTGAAAAGTCGCATTAATAGAGTTCTGGGACTGTATAATGTACCAACTTCCTTTATTTTAAAGCCCAATTGCCACTTGTCGGCTAACCTCATACAGATGGTTACTATTTAATTTTATTCTATTTTTTTATTTATTGCTTCTGGCTTCACACCTTCTCGACGCCGAGGTGATTAAGGCTGGTAAGGGACTCGGGACTAGGTAATGGACAGAATTTGGACATAATCTTTTTAAGAAACCATCCCGGTATACTCCTGGAGTGATGTGGGGAAATCTATTGAAAATCCAAATCTGGATGGCCGGCCAATGATTCGAACTCGCGTCCTCCCAAATTCGAGAGCAGAGCCTTACCTCTCACCCACCACGATCGGTAATTCTTCTGGCTATCTGTATTGTAATATTTCGAATTTAACTCACAAGTCAGTTCGGATAACACAGTAAAGAAAACCAATCGTACCCAAAATCGGGCTTGAAATGAAACGCCAGGAACTGATTCTTACATTGGCAGGGTCGGCTACAAAGTTTGTTTAGTCTACGCCTGAAAGTTATAAGGCCCAATGTTCAGAATCTAACTGACTGCACCTTATCGCTAGGTTGAGAAAAGTGCTGCTTAATCCGACTGCTGCGTATTTAGATCTAATAATCAGGACACTAAAAGCTTCAGTTTTCAATATGATAACGTAATGGGACAAGGCGAGTGGTGTAGTAGACTACGCACCACTTTCTTGACGCTGCAATGTTCAGTTCAAGATAGTTTAGACATCCATCACATTACTCACCGGCATCGCAAGCAAACAACGTGCGCGTTTACAGTGTAGAAATAGCGTGAATACAAACAGTCTTTTCCTGAACCAACCCTGCCTCGTTCATAGAGATGTTGCTTAATACACTTACTAGCTACAGAAATAATTGGCTATCTCACTATCTTATTCACGTAACAGAAAATTTTTGGTGTATAAATAACTACAAAATATCCTAAATTTTGTTTTAGAAGATGCCACATTTACTCGAAATATGCTTTTCTCCTCGTATAATCCTACTAAGCTTATCCAGTAGATGAATTAGTTTAAGAGTACCATCGTCTATGTTCGACTGTGATAGCACCAAAAGGGACCGAGCGTGGTGGGTGAGCGGTTAATGCTCTGGCCTCGCATTCGGCAGGACGATTGTTCGAATCCCCGTCCGGGCATCCAGATCTGGGTTTTTAATCGATTCCCCAAATCGCTCCAGGCGGATGCCAGGATGTTTCCTTCAAAATACCATGGCTGAATTCCTTACCGTTCATTGTCTCCATTCCCATCCCTGCCTCTAATGACGTCGACGAGGCTTAAAGCCAAAAGTAAAAATAAGGGGATTGGTGCACTTGTTGATCACATGCTGTTCGTAATGCCATAGTTCAAAATATTTTGAAGGGCGTATAATAATATTAAAATTAGGAAAATGCAGTTTAAAGATTTGTTAAATCAAATGAATGAGAACAGTCAGAAAGCATCTATTAAAATATCCACTAATATTCCTCGGCCTCGTATGGGCAAAGTGGATATTTTTTGGGTACTTGCATTCCAGTAATAATAGTAATAGTGAAACCCTTAATCGACAAAGAATTCTCCACGACTTTTATTATTTGAAATGGACTGTTGACCTCCCATCTGGACTCTTGCCTCTAATAGGATACATTGTTAAGTAATTAAATTGTCTGATGATAATACTGAATTTCCTGAATTGGTGATGTCGCAGGAAACAAGTATCATTTCTCATAACTGCCTCTTCTTGTCCTATAATTATTGCAGTTATATTTTTGTGAGGGATCGCTATCAGTTATCGTTACTGAAATTCTGTTTTCTGATATTTTCAAATATTTTTATTCATTTAACATGATCATAGGCTTTCTGAAAGTCTACAACAACGACGCAACATTTTCACCATCATTTAACTTTTTATGCTCCATCATCCGCATTGCTAGAATCACTTATCCTTTTCTTGTTGGTTTTCTGAACCGGAATCGATTTGTTTTGGTCTTTATTATTTTTCTTCGTAACATTACATTGTTGTAAATTTTGAAAGTATGTGCTAACAGAATTGTACTTTTAAAATTTTGTTCTTCCTGTTTTTAATTTCCCTCAGTTTTTGTAGTATACAAATAAAATTACTTTCTTACAAATGCTTATTATTAGTTTGTACAGCCCTCATTTTGAGAAGCACATTCGTTTCGCAGTTCCACCTTCAAGTAATCAATTCCTCTTCTTCGTGTATCTGTCAGAATGATCATTGAAAATGTATCCTCATTGCACTGCCTTTGTTATATAATTTTCCGTAGAAGTTCCTAACTATCTTACACGCAAAATCCACATTACCATTCTCCATTTTTTTTTTTAGTCAATTTCTGAGCTTGAGTTATTGAGAAAATTTACTCTCGTCATTTTGACTTTCCTGTTCCCAGTAGTGCAACAGGCGGCGATAAATTTAACAATATATTGCGATTTACTTATGTTGTAGTCAGGTTCTCCGATCAAAAAATTTGTCAAATGGTGAAAGCTATATATATAAAACCAGTGATGCTACATACATTAAGGCACCACAACACTGGATCGAGGCGTTGAATCCCGGTCCCTGAGTACCGGTCATCATGGTTGCGTTTTTTTAGGTTGTTATTCGCATTTACTTAGGCGAGTGCTGGGACTGTCTCCAATTTCCGCCTGATAAATTACAAATTTCACGAACAGACTGATACACTTATCAGAGAGAACGTATGTTACATGAAACATAGACTGATGATAATACTTAATCTCTCCCAATTTCTCCGGGAAATGGTAATCTCTGGTTCTAACTACCATTTGAAAACATTAGACAAATTTACAATTAGAAACCACGATGAGAATTGAGGATTTACGTTTTCAGATAGGGTCAGTTCCTAAATAATAAAATTTATAGTACTTGTAAGAGTTCTGAGAATTAAGTTCGAGAACTCGTTCTGAAAAAAAGCTGTACATGTTATTGCTAAATAATGCTGTGATCAAAATACTTATCCAGCCCGGTGGGAAAGCGTCAAACACCGGGCCAGGCATTTTGGAGGACGCGGGTTCAAATCCCAGCCCGGCTACCAACATTTCGGTTTTGCGTGGTTCCCCGAAATCATTGTAGGTGAATGTCGGGATTGCCGAATTCTTCCTACTTTCTTACCTCCAATTCTCTCCTGCCTCAAATGAACTCAACGTTGACGAGGCATAAGGCCAGTAAAATAGAAATCAAAATACTGCCCTTGCAAGACAGTGAAGCTATACACCGATTCCTGCACCTACTTCAACCCTCGAAACAATTTTTAAGATGCTGTTGAGGAATGGTCTTGACTTTCAGTACTATCGAAATGCCCTCACTTCAAAACGTCTTTGATCTTTGGATAAAGAAAGAAGTAATTGGAGCAAGATCAGCTGAGTACGTAGGGTGGTAGGTGAGAGTTATTTCTTTCACAACAAAAAGCTTACCTGCAGGTGCATTTTACTAATGGAGGAGGCATTAGTTGTGACCGAAAAGCTCTCCCTTTTCATACTCCATTATATAATTGTTTGACAATTGTAGGCAATGTTATCCCACTGTTGGGATAACAAGTGTTACAGGCCACAGTAACCTCTCATTATTAGTAACTTTCTTCCTCCATCAGAAAATAATTTAGTCTATTCTCGTACCACTGTTTTTGTTAAGGGATTCTGCCCATACAAATGCGATAATATTTCACTCCTACTAAAGCGCAGTTTCAGAAGAAACTTCATGTTTTCTCTTTGCACTAATTCCAAGCCTGACATTTTCATGATAGTGCACTCACATAAGCACGAAAAAGAATGTATTGGAGAACAAAGGATATGAAATCTAACAGAGCTACTTTCGTAGTGCTTTCCTAGGAGCTGCACGGTGGCAAATTCGTGAAATTAGTTGTCAGACCTACATCCGCCGTATACATTAGGTACGTTAGCGACAATCGGTAAGTAGTTTTATTAATAACAACTGGATTTTTCTGGAAAGCGGCGTTATTTATTTGACAGTCTAAGCTTTTTGCTGCCATTTTGCAGTCTTCGTCAGAGATTTTTTTTTTTTTTAATGGCTTTTGGCAGCTGAGGCCATACAGCCAGCTCAATGTGTTATATTAAAGCTTCCAGTGAATCAGTTAAATCCAGTGATTATATAGTCTTCAAAGTGCGGACGCCACAGGACGGACAAGACACTCACACACAGACACACAACATCCATGCCCGCGGCTGGATTCGAACCGGCGACCTTCGGCACGTGGAGCTAGCACTCTAGCCCCTACGCTACCGAGGCCGGCATTCGTCAGAGATGGTGTTTATGTTTACGTAGCAAAGAGCGCCAAGAATCACAGCCGTCATCATTGGAATTGTTTGTATTCAGTAAAATTTCTGCTATCTCCTTCACTTGTCGAGGCTAGCACTGATCTTCTATCCACAGCAGCCTTGTGTCTTCAAAATTTATTTCGTGCCCGGTGTTAATATTAATGGAGAGAGCCACGGAAGCATGAGAACTCACATGGTAACGCTTGTTATTTAATAACGGGTTCAACAGTTTGTGTTGTTACAACACATATCTTTGCTCCATTCCTCCGTTCGTCTAGACTCTAGACCAAGGCTGCTCAACCTGAAGCTCGCGGTCCACAAAGTGGCCAGTCAGCGCATTTTAATTTGCCCTCCAACAAAAGCTCAAAAACCTCTGAAAAGGTCTCATTGATATTTTTAACTCATTGATTATAGTTTTAAAAAAACCTCTGCAAATGTCTCATTGATGGTTTTTACTTTTTGATTGTAATACCTTATATTTTTGTTATATTTAAATATCTATTGTATTCATAGACAAGCATTATGTGACCCGCAGGATAACTTAGAATCGAAATTGTAACCCATCACCCATAATTGGTTGGGCAGCCTTGGTCTAGAGTAGGGTTTCTCAAAGTGGGTTACCCCAAGGGGTTCGCGAGTTGATAGTAGGGGGTTCGCGTCAAGATTTACGTTATGGCGGCTGAATGGCTGTCTCGGGTTTCCAACATGCACAATGGTAAATTGAGACTGTTCATTAAAAAAAAAATGTTCCTAAAATTGACTCATCCTGCTGGAAGAAACAAGCGCGTCAATCACATTAATTAATATCAATGTGCTCTTTTACACTGTTTTACTTTTGTAAAATATAAAATCTATGTTTTTTTAACTACTTTTTTTTAAAAAGGGGATTCGCCATTGCTTGGGAAATTTTATGGGGGGTAGGCGGACCTAAAAGTTTGAGAAATACTAGACTAGAGTATTCAAATAATTTTATTATAATCTAAAGATCAAAATATATTATTTTCATGAAAAAAAATCTACATTATCCAAAGAAAGATTTTGATGACGTATGAAACATATCTTCGTAAGCAAGTGGAAAATACATGCCCGTTGTATACATGGTATTGGTGTCACGGTTGCCTGTTATAACCTCCGGGGACGACGTCAGTGATGGAGATGGATGCGGTGACTTGGGACGCGCGACCGCTTCGCTATCGAGAAATGGATGGGATGATGCTACACTCTGGAGACTTTACAACACAAAAAGTGTATTTCAGCAAATGATGTGGTCCACAGTGGAATAATTTTTTTGAAATGATCCAAAAAGTATGGCAGCCACATTCATTATTTTAACAACTTAGTCATGAGTTTTACTTTTCATATCAATTCTTCAATCCACTGGATTCCAAGTGACATAACAGGCGCAGGTTCAAACTCAAGCATTCTTTGGTCATCCTGATTACGATTTTAAGACATGTTCAGCAATATTCGAGGTTTTTTTTTTTTTTTTGGAAAATATCTTGATTTTTCCGTTATACTAGGCATATTTCTTGAGACGATTGTTATGAGTTTGGGTAATCCAATCACAAACATTAATAAATCTGATGAAATTCCATAGAAGAGGAAGCTGATATTCTTGGAGGTGATAATGTGATCAATTTTACATCCTGAACGGTATAGATAAAATCGCTATTAACATTTTGCATATCAGACTTGAACATGCTTGCCTGGTGCAAAATATCTTTACTTTCTTCCCTATCTTTGTTATGGTATATTCTTCCACGCACATCGCTCATTATTTTCCTTTACTTCACATGTAACCTGTTGATTCTGATGATCAGGTTCACAATAAATCAACTTGCAGGTACACTGCTGTTGCTTCAACGCTGGATTGTTTTTGATGTGGTCAACGGAACAACTCCACCCAAGGAGGGGAGGGGGGGGAGTATGTTATTTTAGTGCAGTGGTTCCCGATTATGTTTTCTGGGTACCATCTCAAAAATGAGCTCAACCTCGCGTAACCCATATAGCTAAAATGATAAATAAAAAATGAAACTAGTTTTTCGAGATTTGTTAAATTTTATTCCAATATCAAACGTCACAAAAAATCAACAAATCTCCAATATTGTTGTTATAACAATTTTAGTAATAATTAAAATCGTGAATCTTTATTTATTTTTAATGGCATAAATGTGCACTTTTCTCTTTGCAGAAATCTTAGAAATTTGGTTGCTGCGTACCGAGTTTCAACCTTGAATCATTTTTGAAGTCAATGAAGATGTTTGGGTTTCATGTTTGTTTTGGCGGAAAACCAGTTCTCGTAAAAATACGTCATGCAAAATGGTAGTAAAAATATTATTGCTGCCTTTCTAACATGATAAACTCTTTTAGTTCAGCCTAAAAATTTACTTCAGCGTACTTCAGTGTGTAAAATCAGTGTCTCGTGTTCACTACAAAGCTCTTTGTAAATGTCGGCAAAAATTCTCGACTGCATTCATCCCAGTCGAGTACTTCACAACATTACAATAATATAACTCTCTCACACACACATTCAGTTTGATTGTTTTAAAATATATTTTGGCGATAGTAACTCATGGATAATTGTTTTCTTCAGCATTCTTAGTGATTATCTCAGCCAATAGATTGTCGCGCTTACCCGTTGAGGCAACCTCACGTACCCCTGGGGTACGCGTACCACTAATTGGGAACCGCTGTTTTAGTGTTATAATCATTATATATTTTTTTACAACTATCTACACGGAGGAGTGTTCTAATACATTCATTGACTGAATGAAAACAAAGGCAAACGGCTGAGCCCAATGTACCTCTCAGCTACTCCCGCACCCTTTGTTGTGGCAAGTTGATCTGTGTAATAAATGAAGAGGGCCCTATAAACAGAGGCCCCATTGCGTATTGTCGCAGAAAGCGGAGTCCCTCGGGTGGACGAACCGTCTCTTCTTTAAAACTGTGCTCAAACAGAGGGGGCGGGATCTGATCGGATTAGTTGCGCGTCGTGGCACGGGTGGCTCTGCTGCTGCGCCTTGTTAGCCCACCGGCAAACGGATTAGCGCCGAGCCATGCCGCGGGGAGTCCCCCAGCACTGTGCGCTTCTGATTTGTCTGTTTGTTTGTAGCGCCGTTTTTCTGTCGCTGACATCTAATCCCTTCGCAGCAGGAAAGGTTTTGCGCAGTCTGCTTCCTTGTGGGAAAGATGTGTTCATACGTTCCTTTCTTAGATAAATTGGGGACATCTTTTTCTTGCTGAAAGCGCTTGATATAAGAAAATTACTTGTGTTAAACGTTTGATACCAAATAAACGAAAAACTAGCAGCTATAGCACGGAAAATTCATCGCCTGCAATTCGAATACTTTATTTTTATTTTATAAAGGCACGACCAACAGAACCGTTTAACTGAATACAGTTTGATACCAAATAAACGAAAAACTAGCAGCTTATAGCACGGAAAATTCATCGCCTGCAATTCGAATACTTTATTTTTATTTTATAAAGGCTCTTCAAATTATGTGTACTTCTCACGTTTTTCACCTGCTTCCAGGCGTAAGCATCACAAAGCAACAATTAAATATATAATTTTCTTTCTCATCAGTCCAAATTGGATCCACAGTCTTTCACAAAAACGGTCGATTGTACTTTACGCCCTGATATAAATTTAATTTCTGGCAACTTATATTGAGGTGTCAGCACCAATAACATTCATCCCCAATAGTGTTATCATATTCTTAATATCTTAAACAATTAATTACCGTTTATTCACCGTCTCTATTATTCGGATACACTGCAAACACGTTTCTTAACTCAACCCCATTCCCTCTCTTTCTTACTTTGTCCTCTTTTAGTTGCTTCTCCTACACTTCCTTAGTCTGGTTAACTCCACTCTTCAATCTTTTTTGAAAAGTGTCAAATTCTTCTGTTAGTTCAGAATTTCTTTTTCAGTTGTCGCTCTGTGATAGCAATTCGTCACGTAACTGCCATAATTATGCCGTTCTCTTCCTGACATAGTCATGCATACTTTTTGTTTCCTTCCCCAGATTCTCTTTAAAATCACTTATTTCTGAATTGAAATTATTTATTATTTTTCTATATTTCTTTGTGATTATTTCACTTGATTCACAAGCGCAGGAACTAACTGACCGATATTTATCTGTCGCTCCTTTATCTAATACCCGGTAACCGTTACTTGACCTGGTATAGCCGACATTTCCAATTCTCTTCAATTATCCAAACTCAGTTCTTGTATTATTACTATACTGTCATTCAAATTATACTCATCGCCACTACCCTCCATTTTTGCCGTATTTCAATCGTTAACAGCTATTCGCTCGCAACGAAAACACCTGATACCTAAAAAGCACAAGTATTGTTTGTTTCGTATCCTACTATCACAACAGAGCAGCACATTCCACCTACACACAAAATTCACAACGTTGAATTTAAAAAGACAAGCGAAAACAGTTCCCCAGGTGAGGGTGGAGTGATTAATTAATTATACTGATTAAAACTAATATAGAACCATTTAGAGTTAGCGTACTGGTACACTTTCCGTCGTATTTCTATCCAAAAGTACTTAACAGACAGCCGAGTTGACGATAAAGACGTTGATCCACTTTTAATCACGAACTAGTAATTACTGCCGCTCACGTAATTACAAAATTGTTAATTGAGTTTTGTGAAGACTTGGGTGAGAGTCATTATCGTCACACGAAAATACAATTTTGTGGTGTAACTACGTTTATTCACGAGCACACAATGTTTAATGTGACCAAAAATTTTAATCACTGAATAATCTTTAAATAATTCTATCATCTGGCCACGGCAAAGCCTGTGCTCGGCTACCTACAATTGATAATTACACATCTCTACCGCGAGAATCGTTCTGTTACGTCTCGGTTGCGTCTGTTACGCTTCTGCTAAACATATAAAACTACCAACTAACGCGCTACCCGAAGATTATACAAACTACTAATGCTGTGCAATCTTTGAGCACTTAATTAAAACATTCATTGCATTAATTGCACACACGAGTTTTCACAAATGATTGGGGTTGTGAGATCATCAGAATATCGTCTGCTTATTCGGTATTAATTAATTACACAATCAGTTTCAAAAATATGTGGATGCGTTTATATATTGTAGCAATCTCTCTTTCCACGGAACGAGTCAGTACACCCAAAATAGACAAACAAATTTAATTTCTATAATATTTCAATTTTTAACTCGCTAGTTCTACTACTGCCAATTTTAATTAGTATAACCTAATAATCAATCTTTTATTTCCTCCTCCGTGGATTATTTATTTTATTAATTGAAATCTTATCGCTAAACTTTGATTTCACAAATGCTCTATTGCAGCTTGTTGATTTCATTTTTAAATCGTAGAGGAAGAATAACTCTATTCCACACAACACGTATATTATATCTGAAAGGTGTTTTGGGTGACGACCAATGTTTTTTCCCTTTTACTTAAGCAAAATCGATAATGATTGAGTTTTCCGCTGTGGTAACTTTCTTAACTAAGAAAGAGGATTCTCGAAATTCCACTCGTTAATAGAAAAATTATTAACAAGCCCATTGTTACGTTGTAATAAAAGAGGGCTATATATATGGCCATCCAGTCCACCAGTGGGCGACGTAGATTTATTTGGAGGGATTCTTAGAAGTGTGTTACGGATTTTAGGCTATCTTCCAGATTATAACAGATTATCTACTTGTGGGCACCAAGATGTTATTTGTCAGGAAGGATATTTGACACCGGGCGATCTTTGATATAGCAACGATCCCGAACTGCTCTAACAGTGATATATTTACTATAGTTCTTACCTTGCCAATATATCACAAACTCTTCCACACAATTATCTGAAATAACTTGGGTTCTAACCTAACGACTGTAAATGACTGTGGCGAAACAATTGATAACTTAAACATACTTTAAAAACCTAACCCTACAAGTATCCGCAAATCTATCTAACATTATACTGATAGGAAATAACACGCACGCATGGTTATAATGGGACCAATTTTCTAAATGCATGAATAGCCACTTCATACGAATATAACTGAAAGATGTCTTTACTTAATTAATACGCGAACCACTGAATAATTAACGATCCCGAATTTAACACTTCATTGCCAAATAGATTCTCACGAGGCATTACAACATTATTACAACAACGGCAAACAACTCGTTTAAGTTACACAGACTAATTTATCTAACCATACAATAACTAAAATGAGACAGTGCAATGGCAAAGCATGGATTTTCTAGTGCCAAAGGCACAGACAAGACACACGTCTTGCCTTCTAAATAGCTGCTGGCAGAATAGCCAGTCACAGAATAGAATGATCCCATGACACGATGGGGTTCTTATGTATGTGATCACGTGCTAGACGCATGATGTGTGCTTCGCTGCAAGAATTTGAATCTTGCAACTCTGCAGTTATTACGCACGTAGGCATCTCGCTCGCTCCAAGCAGCTTACAATAGTCACTGAATAAAATACCAAAACTCCCAATTTAAGCCCTAATTCACAGATCGCCAGTCACAACGCGATAGTTCAGAGTGAAGCTACTAGGTTTCGCTATCGTCGATAAAGTGTGTTTGCATTACCGACCGCTAGATTGCAGCACCACATATGTCAGAGATATTGTTAACGTGGGTGTATTTTCTGCAAATATTTTCTCGAAATTTTCTGATGAGCCACCTAGTAATCATTCCGTCGTTTCTAGAACACTAAACTGGTGGATTACGTAACGGATAGAAAACTCGTTTGCTATTTGGTGGAGATACTACTGTTTGAGAAGTGTGGCGCAGACAGACTTCACTCTACTGCCAACGAGAGTACAGAAGAAAGCGGCCCCCGGTAAATAAGGAACCGTAGTCGATCTCGGCCAGGCGGACATTTCGTTTCTCTGGAGCGCGGCGCCGGAAGTTGAAGTGTCCACTCTGTGCTGTTTATTGTCGTCGTTTCCCGGCAACATAGGTCTCGGGCGCCCAGCTTCTGTTTATCCGGCGGGCGTCGAGTGGATAGCGTCAAGTGCTATCGGGAACACAGGCCGGAGTCGATCGGTCGACTGTGGGATCGATATCCGCTCTGACGTGCTCAGAGCGGCAGATTGATCAGCTCTGCCACCAGGTAAGGCCGCTGTGTGTTCACGTGTTCTCCTTCTGATAGCAGAAAATCCCAGCAAAAACGCGCGCACTTTAAGCGAAAAGGTGTAGTGGAAAGATTCTGAAAACACCTACAAAAATAATATACATTAGAAATCAATTCATGAAAATAGAAAGTCGCAATGGTATCGGGAATTACAGGAAATAGTAGAGAGACTCTTCACAAGCGCAAAAGGTATTTAAAACTCTAAAACATGGTTTACGAAAAGTAATTTCTGTGTGGATAAATGCGACTTTTGGGTCAAGTTTACATCGTGATGCAGAGAATGTATTATTTCGAGAGCGTTGTCCAGTTTCAATTCATACTGAAAGTGTATAATGAAATTAATTGTTTTATTTTATGCTACACTAACTGGAAATCCTCATGTAGACAACGTTATTACTACCCGAAATGTATTTCGCGATTCATGTGATTAGGTGTGTATGTTTAGTTTGAATTTATAACGGCAATATTAGTTGAAATTTTGATTTGGTTAAAATGGACCATGTACCAGAATTTTCTTGTTATAGCGTAGGGCACGAGTAATTTTGTTATTATTAGTAATTTCGTGAGTCTCATGTTAGTGACCGACGCGTATTGTGATGTAAACTACTAACCCTATTTTTACTCTAATCGATATATTTTTTTTTTTTTAGATTCTTTCGGGAGGACGCGGGTTCGAATCCCCGTCCGGGCATCCAGATTTGGGTTTACCATGGTTTCCCCAAATCACTCCAGGCAAATGCCGGGATGCTTCCTTTAAAAAGGTCATGGCCGAATTCCTTCCCGTTTCTTGTCCCCAGTCCCATCCCGCCTCTAATGACCTTAGTCGTTGACGAGGCGTAAAGCAATAAGTAAAAAAAAATTAGATTCTTTCAAAGTTTAGTAAATTGATAAACACATTTGTGAATAATTTATTTCAGGAGCATATATTCAAATAAAAACCTTATCACCTTCTTATATCTGAAATCAAATTATAGTCTGTAGTGATGGTCACATTACCCCTTTCACATACAACCACTAATTTTTCTGCCAAGTAGAAATAAAGGCCTAATCACCAATGTATGCAATTACTAATCTTCAAATCATTCCCAACCCAGTTCCTAAACCGTAAAACTTATTTTTTATGTTTTACTGAAATTTCCTCTGATAAATATATCTGCTCTTTTTTGAAACTCATTTAATACTAGCTTTGTAGGTACCATTCTATTCCAATACACTCACTAGTTTTTATTTCATCTATTTTTTTATTACTTCGTCTTATTACTCTCTCCAACAGATCAGCCACTTTGAAAAACCTCCCAAATTAAATTTGTTACTAAATGTTTTATGAAGTCGTTTAAATTTTGTGCCTTTAACAAGCAATTCTTCCCCTGTGTTCGTAAAAGATTTACTCATTTATCAATTTTCTTTAAGGAATATCGCGTAAATCAAAATTTAAAAAACAAAAATCTGAATGAACTTACGACGCCAAGCATCTTTATTTACTGTCTTTAGCAGTAAAATTCCCTGAGAACATCGGGGCAGTTGTATCATTACCTCGGCGCCAAAATCTGATGATGAATACTTCTAGAACTCGACGAAAAAAATCGAAAATAAAGAATAAAATGTTTTGATATCTCGCTTGGTTTCGAGATATAGCATGTTAAAAATCAGTCATAGGTATAGTTCCTTCTACTTGTGGTGTTTTTTCTTCTGGTCCAAGCCGTATTTCAACCTAGCAACAATCACTAGGAAGAAAATAAAACACCTATAGTGCATTCCCACCGCATAGATATGGTAGTTTAGGAAAAAAAAAATTCTGGTCCAGGCCGGATCTCACTCTAATCTCCTCACTTTTGAGATACAATATCTCGAGAACTAAGCGAGATATCAAAAAACTTTATTCTGACAGTTTATTTGTCTCTTCGAGTTACATACCAATTAATCATCAAATTTGGCTATAGCAAAATTTTTCTTCTGGTACAGGCCGTCTTTCAACCTAACTACGTCAATTTTGAGATACGATATCTCGAAAACTAAGCGAGATATCAACAAAATTTATTCTTTACTTTTAATTTGTCTCGTCGAGTTATATAAGAATCAATCATCAGATAGTGGCGCCACGGTAATGATAGAATCCCCAACATCGGTTTCATTAACGACATACAACGGTATAACTCATTGCTAGAAGTATCCATTTATTGTTTGCTGTACAGTAAGTAATAACATTTACTGTTGCTTCTTTATTTAGTCGCCTGTTACATGAAATAAAATGTCATATAGAGAAACCTGTCAGCTGTAAGTCCAAACTATATGAGTTTCTACTTTACAATCCCTGGAAAGTGTCAAAATCCCAACAACCTATTTCAGTATGTGATTTAGTGTTCAGAAGAAAAATTATGGATAGTTTTGAGATGGCCTAATGAGCTCACTGAATTTTAGCGTTCTGCCTTCGATTCCTGATGTGACAGAAATTTTCATGAGGTATACTTTCTTCATATTAATACGTTAGAACATTCCGTAGTTCGGATTCTGCGTTAAAGTAAGGGTTGAGCTGCGATAGATGTTTAGTACTGAGAGAAACAAAACTATATTAACCGGTCGTAAGACCACACAGATTTAATTTATTTTTGCCTAATACATATCTCGTTTTACACTAATTTCAATTATTTATTTATGTTAGGTGCTCCTTATATTTTAGTTTTTAAACAATATTTAATCATTTTTACTAAAGCAACCTACATTTTGTAAATATTTTGTGGAGATTTGATTTTGGAAATTGTTTTAATATGTGTGATAGAATGAAATAAAAGAAATAACATGCAAAAACGAAAAAAAATCTAACACTTTTTTTCTTGCTTACAGCAACAGTGGTTTCACATTGATGTACTGATTCCTGTTAATAGTTACTACTGACACACATATATTATTTTATTGGAAATGGAAGTTAGTGCGCTAAGTAGCTCGAGTTACAAATAAAATTTCCTAACTAAACCTGGAATAGCTGATCCGGACTCAGCTTTGGCATGATACACTAAAGGTACCTTTGTGATATAATTTATAGACAGGTAATGAAGTTAAATTGTGATTACATTATCAAATTTCTGGTGATTACAATAATCTGACTGTCGAGTGCTTCTGACTCCCATTAATCACTTAGAACCTAAAATATTTTATCGTCTTTCAGAAATAATTAACTCTCAAAATAAGTGGAATTCACTTTTATTGCAAAATGACGATACGGTTCTACATGGGATCTTTTCTACAAAGATAACGAAGCTATAATCAATCATTATTTCAAGGTTCCAAGGCGACTGTGCTTTCTTACAAGCCGATTCTGCCTGATGCAAAGACTGGCAGTTGGAGCTATAAACTGAAAAGTTCCAATTCATGCATTTAATTTAAAAAACACCATTTATCTCTAAATATAAAATTAATGACAATTCATGGTATAAGATATTACGCTAAATACTTATGAATAAAATTTCGTAATAATTTGTACTGGAAGGAAAATATTCAGAAAGTAATTCGGAAAGAAAACCATATCCTCATATTTCTATGTCGTAATTTAAAGCAGCGTACACCGGAAGTTAAATCGATACTAGTGCGACCTCACTTAGATTATTGTTCTTCTATATTGGAACCGCATAATAAGGGGTTAGTAGATGCATTTGAGAATGTCCAAAGAAGAGCCGGTCGATTCATGACATATATATATATATATATATATATATATATATATATTACCTGAAAGGAAAGGGTAAGTGCTATGTTGAAGAAGTTCATGACAGACATGTTACAGAATCAGAGCAAATACATTTTACTACCAGCAGTACTAATATCTAGGAATGATCCATAAAATAAAATAAGAGAAATCAGGGCCACAACCGGTTTTTTTTTTTTATACTCATTTTTAGCACGAGCAATTTGGAACGCAATAGGTAGGATTTATAGACAGATAGAAAATTAGAATCCGACAGGACTAGATCTCGCTCCAACTAATCTTATCTGAGTTTTCTATGTTCTTCCTAGATCGCTCCAGGTGGAAGCCGGAATGATTCCTCCTCTCACATCCTGTATATAGTTTCCGGTGTGTAAATGATTACACATTAGGATAGGTACAACGCAATCTCTGCCACCCACATTTAGGAAATCGCGGAATAATATTTAAACTTCAACACAACATACTTCACATTGTGGTGAGGTTGAAATACAGTAATTGCTGATTCCCCGTGCAGAAAACTATTCAATACTGAATGTTCTGGAAGGGACAGTGAATATCCGCCAATCATTATGAATCGATTCTAAGGCTATCCAAGAAATTTAACAGCATGAGCTATCGTACAATTTTTTCCTTCCTATAGGGAAAACCAAGGACCACGTGGACAACTGTTTGCACGGGTGGCCAGTGTGAATCATGAGAGGTTGGAGGGGGGGGGGGGAGGGAGGAGAGAGGAACTCAGTTCCTGCCTGAAATCTAACCAACTCTGTTAGGCCCGGCGTACTTAATCTACTGGGGGAAATTCTGATTTTTCCACATGTATGTGGAAGGTGTAGTTTCATGATTTTTGAGTGACAAGTGTATATTTTGTTTGTGAAACGTGTAGCAGTTTATGAGACGGAGATTAGGGACCGTACCAGCATTCACCTAGATGAATGCTGGGAACTTCCTAAAAACTGAAAACAAAAATGCTGGTATAAGGGAGAGTGGGATGGTGCCCGTTCTCGTTCTACTTGCCTGATCCAGTGTATGGCGCCTGAGCACACTGAGCCATTCTAGCAGCTCCTATTCCTATTACTTAATGGCAATATAAATTAAATTTATTTTCCTCAAATAGTAATCGAATAATAAAAGTATATACAAAGTGTAAAAAATACTTTCGTCCCACCGAGCATGGCAGGTGAGTGGTTAGCGTTCTCGCCTCGCATTCGGGAGGACGGCGGTTCGAATACCGTCCGGGCATCCAGGTTTGCGTTTTCCATGGTTTCCCCCAAATCACTCCTGGCGAATGCCGGGATGCTTCCTTTAAAAGGATGTGGCCAAATTGCTTCCCGTTCGTTGTTCTCAGTCACATCCCACCTCTAATGACCTCATATGCTATTAAGTATTTTACGTTATAAGGAATTCGCATATTATAATATTGTAATGAAATAACCTTACATACACTTCGTGAAAGAAAAACACTCATTTTGTACAAATGAAATTAATTAATTTAAATCCTGCCATACCGTTAATTTGCACATTATTATGAATCTGCCGTTTAATGTGTTTTCCACCAATACTTAACCTGATCTTCTATACACACTAAAGTAATTAATTTAACGGCTGATTTAATCAAGGTGAAAGGTTAGACACCCCCTTTGGAATTTGTAGTTCAATGTTTTTTAACAGTAGTTAATCTTCTCTGGAACGACGAAGTTACCATTAAGTGAATCCCGTTTCGGTTAGGCGTTCAAATTGTTTACTATATTCAGTAACAGAAGAGCGAAACATCCGTGATTAAAAACATCAACGTTGGCGTTTCATGCCAAATCTTGTTTACTTCAGTCTGAACCAACTCCCCATCATTCTGAATGATTACTTGGCTGACACATATTTAACTACCGTCACTCTTTGTGATTAAACTGATGCGGGTTGAAGCACCGTGCCAGTCCTCGGGGCCATTATTTCATCGTACGTTTGTTGACAGAACACAAAGAAAATAATTCAAACTAATTCGTCACCAAGCCTTTGTTCGGCTCTCTCACCGAATTCATTATTTTTTGTGGGACGAAGGGCTAAAGGAAATTAATCGCGTCTATTTATCTTCGAGACAGAGACTTGCGCGTGAGGGTTTAGTGGTTCTCTTCTTTATAGATATATTTTACGTCCTTTAAACGTCTCCTTAAAGAATTAATGGCGTTTTCGTCTCACTGCTGACAAAGGAATCTAATGGGAAACTTAGAGGTAATTGCCGGAGACACTCATTGGGAGTGATGCTTCTTTCGGGTATTTAACAAGCTGCTTTCATCAGAGTAAGGTTCAAGACAGCTTTTCCCAACCGGAAATGACTGTCGGGATTAGATATCCTTTCAAACAACATGAATTATTAATTTTCAATCTCTGTTCTAGAAGCTTGTAGAAAGAATGTTTAACCGCTTCAGTTATGACATGCATATAGGCAGGAATTATAACTTATACAACAAATAAAATATTTTGATAAGAAAAAAGGTTTGGAAAATTATATACACTAAAACAACGTAATATTCTTTTTTTACATGTAATAATATAGTTGCATTTACTAAATATCAGTAGCTAACAGAACCTGAATTTTTTTCTTAATATGGTAACCGTTATGAACGATTATAACAATAAATGTATGATATGAATGAATTCAAATGTATATGTTGTGACGTAACGAATGCCAATAATAGTTAAGAAAATGCTAGTTTAGACTCATGAAAACCAATGTTGGTATTACCTCACGTATTCCTGCAAAATGACTTCAAAACGAATTGCATCAATTGCTATAGCGATTCTGCTTTATACCTGAAAAACTTTAATTACGATTAGATAAGTTGTATTTAAAATTGAAACCAATATAATCAAAATTGTAAGTAGCATAAGTATAACGATAATTAACAGATGCAATCTAGTAATGAGTATAATCAAACATGTTATTAGTTAACCATAATGAATCATGTTACAAGTAATGGCTGTATGGTTACATAACCGAATGTCAATTAAAAAAAAAAAAAACAGTAATTCAACCAAAATGACACTTTGAACATCGATAAACTAGCAAATTCACCAGCTTAAACTTTATTCATCCACGAAACATGTTAGGATGATAAATCGTTGATAACGATTGTAAAACAAAAATATTTAATTCAGAAGATGAAAGCAGAAGGTCAATATTTTCTTCTAATATCAATTTTAACACTAGAATTATTTTCCTCAAAACATTTCCTGTACTATCTGCCCTTCATCCAGTGAGCATTCTGCTTTCATTCCTTTTCTTCTGATCATTATTGTGTAGAGTGACTATGAAGCATCCATGTTTAGATAAATGAAACATGTTTCACATTTTTAGAAACTGAATCGTGTCTGTGATATCATCTTGCAAAAATATAGGATTTGTTCTTATTTTCTAAGTTTGTAAAGTACAAATGCTTTTTTAAAAAGATTTTTTAGCAGTTCTGTGCGGAAACCGATCAACTCTAAATGCAATTATAAAGTTTTAATCTTTAAAGATCCATAAATACTTTGCATTTCATTATTTTTCCATAACGGTAATCAAGATGTAAGTTTTAATAATCGTGGCTGTTTTTGAAGAAGCACCTCTGTGGGTAAATTAGCCATATTTTCCTTAAAGACACCACCGAATGAAAACTAATCAAGCACGTGCCTTTAATGTGGAAAATAACGCAAGATGTTGCAGCCTAAAAGGTAATTAAAGGTGAAAGAAAAGATAAATTTGAGTATGAAATGGTTTCTAAAGAATAAATGTTTAAAGAGATCTTTTTCAGGTCCAAAATTATTTTTTATTTCAATCTCAGCCCAAAAATAAACTCAAAGACTTTGTATATCCTTAGTAGCAGGCTTAATCAGCAAAGCTTAAAATTTGAGAAGACGAGTAATACTTTTTGCCGTTAAAGGCAGCATACCTCTATCAAAGACAACTGTCGCTTGGTCTATTGGTTACTGCTTCTCTGTCATTACTTCGAGATAGCATCCAAACGAATTCAGCAGAAGGAGTGTTTGTGATCCCGTCGTGTAGAAGCGACTTAATGAACTTCTGCTTCATTGAGTGAATCAAAAAGTACGACGGTACATCGAAGTCGGGATGCTTAATTTTCATTGCTCCTGCTGATTTCTTGTATCGGTGCTCTTGAATTTCTCTACTACAATAATCTCAGTCTATCACACATTCATGATTAACCGCGAATTTCTATTGAACAACGAACCGTTGAAGTCGGTAACAAAGTGCACCTAGGATCCTCCCACAAGCTTTTCATATCTTAAAATAATTCTGCGAGTATAAACAATATTTGTAATAAGTTAGTATTAAAATAAATAATTATACGGTATTTCTACATGTTTAGTGAATTTTAAATGATTTTACTGTACGTTTCATTGCTCGGCACATCATACAACCTAGTGTAATCTAGCATTTTATGATGAAAATATTTTTTCTGTTTCCTATCTGTGAAGCAAACTAAAAACTAATTAATTCGTCACCAGCTGTGTGAAGTTTATCTTATTATACGAAAATGTTTATTTTTCTTTCTGCAAGGATTATTTAAATTTGTTTGTTCTTTACCATCTCCTGAAGATTGGGCAATTCCCGCGCCTCAAATATGACAGTAAAATATGGCTGAAAGATATAACCAACGACCATAAATTACCAAAATAATTTTTTAGAAATTTCTATAAAAACAACGTTTTAGTGAAATCTGCGTGCATTATTTTTTAAAATTTATTTATGTAAACACTGGAATTTATTTCATTGTTGAAAAGGTTATTGTAGCGAAATTGCTGCTAAACGCTGTATCCGAATGGTGATTTTCGCATACAGTTCGAGTGTATTGGAATTAGTGATCTGCTAAACACTGCACTTCAACTTTAGCAACTACAATCGCTATTGCGGCGTGTGTTGGATGGAATGGGGCCGATGAAACGTGCTGGAGCACCAGCCCCTGCAAGCGGCAAGATGCAGCCACTGCAAGCGCCGTTGCTGTAAGCGCTTCGCGGGAGAGCAGCACAAGAAGGGGCAAAAAGGGAGGTACGTTTGATCACATATGCATGGGGCGCGTCCGTGCGGGCAAACTTTTATTTAGCTATTCCAACTGGGCTTAAAGTCATTTCACTTTCAAATGAATTATGAGAGCGGCTGTTGCCGCGTCAGCGGGGCTCAACAGGGCGGATGCTGTTGTACGCATCGTCGGAGGCCACTGCTGTCTTGTGCCAGGCATACCACTATTTCAGAATGGCAACACAACATATGCTCACTTCGTAACAGAAAACTATTGATCTTCCCTAAAACTGAACTAGTAATTTAGTTAAAACGATGTTTAAACAAAGATATACAGCAACTGTAAATTATTTCTGTTCATTAATAAGATGAAATCCGACAGTGAAGTGTTGCATGCTTTTCCGTTGTATGTGTCGATTAAACCTTAAGGCATCGGTTGCTTTAATTATGTACTACACTCGGTACGAATCGAAATTATGGGTCTACGTTATGACCTGCACAAGTGAAATTTATTTCCTGTTTAAAACACGTCTTCTAAGGATAAATATAATTGTCATTGGAATAACTGTTTCTGGTATGCAGTATCAGTATGCATAGATACCGTACCGTAAAGTGGTTATGTAAAACTCATATTACATACACAATGAATGTTCAGAAACATTTCTAGAGAATTATAGAAATTAAAACTGAAGGAAAACATAATTTAAATACAACGATCTAGGCAAGAAAAACGTTTACCAGTATCAATGTCAATTTACTATTCGTCCCTATACTCTACATACTAAGTCACGAAGATGAAACACTTTGTGATACAGGAAAAGGGCAAGGAAAAATATGTAAATAACGACTAATCAGCAATAACAAATTTGAGTCATCATTATTGAAAGTTTAGAAATGAAAACTAGTAAGTGACACAAAATTGGAACTACGGGCATTACTTGTTGTCTGCTTCCGTATATTTGGCCCATGTTTAAGTCCTGTGTTATAGAAAATGATACTAATACTAAAAATATATTAGCATTCTCAAACAAAATAATTTAGTAGGTTTTACTCCATTTTTCCTTGTTTGACATTACTGAACGTCCTTTCACTTCACTGCCTTCGTTATGTATAATTTGGGTGGTTTTCCACCGTTATATAAGTAAGGATTCAGATGAAATCCCTTACGCACGTTAAAATTCATGTTCCACAAATGGCCACAGTGTTTGGAAGTGTAGAGTGACTCTCAATCAATCCCTTTTATTTGATAAAAATATATGCCGATTCTTTTACTGCACAACGTCTGTTTTTTTTTTTAATTTATTTAAACTGATATTACATTAAAACCCTTTGAATGTTGTTTTCCCTTTTATAAATCAGTCCTTAGAGCACCAAACACTTCGAATACTAATTCCAAGTATATTAATTTATTCCAAAAGGGATTTGATTGCTGTGTCACTTCACATCGGATCAAAGTTGGTGTATTCCGGATTAAAGTATAAGTAAAACAGCAGGAGTGAAACGTATTTGTTCCTACTTCCGGGACACGTTATCAAGAAATATTTTATCAGTAGTCGCTGGATATCTGTACCTGCTTTTTTTAAATAAAAATTTGATGGTATCGCTTTCATAATGAAGTATTTACCGATACATAAAATATAAATATCAAGTGCCCCATGATTTAAGATGAAATATAATTTCTTGCTACGGCATTAAAGAAGAAAAAATAACCAGTTTCAGAATCGTGTTTTTGTAAATCTGTGTGCATTAAAATACGAAAAAAATCAGTGTAGCTATTGCAGAAAGTCGATGGACTACCCAGATTTCTGAATTTCTTTTTGGAATATTTTATAGTTTACGTCATTATATGGAAAGTATGGAATTATTTTGCAGTATTTTTTTTAAAAAATTGGTCTCACCTGTTGAAAATTGAGCCACACTATCAACGCGCGTTGTTATTACTGTTTCACATGCTGTTATTCAAAGGACTACTGGTTACCAAATATGAAAATTTGCACTATTAGACAATCTTCAGGATCATATCGGATTGAATGGTTCTGGTAACTATCCGAAAGTCATAATGAATAAAATTATATTTGATGAAACTGACAAACACGTTTTTCTTAGCAATATGAACCGAGATATCAGTTGTCTTATAATTTTTATCGTTAGATATTTGTATAGGTTGAATCATTATGAAAATTAAGTAGAGAGCACCGCACGACCTTTTTACGTTAAAGTTAATTTTTGATCAGTCACTTTATTCTAAACTTAAGCTTATTAAAAGTATTAAGTTATATTGAGCTGTGGAACATCGTATCGCTGTTGAACATAATCTTTATATTTAAAGATTGTTTTAACATTTTAGTTCACATTGCTAGAAAAAGCGTGTTTTTTAGTTTTTAAACTATAATTTGACTGTTAAATTTTTAGTTCACATTGCTACAAAACAGAGCTCTTTTAGGTTTTTAAGCTATAATATTATTTACTTAAGCATGGGATATCCACAAGATGAAACGTCAAGAGTTCAAATGGCGTTGAAGTTACTTCAAGGAGTTGTAATCATTAAAAATCTTAGCAATTGTATGTCTTCTTAAGAAGATATTAAAATCATTTGAAAGTTAAAACGTTATAACGATCCTCAATACTTTATTAGTGCGTTTTAAAAAACCAAAACAACCATTAGTTTATCAACGGCAATGGTTCAATCGTACTACATTAGTTTATGTATTATATTACATTACTTTGTATAAAGACAGTGTTAGCACTTTGAATTTTCAAAATCGATTAGCATTTCACTGTGATATACATGTAAAGTGGAGCTTTTGCGTCAGCGAAAGATGACTTATGTATCTCACTACATGTAAGCATTGTTGGCTACCTATCTTAGTTCAGACGCCTTCCCTAGTATTTTCTGTTATTAGCATTTCACTGATAAATCCGTGTAAGTTGAGAAAGATTCAAAACTAAATTTTACCAATCAGTGAATAGTCATACCATGGACTGTGCACTAATGTTTAACTCTTCAGAGACGATAATATTTTGGTTTCACACACCTGGTAACCTTTTAGGAGAAATCAATATCTACGTATAAAATATTAGTACTGTCAACATTTATACAATCAGTATTATCACTTCAGGGAACATAAACATTTAAAACCTATTAGATGGTTTTATGGCTGTTGCTGGTAGATGGAAATGATGCATTTTTCAATGAAGCATTTATCACACCACACTATAAAATTCGACCAAGCATTAAAAAAATTAAAATTGTAAACGCTTGTGGAATTAACATTGTGGGCGTTTGTTTTTAGGCTGAAGTAATCTATGTTACAAGTAAAAGTTCTATGACCTCAGTATCTTCGTAAGATACGTACTTTTAATTATTTTTCTAAGTGGTACAAAATGTATGGAAATACAGCTAAAAACTGATAGGTCATAGGCGTACACAAAGGGAGACAATACAACAGCCGGTTGCTCATTTATAATAATGCAACTTTCCAAATTACATAACTGAATTCCCACCGAATTTCGAGTGACGTACACAACACCGCATCAATCACACGGGACAAAGTATCTGTATTTCTATTTTAAAAAAGTAGCATAAGTCTTATGTGCAGTTTCTTCTGTATATTCGAGAGGATGACGAGGGATAAATACAAAAATATGAGGAAACTGCGATTACAAAATATTGACAAGACCCTTCATGTATTCGGATAGTATGGAACTCAAATTTGAGTTTCAGACGTAGATATTTTAGGAAGGTATATAACATTCATTCCATGGTAGCTATTCAGATATCAGTAGTTTTCTTAACTACTGATAGTTTACTATCTTAGATTGTCATTAAACTTGAAACTAAATTATTCTCTTTCACCCTAATCGTTATCTTTCCTTACTTCTAACAGAAATCAATATATTTTATGATATATTTTACACAAGAAATGATTTTTAACGTTCGCCCTTCGCTTATAATTTTACCTTTTGTGCTTCCTGTTTTTACCTGAAATGCAAACGTAATCTTATTCCTTCGGAAAACCATCAATTTTAAATCAATATTAACTCAACATGTTGGTGATTTTTACAGCCCATTTCCTTAGTTGCTATGATAACTGTTTTATGGGTTATGTTTCCGACTTACAACTAAGCAAATGCTTTTGATGGCAGACGCGTATCGCCTTTATTCAAGACATCTTAAGTGCCCTATGTAAACATGTATACACACACACACACACACACACATATATATATATATACAATGATTTTATTTTATTTATGTTCAGTTTTCTGATATTATTAACAAGGTACTTGCAGTTTTTAGATATGCATTAACACGCGCAAGTTCGTGTTTCCATACCAGTTACTATTTTCGCATTACCACTGTCCAAAAATCAATTAACATCATTACATATGTATGTATATGTGTATATATGTTTACCTAGGGCACTGAAGATGTCTTGAATAAAGGTGAAACGCATCTGCCATCAAAAGAATTTGTTTAGTTACAAGTAGGAAACATAACCCATAAAACAATATTAACTCAATCACACGTTTTCTACACTGAACGGAATATAAAAATTTACACATCTCTTTTTCCTCGACCGCAGATACAACTATTTTTTTTATATAAATCAACTTCCACACATCTTGTCAAATTATTTACACAATTCATTCTCAGCTATTTATAGCCACTATCGATGAAATCAGTCTTCGTCACGTTTCTCTATGAATTTTTATTATCATCGTTCTTAATGTGTGCGTCATAAAATCAGCATTCTTATTAGAATTGGTCCATCTTAATCCTTTGATCTCATCTCAGTCCGTCGATTACCAGCAATATTCTTCAGCTTCTGCTTGGCACTGGGTTTCTATCTTGTTACTAAAGATATTACCAAAACGCAATAAGTATCTAATATTCGCAATGTTAGTAACGATGATAATAATAACACCCTTATTTTTACATATAACTGCAAGCTGACGTGCCCCATGTCCTTTAATTTAATTTAATTGCAATTTCCCTACACACCCAACTTCCCCCTATCCTACACTCACCTACACTTGCCCTCTACAAATTTTAGCTTTAAATTCTTTTAACGTGCCAGCTTGTGGTCATGGTCATCTTTTCCCTTCCACGAACTACTTTTCATACCTACTGCAATATCTTTCTATGCCTCATTGCCACTATACGCCCTGTACACTCCCATGACCCTCCTCATCCTCCTCCTGTCTTGCAATGAATCCCATTCCAGCTCCTTTATCATGTCTGTCACCGATTGCACTCTGCGATAATTTCCAGAAACAAATCTAGCAGCCCTTCTTTGCACCTTCTCCAACTCCTGTATTTGATACTCAAAATGTGGGTCCCATCCTTTACAGCAATTAGCGCGGGACACAATCAAAAGGTGATATTACAGTCGAGATTGGTTGAGAATCATTACCATAAAGGATGCGTGCAAAGAGAATGATGCGTATTGATGAGGCATTCCTGTCCTATGACAAATATAAGTTGAAAATTGACGAAGAGTTAGAAGTAGTACCTGGAAGTGAAGAGATAAATATGACGATAAACTAACATTTGTTTCTGGATGTGTGTGAGTCGGAGCGTTATCGTTTGTGGGTAAAAGATTCAAGGTATTGATTATGTTAAAAAAGGAGGCGGTGAATAATTTTTTTTTACAAAATAAAATAAAATAAAAATTAAAGCAAATGTATCGCAATTATAATTATAATGTATATGGAACAAACACTCCATCTCAGTTAATTCCAATGACAGCAGTAATTTACTACTACACCCATTTGATTTACAATATGCGTGTGAGTTTCTCCTTGCCAGTCCTTTGATAGTAATATGAAGTTAACTTAATCATGCGTTCACACAAACGGACTAAAGCAGTGGGTCCCACCGGGGGCGGTACCACCCACCGGTGGGCGTTGAAGTGATCGAGGGGGCCTTACTGGTCCAAGACAAATTTAGGGGGCGTTAACGAACAATCAGCGCCCCCTGCTTTCCAGCATTATTTCTAGCACTAAGGGCTTCTTCAAAGAAGTTTTAAATTGCTTTCCCACGAACATACATAACCAAATGAGACTTTAATGTAATCAGCGATTTATTGGCTTAGAAAAGAAACAAATTTTCAATATTGTGACATGACGGTTTTAGATTGCTGACTACAAATAAGCTACAAAATATTGAAAATTAGTTTTCTTATACCAAGGTCAGTACTTTCATGAACAATATTTTTTCATAATATATTTTTATAAGAATTGTTCTCGCGTGACTAGCCGAGTTAAAGAAGTGTTATAATTACGCGTAAAGAATATTTCGTTGATCTCATTCCCTGTCGTCATCTTCTGGTGAACTGCAGTCGAGAACGTGTGATGAGGTTGCCGAAATACTGTTTACGTGTAATTATAATTCTTTAACTCGGCTAGTCACCCGAGAACTATTCTTATTTTTTTAATGCCGAGAAAAACTGCGTTCTTATGTATAATATGTATTTATTAATCAAACTGTGAACAAAATTTTTCCCCGTCCGGGCATCCAAGTTTGGGTTTTCCATGGTTTCCCAAATCACTCCAAGAACATGCCGGGATGCTTCGTTCATAAGGCCATGGCCGAATTCGTTCCAATTCCTTGCCCCCCATCCTTTCCCGTCTCTAAAGACCTCGGTGTTAAAGAGACGTGAAGAAGTTAAAAAAAATATATCTGTGAATAAAATAGTTATAGAAATACTAGCTTTGCCTGGCATGCGTTGCAATGCCTCTTTTTTCTTAACTGGGTATGCATATACAAAGTAGACAGATTTACATGTACTAAATAAATGAAAGACATCGCTAAAAACTGAATGGGTTCATGTGTAAATTTTTTTAAGACGGTTGATTGGTGTGAGTGGGTGTGCTTATGTAACCCTAATGTAGGAAATAGATTTCTCTTTGTTTTAAAGTATACGTGTGCAGTGTTCCATCAAAAAATGATAAAAACTGTGAGTTTCTATGAACAATTTTTGAAATTAAGATGGGTGGGAGTAAAGGGGGAGAAGGGTTTGATAGTTTTTAAACCAAATGCAGACAGTTCTTTTCTTTTTGCTTTAAAGTATTCGTGTGCAAAATTCCTCAAAATCGGATAGAATCTGTAGCTTTGTATAAAGAAAATTGACAAAAATTAATAGGGTGGATAGAGTGAGATGGATTGGATTTCTGAAAATCAATTTAAACAGTATTTTCCCGTTTGTTTTAACGTATACTTGTGCAAAGGACTGTTGAAATAGGATGAAATCTGTGGATATGTACAAAGAAAGTTAACGAAAATAAAGGGCTGGAAAGGGGGAGAAGTGTAGGATTTCTTAAAACCAACTGTAGACACTATTTTTCTGTTGGTTTCAGAGAATACGTGTGCAAAGTTCAGTCGATATTGAATAAAAACTGAGGGTATGTGAAAAGAACATTAACAAAAATTAAGAGGGTGGAAAGTGGGAGAGGCTTTTTTAAATAATATGCTGCCTTTATTATTCTCCTTGTTTTAAAGGGTTTGTCACAAATTTCCATAGAAAACATATAAAAACTCTGGGTTTCTATACAGTCCATAGGAAATGTATTTTTCGGTTTGTTTTCAAGTATACTTGTGCAAATTTGCATCGATATCGGATGAAATATATGGGTTTTGTATAAATTAGGGAAGTGTAAATGGAAAATTCAAACCATTCTCGAATCAACTTAATCAGACACACAAAATTTCATAAAATTCACCCCAGCCGTTTAGGAGGAGTTCAGTAACATACACATGGACAGAAGAAATATATATATATATATATATATATATATATATATATATATATATATATATATATACAGGGTGATTCAAAATAACGTGAGCAAAATGACATGGTAGACCAGTCATACAATCAGAATCAAAAATCGCATAGGAACAGAGGGTCGCAACTGCGATCCGGTGCCGCTACAGGGCGTCTAAAATAATACTGACACGAAGAGAAGAAACAAAACCATTACAGATCATTTTATTGATAATTACTCACTCACATACGACTAATGCAAGCCAAATGTTGAGCCTACAGCAGATGCTCAAAGTTTTTGCCAGATGCATCGAGACAAGCCCGGCATCTCCGTTGCATGGAACGGCGCACCTTCTCAAAGATACCAGGTGTATCTCGAACACATCCGGCTGCCGCAACGATTCTTCCTACCAAGACTTCCGGCATTTCAACAGGTGTTTCATACACAAGACCTTTTAAAAATCCACACAATAAAAAATTCATGGGAGACAGGTCTGGTGATTGTGGTGACTCGTGTTTGTACCTCAACGCCCTCTCGTGACTCTAGCGCCCTCTACAGGCGTATGCGACCCTCTGTCCTTTGCGATTTTTGATCCTTATTGTATGACAGATCTACCATGTTATTTTGTCCACGTTATTTTGAAACACCCTGTATAAATATATAAAGACATGTAAAACCACAAGGCAATGTGATATTGTACACGTCTCCTAAGAGGGACAGCATCGATTCACTGCTTCAAAATATCGGTTTACGAGCCCAAAAACTATGGGCTACATTACTATTATAAGAGAGGAAGTCGATGGTTTTTTGTTTTTTACTAAAAGGTAGACGGTAAGCAATTTTTTCTCGAAAAGGGGTGCGGAGAGTAATTTTTAGTTCAAAAAGAGGGCTGTAGGCCAATAAAGGTTGAGAACCTATGGAGTAAAGGATAGCTTTAAACACGAGATGCTGACGCATCGCACATTTTGAAACAGTACTACGGTGCGCAATAGTTTTCAAAACACTGTAGCATTACAGAAGCAAACATTTCCTTAAAAGGTCTCTAACGACATCAGTCGCTCCTGCACCGCTGACAAGGCTCGCCATAAATGAGGCATTGTGCCATTACACGCACGGCTGAAGCTTAGCCAAGCATTCCAGTCCCCATCCGCAGCACAATCACAGCTTATTGAATAATTACAAGAGGAGCGCGCTCGAGGCCATAATGGAACAAGCGGCGCTGGAGTTTCAACAGACAGTGCACGAAACCGCTCAGCTGCGATAAAACACTATTCGGAGTTAGCGTAGTGAACTAGCACAACTCGCTCGAACGAACGTAACTACTGCACAACAGGTGAATCTGCATACCGCTCCATGGACTCTATGCACAGACCTGTTAATAGCATTTAGTACTAGCTTCGTCATTGTGTGTGTCACGCGCGCAACCTTGGTTGGCGGGCAATTTTCTGTCAATAGGTGTCAATTTTATAACAGGATTATCTATTGCATTTCTGGTTCAGTTTGCTTCAAATTGCAAACATCTATCAAGAAAAGTACGTATTTCATTTGAAATCACATAAAATTGTTAGCTTCTTTATGTTTACTAATGATCGCCCAGGGGTCGAAATTCGACTGTAATTTATTTAGTTTTTTTTTTTTTGTAAAAGAGTAATAATTATTGTATATATTTTTTGAATTTGTTCTATTGCGTTTGCTGCAAGCATAGATATATTATATACTGTATACATTGACGTCATTGGCTACGAGCGTGTACCATTACGTCATTAGCTTGTGTTGTTGGCTTTAATTTCCTACAATACCTGTAAAATTAAAATGATACTCTCCACGCGTGACTATATCCGAAATTTTAGCTTCTGAACTAACCATAGCAAATGATTTATTGTATTTAACAATGTTGTTTACAATATTTTTTTCTTATGGTTCGTTTGCTTTAACCTTGTGACAACATGAAGTGAAAACATTCCTTTCATCTGAAGTGACTTCTGATTCGAAATTTTTTTTGCATTGCAAAACCTGTATTGTAAATTCTAAACTATCAAAAATTTTTGGAATGATATTTAGTGCGTATTTAAGTGTATCCATTAAAATAATTTCATCATTTTGTGTACTATTTAAATTGGGTCTATTAACACGTTGAAGTAAATAGGTATTCCTCCTTGTTTGTCTCTCACTCAGACCTGTAAATTTTCGAGGCGTAATGGAAGCAGGTGCGAATATCGGAATGTTAAAAAAGTAATGAAATTGTGGAAATTCAAAAATCAAAAGCCTCTTAACTTTTTAAATAATAAAATGTGACTAAATTTTTTTAACTACCAATCCAATTTACTTTTTATTTTTGGCAAAAACTTTAGGCAAGACTAAAGTCAATTCAAATCATCCGTTAGGATCGAATTCTTTGTAATATAGAAAATATTCCTTTTCGAAATGTTCTTTCTATAAGTTCGAAGAATAATCTCTATGCGACTGTTTTCCTTGACCACAGAGCACATAGTATCTGGCAGAATCGCTATATTCCTTTTCAAAATGTTCCATTTATAAGTACAAAGATTAATATCTTATTTATGCGACTATTTGTTCACCAAAGACCACAGAATATCTCAAAACTGGGAATACACGTCAAATAGTTGGCTCCGATCCGATCCAATTTCACGCACACGCACACACTCGAGAATTTATTTTTTATTTAATAATGTGTTTTTGACACATATATTAACAATGCTTATTATATTTTTTTCTTTACTGTTGACCAAAGACCACAGACATTGGCAGAATCGCTAAGTGTAGTTGCCATTAAAAAAAGATTGAACGAAAAAAAAAAGAATTTTTGTTTAATTTAATTTAATGTATTTGTACCACATATTATATAGATATAAATTTTCTCTTTCTACACTTCTTCTCCATATAAACTTTAACAATGCCAAATTTCACACTACTCCGTGCGTACAATATTCTTAAAAAGGGGTTAGAAGTTTTCGCTTCACGTATTAATATGTAGATTTATATTAATTCTATTTAGAAGTTTTTCATTATGTTCTCTGTCCACAAATGTGGTTCGTATAGCAACTAGTTAAACATGCCCAACAATAAATAATCAAGGTTATGTGCCTTATAACGTTTCCATTTAGTTAATAAATTAATTGCCAGATCAATGCGTTCTACACGTCATTTTTGACAGACGTAGAAGTTAGTGCAGTAGGAAAGGCTGCTATATAACTGGAATTACTTTTCTCCGTGCTACTTCCAAGCCAAAATTGTCCCTTATAGTTTCCAACTTGAAACATAACTTAAGTCAACATAATTGTCTCTATCATCATCGTGTATCAAATTGCTTAGCCTTTGCAGATTTATCTCGCCTTTTCTCAGGTTGACGTATCTTCCTCCTTCGGTGTAATTTAGCATTAGGATTCGTTTTCAATAAGTGTTAAATGTATCATTTGTTTTTACTTCTATTTTGTTATTTAGGTTAAAAAAATCGTTGTTCCCCTATTTATTGATTTCTTTTACTATTTAGTAAAGCTGCTTCTATCCTTTTATATGATGTTTAATTAATTTCCGTCATGCTTACCAATATACTAATGACAGTACAGCAATGATTTTATAAAATTTAATCATTGTGTCTCGTGTAGTGTTCTTAAAAAATTCTTACTGCGGCAACACGTCACCGAATGTGTTGGCCTCGCGTACACGCACGCCACGCCAATTTACTACCTATTAGTTTCCGGCAGAGGGTTTTGAAGGTTTTTTCGTTATACATTTCCTCCACCTTTGTTAGATGAGTCGTATCCTGGCTGTAGGTGTATCTTCAGTTTTGGCGTTCTTTCTTGTCTATCGCAGATTCGGTATGTCTAATAGTTCATAATGAGAGCATAGGTCCGACATAGGGTCCTAGCCCAGTTGGATAGTTCCTCAGCTATTTGATTAAGGGGTTTGTTGAGTTTTGCGCTAGTTTGTAAAACTTAACAGCAAGTTCTTGGAACCTATGTCTTAGGGTTTGGAGGCCTTTAGCATCATGTATGGCATTAGTGGGGAACCCGCTATTCACGTTCAGGGCTCTCTTTAGTGCCCTGTTTTGCACAGTCTGTAGACGATGCAGATGTGTGTTGGCAGCGTAACCCCATACAGGGCATGCATATTCGAATATTGGCCTGATCAGGGAGCAGTATATCCGCACGCCCGTGGACCCAGGTAGCTTGCTGTCCTTATTAATAAGAGGGTAGAGTGCTTGCAGCCTGTCGCTGGCGCGTTTACGCAGGTCTTCAATAAGGGCTCTCCACGTTAGTCTTGAGTCCAGCGTAACTCCCAGGTATCGTGCCGTTTTGGACCATGGTATCAGATTATTGTTTAATTTAAGCTGAGGGTCCGGCTGCGGACGCAGGCGTGGTCCTCTCCTTCTTGTTAATAAGATGGCCTGAGTTTTGGCGGGGTTGATCTCAATTCTGCAACGCCTCGCCCAGGCCTCGGTTTTCTGTAGCACGTTTTGCAGGCGCTGAGTGACGATGGCCTTGCTGCGGCCACTGGTGAAAAAGGTGGTGTCATCGGCGTAAGTTGCTGTGTTGACGTTTTCTTGGGTGGGCACGTTGGCTGCATACAGGCAGTACAGCAAGGGGCGAGGGCCGATCCTTGGGGTACGCCAGCCATTATTGTGCGTCGGGTTGAAGTGACTTTGTCGACTCTTACGCTGAATGTTTGTTCCTCTAGATACGACTTGATCAGCTTGATTAATTTGCCTGGAAACCCCTGCTCATACAGTCTCAGCAAAAGGCCAGCGTGCCAAACCGAGTCGAAGGCTCGGGAAATAACCAGTAGTACCAGTCCACAGTAGTGTTTAAAATTGAACGCTCGAGTGGCAGTCTCAACCACCCTCATTAGCTGTTGAGTGGTCGAATGCCCACGGCGAAACCCTAGCTGGTGGTTGGGTAATATTCCTTGCTGTTCGATGTGACGATTTAATCGTTTCAGGAGCAAGCGCTCAAACACTTTACTTACTGAGGGGAGCAGGCTGATGGGTCTATAGCTTTGTGGCAGCGATGGATTTTTCCCAGCCTTATGGATCGCTACTTTTTTTTTATTTTTATTTTTTTTATTTTTTATTTTTTTTTATTTATTTTCATTCCCCTGACTGAGCAGTTAGCTCTTTTCAGCCACATAGGTAACATTTATTTGAATTTATTTTCTTTATTTGACACGTTTTGTTACATTATTTATTAATTTGTGAATGGGGATATGATTTGTGGATGGTGGTCTTATTTTTGGGTCCTGTGGACATAATGTCCTTTCGTTTTTCGTGTATACTTTCATGGAATTATTGCTGTTATTAGCTGTGTCAGCAACCGGATTATCTTGGTCTTGTCTAGATGGTCGTGGGTGCTGCTGGTCTTGTTGTCTTGGTTGAGGTGCCTGGAGCAGAGTACACATCTGTTTTCCTTGTAGGTGCTCTTGTAGTCATGGCTGCTCGTTTCGCGTTGTGTTTGCACTCTGCCTGCCTTTTACTGTGTTGGGCAGTATCGTCTCTCTTCGCCTCTTGCGTTCTGACCCGTATAAGTGCTGGTGGCTAGCGGATGCATATGAGGCCCGCTGCGGAAGCTGCTGTCTCATTGGTCGCCACGTCATCTAGTTCTCAAACGACGCAGGCAACGGACAATAGCATCTTTGACCTCTCCTGATGAACACAGCGGAGGTAACTGTCTAAACGTCGTGAATGGCAGAAATTATCCGGCAGAATATACGAGGAGAATTTTTTGGAGCCTTACGCCGGGAAAGACTCAATTCCCATACCTAATGTGTGACTAATAAGTTGTGATAAAACATGGTCATGTTCCTGAAATACTGGCATAGTGTTATAGACTCCATGTACTACTGAAACATGATAAGTTATATGTGAAATTTTCTCACATTGTTGAAACTTCAAACGTCGGTCCACGTTGGCTGGAGTAACTGCTCAGGTTCATGCTGCAGACATGGAAGACACGTTTTTGTCCTCCAGATGGCGTCCCTCCATTTCTTGTACACCACTCGGTGTTTTTGGGGCCATCACTTGAGCGCTTACGCCTTGCGGCGAGAGGGAGCTGGATGGAGTACGATGCCTCTACGAGGCGAGGCTGCTTCCTCATTAAATATTAATGCCGTCGGTTCGCTTTTAGCAGGTCGGAGGGCGGGTGAGCGAGGCGTGTGTCTGTGAGGCCCACAAACAACGAACAAACTTGGAGCGCACCACTCCGCCTTGCCTCTTCGGCACAAGGTCGGCGTTTAGCGTCGTACTTCGCGTTTACACCTCCTGCTAACCTGTTCGTTTGCTGTACCTTCGGGCGGTATCTGGAGCCTTTAATCAAGTTCGTTTGACAGTGGCTCTTTCGTCTTAGTGGCGTCGAGACGGAAATTGCTGCGCTTAGACGTTGTAGCTGTCAAGAACAGCTGGAGTTGTTTGTCTCGCACAGTTCGTGACCTTTCTTCGGAGATTATTCATTAGCATTGCTTACAGTCAGATCAAGATGTAAATTAATTTGAGTCTGGCCTTCTTTACGTGATTTCTGATTTTGTGGCTGGATATCTCAGTAAGAGATTTTAACAAAGCGTGCAATTTGAGTTTCTACGTAAACTAATCAGTCAGTTTATGAAAATTTCGAAAAATAGTTTTGTAAATCTCCAGCTTTATATAGCGACATTTACCATTTTGATCATTGTCAAACTGTACGTAGTTTCGGAACAATTTCTTTTTTTTTACTTCCTTGGAAAAAGTTTTCATATCCTAACTCCTCCTATAACACCACTAGTCGTTCCTGTAGTAGATTAAAAGTTAAATCCTCTAGGGCTCAGAGCATAAGATGTTCCACTTGAGTAGCGATAAAAGAAAGAGGAAAAATTACGCGAAAAGCAATGAAAGCTTTTTGTGGTTTGATTTGAAACACAGATTTGGTTTACGCTCATCAACATAGTTTTTTCATACTCACACGAATTTTATTCTTCCTCTCTGAGGTCTTGAATTTTTATTATGTTTCTGTACAGAGCAAATGAATATGGAGTCAAATGGCAAACACATATCACCCCTGTAACCTTAGTAGAGAATTTGAGTTATTAAATTCAAGTACGATTTCTTTTACCACCAACCTTTTCAGGATATCTTTTTGGACCAAAAATCCCTCAACCAGCTCCCGTCGTGGTGTTTTTTTTATTAAATAAATTATGTATTTGTGTTGTGAAAATGTCATCAAAGATATAATTAAATATTTTTCTTAATAGCTTGACTCCTTTGTAATTTGATATCTGTCACTTGATCCATTTTTTATTTTAAAATTCCGATTCACGCTTTTGAGTATATAGGAAAAATTCCTCCATGAGTTATGAGGCTACACTCCTAAATATAGTTTTTCATCCTTCTACAACAACAACAAAAGAATAAAATGCGTGTATCATTGTTTTCCGGGATTTCCGAGAAGAGTCCGTCCATCAACTGACAAACGTTTTTCGATTTACCTTTAGTTTGATGTGGATACCGAACCATGGAAGCGTTCTGACGTACTTCACATCACTCAGTAACCAGCGCCAGAGGTGAAGGTCTGATGAAGCTTCCTTCAAAACCCTATTCGATTAAGGGATTCGATCCGAAAACTTTTCGATCTCCTGCCAGACGTCTTAACCAATCAGGTTCCAGACCACTATTTCTATTGTTAACTATTATATGATTTATTATATTTTATATAATATAATAGTTAAAAAATAATTTTTATCAGGACAAAATACAATTTAAGCTGCTAACATGGTTAAATAAATCAGAATCGTAACATAGGAGTTGCTTGAAGAAATAGGAAATATTATCATGAAAATATTACCACATGCCTTTCGAGAAAGTATTAGCATTTAAAAAATGAATGATTGATGAAATAAAATCATAAGGCTAATAGATTTGCGAATACCTGTTGTAATTCTTTTTGGAACATTACGTACTTAATTCAATATTTTAACAGAAAACTTGGAAAGTCAAACGAACTATTTGCATAGTAATCATGTAAATATACTTCTACATTTAACCTATTTGGACCTAAACTGCAGAAGCTGCAATGGAAAGCATTTTGTATCAAGTTTTGATAATTGTAGGAATTCGAATAATGTATAGATATTGAATGGGATAATCGAAATGGTTGTAGTTTCTTGGTGCTTGGCTTTATGGTATAGTTCCCATACTCATTCGCAGGATACCGGAACCTGTTTCGCAGGAATTGGCAAGGTGATCTGAATTTTCCGTATGGCATTCACGCAACGTTTTACTGTCTGTTATACTGGAAGCTTATAAACAGTACCAGTTTTACTAGATAGGCAACGCTGACAAAGTTTCCAGTTGTGCCGTGCGTCTTCTAAAGATAGCTGAACTTCATATTAGCTTGCTGTTACGTGAGACGCATGTTCTGCTTCTATTTTGTCCCAGGAACGCTTCACTCTAATGGCTAGCGATAACTCTCCAGGAGATTGCTTTCTCAGCTTACAGGGCCCCTAAGCTGGCTATTATTAGGACCTATTTGTACTAATTCTTTCTTGTCGCCGTTACTACGGGAGATGCTCTTTATTTTGTTCTACACCTTATGGGGGAAAACTCAAGGAACCGACTGCAATTACTTCAAGATAACGGAACGTCTGCGAAACAACGCAGTCTTAACCTGTTGCACCAATGTAAATTACAGAAATTTAATTTAACTAAACAGAATAAGAAAGAAATTTGTTCTTCTCGTACCTAAAGTTGTTATTTCTGGATTACGGAAATTAAAGAATCTTTATAGCTGATCTTACTCTCCTTATAGACAAGATAGGTACAAAAGATGAACGAACACAGTGTTGATAGTTACAATTATTGAAACTGCTTTCGAGTTTTCATTCATCAACAAAAGGAATTGTGAAATATTAGTTGGCAGTGTGACATTAATTCGTATCTCAAAGAACAATTACCGGATAATAACATTAGTAAGCTGACTAAGAAATTTGTCAGTTTTCAATTAGACAGCAATCTCAATGTAAAATTATCATGATTTAGGATGTCTTAGGATACCCATATTCTGTTTTATAAAAAAAAAAAAACACAACACACACACAGAGTTCCTGGAACGTTTTTGGAAACCTTTAATTTAGCGAAAAGAAATACTAAAAATTAATTTAACAGTTATTAGAACTCATTCAGAGAATCTATATTTCCGTTATTAACAACATATTCTCCGACTCTTCGAGAGGTCTTCACTGGTTTCTAACAGACATTCTGCAGTGCAGCAGGAGGTATCAAACGATGAACAGGGATGTATGGACCACTTAAAAGCTACAAATATCAAACGAATTCAAATGCAAAATTTCTTAAAAGTACAGCAAGTTAAACCAATTATGCGAACGGATGTGTAATTCCTGCTAAAAACTATTCTTAATGTTTCCATGACTTTATTTGAGCAATGTATTACGACAATAATACATCATAAAGAAATATTGCTTTGGTGGAGGACAGAACATTCCATATACGATCCTCAGAAACCACGCATAAATTTTATTTCATGTCTGAAAAATGTTTGAAATAATGGGAGGAAAGTTTCTCTTATCATATAAAAAAAAAAAAAAAAAAAAAAATAGAAATAAGAGACACAAGTTTAACAGAAAATCATTACTTTAAAAAAAGAAAAAAATATATTCTGTAAATATTTGTTAAGAACCAGATGTTAATAATTATTGTTTACTTTGTGAACTATGGTAAACCCTATCACAATAGACGAAACAGAATTAAATAGGCTTGGTTTCCCCAAATAACTCCAGGCGAACGACGGGCCTTCCCGTTCCTTGTCCCCATTTCAATCCCGCCTCTAATGACCTTGACGTCGACGAGGCGTAAAGCCATAAGTAAAAATAAAAGAATTAAATAGTCAGTCCCAACCTCTTTAATATCATATATTTTGAACAATTATTTCAGCAGCACTAGTCTCTCTACACCGACCAAACACCCTACTATCTTCTTCCTGATCACTGAATGTTATTTCTATAAGGTGTTTTTTTTGTCACATGCCATTATCTCCCTTCAAACTTAACCGAAATCTATGAATGAGGTGTCATTTTAAATCTTGTGGTCTCCACTTTGGTGACATTTCAAGAAAGGAATTTTTCAGAATTCGACCCTTAAATGGTATTAATATTAATATTAATGCTTCTAAAATGATGTTTTGTGTGTCTCAATCCATTTATCTCCCTCGATAAACTAAATCTGTTAAATGAAATATAATTTTGAAGATTAAGACCTCCGCTTTAGTGACATCATATATTAAGACAGGAATTTTTCGGAAGTCGTCTCTTAAAGGTCAAAAGTATTAATATTTCTGCATTGCGTTTTTGTGTCACGAGCCATTTATCTCCCTTGGTATCTAACCGATATAGATAAAAGAAGTATCATATTAAAGATTAATGTGTCCGCCATGGTCACATCATTCTTTAAGAAAGGAATTTGTCTGAATTCTACCATTAAAGCACAAAACTATCATTATTTCCATTTTATTAATTTCCATTATTTATTTATTTTTTTGTCTCGAGCTATTTATCTTCCTTGATATATAACCAAAATGGAGAAACAAGGTATTATTTAAAAGGTCTCCGCTTTGGTCAAATCATATTTTAAATAAGGGATTTTTCGGAATTTGACCCTTAAAGGGAAAAAGTATAAATATTTCTCCAACACGTTTTTGTGTCAAGAGCCATTTATATCCTTTGATATCTAACTAATGTAGAAAAATGAGGTATCGTTTTAAAGGTTAAGGTCGTCACCATAGTCACATCATATTTTAAGAAAGAAATTGCGTGTAATTCGATCCTTAAAGGGAAAATTTATCATTATATCTAAAACCCATTTTTTTAATTATTTATTTATTTTTTTGCCACGAGCTATTTATCTCCCTTGATGTCTAACCGAACTCGGAAAATGAGGTATTATTTTAGAGAGTAAGGTCTCCCGTAACGTATTTTCTTTTATCATAATCCATTTATTTCCTTTGATATATAACCAAGACAGATAAATGAGCTATCATAATAAAGATTGAGGTCTCTGCTTCAGTCACATCATTTCATATGAACGAAATTTTTCGAAATTTGACCCTTAAAGGACAAAACTAATAACTGAAACTCGCGCGTATGGGGCAGTTCATAGCTTAGCCGCTAGATAGCAGCAGCACATGTCACAGAGATATTAATAAACTGCTTCACTGGCGTCGACTTTTGTTATATACCAATTAAACTAAACAAATGAGGCTGTTCTTCTTTCATTCTATTACAACCTTACTACTCATTATATTCGCGAAATTTCTCACAGGGCATGTAGTTAATTACATAATTTTACATTAGAGCCACCACACTGCTCTATTTTTGATCTGCTTATAATGCCATCCACTATAATTCCGTAAATTTAATATCGAAAGTCGTGAATTTCTTGTTAAAAATCATTGAAAAAGTATAATTAATTCATGCATCATTTGGATGCTGAATATGTTTAATAGATTTCAATAGCAGTGTTGAATTACACATTAAATTATGATCCGCGGGAAATAATTTATTATAAAGGTTAATACGACATTTTTCTTGAATACTAATTACTCAAAATTCCTAAATTCAGCGTTAACACCTAAATTGTTAGATAAATTTCTAACTAAATTTTTATTCTGTGAGTCTAAATTTGAATCGAAAGATTGTAGTTTCTTTCCTGACGGATAACTATTTGTTTTACTATAGCTTGCATGGTTCTTCAGTAGCAAGAGTTTCGACCTAATTTATAAGAGCACATCAGGAACCACTGACTGTGCATAGAGTAGATATCCCAGTTACATTTCTATACATCCATGCATAAAATCTTCATTTTCACAATCAGAAAAATATCCTGCGGTTTCGTTAAACAATCAGCTATTATTATCATCGGATCCAAGTTTTGATGTTACTCATCGGATACCACTGACAAAGACCTCATACAGTTTTTTAATATCTCATCAATTAACGATGTATTTCCTTAGATTAATCTCTAAGGTACACCATTTTGTATGTGCGGAAATGGTATGTACAGATGAACTACCCACCCTCTGCTACAATATATGTGGTATAAGCTGGTAATACAATACTTTCATACGCAAAAAATTATTAGTCAGATATAAACTAATTATAAATGTTTGGTATGAAATAGAAGAAAACGCCTAGTTTTATCAATGCGCAAACGATTTAATGTGCATTGGTGCTTAACATTCTTCTTTACTTGTTTTATGAGGAAATTCATAAAATGTGGAAAAACTTTCGGAAATCCAAATACAAGGATGTGGAAGTTGTATTTTTGTCTTTCCTTATAACTGCAAATATTTTCTTCATATATGATTGTTTTTATCCACATGAAACAACCAAAATTTCACTTTAAACACCACACTTTTACAGTGTATTTCGTACCTGTAAATATGTTTTTCCTGATATAAATATATATCAACATTAGACAACATTCTATTATAACATGTCAAAAAAAAAGAAAAAAAGAAAAAAAAATGAAATCGAGGGAAGGGAGACACAATATTCTTTTGAGATAGATTAGATAACAATACTAGACATTACTGTAAGGCTAAATTTTTGCTGCGATTTTGTCACTACTCGTATCTTTTAATTCTTAAAAGACTATTTTCTGCATGTAACACCATAGCCCTGTTTTAAAATATTTAAATCACTTTTCTATAAGTTCCATATTTATCTCTTTACACCTTTTGTCTCATGGCTTTTCTTCTTTCTTCAGTGTGAGACCACCGTTAAAAAAAACAAAAAAAACTTCCGCTTGAAGGATGATGCCATTAAAACTGAAGCTGGTCTAGAATTTGCACTGCGGCACTTTCAGGTGTCGAAGCCTTTCTGTAAACAAACAATTTGTGGGTCAGACTTGTATGCGGTATCCGGAACCTACCTGACACGGCATGATATATCTCTCAAATACCTCTCCCAACTCCTCTTTATCACCCACTCTAACAAATAACCAGCATCAAGTGATGTATGCGAATGTCTTTCGCACTTTAGATTAGTTGATGTCTTCAGCACTTTAACCAAGAGGCTGTAAATTATCTGAAGGTATTGAACATTTTCAAAAAATGTTTTGTGATGTTATTACTGAAAGCTAGGTAGTCAGTTTGTGACGGAACAGAAAAGTGAATTAATCTATTTCCATCAAAACAACTGTCAGAAATTATCAACACTTTCTTAATTTAATCCAGCAGAAGTTTATAAGTTTTGGTACGTTGCAGTAATTATTTATTTTTTATTCGTCACTGTGGTCACTGAAATATAGTTGTGTCAGTAATACTAAAATGGCTACAGGAGGCTCATTTTGTGAAAATTTGAAATAACAAATTTTGCTGTTGGCGGGTTTGAAAAGTGAATGGATTTCATTGGCCCACAGAATTATTTTTATTTTATTATTTTTTAGCTATACTTTGGAATTACAGGTACTCACCAACGTCTAACCAGTCACAGAATATATTTTACGGTGTAATTAATAGAGGCGCTTTTTTTAACCTAAAATCTTTCAAAAACAGAATAAAATGATCTTGTGTTGTATTTAAACTGTTTAGTACTGTTTTGGAAATCAATTATCAAGTAGAATGTAGGAAAGTTAAATTTTAATTTTACCTAGGCGTGTGTTATCAAGTATGTTGAAATAAATGAGTCATGAAGACAGTGAAAATTTTTCGTGAAAATCAAGACTCTTTTTGAACAGTTAGTTACTGGATGCTGAACTTGAAAAAAGGTATTCTCAACTGAAAAAGATTCTCCTTCAGAACATTTTTTACTCTCTGAAAGCTTATTATCTCCTGAACTTTGAAAATAAAGACCCGCCAATATTATGATATATATTTGTGTAAGTAAGGGAAGGTGACACAATTACACAGTATCGCTAATGTTGTGTATGAAGGTTGGTGACAATACGCAGATGTAGCATTTAACCTGATTCTTTTAAAACTAGATTTAAATTTAGTAAGTAACACGGGAAATTACATATATGCAGTTTACGCTTGAAATTGTGTAGATTTGGGATCGTAACTACTATTGTTAGTGCCTTTGTTGATTTTAACAGTCAAAAAAGTTTTAAGTACTTGAGACTAATATGATATGGAATTAAAGCGAATTAATTTATTTATTGAAATACGATGGGTTAATGTTTAACATTTTATAGAACTATGTGGTTAGTTTCCCATGACCCATTTATAATTCGGTATGAGATCTTATAAATAGTTGCTGACAGAAAAGTTATTAATTTCTTGAATATTATTGCGTAAAAAAATTGTATACAATCTACACGATTGGACTTTTACCGATTTTCACACATGACAGTGCTGTAACGGGCAGTCTGTGAATTAGGGTTTAAATTGGGGGTTTTGATATTTTAGTCTGTGAATATTTTGAGTTGCTCGAAGCAAGCGGAAGTGGTTACGTGAGACTATCTGCGGACTCCCAGTGCTTCTGTAACGGTATTGTCTGTGATATGGGGGTTACTATGGCCGTGCAGTCCATGTGTGGTCATTATGATTGATTTAGGGGTGTTCTTAGAAGCATCTTAGGATTTTAGATTATCTTCCAGGGTATAACAGATTAAGTACTTGTGGGCTCCAAGATGTTATGTGTCAGGATACGGATATTGACACCAGGACGATCTTTGATATAGCAGGGATCCCGAACTGCTCTAACAGTGATATAATAGATCTTACCTTTTCGATATATCACAAACTCTTCCAAATAATTTTCTGAAATAACTTGAGATCTAACCTGATGACTGTAAGTGACTGAGGCGACACAACTGATAATTTAAACATACTTTAATTATAAATCCGCAACTCTGTCTAACATTATGCTGGATGGTAAACGACACGCAAGCATTGCTACAATTGTTACCAACTTACTAAATGAATTAATCGCTTCTTCATACGACTATAACTGAACATGGCTTTACTGAATTATTACACAATGACTGAATAATTAACGATCCCGAATATAACACTTCAATACCAAATAGGATTATCACGAGGCATTACAACATTATTACAACCAACGGCAAACAACTTATTTAAGTAACACAGATTGAATAATGACTGAATAATTTATCTAACTGCTTTAACTAACCGAATACTAACGCGAGACAAGACTATGGGCAAGCGTATCTTGCTCAGTGCCCAAAGGCACACAGACAAGACACAAGTCTTACCTCATACATGGCTGATGGAAAAATCGTTAAAGAATAGAATAGAATGATCTGATGCTACGCCGGGGTTCTTACATGTACGATCACGTGCTAAACACATGATGCGCGCTTCACGCAACAGAAGCACTGGGAGTCAGCAGAAAGTCTCACGTAACCACTGTCCGCTTGCTTCGAACGACTCACAATATTCACAGACTAAAATATCAAAACTCCAAATTTAAACCCTAATTCACTGACTGTCCGTTACAGTGCTATGAATCCATTTCGACAATACTATTCTGGGATCGTGATACGATGACATCCAGTGATCATACGTATACGAAATTTTATACTTGCATTCGTAGTTAAATGTTAATGATATTTCTACTATCGTATCAGTTATTAAATTCGTTTACTATAACCCTGCCTACACAGATTATAAAAATCACTTAGTTACTGGCATATTAATAGAAATGGTTCTTTAATGGATTTCACATATCGTTTATAACAATAACTCATATTTTGTTGCTTGTTCTTGGCATTTAATAATGAGCTTTTTATGTATAACATAACGATTTTGTATTTATAGGTTGCATATCTACCGGCCTCTGACTCCATCCAAAATCCGTTTCGATTGCGTTAAACGTTATATGGATAATTTGATCATGCGTATTCACTGTACGGTTTGGTAGGTAAATACAGGCGCATGTGTTTGCTTCCCGTGCAGTAACGAATTTTATGGGTTTATTCATGCGAGTTTTCTAGAACGTTTCGTGGTCCGAATTCCACATTAAACTGTAGGTCCAGTTACGACAGAGGCTCAATGCGTGGTAAATAATAATTTTATTCCCAGGACGTAACACCTTGAGAAGTGACTGTACTGCGACCATTTCAGAAACGTGAATCCAGTGAAACATAGACCTTTTATCAGTTGAGGTTCGATCATGACTGCTGTGGGAAGCACGCAAACAAAGTAAATTTGGTGGCTTCCCCTCGCTGTTAATGCAAATACTTAAAAGATATTGATTTTTCGTATGCCCACGACCACTACCAAACAAAATGGCTACTGAAGTTTCTCGGAATATGTGATTGCTTCATACCAGCAAAATTAACAACTGAGCATGTCTGATATAAAATTTTATGATTTGTCATACTTTTTTTGATAAGTGTCGTACTGAGTACTCACGATATTGACTATACTTGATTTATTGCATTTAATTATGTTGTTTTTGTATATTGCGGATCATTTTTCCCAGTAATAAAATGAAGAATTTGTGTACTATGATTGACAGGTGTACAGGATGATTCATTCAGCAGAATCCCACCACTATAGATTTATCTAAATTTCTTATGTTCGATGCGCAGCTTGGGTGACTCGGCTGGCATTAATACTGTTCGTCTTGTAGCGCACAGGCAGACAGTTTCCAAACCAAACATGTTTATCTGTAGATGACACTGCTTGATGTTTCACACAAAAATTATTTTGGACCATCTCAACTGACATTTAGTGAATTCTAAGATGCAGCACGATTACTGTTCTCCACTGAACGCCATATTACTTTGACTGCATTCTAGTGACTAACATGCCGAGGGCTTATTATATACTGAAACTTCAGAGTGTGGGTATACTGCGGACGAATTAAGCTATAAACCATGGTGCTGTGTAGATTACGAACAGGACACATACTACAAAGGGACAAAACGATCAACACGAAGATGGTTGACTCGCCGATGTGCCAATATTGTAATACAGAGGGAGATATCCACCATTGTATGCAAAAAAGTATGCGTCACAATTAGATTAGGAAAGAATTATAGAAGACGGCCTGAATACCAACGAAATAATAGCTCTGATGTGTCAATGCCGAAAAATTATGCGATCAAAACAATACACAAATATGTTTTAAGAACCAAAGCAGGGATGCTTCCTTTAAAAGGCAATGGCCAAATTTCTTCCCGTTCCTTGTCCCCAGTCCCACCCCGCATCTAATGACCTTGATGTTGACGAGGCGTAAAGACATAAGTAAAAAAAAATAATAAGAATAAACCAAAGGTAGAATATAAAAACTTGTACTTAATGATGAAATATTTATTGGCTGTATTACCCTGATGGCTAAGGCCATTACATCAATAAATACTAAAAAAGTTTTAAGTTGGAGATATTATGTATTTATAGATGTGATACTTTTTGCTTTGTTAGTCGTAGCCACTGCACAAAACAGTCACCCTGGTTTTTAATTATATTTTGGAAATCATTCCAAGCATGGGATGATACAGAATATGTTGATGATCCTCTGAGATATAGCAGACAGGCTTGTTCATCCCACTAGTACTGGCGACATGGAATACGTGGACACTGAATAATTTAATTTAATTGCTATGGAACACAGGCTCCTGTGGCAATTTCCTTACACATACTTTTTTCTCCTTTCCTATGCCCGTCTACTTTTGCTTTCTTTGTTTCTCAACGTTTTTGGTAAATTATTAAATATTTCTCTTGGTAACTTATTCCAATCCCCGACCCCCTTACCTACACAAGAATATCTTCCCACACTAATTTGCTTGACATCGAGTGACAGCTTGTGGTCTTGGTCATCTTTTCCCTTCCATGCTCTCTTGATTGTTCCAATCAATACATTTCATCGCTTCATCACCAATATATGCTTTGCTCACTCTCATAACTCACGCCACTGTCTTCCTACCTTCCAGTTAATCACATTCCACATCCTTTGTCATATCGGTTACTGATTATGTTTTGCGGTGATTTCCAGAGACAAATCTAGCAACCCTTCTTTGTCATATCGGTTACTGATTATGTTTTGCGGTGATTTCCAGAGACAAATCTAGCAACCCTTCTATCCGCACCCTCTAATTTCTGTATTTGATACGCAAAAATATGGGCCCCATTCTAAATCATATTTAAGCAGTGGTTTGCCCAAGTTTTGTAACACAATTCTCTTACTCTCTGGTTCATCGCCTCATCACTCTTTCCAACAAGTGAAGGATTTTGAAATCTTTTCATGCTACCTGTCCATTGTGTCCTGCTCAGTTGATTTTGTAATCGAATATTATGTCAAAGTATTTACGTATCAAGTCTTCTAAAAGCAATTCCCCTTATAAACATAGGTTTTTATTATCTACGTTCCTATTAAGCTGACACTTCTTCTCATTTATCTTTATACCATGTTCACCTATGAACCTAGATATCCTGTCCATATCATTCTGCAGCTGTTCACAATTTTCTCCGTTTTTGGTTCTATTACATCTATTTCCATCTTCCAACAATGTAACTACTGATAGTAAACAATCAACGGTGTTAATTATGATTTTTAAACGATATGATGTGTTTTATCACATTGTTTCACAACAAAACTTACTTGTTGACTTTATGGATGCTCTCAAAATACTAAATGAAATAAAATTAAACAAAAGCCTTAACAATAATAACACGAGAAAGAGTAAATCGTTTGGAAAAATGGTTTCAGTCATTTCTTGACATTGCTCTTTTGAAAGACCAACTTTAATTCCATTCACAATCAACTACATTAATGCAACAACAGTGACGGAGGTATTTAATTTTCCATAATCATCCCACTGATTGCGATAAGCCCGCATATTGGTTCAGTAATCACAATGTAATTTTGCGCAGCAGCTTTAGAGATAATAAAATAATATAATTAACGACGTGTGCAACTCCAATGACAGACCACGGTCCATAAAATTGGTGACAAAAATTCTCTCTGCTAAAATAAGGGAACTTGACTCGATACCCCTTCTTTCTACTTTCTTCAGCTAGTTTTGATTTATTTATTTACTCTTTTGTATGCTAAGTAATATTAATCATAGTTACTGCCTAATTCACAGTATACGTGTTATTCAAGATTATTAAAGCTGTACATTTTTGTAAATGAGAATTGTTAACAAAAGAGCTGTCTAATTAGTTTCATTAAAAGTTAGGGTCCCTCTAAATAGAAGAGGGAATGGAATCGAAGAATGTTTCAATCTGAAATTGATAAATTCAGTGCGTTCCAGGAAATATATACAATGGCCAATACCACCTGGTTTGAAGAAAGAAAAACGAACTTCAGTGAAAGAATGTAAAAATACTGGGTGGAGAAGAAAAGGAGAACCAGTAAATCACTGGTCACCCGTGGTCCAAAGAAAGCCAAAATTGAAAGAAGTAGAAAAAGGTATGGAAACTGTCCTAGTAGCTACCGCCTGTTGCACAAGCACTAATTGTCTCAATGGTTAAAAAGTATTGGAAGAAAATACAATTTTCAAACTTCCTCAAAAAGAACAAATTTAATAAATACTGTTGGATTCGTAGCAGGAAAATTAAGCATTAAATATTTGTAATGTATTGAAACAGAAATAATAAATAACTTTGATACGCGGTTAATTACTAATTCGATACTTTTAGAACTTAGTCAGGTATTTGAAACTGTATCTCATGAATTAGTGATGAAATACTATCGAATAAGGACTTAGAATTATTATTCATTGATTTATACTTATCTCATATAATTCAATTGGTGGTAATATAAAAAAACGTTCAAATTTACAGTACGTGATATTTGGCCTATTTTTTCTCCCGTTTTTATCAATGATCTTCTTGGAAATTTGAACTGTAAATCGATAATTTCTTTAATTAACTGCAGATGAAGATATGGATAAGCATAGGCGGAATAGGCTTTTGTTTGAGAAATAAGGCTGCAGGAGTATGAACTGATATTATGAAGTAATAAGCCATAAGAAATTTAGTTCTATCTAAATAGCATAGCTTCTGAGAAAAGTTGTGGAACAGTGAAACTTTTTGGATTTTGTTTGTGCTCTGTTTCAAGTGATAAAATTATTACAAAACCTAAAAAAAATGTGGTGGAGAAAGCGTAGATATTATGTGTGTATTATTTCCTTTTTTCATTCACATTTAATGTATGGAACAAAACATCTCGTATATTTGTCAGACCTTAACAGATACTAGCCACAAAGATAGGCACTGCATAAAACAACGGAATATTCCTCATTCCAAGTTACAGAAATAATAAACTGTCACAATTTCCCTACTGACAGATTTTGTGCTGATTGTCCTCTGTTCCCGCTACCTTAATCTCACTAATCCCAATAACATCTAACATATGTCGTTTTCTAATCTACCTGCCCTATTCACCCGTCTAACATTCCACGCTCCAACTCGTAGAATTTTTCCATCCATTCTGATCACTGCTCCCAGAGCATTCTCTACCTGGAGATCTGATTTGGGATCTATTTTACCTCCAGAATATTTTTCCCAGGAAGAAACCACCATTCTGGATGTAATTCGAAAGGTTTTTAATGTGTTGGATTCCCGATGCCTTCTGTATACTCATGACACTGATCATTTATGGTTCATTCGCCTTTAGAGGCCGTTTACAAGCCCAAGGGCAAGAGTGTGCCCTGAACCGCTCCTCGCTCTTCCGCCCTCGTTTCAGATGGCCCTTGTCATGCGGTGGGTGTCTCCTTAAGCAGGGAATCTTTGTCGCCAGAGCCTCGTCCGTACAAACGGGATGCACCGCGTGAAGGAGAGACTAATATAGCCGTCCCCAAACACTTAAACCGCACAATTTTATAGGATTTAAATTAAATTATATGCTTCCTGTGAAATTTAAAGACAGACCATTAAAGACGTTTAGTAAACCCTTAAATAACTGCCTTCATTCTTGTAACAATTATAATAAAAATTAATTTGAAGATGAAAATTGCTAAACTACTATAAAGGAATAACAATATAGAACTATGTATAATAGCTATCTAATTACAAATAAATTTGCAACTAGTAAAAATAAAGAAACGGATATCAGTGCTAGTTATATTTCTAAATAATTATATTCTTAAGACGTTTGCACATAATTTTACATGACATTTGAGGTTCTGTATATTTATGGGTAGTAAACTACAAAAAAGGTACTTGGTAATTAACTGATGTTATCTAAGATATGCGTAACGCTGGTAAAGATATTTCATTTCTCAACTCTTGTTACATCCCAAAATATTGCTGTACATAATCCACGATATGTTTCCAATTGACTATCGCTTGAATTAGGGCCGTTTACACTCACTACTTGCACTTATAAATACAACCACGACTTCCAAAACAGTAAAAATATGAAATCTGAACCGTATACAAAACATTCCAACTCGGCGTAAAGTCCACGCGCCAGGCGATAACGCACACTTTAGGCACGAACGCGCGCCTGGAGTGTTGACTAATAATGTTACACGCTCCGGCACGATAACCCGGAACGTAGCGTCGTTCCAAAGCGCCAGTTTGTTGGGCCCATGTATATTGCTCTATTTATCCCATAAAAGGTTGAATAAGTCATACTAATGGTCTCAGGATGTTGACTGTTTGAAGTATGATTTATATTTCCAATGAAAATTATATATATAGCCACACCATTTACTGCCAGTTAATCACAGGCAGAGTATTTTGAAGTGTGTTGTCTTTCGACATTTACTTCAACATAATCTAGAAGGAGCAACACTTTGCTTTTGGTATGGCTTATCGTTGGCGTTCTTAGTTTAGAATTGCGAGTGGTCTTTTATGACGGTCAATACCAGTCGTTCTTCGGCAGCAGTTACGTGAGGCAGTGCTTTCTGTGGTGATATAATTTAAAGTGTTTAGTTTTCTTTTGTTTCATCTTTGCGTATTTGTTTAGCAGCCCCAGTAGTCAGACGTTCTTCGGCAGCCGTTACGGGGAATAGTGCCTTCTGTGATAGTTTTAATTCAAAATGTGTGGTTAGCTTAGTCTCTGTGTAGTTGTTAGTCAGTAGCAGCAGCCATCGTCGGAACCGTTACGTGACGTAGTACCTCTAGTGATAATTTAATTAAAAGTGTGTAGTTAGTTGTAGCTTCGTCCTTGCATATTAGTTTGTCAGTAGCAGCAGCTGCAGTCGTTGGTCGGAATCGTTACGTGAAGTAGTACCTCCAGTGCAAATTTAATTTAAAGTGCGTAGTTAGCGTAAGCATCGTCTTTGTATATTTGGTTATTGACAAAAGGCCTCCTACTGAGAACGCATAGTGAGTCCGTTTTTCTCGTGTACTCCTTAGTTTTTCTTTCTGTAAGGTGGTATGTGTAGGGACTGTGGTTGATGTGTGCAGACGCAGGCTGAGGTGACTGACCTGCGCACCCAGCTTGCAGCTTTAGTAACAAGAGTTACACAGCTGGAAGCTGCCGTAAGTGAGTGCAGTAGATGCGGTATTGGTGACCCTGTAGACGCTGATCGGCTCGCAGGTTCTCCCATACCAGTCAACGAACCTGCAGTCCAGGCCGAGATGTCGGAATCTATGCGGCCGTCGCCTAGTGGTGATTGGCGTGTGGTGTCTGGACGTCGACGGCGCATGCGGGGACAGTCGTGCAAGCTTGATTCCCAAGAAGGCGAGCTTGTACCTCTGTCCAATCGGTTTGACGCATTGTCTGGATCTGATTCAGTCCAGCAATCGTCGGCCTGTGAGTTGGCAGCCCCACAGCCCGCTAAGTCTGGACAACTGCAGTGGTCGGTAGCTCCAACGTTAGGCGCTTTATCGAACCCCTTAGGGAAATGGCGAAGAGATCGGGGATGAATTCCGGTATCCATTCATTGTGTATTCCGGGGGGTCTGATCCGAGATGTGGAACACGCCATCCCGGATGCCATTGAACGGACTGGGTGCAGCCAGCTGCGGATTGTAGCTCATGTCGGCACCAATGATGCTTGCCGCCTAGGGTCGGAGGTTATCCTCTCGTCCTTTGGGCGACTTGCAGAAAGGGTGAACTCTGTGGCCATTGGCCGCAAGATTTTGGCTGAGCTATCCATCTGCAGCATTGTCGATAGGACTGACTGTGGACCTCTGGTTCAGAGCCGTGTTGAGGGGCTGAACCAGAGATTACGGCGCTTCTGTGATAGTCATGGCTGCAGATTCCTTGATCTTCGTCCTGGGGTTGAGTCTTGTAGGAATCCCTTGGATAGATCAGGGGTGCACTACACACGGGAATCGGCTACACGGGTGGCAGGGGCCGTGTGGAGTGCATTGGGGGGTTTTTTAGGCTGAGGGAGGATGACCCTGAGGAGGAAATTCAGTTGCGGACAGCCAAGATAAATTCAGGACCGCGTGTTAGGGGTAGCTTAAAAGAATCCCGAACATTAAAAGTTCTAGTAGTTAACTGAAGAAGTGTGGTAATAAACAGCCTGAACTCGAAAACGTTATTCGTAGTACAGATGCTGATATCGTAATAGGTACAGAAAGTTGGTTAAAACCGGATATAAGTTCCGGCGAAATTTTTAATAGTAACATGAACATTTTCCGTAAGGATAGGTTGCATTCCCAAGGAGGTGGTGTATTTATAGCTGTTAGTAAGTACCTCCCATGTAGCGAAATAGATGCCCATACTGTCTGCGAAATCATATGGATCAAGCTCAGCGTAGCTAGGACAAAACTTGTGATAGGCTCGTTCTATCGTCCACCCGATGCAAGCGTAAATATTGCCGAGGCCTTGAGAAATAATGTAAATAATATAGCACGGCAATTTCCGGACCATACAATAATGCTAGGAGGTGACTTTAACTTGCCAGATATCGACTGGACTAATTACGTTCACGTTACTGGGGGCAGGGATAAAGCAGCTTGCGAAATCATTCTAGACCTATTCTCAGATCACCATCTTGAACAGCTCGTAACTGAACCAACGCGATGCCTCAACGGTAACGAAAATATTTTAGATATAGTTGTTACAAATAGGCCCGAACTATTCACGGATATTTCTACCACCGCAGGAATAAGTGATCACAAAGCTGTAATTGCTACAGTAAAACTAACAACCACGCGCAGAAAGAGAAAAGAGAGGATCGTTTACAAATTCGAAAAGGCTTCAAAAGAGTGTTTTAGAGCGTATTTGAGGCATAATTACCACACCTTCTCAGTAGCAGGAGGCACCGTTGAAGAGAGGTGGCATCGATTCCTACATATACTCGGGGAAGGTATGAATTTGCATATACCGAAACGGACAATCAGGGAAGAGAATGATCCCCCATGGTACACACGGGAGGTTAAAAGGTTACTCAAGAAGCAAAGGAAGATACATGCACGATCAAAAAGGACGATGCATCGGACTGATTTAGATAAGTTAGAGGAGATAAGGGGACGTGTTAAGAATGCGATGCGTGAGGCATTTAATAACTTTCGTGAAAATTCTCTCTCTAAGAGCCTCACTGAAAACCCTAAGAAATTTTGGTCGTATGTAAAAAAAGTTAGTTGTAGTGGGAACAATAAGCCAGTTCTAATAAAAGACGGACGGGAGGTTGAAGACAGCCGCGGCAAAGCTACCTTATTTAACACCGAATTCAAACATTCATTCACGCAAGAAAACATGGAGAACATCCCCACTTTACCACATCGTGTGGAATTAGAGATGGATCCGATAGAAATTGATAGCGTAGGAATTGTAAAGCAATTAAAACTCCTGAAGTGGGGTAAAGCGCCGGGTTCCGATGGTATACCAGTAAGAGTATTTTCTGAATACGCGGAGGATATTGAACCATTTCTGTCAGATATATTCCGTAAATCACAAGAAGAGAGAAAAGTACCTTCTAGCTGGAAAATAGCCCAGGTAATTCCCGTTTTTAAGAAAGGAGATCGGTGTGATCCTAGGAATTATCGACCCATATCTCTAACATCGGTCTGCAGCAGAATTCTGGAACATGTCATCTGCTCGAACATAATGAAGTTTCTAGATGAGAACGAGTTACTTACACCATGTCAACACGGATTTCGGAAGAAGAGATCGTGTGAAACACAATTGGTCCTATTTTCCCACGACATAATGAAAGTTATCGATGCAGGTTCGCAAGTTGATGCGGTTTTTTTGGATTTTCAGAAAGCTTTTGATTCTGTGCCACACAACCGACTTTTAGCGAAGATTCGAGCTTACGGTATTTCGGCTCAGATTTGCGAGTGATTACGTGATTTTCTAACTGGTCGATCACAATATGTCGTTGTTGACGGGGAAGCCTCTTCTAAGATAAATGTTACTTCGGGCGTTCATCAAGGAAGTGTAATAGGTCCACTTCTTTTCTTAATATTTATAAACGATCTAGGTGACAACGTCAAATGCTGGTTGCGATTGTTTGCCGACGATGCGGTTATCTATAGGGAAATAACATGCTCCGACGATTGCTTAGAAATTCAGCGTGATTTGGATGCTATTTTCGATTGGTGCCGTAAATGGCAGCTTGCACTTAATTGCAAAAAGTGCAAGGCAATGCGGATAAGTAACAAGAAGAATCAGTTTGTTCACGAGTACAAAATAAACAATTCACCTGTTGACACGGTTGATTCCGTGAAGTATCTGGGGGTGATAGTACAAAGCAATATGAAATGGGACATGCACATAACTTCCGTCGTAGGCAAGGTTAATTCTAAATTACGATTCATAGGTCGTATTTTGAGGAATTGTAATGCTCAAACAAAGGAGATAGCGTATAAAACACTAGTGCGTCCGCATCTGGATTACTGTTGTGGGGTTTGGGATCCGTATCGCAAGGTTCTGATTGACTCAGTTGAGAGGGTGCAGAGGAGAGCCGCTAGATTCCTGACTTGTTGTTACAGCCCTTATGAAAGCGTCACAGAATTGATACATAGATTGGGCTGGGATAGTTCGGAAGACAGACGACGTAGCTTGCGTTCGAATTTATTGGAGAATATGCGAAAAAATTTAAATTTCGAGTGCAATGAAATACTTCTTCCGCCAACCTATTTAGGTCGCAATGACCGGAGGGATAAGATTACAGAAATAAGATGCCGTACTGATACTTATATGTATTCCTTCTTTCCTCGCACTATTCGGGATTGGAATGGGCGGGTTTAGGATTGGTGCTTAGCACCCTCTGCCACCCACAATGTTTGTGATTTGCAGAGTATGGATGTAGATGTAGACCTGTAACGTATTACCCGAGCGAGTTGACTTCCGGGTTCCTGGTCTTCTGGGCGCGCTCGTAGAACGTCGCGGACAGCTGTCTGAAGCGATCCGTCAGCAGCGGGATGTTAGTAGTCTCGTGCAGAGCTGCAGTCGGGAATCTGCTCGGTAAGTGGAGGGCCCGTTTTAGTGCCCTGTTCTGTATCACCTGAAGGCGCCGAAGGTGCGAAGCAGCCGCATAGCCCCATACGGGACAAGCGTATTCCATAATTGGTCTTAGCAGGGTGATATAGATGTTTACTCCCGTGGCGGGCTTCAAAAGGCTATTCCTGTTCAGCACAGGGTATAGAGCGTGTAATCTAGCACTTGCCCTTCTCCTGATATCTTGAATATGGGATCGCCAAGTCAGTCGCCGGTCAAGAGTGACTCCTAGGTACTTGACTTCGTTTTCCCACGGGATCGTCTCGTTGTGAAGTCGAAGGGGTGGAAGGTTTTGAGTGCGTCTCTTACTAAATATGATGGCTTGAGTTTTTGTGGCGCTGATGGTTATCCTCCACCGTTTCGCCCAGTCCTCAGTTGATCGAAGGACTTCTTGCAGACGCCTAGTTTCTAGGGCACAGCTTCTGCTTGCCGTACAGTATGCCGTGTCATCGGCATAGGTGGCAGTAAGAACTCTGGGAGCGGTAGGGACGTCAGCGGTGAAAAGTGCATAGAGCACTGGTCCCAGTACAGAGCCCTGCGGTACCCCAGCAAGGATTCGCCTCACAGTTGAAGTGGCCTCGCCTACACGAACGCAAAAGATGCGGCAGTGAGATATGACATAAGGAGCTTTACTAGTCTGCCTGAGAAGCCTTGTTCGTATAATTTGAGTAGCAGACCTGTATGCCACACAGAGTAGAATGCTCTGGCGATATCCAGAAGCACCAGGCCACAGTATTGTTTTTCGTTGGATGCCCTCGTCGCTGCTTCAACCACCCTCATGAGCTGTTGTGTGGTGGAGTGATTGCGGCGAAAGCCTAGCTGGTGATGGGGAATAATCTCGTTCCGTTCGATGTAATGATTTAGCCTCTTGAGCAATAATCGCTCAAAGACTTTGCTTATAGACGGCAAGAGGCTTATTGGCCGGTAACTTTGAGGTAGGTGAGGGTCTTTCCCGCTTTTGTGTATTGCCACAACTTCAGCATGTTTCCACATTGGGGGGGTTGCTGAGTGCGAAGAATGTTGTTAAATATTCCTGCCAAGTAAGTTGACGCTTACGGTGGTAGACTCTTGAGACAGCTATTGAAGACACGATCATGACCAGGTGCTTTATCTGGGTGAAGTGTGGCTAGGCAGCTCGCAACCTCTTCCGGAGTGATGGTGTCAATTTCTTCCTCGTCGTCTCCTTCCTCAGCCTGCAGATAGGTGTTTAGGCAGCGATGTACCTCTTCTACTTGCAACTGGTCTTCCACTACCGATGGCCGAAAGTTCCTCTCGAAGGAATGTGCTAGGGTGTTTGCCTTGTCGGTTGGGCGATAGACTGGGCCCCGTTCCCCGTGTAGGGGCGGGAGTCGAGATCGCTGCCTAGTGAATTTCTTTGTCTCTGCCCACAGCGTCCCATCACCTGGGGTCAGCATCGAAACACGAGCCTCCCATTCTCTGCTCCGGTGCTCTGCCAGCGACACCTTCAATTCTCTCTGGACTCGGTTTAGCAGTCTTCGCGTGTCGGCGTTCCTCGTCAACTTCCACTCCTTAGCTATTCGGTTTTTGTGCCGAATAGCCGCTAGGAGGTGGGGCGGGAGCTGGCGTGAAGTGTTCTTGGTGAGGCACCTCTTCGTAGTCGTCGCTGCTGATGCCTCCTTGACAGTGTGCTCGAAGAAGGACAGAGCATAGTCTATATTCTCTGCCGGGTGGTCCGGTAGTGCTGCTGAGACTATCTGACGGTATCTGCCCCAATAGATTTTCCTAAATTTCGGCTTTTGTTGTGAATTTAGGATTAGGTCGTACTCTAGCTCCACGATGACTGGGCAATGGTCAGAGGACAGCCTGTTAAGCGTGGATGCCGCGACGAATCCGGTGATTCCTTTAGTGACTGCCACGTCGAAAACATCCGGACGTCCGCGGTGAGCTGGGTAGTAGGTGGGTTCTTCGGGTCCCCAAACACACATATTGTGTCTGTTGGCGACTCTCCGTAGTATGTTACCTGAAGGGTTGTTAACTCTGCTGTTCCAGTCTGTGTGTTTGGCGTTGAGATCACCTCCGATGAACAGCTTGCCTCTGATGTTTGCTAAGGTATTAAAATCAGCCTCTGCTGTTTCCCTTCTAGGAGGCCGATAGGCAGAAACTACGGTCAGTGGGCCTCTTGTCGTGGCCACTTCAATGCCAACAGCTTCAATGTACTGCAGGGGCGGAATGTAGATCTCATGATGTGGAATGCTTCTCTTGACATAGATAGCCACACCACCTTTTGCAGTTGGACGATCATATCTATAACAGCAGTAGTTCGCTACTGAGGCTTTCAGTCCCGGTTTTAGGTGGGTTTCGGTGACAAGACATAGATCAACGTCTTGTTCCCTAATGAACTGCCGGAATTCCACGGTCTGTCTATGAATGCCATTGGCATTCCATATGCAGAAAGAGAGGCTATTGAATTGGGGTCGTCTATCCATAATAAAGATTACAACTGCATTTGGGAGTAGCTAGAGCTGTCTTCACTGCAACGCAGATGTCCGTGGTCATCTGGTCTAGCCGCTTGGTTAGGCTGACCAACATATTTAGAACAGTCTCCAATATTGTACTCAGACATTCAGATTCCGCCGGAACTGGAGCAGCTGAGGGAGGCCAATGTAGTGGTTGGTTGTTTAACAGATCTTCTGTGCAGGAGCTCTGCGGGTTTTTATGTTCTTGTTGGTCGACCAGATTGGAGTCAGAAGTTGCAGCAGTGGTCGACTCGAGTTTGATGTCGTCAGTGGCCATAGTCCGGGGAATCCCACGGAGTACCACCTTCAGAAGGGGCACTGCTCCAATCGGAAAGGTATAGTAAGGAATGTTGCTAGCTTGCAACATCTCGGTGGCTGCTGTGAAGTCTTCAACGGTTGTAAATGTGAATTTTATTTTGTCACCTCCAGCCGATTTGGCAGAGAAAGGGTTTTTCACGACGTCACCCATTTTATCGTGCAGAGTTTTATAATTCTCTTCAAACTGCACAACAATTGGCGGGATATGCGCCACAGTAAGCGGCTGTTGCGTAGAATAAAAACAACCGCGTTGCATCGGAAAACCGGCGCGCAAAATTTCGATCTTCTTAGGCCGCGCAAAATGCCGGGCTCCTTAGTACGCGGTGTGGGGGCCCCCACGCCGCCTCCATAGGCACTTTTGGATTTCCATGTATCAGTGGTGTCATGAGAATGGCATATGACAACTTGTTGTCGTGACATAACTCAGTATTACTATCCCACAGTACACCTAAGGTGAGTTGATAATTTTCTATGTGTGTATTATTCACACTTTTCACATCCATGTAGTATCCAGGGTTATAAATCTTGTAATTTAGGGTACCTAAACTGAGGAATGGTGAATTCGTAATGAAATCAGTACAGCCTCAGTGTAGAAAGGTCAACGAGATACTTCTCTACTCCGCTTTATACAACTATTTAAAGCACATTTTAAACCTACCATACTCCTTGAAACTGTGGGGGGTTTCATAGAGTTAAAGAATTTTATATAAGTATCTCTAGATCGAATTTCTGTAAACTGCTCAAACCAGCAGAACCGATGTTGATATGTGGAGCCAGCATATCACACCGAATCATAGTCACATTCACTCTATATCTCGCATGCACACCAGATGTAATTCAGTCACACCAGTCCTATCACCCCTCGTGATCGATAAAGATCTGGTCTATCATTTGGGAGGGTGCGGGTTCGAATCTCCCGTCCGGGCATCCAGATTTGGGTTTTCCATGGTTTCCCCCCAAATAAAGCGATGCGAACGCCGGGGTGATTTCTTCATTTGCCATGGCCGAATTCCTTCCCGTTCCTCGTCCACTGTCCTTCCCCCGACTCTAAAGGCTTCGATGTCGACGAGGCGTAGAACCATAAATGGTATGGACTGCTATTAAATATTTTTACACTTTTTAAATGAAATTCATCGAAAGTGGCACATACTAACTGATATGTAACATATTTTATGTTTCATCTGGAATTGAGCGCATTATGTTTCGGCCTTGCGGAGGGTCGTAAACTTGTGATGTTGTCATCTTCCGCATGCTCTGTTTAGTTCAGCTTCAAATACTTTAGTGTGACTTTCGCCAGATATTTCAGATGTACTACTCGAGTTGTCATATAGGGTCGTGAACAGAATGAGTTTCATTTATGACGATAGACCGCATCATGCCGTGGGTTTTTCTATTTTGGTGGATGCACTCAATGCACATCGTATGGCATGATGGAAACATTCTAACCATTTAAACCGATGACATCTTTCGTATAGTGAAATTACATAATTGTGGTGATGTTTTACCTGTTTTCATGATCCTAATCCACGAAAGTTATATGAATGCAGGCTGCCTTCCGTGTAACTGCGTTAAAGTCAGTTTCTGCATGCATATACGTTGTTTTACCTCATTTGGTTGACGTCATATTCAATCACATCCCAGATGTGTTCGATCGGGTTCAGATCTGGCGAGCTGGGCGAGCCAGTACATCAATTACAACTGGCCACTGTGTTCCTCGAACCATTACGTTACACTTCTGGCTTTGTGACATGGCGCATTTTCTTGTTGAAAAATGTCACAGCCGTTGGGAAACATAGTCGTCATGAAGGTTTGTGCTGCACGTGGTCTGCAACCAGTGTACGATACTTATCGGTCGTCACGGTGCCTTGCACGAGCTCCCACGTGAATGTTCCCCGCAGTACAGGTGACAGGAAGCTGTTCCCGTAGAAAACAACCTGTTCGCACCCTTACTCCGGCATGATGAAGAAGGTATCGGAATTCAACAGACCATGCAACGATCTGCCACTACACCAACGTCCAGTGACGATGGTCTCGTGCCCATTTCAGTCGCAGTTGCCGATGTCGTGGTGCACATGCATGGGTCTTCGGCTGCGGAGGCCCATCGTTAGGAGTGTTCGGTGCTCTGTGTGTTCAGGTACACTTGTACTCTGCCCAACATTAAAGTCTGATGTTAGTTCCGCCACAGTTCGCCCGCCGCCTGTCCTCTTTTACGTCTGCCCAGCCTACGACGTCCGACATGTGTAATAAGGGGTGGCCGCCCAACCACTCGACGTTTGGACATGGTGTCACCTTCGTTTCGCTACTTGTTGAAGGCACTCACCGCAACACTGCTCGAACACCCGATATATAGTGCAGTTTCCGAAATGCTCGTGCCGAGCCTCTGGGCCATCGCAATCTGCAATGGGTCAAACTTAGATAGATCGCAAGCCTCCCCCAAATCACACCCCAGATGTGATCGATCGGGTTCAGATCTGGCGAGCTGGGCGAGCCAGTACATCAATTACAACTCACCACTGTGTTCCTCGAACCTTTAAGTTACACTTCTGACCTTGTGACATGGCGCATTATCGTGTTGAAAAATGTCACAGCCGTTGGGAAACATGGTCGTCATGAAGGTTTGTGCTGTACGTGGTCTGCAACCAGTGTACGATACTTATCGGTCGTCACGGTGCCTTGCACGAGCTCCCACGTGAATGTTCCCGCGCAGTACAGGCGTCGCAGTTGCCGATGTCATGGTGCACATGCATGTGTCGTCGGCTGCGGAGGCCCATCGTTAGGAGTGTTCGGTGCACTGTGTGTTCTGTAGGTCTTGCTCACTCAATATCCGTACAGTATGCACACGAAAATTACCGAGCGTGGTGGGTGATGACACTGCCGGACATTAAAAATTCACAACCTTCTAACCTAAAGGGGAGGGAGGGGGGATGGAAGTCGGCCATGGCCTTGTTGGCAGCCATCCTGGCATTTGCCTGGAGTGACTGAGGAAAACCACGGAAAACCCCAGTCAGGATGGCCGAACGAGGTTTGACCAATTCACACTACTTAAGCCTCAGTGACATTAGGCTAATTACTTAATCTAGTTACTTAATCTCTTTAAAGATCTTTAAGATCATAGTTTTAACTGCAAGAATCATTTACTGACCCTCTGGAAATACACTGAACACGAATTCCCAACTTTGATTCATTGCTAATTTCGTTAAGTAACAATAGTTTCCTATAAAACGAGATCTACAAGACGACTGTTAGGCCTAAAATTCGTCTTGTACTACTATGCGAGTGATGATGACATTTAAATGAGCTAAAGGGTAATCAATAAAATTATGGGAGAAATAGATACGCCCCTAGAGAACGCAGTGTAAGCGATACGTGTATACGGAATGCAGTCGCCAACGTGTCCAGCCTAGACGGCGATGAGTTAGCCTCGAGTGACAAGAGACCACCAGTGAAGGATCCTTTGTACCTATCAAAGGTTCAAGAACAGCCAGGAAGGAGTTGTGAATGGGAGAGGTGATACATGACACACAGTAACAACAATTTATTGCAACTCCCAGTGGGACTCGGTAATTTCCGTCGACATTTCAGAACGACGCTTTGCTGGCAGAGAAGGCCAATAATATTTTCTCGAAAATTGGCTAAATACAAGAAAACAATCTAGCAAATAAGGTAGCTCTGTCACTCGAGTACCCCACTAATGTTGAATAATTTTGTGCTTGCGTGACCAATCGCGAGGCAACAGAATTTTCCAGAGTCCACTGTATCCCTTGAAATAAACACAACTTGGAATTTATGTTGCCACCAACATGTTTTAAGCCCATACCACTTCCATACAAGTCCATTATAAGGAGATGCAATTAGTACTGACGAAATACTTAGTCTACAGCAAATGTTCTGTGTCAGTATTACAACTATACTGTTCTTTCTGTCGACATGGAAAAAATAGAAATCTAGATTAGTGAAACGAGATGACTGTTTTGCTCTGTTCAGTGCCCCAGTTTCGAGGATGATGGCTCGTGGCCAACTGTGTACGACATTTCTTGTTACCGACAGTCGACACAGAGAAAGCTGGAATACTAATAGCTGACCCGCGTATAGCTATACTGGTAAACAGCTCTCATTCGTCCGTGTGCGTTACTCCTGATAATCACTCTACAGAGTGTCTTCGGCCCATTATCCACCGTGTACTCGTTCTTTTACGACCAAAGGGTGATAAGCAGATATCTTTCTTGTTTTCCCTGTTCTGTATGTGCTCACCCCGTTGTAGAGTTCGCTGAGGCACTGTAATAGTGCTTGAATTCCACAAACTGTTGGCTGGAAGATATTTTCATCACTTGAGATTTGACCGCCATGGTAGCAGTTCACCAGTAATAGGTTGCGTACTATGTACCTGGGTGAAGACCCTTAAGTATGCGCAGTGCCTAAGCAATTATGGCCTATGATACTTGTTCGTTATTCGTTCCTTGGAGCGAGTCATAACACCGGGAGACATACTTCATAAAGGTACTATGTACTATGTACCTGGGTGAAGACCCTTAAGTATGCGCAGTGCCTAAGCAATTATGGCCTATGATACTTGTTCGTTATTCGTTCCTTGGAGCGAGTCATAACACCGGGAGACATACTTCATAAAGGTAGACATAAGCAAGCATGTACCGGTTTCACTCTCTCACACCTCTTCATATACACAGCACAACTCTGATCACAAAAGTACAAGTGAACTGTCAGATAGACGCAGCAAAACAACTGACCACCGTACTTCTATCCAGACTAAGAATTACTCCATTTGACAACCGAAGCAAGGTGATTGATTTCATTTTATTTTATTTTAGGTCGCAATCGATTTTCGTGTACATAATGAACTCTTGACTCTCTTTTCCTCTTAAGTCTCATCAGTGGAGAGGTTTTGCAATTACTGATACTGTCTGTTATATACAACCGTGTTAGTTCTGGTAAATTCTTACGCAAACAATTTGCACTCACCGAACCAGTTTTAGACGAAAAACAGACTGGCGAATCATACAGGGTTATTAAAAAGAAGGAGCATATTTTTCATATTTATTTCTCGCAAATTTTAAAAGATATAATTGAGTACCAAACATCACTGTATAGGGGAAGTTTAAAAGTTTTACTGTATACAGGTATACATTCGCCAAACATCAAAACGATAGTCCTCAACTTCTTTATTTGACGTTTCCTTTGCAAATTCAGCCATCTTCTACGAATTTCTTACACCAATCGTAAATCTGTTAGTGATGAGGTGGCACTTTATTGAACTTACGAGGGAATGCACCTTTTTGTACAGGGTAGCACACAAAACGACTTTTTCTGAGGCGTAGTCATTTCCACGTAAACAGACAACAGCGCCATTGGCGGCATAAAATGGAACTAATAAGCGGGTGTTACAAACTTTGATCCATCCTTTTATCTAGTGATGTGTGGTACTATCTTTTATCGTTTGTGAGAGATAAAAATGCGATATCTGCTCATGCATTTTTAAAAAAATAAATTACTTCTTCTTCAAGGATAGGCCAAAGGCCTATTCTAACCTAACAGCAGGCCTTTAACCTTAAAATTAAAACCGAGCGTGGTGGAGTAACGGTTAGCGTTCTCGCCTCGAAGTCGGGAGCATGCTGGTTCGAATCCCCGTTCGGGCATCCAGATTTGAGTTTTCCATAGTTTCCCAAATCACTCCAGGCAAATGTCGGGATGCTTCCTTCAAAAGGCCATGGCCATCTAACATGCAGCGTCCCAGCTAATGGAGACAAGGAACGGGAAGGTATTCTGCCATCGCCTTTTTGAAGGAAACACCCCGGTATTCGCTTGGAATGATTTAGGTAAACCATTAAAAACCCAAATCCGGATGCCTGGACGGGGATTCGAACCCGCGTCCTCCCAAATGCGAGGCCAGAGAGTTAACCGCTCACCCACCACGATCGGTCTGAGCCGTAAGAATATGCCCAAAACACTCGCCGTCACAAACGTCTTTCGCCGAACTTAGCGCAGTTAGTAAGTGTTGGTCACTAGGAAACACCTCTGCAGCCGTCCTGGAAACATTTCTTATAAACTATGATAGTGTTACTAACTTCGAACATTCCCACAACCTCTGTCTCCTGGCCGCGAGGCATAAAGCACTGAGCCAAGGAAAAACTAAAAGGTTGAAGATCTGGGATGTCCACCTCTACGAGAACTCAAGAAAAAATAATATGATAAAACTTTGTAAATAACACATATTTTGTAATGCTGTATGTGCCGTTGAAAAATATATTTTTAATTGCCCAATGGTGGGTGAAATAATAAAAAAAAAATCAAATTAAATACAATGTGTTTTTATTTTATTATTATCAAACTTCAATTCATGACTGTCCTAGCCAAGCATAAATACGCGAACGTCTTACCCCAGGTAGCGAGAACCGGTTTTTGTTCACCCGCCCGCTCTACAAAAACTTGTTCTCGGCGCGGGGTATGCCCGCCCGTTCTACAAACCGGTTTCTTGCGCGGCCGCGACACACCTGGTGTCTTTGGGGGTCGCTCAAGTGGTCTAACAAAGAACCCCAAGGGCAGCTGGTGCTAGGGAAGGCAGGTGTTCAAACAAGTGGCCATGATTGACAGGTGGGGTCGCTCAAGTGGCCCTCGAGTCAAGTGAGGGCATGGTGCTAGGGAAGGCAGGTGTTCAAACAAGTGGCCATGATTGACAGGTGGGGTCGCTCAAGTGGCCCTCAAGTGGCCATGATTGACAGGTGGGGGAGGGGAGGACAACAAAGGACCGCGACACACCTGTGGTCTAACAATAGAGGGGAAACTGAGGTTAGTCAAGTGGTCCTCGAGTCAAGTGGTTAGTCAAGTGGCCATGATTGACAGGTGGGAGGGGGGAGAACATAGAGGTGAAACTGGGGTTAGTCAAGTGGCCCTCAAGTCAAGTGGCCTAATTAGCATAACAATAGGGGCAGTATCCTTTGTGGCAGCGCTCCCCCAAATCCACACTACTACTACAATGTTAAATAATTACACTGCGAGAAGTAATCTACATTTCGTTGAACCAGATTCACACAAAAAATTTATATCTTTCAGCAAAGTACGCCAAGCGTCATGGACTAAAAGCCCGATGTAATCCTATAAAATGAGTGCCAGTAGTATAGAAACTATCCTTGATTTGTGCAGTTTTTTTTTTTTTTAAATTTCCAATGCATCCTTCACTGCCACTGGTCTTTTCTCTACAGAAGCCCTGTTTCCTCAAGTTCAGTCACATGACGTTATTGAGGAGCTGTGTCTCTACCAATTCCACCTCCGCTCCTCTGGAACATTTTTATTTTGCCTTCTGGCGAGTTCATTAGAGGCGCGAGAGGAGGGAGGCACGAAAATGGAAACAATTCAGCATTGGATTTTTGTAGGAGCCATCTCTACATCTGCCAGGAGTGATTTCGGAAAATCTTGAGAAATTGAAATCTGCTTGACCGAACGGGTATTTGAACCTGCATTCCTCCTAATGCCAAGCCCGAGATTTATTGCCAGTCTCTATTACCATGAAACTGACAATAAGACGTTCTTTCTACTATTTAAAACTTAACATCATTCTCCAACTCCACTGAATTAGCAGCCCCGAAATAAGTCAGATGGTGAAAGAATGGCGCGTAGAATCAGTGCTTTGCGAAGAGCACCTTGTGTGTCTGTACGAATACACAGATAATGGCCGAGGTTCCATCCACCACGGATCATGTCTAAGCGTTATGATTAAACACCCATAAAAATTATGTGTCAGGAATATCCTTATTTCACAGTAATCTCAAAATGACTATGATTTATACGAATGTCTTCTCGTGGAGTAGTCATGTACAGTTCCTTATAACGTATTTCAAAACATCAAAATGACATAAGTATCTACTTCGTCTTTTCGATTCCTACAAGATTTTTTAATTTATTATTAATGATATTCTTCCTACGTTTGTCCCTATTTTTTCTTTCTTTTAATAACGTTAAAGTTATACTCGTCGATATTAAAGTACCTTGATGGAAAGGTATATATGTACGTATATTGTAAGAAAGAAAAAATCAGTATAACATACTATCTACGAACAATTTAAATCACCATAAAGCTTTAGGATTTAACCATCTTTCGAGAGACAGTATCATCTTGAATGATCTCTAATTAGAAATGGGAACCAACACTTTCATTTATCCGTGGCTATGTAAAGTTCTCATAACTCAAGTAATGTGGTTACATATCTTAAATGTATAGTGTTGACGTTGAGTACGATTTTAATCACAGACGTTCATTTCTTAAATCAAATAAGGCTTATCCAAACTTTTAGTACAATCTGAAATGTTTATCTCTTTGTTGTTGTTTCCATGTAGGCATAAAACAAGATTCTTAATACTGCTGTATATGTTATAATGATTAATTTCTCTCTGCAGACATCGTACTTCTTTGGAGTTTTCTGTTGTACTATTTACCTAGTTGAGCATTCTTATTTTTGATTTGGTATTCCTTCAGAATATTTCTGTGATGCCAATATATATATTTTTTTTTTTAAAAAAAAGAGACCAAGAGACATAACTGGTAAAATGTACCCTGAAACAAAGCGTTCTGCATTATTTTGTGAATACGAATAATACATTACTTACCTTGTGACACATTGGATATTCATTTCAGTGCACGTTATATATCAAAAGAGCAAAAAACGTGGATCATAAATATTACCGATTTGGTTCTTTACTATTTGATTAATATTTTTGTGCAGATATTTCTATTTAAAAAAATGAATGGCTATAAGCCATATAAAATTACGTTTTACATCATTAAAATGTGGAACAATATATCAAACAATTGAGAGAATATTAAAGATAAATTCTGTTTGTAATATCGACGAAAAATATATATCAGTAGAACTCTGTGAATTAAATGTCCCGAAATGTCATTTTACTTCATTCCCAATGTACGTATCCGAAATGAAACCGTGATGTACAGAATCAATTAGTACTTGAATACAAAGCACAATTGTTACTGGAACTCCATGTTTGTTCTACGAAACCGTATATTAAACACCCACCAGTTAGCCCGTCAGAACTAAAATACCATCATACAGGATAAACAGGCTCAATTTTTATTACGGTTTATGAGGTTTTCAGTATTATACGAACATAGTGCAGCGACAGCACACAATCGGATCAGATATCACAGCACTCGTACTTAGCCAACTGCCTAGCGATTTCCCATTGCTGTTGGTGGCTAGTGTTAATAATGTTTCATTTCAGTGTGTGTAAGAATTTTTATCTAACAATAAGCCTAGATTTTTTCCGATGTTTCAACTGGTTAGAACTAGGGATGCGTAGTTCCTGGAGTAATGGGGGAACCTTAAGTGTTTCCATTTGCGTAACTTATCTTTATATATAAAAATCAATGTTTATTTGTTCGTCTTCTATGCATTCCTATACCATTTATCAGATTGCAATGAAACTTTGCAGAGTTTTCGAGTGTGCGTCTGCGAAGGTTCCTGTGAAAAAAAAAATCCAAAAAGTAACCCCCTGTTCCCCATAACACCCCATAATTTAGGCAATACCACATTTTTTATCCGATTTAGATAGGAATTTGTACACTTATACTTCAAAATAAACATAAAAATACTGCCTACATACGGTTTCCGAATATTCATCCCCTCTCCCCCTTTCCACCCCCATTACCCTATAATTTAGGCAATACCACATTTCTTATCCGATTTAGATAGGAATTTGTACACTTATACTTTAAAACAAACAGGAAAATACTGCCAACATATTGTTTCCGAATATTCATCCCCTCTCCCCCTTTCCATCCCCATTACGTTTTTACCCCATAATTTAGGCAAACCACATTTTTTTATCCGATTTAGGTAAGTATTTGTACACTTATACTTTAAAACAAACAGAAAAATACTGCCTACGTATGGTTTCCGAATATTCATCCCCCCTCTCCCACTTTCCAACCCCATTACGTTTTTACCCCATAATTTAGGCAAACCACATTTTTTATCGGTTTAGATAAGAATTTGTACACTTATACTTTAAAACAAACAGAAAAATACTGCCTACGTATGGTTTCCGAATATTCATCCCCTCTGCCCCTTTACAACCCTTTACGTTTTCACCCCATAATTTAGGCAAACCACATTTTTTATCCGATTTAGATAAGAATTTGTACACTTATACTTTAAAAAAGAGAGAGAAATACTGTACACATTAATTTCACAAAAACTCAATCCCTCTCCTCTCTTTCCACCACCTTAATTACCCCCTCTTCCCCATAACACCCCATAATTTAAACAAACCCGCAAACCGTACGTCCGTTTACGCTGAAGCTTTGGTGAGTTGTTGACGGGATGACGGAGAAGGTACCTGTCAAAAAAAATTAAAAAACCCACCCCTTCTCTCCATAATTTAGACAAAACCACATATTTCATCAGATTTCAATGGGAATTTGCACACTTATAGTTTGAAACAAACAGAAAAATACTGCCTGCACATGTTTTCCAAAGCGCATCCCCTCTCACCCTTTCCAACTGAAAATGAATGAAACAGCAGTTTAAAATTTATATGTAAATATTTTTTCATTTAATCTATGTGCCTACTCAAGTCCAGCAATAGTGAAGCATTGCCGGATCAGCTAGTGTTTTCTAAAATTTGTGTATTTTTGTTTGTGATATGTGTATTTTATGAGGTGGAGATTAGGATCCGTCGCAGCATACTGCCAGGAGACTGATGAAATCCGTTAGTGAACCGCAATCAGCTCGGCTGGTATGAGCATTGGTACCTGGTTCCGAACCAGTGGTGGTTTAACAGGGGCAGCCACACTGGAGGATATATATATATATACATTTTCTTTAATGTTATATCCAAATGAACACAATATTATAAAATGGTTATGCTTGTTGCCATTGATCCTATTAATATTCCTCTCAGCCATAATCATCATCAGAGACAATATCCCCTAGGTGAAGGTGTTGCTGTAGATAAATCTTACCGTCGTCAACGTTTATTCATGTACTGGTCACACTCTGGTTTACTTCTTCCACCCATCTATTCATTTTTCATCCCCTTCGTGTGGTCTCATCTATTTCTCTCTTCTTCTCTCATTGCAGAGCAAGAACACTTTTAGTACCCTTTCTTATTTGTTACGCTTGTAGAAATCTGACACACCCAGCAAACATGAATCCCAGAACCTTTAGAACTGTTCCGTTTATTTGTTGTCACCAGTCATTAAGATTCTGAGGTAGGTACTCTTCTAAACCTCTACGTTGTTCGCTCAATACAATGCGACGCCATTCAAAAGCAGTCCAGTGGACTGTTATTCTGCACTACCTTGCATGACCATCGTCGGCAAATATGGTGACGTCCTGGGGTGGAGAGGTACAGCAGTGTCACTTCTGGCGTCATGATGTGGGGAGCAATTGGCCATCACTTCAGGTCATGGCTGGCAGTGATTGGGCGAACACTGACGACACAACGGTACGTCACTAAAATACTGAGTCCACGTGAGTTACCTCTCATGTGACAGTATGGTGGTGTTATCTTTCAACAGGACAACGCTCGTCTACACAGAAACTTTTCTCTATGAACTGTCGGAATCATGTAGAGCTACTCCCGAGTACAGCAAGATTCTCAGATCTTTCCCTGATATAAGGATGCGTGGGACCATTTCGGATGTCAACTTTGTCCAAATAGCAATATCTAGGATGTCAAGGACCAGTTAAAACAGTTATGGGCCAGCTTGCCTTAGGAGAGATTACAACGGCTTTATGACACACTTCCCCACCGAATTCGTGCATGTATCAAGCCAGAGTGGGTGCGACGTCATAGTGGGCTCATATAATTTCTTTGTAAATTCGATTCATTTTTCTGATCACTGAAATAACATCATACACCCTCTCAAGGCATTTTTCTCCTCCTATCCTGGAACCTCACTTTTTTTGTCAGACAATGTAAATTGAAGGAACCATATTCACAGTCTTTATACACCTGTTAAATTATATCAGTTATAAAGCTAGTAATGTGGTGTTTATGGCTGAAGTTATGTCTAGGTCGGATAACTTGAGCATGAGTGCCTGCGAAGTTGTGTTAGCGTTAGGGTTTGTCTTGCGAGTGTTTGACGAGCGCAGCGACTGCCGGGGGCTGGGCTGGCGGTGGTGCGGCAGCCGATAACCACGCAGACAGGTGGTGGTTATCGACTAGCGAGGGTTAGGCCGCGCCTCATTACCTCTCAGGTAACCTGAGCCGCTCGCAGAGCAGATAAGCCCTACCCTGCGCACCTCTACTGCTCTACTGTAGCAGCAATGACTGATGATCTCCCAGTTGATTCCCTTGTACTGTTCGAGGAGAGAAACGGAACGTCCTTCCTATTCAGTAATTTTGAAGTGGTTTACAATTAGAGGTATTTAGAGCCAGAAAGGGATTACAAACAAAGAACTGCGGGAATTCAGCTGCGTCCTTCAGAAGGAATCATCCGAGCGACCCTTTGGAATAATTGCGGGAATATGAATACGGTGGAACAAACCCTAATATGCTTGAATGCCAGACCTGAAACATTAACCCAAACTGGCTCCGCATAGCTGCTAAACACACCCGGTGCTAACTTAAAAAGTCTTCGAAACGCGGATTGGGATCAGCGACAGATCAAAAACAAATTAACCAGGTTTTGTCATTGATTTTTGTCCTTTCATTTCACGTCTGTATCATTATCTACGAATTTATTAAGTAGTTTGAGACAATTTATCCTCTCGCAAAGGTCTAGAGGGATTTCAGGAAATTATAAATATCTGAATTGCATGATCGAGGATCTAACACAGTGCCTCATATTACTGAAGTGTTCAAAACTTTTAACGTTACTTTGTTATTAACATTCGTAGCTTTATGATGAAGATAAATTTTTTACTTGATTTAGATAAACTTTGACCGAGCGTGGTGGGTGAGCGGTAACGCTCTGTACTCGTATTTGGGAGTACGTGGGTTTGAAACCTTGGCCATCCATCCAGTTTTGGGTTTTCCATGGTTTCCACAAATTACTCAAGGCGAATGCGCGGAAAATACCTTCAAAAGGCCGTGACAAAATTCTTTCCCGTTTCTAGACCGGAATCCTTTCCTGCCTTTAATGCCATCGACGTCGACGAGGTGTACAGCCATCTTTATATATAAAGATGAATGTATGTTTGTTTGTTTGTTGGTTTGTTTGTTCTTCATACAAATCCACAGTTTTCATCCGATCTCGATGAAAATTTGCACTCTTATCCTTTGAAACAAGGAGAAAAATACTGTCTACATTTGGTTGAAAAATTATCTGTATAAATAACACATGTTGTGTCATAACTTCAAAATACGGCGATAGACAGACACGTTGGATGTGGACGTCTCCAGACCGTGTTTCCGTGTAGTGAAATGGCAGCTCAGTGGCTAAAGAACTTGCTTACGAACGTCGTGGTCTCCGGTTCAAATCTCCGTGGAGGCCAATATTTTTAAAAATTGTTTTTCATCGTAAGAGTCAGGCCTGGGCCGTAGGTTATTTGGATTGAATGTTAAACTGTAGATATTATAAAGTTAGGGGTGCAATGCGAGGCAAATCGTAGGTAGTCTTGCAATTTGGTAGGTGTACACTTTTTTACGTTATAATGATCCCTCAGGTGTTGTTCGCAGTCAGTGTGTGAGTGTGAAACGCAGTAATACTAATATAAATACGGAAGTAAGTCTCTGTCTTTTTATTACGTTTAGACGACTATATGGCTATATCGTTGTGATGGAATTTTATAAGGAAAGCTGTATGAAGGGCACAGGATATTTTTTCCAGTATGATTAACAGTTGTAGTCACGAAATTTTGAAATCTTATCGAATAGTGACAGAAATATTTTGGAAATTGATTCTCTTCAAGAGGCAGGTTCGACGGTAGAATGATATAGTGTTAGCTTTCCTATCATATTATGCCGACTCGATATTGTTTGGGACCAATCCTTCGTTACCAACAACTTTTATATTTAATTCTGGCAAAAAATTCTTAATCCACGCGTACGAAGTCGCGGGTACGAGGCTAGTAAGCAATGAAAGTAGATAAACTTTGTTTCAATCTCTGTTATCATACGTTTTTTACAACTATGTGGATTTAAAATCATCTGAATATAGTTTTTTGTGTTATAGTGTTTCTGACTATCTATAGATGACACGTTGCATCGTTTCAAATAAAACTGCTAGTTACAATACCAATCTAGTGTGATAAATTTTGGAAGTGGCGGTAGTATGAGTAAAAAAGTTAATGTAAACACAGGCTCTGTTTTCACTCGTTTTGGAGATACAGGTGGTGGAATGTTTGCATAAAGTAAACTTCAAAAAATGGTCAAGAGCACATAAATAACTTTTTGAAGGACTTTATTCATGCAAAAACACACGCATATTTTACAGAAGTTTAAATTAAATGTTCGAAAAACCACGGCGACCCTCATAATAGTACACCAAGACGTACGCAGAAGAGCTGCAAAAATGTATTGAAGTCCATGATGGGATTTTAGAACACATACGGGTGGTTTTGCAAAAATAATGTATTTTAATAAGTTTTTTGTGTGCTCTTGATCATTTTCTGAAGTTTATTTTATGCATAACATTCCAGCACCTACATCTCCAAAGCGAATTTAAATCGGACAAATGTTTAAATAAACTTTTTTACTCAAAATTGTTCTTAATACCATCTCCATCAATATTTGCAATTTCCCCTGAATCAACCTGTAAATTCTCAGGTAACACACTGAAAAAGATTTTGTGTTTCTCAAAAGAGTGTCATTACATACAAAAGTATTGGCAGTGGAAAAATTCTGGTAAGTTTTAGATGTGAAAAAGGGGAGAAACAGTTTACCTCGAAAAACATTTATTCCAACAACAACAAAAAGGCTTGATAAAAAAATTAATGTCTAGAATATATATCCACTGTTGCAAGGAATGTGCATAGAATTAATATATAAGTAGAGGAGTAATAAAAAGTAATAAAGACAGTGTTCCTGTTAGCAAGATTTTAAAAAAATGGCAATTGGCCATGTTAGCCATACAGCAAGCTCTGCATGTGTGTTTCTCTTACAATGTATACATTTCATTTTAGTGTGATTATTTTCCATCTTTTGTAAAGACGACACAAGATGAACACAACATTTAATTAAAACCACCTATACCCTCGTCCGGACTCGAACCGGTGACCCTTGCAACGCGAAGCAAGCACGCTTCCCCTAAGCTGCCTGGGTCGGCTATTAGCAAGATATCAGCCACTACACACAACTAAAATTAACTATGTGTATGTTAAGTTGCATGTTTGAAAGCTGTTTAACGTCGAATTTATACCATGGAAGCACAAGCCTGTTCACAATTACCAATGTAAATAAATAAAAATGGGAGTATTTATTTTTTCTGTGGCAGTTATAATTAAATCGACAGTAGCATCCTAACTGTTTTTTAAGTTCCCTCTATGAATGGGAGAAAGAATGATTAAACAAAACGAGGATATACTTCCAAAAGTAAAATTTTCTCGGCAATTCGAGTAGTAGACATTGTAGAAAAGGTGCGTGTGTATTAATACTTAAATCCTTTGGAACCTAAACTTTAAGCTGTAGCGAAATTACCGTACCAACAGCAACACTGAATAGAATGCTAATCGCAGAAAAGGAAGCGAAATCCATTAACAGAAATCTGTTTGTAGCCTTGTATTAAGTAACCAAAGTAACCTCATAAACATAAAAGGTTATCTAAACGCACCTCCGTTAAGCCTTACTGAAAAGGGTAGAGATACACATATGCGCTCGTAAAACGAATGCTTTGATGGTTTGGACACGTGTTACAAAGTTCTCTCTAAAAGTGTAGCAGTCGGCTGGAAATGTTTTCGGGCACCAGCATTAATACTAACTAATGTTTGATTTGCATAATAATTAAATTCTCTTTTAATAACCCGGCTCCATGCGAAATTGGAGCACCGCCTTAATGAAATTTTTCGACGAATTGCTACGGTGTTGCGTCAGAACGAAATTTCTTTACGGTCATACTCAACAACCGAAATCATGAGTTTTTAAAATGAATAATAAAGTTACGTATCATCGTAAAAGCGCATATGTATTGTCTCCAATCACCAGAAATGGCACTTACCAGTGTACGCTTAGATTTTAATCTGAGGAGTGTTGTAGGCCAATGAACGTACCAAAGTAGTTTTAGATATGAGAATTTTTAGACTAATTCACTCACAACGTCGAAAACAACAGAGAGATAATAAAATTAATACTACAAAGCTGTACGTTCATAAAAACTGCATAAATAACCTTTTAATGCCATATAGTAATCTATTTTTTATATATATATAAAAAAAGAAGATATTCAGTGGTGTCCCATTACACTACTGTATTCAATAAGGTAAATTCAAGATTCCCGCAGGATCTATGCCAAGCCAATTATACCGAGATTGGTGGGTTTTCCAACTCTGTTTTTTATAGTATTTTTGACGTCTATTCCAAGTGTTAAAAGAGTGTTGTGTTTGTGATGACAAAAATGGAGAAAGTAAAATCTAGATTTTCCATTGAGTCCTATCTTTAGAAGACGGAAGAATGTCCAGCTACATTACCAAAATTCTTCACTCCATACGTATACTTGGTAGCGTTAGGATGTTATCCGAGACTTTGATACACTGGTTAGTATTTACTGTGTACAATCATCTTCCCTGTAGCGGTCATCAAGCAACAGATAACGATATTTTACTTTCGGGATTTATAACTCGTGAATATTGAGATCATTAGAGCTGGGAGGATATTATATCTGGTAACGGGAAGGAATTTGGCCATGGTCTATCGAATGAATCATCACGGCATTTAACTAGATTTTTATTGTTGGACGAGGATTTGAATCCACGTCCTCCCGAATTCCAGCGCCGGGCGGAGAATATGTTCCGCCAATAGTACTGTAACCAGTTAAACTATACCTAGCGTTAAGGCACCTTTACTACGATTTAACAACACCCAACAGAAGACAAATTTTAACTTCAAAAAAAGGGTATTTTGGTGATATGATTACATTATTTTAGCGAATAATCAATACGAACTTTGAAGTCAATATAACTTAAATAAAATATCATTTTCCTGCTCATCCTGGGGACGAAAGAAAGCAGAAAACTGAAATGGCAAACCGTTATCATAAAAGATTTTGTTGTTTCCGCAGCCTTCATACTAATATAATATAATATAATTTGCTTACGCGATGAAGAAGCAGGAGTGTTTTAACGGAGCATTAATCCCGCAAGCAAATTATATTATATTAACATGGTATCATGTTGTATAAATGTTATAAAGTACTTCCCGAAATATTAAACCGCGTCTATTAAGCTCCGGTGAAGGTATAATAATGGAAGCAACAAGATTATATTAGGTAATTGACTTTAAATAGGTTACTGGGAGATCCTCCAAATCTTTCATCCCACGATGAAAGTTGAAATTTCGCAAGGATCCAAATAGGAGGTATGAACTAAAAAAATTCTGAATGATGGAAAGAGCTTCAATTACTACTAGTCACGTGCGTGTTAAAGGAGATGTCAAATTGAGTATATCATTTAGGCAACTTCTGAAGTTGATACACACTGAGGTAAGATATGTAACACATAGAATCTATCTTCCTGTAGTTGTTTTATTCACAATTATATACCTCACATTTAATGCTCTGTAATCCACTAAACCAATTAAAAAAATAAAAAATGAATAGCCTCAGAATCATTTGATCAAGCCTCAACATTTTATTACAGATTTTTCACTTATCTTTTAAATCAGTCAATAATACAATAAAAAATAACGATTTTTCTACTGACGTAATCTTTAAATAAACTTTGACTTTAACACCCGTGCAGATATTTCTAATTTGAGAACCTCAAATTTTCAAATAAATTTGTCTCAGTTTGGACGATTGGTAATTGAATAGCTAGTTTTATAAGCTACCTTTTACAGTCGTTACACTCCTTAAACAACTATTTTTTATTTAATGTAAGACATTATAATCTTGTTGTTGAATCTAATGATTGTATACAATATAAAAGTATTTACTAACACATGAAATTAAATATGAATCTTTCTGAAATTCCAATTATTGTTTTGAGTAACCGTGCATATATAAAAAACTAATTGGTATCATTAGGGACTGTCAACAGAAATAAAAACTTGAATCTATGAATATCATACGCGTAACACGTCATACTTAAGGTTACAGATACACTAAGTAATAATAATTTCGTGCGGTCGTAAGGACATCGCGACAGGGTTTATATTAGCTGCCCCTGTCATAGCAGCCTTAACCGTTCCGGCAGAGCTACCGGGTACAGGGGACCTACAGTTTAACTTGGAATCTGGCTTTCTTCACACTACACAGCAAGCCATGGTAGAGGTGAACGTCAGGTTAAAAGACTATGAAAATCCCCGTTGACACAGGGATTTGTACCATGGACATTCCATTGTCAGACACCTTTACCACTGAGCAACCAGACCACTACAGCTATACTCTTAACATTAGCATGTCGGTGACGCGAGCTCATAAGATTTTACCCATCCAAAAATCGCCCAACGCACCAAAAGAAGTTTTCATTTCAAAAGCTAAAAATCTACTCCACAACCTGAAGGTTGGTCGAATCATCCCGAAGGAGATGTACTAAGCTATTGTGTCAGAGGCAGAAAGGCCAACTCCTTTCGTCAGGGTCCTACAGTTCAACATCGAATCTGCACCACTGAGAAACTCCTGAAAATTCCTGCTCACAGCGTGATTTGAAGCCGCGACCGGTGAGGGAATCATTCAGAAATAAGCACCTTAACCACTGAGCTATCAGACGGACCTGGTTTGAAGTATACGTGTGCTAAGTACTACAAAATCGGATAAAAACTGTGGGTTTGTATGAACAACGTTGACAGAAATGTTTATTTTCAATATTTTATAAACTATTTTATTCTTTTTAGATTATTGGAATAGATATTTGCTATAGAAAGTTATATTTAAATGTATGTTATACTTATTTCCATCGACATTACTGATTTCGCAAGCACGTCAGTTCATCTAAATATTTCTTCTCATGTGCACGGAATGGAATATTGCGTCTACTGTGTTTGCCAATAAGATTTTTTTAATTGGTTGTTAGGTCTCCGTGGGATGCGAGGAAGACAGAGATTTGAATATATGAAGCAAATAATTAAGAACTTTGGTTGTGTGTTGAGATTAAGAGATTAGCACAGGATAGGAAGGGAGGAAGGGCTGCAGTAAAACAGTCGAGAGACTGAGACAAGAAAAAAAATCGCTGTAGTATTAGAACATATATTCTGTCATATTTATTAGGCGTTAGTTACGTCTACAAGTTGAATTAATCTGAACTTATGCCACATGGAAATTTTTCTTTTACTTTCTTTATTGCTTCCTTTACATACAGAATGGGCTTTATCCTGATAATATGTAATGTTTCGGGGATTCTATGATAACCGTGGCGCTGCAATTTGATGAGAGCATCTTATAAAAATGGACGAGACAAATCGAAAGTGAAGAATAAAATTTTATCTAGCTTAGTTCTCGAGATATGCTGTCTCAAAAGTAAAGTGGTTAGATCGAAACGCGGCCTGGAGCAAAAGAAATAAATCGCCAAAACCAAATTGGCTGATAGATTCTACTGTAAATCGACGAGACAAATCAAAAGTAATGAATATATATTTTATATATATATTTGATATCTCGCTTAGTTCTCTCCACATTTTATCTCCAAATTAAGGTAGTTAGGTTGAGATGCAACCTGGACCAGAATTTAGCTTACGATGTATGGTAACAAAATAACTATTTTTATTCTGGTCTAGGCCTCATTTCAACCTAACCACAAGTGGTAGTAAAAACAACTGAAATATCCGTTCTGCATGTCCACCATGTAATTCATTGTGGCTTTGGCAGAATTAATTTTTAGTCCAGATCGCATATCAACCCAATCCCAGTATATGCCGAAAACTAAGCAATATATAGAAAAAATTTATTCTTTATTTTCGATTTGTCTAGTCGTGTTACATAAGAATCGATAATTAAATTTGACTTTTGAGAAATTTTCTCTTCTCCATTTCAACTCAAGACACCTCACTTTTGATACAGTATATCTCGAGAACTAGGTGAGATATCGAAAATGTTTATTCTTTATTTTTCATTTGTCTCGTCTATTTAAATAAGAATCCATCATCAAATTTGACTTTGACCAATTTTTTCCTCTGAATTTCAACCAAAACCATTTCACATTTGAGACAGAATATCTCGAAAACTATGCATGATATCAAAAAAAATTTATTCTTTATTTTTCATTTGTCTCATCGAGATACATAATAATCCATCTCCAGATTGCGACGTTACGTTAATCCTAGAGTCCCCTTGAGGTTTTTGTACATATACGCCGTGTCTGTATGGGTTAGGCCATGCCTCCACCTCCCCCCCCCCCCCCCCAACTCCTCCTACGCCCGGCTTCACTTCATTGCGTGGTGAAGGTCGCTTGCGTCGTCTCCATATATTTCCTTCCTCCATGAGATTTACCCGTACGCTATTTTTATTCCCGCAATGAGAAGCATTTGTACAAAGATTCATAAAATTCGCGCCAACTTCTTTCGGAACTAAAGCAAATCCTAGATTCACTACCAAGAAACGAATGGGTTGAAGTTTATTTGCACGTACGCTATTTTCATTCGTCCGAAAAGATTCATGTTTATCAAGCTTCATTAATTTGGTTAAGTAATTGAATTAGTACATTCCTAAACAGCGCTAGATTATGTTAGAAACTCACATTTGACTCAATTACGAGGTGAATGGTTATACTCTTTACTTGAAACGCCAGATACTTTAACTCAGCAGATTCAGCATTTTATACAAATATCAAAAGTAAAACCAGAATAATATTATCGTAAATAAATGATTTGATTAGAAGACTAATGATGATGGCCAGAGACAATGTAGTTGCAGGCCTACTGCCAGAGATCGTGGTTAAAGAAAATGTCTGTTGTTTTTACGGCAATCTGTGGCGTTTAAAAATTGAATATCGCGAATTAAAGGAAAGAATACTTCAAGTTACAGCTATCTATGGCGTTTAAAAATTGAATATCCAGAATTAAGTGAAAGAATACTTCAAGGTTTGTTTAATGTAAAAAATTATTGTAAAGTAATATCTTATTGCTTTCATTACAGGCTACGGTCAGAGACATCGTAATTGTGTGTTTAGTACGAAGCATGCTGCGTCTAGTGGGTCCATCTGTGATATTCCTCACCATACGTTATATAATCTAGAAGCTTAATACATACTAAACAACTGAATTGAGATTCTAAGCTTTAAAACGGTGAAAATCCCATCGAAATCTTCGCAGTAGATTTCGAGTTTTTGTGGCACAGATATACAAGGAATTCGTTTTATAGATATAGATAAATTATGTGTGTTAACTGTTTGGAATTATTTCATTTTTAATACTATCAAAACTTCGCGGCTTATTGATGAACCATGTGTTTGTCAAAGTGTATTGTACGTTTTTTTTTTTTTTTTTTTTTTTAATGGCATTTGGCAACGAAGGCCATACAGCCAGCTCAATGTAATTTTTATAGCTTTCAGTGTATAAGTCGTCCTCAATTATATTGTATTTTTCCAATGTATGGACGCCACAGGACGGACAGGACATTCTCACAGACACACACAACACTTAAACTTCCATGCCCGCGGCCGGATTCGAACCGGCGGCCTTCGGCACGTGGAGCTGGCACTCTAGCCCCTACGCTACCGAGGCCGGCGTATTGTACGCTTAGCGCTGAGAAGTCGGAAGCGGGAAGTTGCGTGTTATAATTTTATTTGTTTTGGTGTATGGGTGCGAGAAATAGGGACTGGCTTGCGCGGGATGAAGTAGCTGTTAGCTATTGTGTATGGATCATTTCACTTTAATAAGCAACTGACGAAACACAATATGATGTGTTTCTGAAGGAAATTCATAGCAAAGAAAGTAGCAACATTTTGCCGCATATATAAAACGGGATACTATTTCATAATAGAAATAGAAAGAAACAGAGCAATCATTGTAAGACCGTATAGCCGAACGAGTCTACAGCGGTGTATATATTATGCATAGTTTATCCAGCTGGTCTGCTTTAATGATTTTGTATTAACTTAACTGTCGTATATAAAAGAAGATGGAAGAGGTGTATTTTTTTAAAATTTTAGCATTATTTAAGTTTCCATTTATTTTGACTCTCGATTTTGTTCGTTTGTTTTATTTCTTAGAATTCTGCAGCAGTTTTTAACAGTAACTTTAGTAACCGTTTTTTAGTTGCTGTTCTGAGCTTCCTCTTCGTCAGAGATTCTACATTATTGTTTACTTAACAACGAAAGCATCTGTTAGATCGGGGAGGTGAATAGACTTCAAGAACTTATCCGCCACTATAAATAAAACATTAGTGACAAATCCTCCCTGGTTAGCCTTGCCGTCAACATAAAATTCGAGACCACGAGGAAGACAAGTGGGAGAATACCAGTGGTGGCCTCAACGAGTAAATGAGGCAGTAGAAATGTTAATGAAAAATAACAGCTTTATCTACGTATTAGTACTCTATGACGCTTGGGGCTCTTTGTTAAGTAACAACACCCAGTAGACGGAGGCTGCACGATATCAGTTGAAAGCTGAGACATGCAAATAATAAACGTGGCATTCCTGTTAAATAATGTTAAAGTTGACAATTCTTATTAGAAGCGTTTCAGCATTTTCAGAAACTCAACCGGTGGTGGTAATACGAGGGTAGGCTAAAAAAGAAATGCGCACGCATGCCTGTAGAACACGAATAAAAACAAATATCAAGATCAGGCTAAATTAAATTAAAATACAATTTTTAAGCTTCAAAATAATGTATTTATATTTCAATATCGTCACTGCTAAGACAAACACGTTTCTCCTAACGTGTAACAAGTTTTTTTTTTTTTTATTCCGTCACTGAAAACTTCTTCCGACTTTTCTCGAATCCAGAATTTTGCAGGTGCCTTCACCTCATCCTCCAAAATGTAATGATTGCCCTAGAGGTCTCTCTTGAGTAGAAGAAAAAAAGGAAAATCGTAAAGTATCAGGGGAGTAAGGAAGGTGTGGAATGGTTCAAACCTCATGTTTCGCAGAGCTTCTATAGCTGCACGTGAATTGTGTGGACGGGCGTTGTCATGATGCAAGAGTGTTGGCGTCAGCCTTCCTCTAACACGACCAGATCGACGTCTAAAGTGTTTTGAGTCTGTATAGACTGAAAAGAATTTACCGCTGCCTCACGTTCCAGAAAATCGGTCACATAATTTCGTCTGTGGCAGTGATCGGAGGTCCGCTGCGTTTTTTATCCACAATTACGGCTTTTCCGAGCTCTCAATTATGAAATCTTACTAGTCATCGATTTACAGTAGACCTATCAGAAGCATCATCACCGTAAACAGCCTTTAAACTAAGAAGAATCTCAGTAGGAGTAACTTTTTCAGAAGTTAAAAATTCGATAACAGCAAACTGTTTAAGTAGCGTTGTCACAGAACTAGAACACGTCTCCATGCTTCCGTTTATCAAAATACACTGGATGAATTCAGCACATGCGTACACAGGGAGAATGTTACCTCCATATGCCTTCTGAAGGTCATTTCGTTCGCGCTCTACAAGCTGGGTGCACTTCATCTCTGCCTACCTACGTAGATTGTCAAATTCTTGCATATCTATGACTTAATGGGAAAATGTCGCCCCATATAACCTCTTAAGTGTTAGTTTACTGTTTTTATAAAATATTAACTCGTTCTTGGAAGAACTAAAAAAAAGTAATTCCGAAATCTTCAGAATTTTTTTTTTTTAATTAATCTAAGAATAAGAAAATATTTTATTTTCAGTACTGTGTATAGAGTGTGTGTCAGGTATTCGTTTATTATATGGTTTTCTTTTTGTCAGTGATTTGTGTAAGAGATAGTTCTCTTAGAAGGTTAGGTCAAAATATTCAATTGCTTTGGCAGTATTAATGTATGACTATTATCACCAATTTAGGAAATTATACACGACTTGCTGATATAGTACTATTTTTTGTTTTAGTATGACCGCAAACAGGCCAACAAAGAGAAATTTTTTTTCATAGACGTTCTTGCTTACCGTACGAAATAAGATACGTGTAAGAAATTGTATTGTGTGTCGACGTTATTTGCTATTAGAAAGTTCCAAAAGGAAGTGGGAAGAACTGATGCAGGGAAATTGCTGTCGTGAAGCGTTACGAACTCTTCACGGCCTACCGGACGCTGAATCGCTTTCGCACTCGCGTCATTCGGAGCTCGGCAATTTTATCAAGTCCAGCAGTCAAAGTGAAGTTGTTTCGCAAAATAATTGCCTCATCGCGACACTGAACTCTGCTGCTTTTGCCGGCCCCTCGCCTTATTTCCGGCCGTAATAGCGCCCGCTTTGTGGTCGGGTCTCCCTCTACATACGACCCAGCCGCATGACGGTTTGAAGTGGGTAACGATTCACTGCTTTACCAAAGGGCCTTCTGGTTGACAGAACATGCGTTTCAAAGAGAATCACAGCTGTGATTCTTTGTGGCGTGCCCACAGTCGGTTTTGTTATCTCTCACTACAATGTCACCTCTATTAAATGCTGCAATTTTCGTAGCATCCGCACAATGCATATCAAAGTCTGTTTTAACACCATTTTCTTTTTTAAATGTTTCTTTACGCCTCGTCGACGTCGAGGTCATTAGAGGCGGGATGGAACTGGGGACAAGGAACGCGAAAGAATTCGGCCATGGTCTTTTGAAGGAAGCATCCCGTCATTCGCCTGGAGTGATTTGGGTAAACTATAGAAACCCAAATCTGGATGCCCGGTCGAGGATTCGAACCGGCCGCCTCCGGAATACGAGGCCAGAACGTTAACCGCTCACCCACCTCGCTCGGTTTTAACACCAAGCATCAGTCTGTAACATGTATGACGAGACTTTAATCAATTAACGAATCTAATCAAACTAATCACTTCCTAATTTTAAATTAGTTGTTTTATTTAATGTGAGCTATATAAAAACAATCCAGTGACGCGAAATAGAGTGACAGGAAAACAAAATAATCCAAAAATGGATGGAAAGGAACCTCGGTGACGACCAGAGGACAGATGGATGAAGGGAATACGAGATTTAGTATGAATGATAGGCAGATGTTTGGCAGTGGTGGAGGAGAATAAATGTTGGAAAGGCAGAAATATTTTGTATCACATAGGCTAGCTAGAAACTCTTCAATATAAGAATAAGATGGAATAAGTCGAGTCAGATCTGCAAAGAGACAATAATAACTGCATCCAACAAGACACGAGAAAAAAAATTATCATGTTCAGAATTGTACCAGTAAGTAGCGATGAAAGTAATCAGCTCCGTAGGGAAGAGTGGTCCGGTGGCTCAGTGGTTAAGGCGTTTGATTGGAGACCGATCCCTGCTCGGCGGGGATTTCCAAATGCCTTTAACCCTCACCCCCCCCCCCCCCCCCCACCACTTCTGCACCTCTGGCACAGCTTGCTGTGTCATGCGAAGTACGCCAGAACTCTTCAGTGATTTGGATTCCACTTTAAACTATAGGTCACCTGTACTCGGTACGATTACCGGACTAGCCGAGGCGTCTTTGATAGGGACAAAATGCGCAGTCAATAAAAACTCTGTCACCAAGTCATTACGATCACACGAACCTTTATCTTTACCTCGTTAGAACTCCAGAAAGTAGGTTCCCCACCCGTTCACAGATAGCCTCCGTCTGAGAGGTGCAAGACGTGATAGTTGTGGGTGCCAGATAGAATTCCCGATTACTAGCGCTAGGTACACTCTAGTGGTTTAAATTCGCTGATTCTAGTCTATCACTCACTGACTGTGAAGTTCGTTCTGTGATTATGAATTTTAATGCACAGAGTATAGCTCTGGTCAAATTTCGGCATATATGTCTAGCATCTTGGCTGAATGTCACGAGTAATCATACGATGTGTCGTTAGTAAAACAATTTTCAGGAGGAGTGCAATAGGTAGCCAATCGGTCGTTACAGACGTCCTTGAAGATTAAGTGGAGAAGAACATTTCGGAAAGCCGTCGCTTCTTTCACGACATCTACAGAAATTACTATTTGCAGAACATCTTCAAAGAGGAAAGATTTACAAACAGCTGGCAAATAGGGGATACAATAAAATGTGGCAGAATTCCACGACATAGGGATCCTATCTCACGATGTGGCAAATTTCTTGATGCTGGTGAGAATTATGTTGAAAAATACCCGCACAATTGCAACAAATCTTTGCATGAAAATATGTTTACTTTTTGAAAAGCGATCTAAGGAAACTTTCTTTATAGACTGCCCACACATATCAGAAATGTAAGATTAATCATTACATCAATTATTGGCATGATAACTTCCCAGTTCTCGAATATTAAACGACTCATTTGTAGAATTAAAAACATTAATAAATCTAAGTTTTTTTTCGAGACGAAATAAAATGTGGATAGGTAGTATTTGGGTACCAAACACAAGGCATCTCGGTTGAAAGCAACTCCCGTTTGACATTAAAATAACAGACAACGATTTACAATTGTAATTTTATTTCTCAGGTTTACTTATATTACAATGCTCCCTTAGAAACTAATATTACAGTTAACATTTGAGTGCACGGCAGTGTACCCGCCAAGTCGAGTCAAGGGCGGTAGTGCCTACCATTTTCTCGAAGCCATTCCGACGATATTTGAATCTCAATTTCTTCGGTCGTATTCATGCTACATGTCTCAAATTTCTGTTAAGCATAGATATCAGCAATCTTAGCAAACATACCACATTTTATTTCGTTACTGTTCTAAGTTCTGATGTTATTCGGATGCAAACTTCAGAGATTTTGTCACTCACTGACTGATGACCATCAAAACTCTAAAATACTTCCCGTAGCCGTAGAAAACTGAAATTTGGCACGCAGATAACATTTTACCCACATATTATGAAAAAGTCTGAAACTTAAATTTCTATATACTTACCCCTAACGTGAAATGGCTTTTCACCCTAATAACATTATGTAGCTCAGATTCTCATTGTAGAGTGAGCTTACTAAGTTTAACTAATGTGTTAAATTTTTCTTCTTTCCTTTTCGTACTTTGGAAGTTATTGAAATTCAAAATTTTATTTCGACCACGACACCCCGTCATCAAAATTCCACTGTAGTTCCAGTAATCCTAGAAAGAAGTAATTTCGTACACATGTATAGTTTCATCCCTAAATCATAAGAAAAATCTAATACTGGAATTTTTCCCGTATATATTTAATTACAATCCCAAACATGAAAAATTGTGGCACATATTTGCGGCTTAATTGATTTGCTCGTGATGAAGCTATAAGCCTGAGAATTTTTTAATGAATAGAGATCAGCAAGTTTAACTAATATCTTAAATTTTAATTTGCTCCTATGCTTGATTTGGAAGTTACTCGTAATTTATTTATGGAGGTAGTTAAACCACCGGCAATCTGCATTGCTCGGCTACGGCGCACACTCATTGTTTTCAGAGAGTGTGGCATTGTTGGTAACGTATATCGATGTCTTCAATTCTGAATTGTTCTTATTCACCGATTATCAAATGGAATCATTACAGTTAAGCAGCGATTCATAATAAGCGATAAATTTACAAAAAGAAATGAGATCACACAAAAACAATTATTGTAAAAATAAGCCAAGTCTCGTGCTCGTGTAGTGACATAAAGTTATGAGAGATTCTTCTGAGCCAAGTCTACACTTTAAAGCGTGTATTCACTTCACTCTGTGAAACAGAATGGTTTCTCTCGGTGTCATTGTTCATTTATTTAGAATTTTATATTAAAATCTGGTGACTTGGCACGCCGTAATTTTTACTAAAATTAAAGGCATAATATATACTTGTCAAATTCGAAAAAGAGCGAAGGAAATCTTGAATTTAATGTATTTGTAAGTTTTACTAAGCAACACATTTAAGGTAACTAAAACAGGGCGTGCATAATAGCCAAGTCACCAGATTTTTTTAAAATTCTAAATAAATGATCAATGACACCGGGAGAAACCATTCTGTTTCACAGAGTGAAGTGAATACACGCTTGGCTCAGAAGAAGATCTCATAACTTTTTGTCACTACAAGAACACGAAACTTGGCTTATTTTAACAAGAATTGTTATTGTGGGATTTACAGATATAAGTTAACACAACACATCAACAATCACCTTCTACTAAGGAGCAGCACTACGATTACTCAGAGCTTAAAGACTAACGTGCCTCGCATTCGGGAGGACGGCGGTTCGAATCCCCGTCCGGGCATCCAGATTTGGGTTTTCCATGGTTTCCCCAAATCACTCCAGGTGAATGCCGGGATGCTTCCTTCAAAAGGCCATGGCCGAATTCCTTCCCATTCCTTGCCCCCATCCTTTCCCGTCTCTAAAGACCACGTTGTTAAAAAGGGACGTTAAACTGTAAAAAAAAAAAAAAAAAAAAAAAAAAAAAAAAAAAAAAAAAAAAAGACTAACGTAGCATCTAGTAAGGAAAAATGAAGAAATATCCTTACGATTTATCACATAAGAAGTTGTGAAGCTCTTCATGAGTAGCAAATGCACGTGCGTGACGTGGATGGAAGCATCGATTCTGCAATGGACAGAACCTTTTTCGACGTCTATAAGATCGAAATGGCAACGCTTGTTAATTCTGGTAGATCAGACCATTCTACATCTCCAAGCTCGATGTAGTTTCTTTCTTTTATCAGACATTTTGATCTGGTGGCCTTAAATATTTCCGCATATAATCTTTTTAGCTAACTGAATAACCATTTTAAGTCCGAAGTGACCAACGTGGAATACCCGGGGAAGTGGAAAGCCTAGTTTAGCCATCGGCTAAAATCTTTTATTCTATGCATTGCATTCGTTCGCTTCTTAAAATTATCACATTCTAATGGAAATTTGTATGCAGCACCCATTTCAAGAACGTCTCCTCAACTCACTGTCGATTTCAATAACGTATTCATTTTATAAAAATAGCTGCGCCATTATTGATTGTGATAATTTCTTCCTTCTCTCTCTCTCTCTTTTTTTAACTGTTAAATACAAAATGGCACTGAAGTTGAAAATTATTTCAGTTCCGCAGACAGTTTTTAAGGTTTAAAGCAAGAGGTATGAAGAAAACCAAAACACCGAAAAAATAACAAATGAGTAAATAAATCCGAAATTATCAGTTGTCAGTGCCACATTAATTTACGATGAAAACGAAGAAGAATGTTTATCATTCTTGAATGAACATCCTTGTCAGAAATGCAGCAGGAACTTGATACTCTGTAAACTGGAAACTGAACAGCAGAATTCAAATTGCTATCCGGCTAAAACACGATCTGAAGGAATTTCCAACAAACAGAGGCAAGGAAAATTTGCTGGCATATTTGCATATATAATGGCCATGCTCACAGAGTTGCTTAGTAGTCTCTTTGAGGAACTAAAAGACCTCTGTGGTAGATTAGAGCTGTGCAGTACAAATATGGAGTCGTAAATGGGCCGTGTCTCCATGTTGACTGATACGCATTCGTTAGTTTGCGCTCAAAATATAAAGTGACCATAAGATGAATGGCGTTTGCGGAATGTTATCGCTGACTACAGTATCATACCTTCTACCCTATTGCATGCAGTGACGTTAGTAGAATATTTGAAGCCTAAAATGTTTCAATATCACATATACAAAATTAGGTATGCTTACTTGATCATAATTAATATACACATTTTATGACTCACTCATATCACAATGACCAAACAAAGGAGACAGCATACAGATCTCTTGTGCGTCGACATTTGGAAAACTGTTGTGCTATTTGTGATACGTTTCGTAAGAGTTGAATGACAGTATAGAGAAAGTACAGAGAAGAGCCGCTCAATTCGTGACCGCTTGCTACAGTCCTCATGAAAGCGTCACAGAAGTCTCTGCTAGATAGACGAGGCACGTAGCGTTTGAGCTTATTGGTAAACATGCGCACACCCACGTTCACTTTCGAGTGCCGTGAAATACTTCGTCCAGCATCCTGTTTTAGTTGCAATGACAGGAGAGATTAGAGAAATAAGGTGCCGCATTCATGCTTATATGAAGTCTTCCACCCTCTCTTCCCCCTCGTACCATTCTGGACGCCGGCCGCGTAGTTCAGGCGGTAGGAGCGTCTAACTGCGTCCTGGACGACCGGGGTTCGATCCGCGACGAAGCCCAGGATCGTTTCTCTAAGCTGAACGCCCAGAACGGTTCCTCAGCCTGCTATCCATTGAGTACCGTGGAGGAAACTCCGCTAGAAGGTAAAGAACGGCCGGAGCGTGGCGCTGATCCCGTCACATGGGTGACGAGAAACAAGTGGACAGTGTTACCACCTGTATAAAATCTGGGCTAAACTTGTAATGGAAACGCTACGATAGGACCCACAGAAAGATGCAAAAGAATCAAAATAATTGGTTTGGTCCCCAAGACGTCTAAGCATCTGCTTCTGAAGCATTACCGACAGTGTCAGCCAAAGTTGTTAACCATTGGATTCAACATCTGATCAGGTTCGCTATATCCGAGAATGACGGGATAGTGACAGTTTAGCTTCTGGTGACTTTCTTTATTCTGTGATTAGCACAATAAATATTACGCGTCAACATACTCAGGAATATGACAACAACTACTTTTACACAGCTGATTTCCTTCTCCGCCTTACAAACATCTCACGGAGATCACCGTTTATTACCCTCTGTCCCCGCCTGAATAACGGGACCTAAACCCCTTTTCCTCACACTTTCCTAAGCATTGACACACGCACAAATTAATGAAACTGTATGGATTTATATGTGAAATGAACAAAACATCCATACTTTGAGTTTTATATGCTTAATCATGCGTAACAGGTATAGAAGCGACCAATAACATACTGCATTCTTCTCTCCTACACCTTATGAGTAATGTCTAATCTACTAGATCCTGTTCCGTAGTGGCTAATGCGTATCACTCAATTTTCAAGGGCCCCCATTTGTAGTCCGCATCACCTTATGGATTTTTTTTTTAAATGTACTGCTTAACGTCTCTTAATAGTGAGGTCTTTAAAGACGGGAAAGGATGGGGGGGGGGGCAAGTAATGGGAAGGAATTCGGCCATGGCCATTTAAAGAAGCATCCCCGCATTTGCCTGGAGTGATTTGGGAAACCATGGAAAACCCAAATCTGGATGCCCGAACGGGGATTCGAACCGGCGTCCTCCCGAATGCGAGGCCAGAACGCTAACCGTTACACCATCACGCTTGGTCTTATGGATGGATTTAATTAAGTTCTCTATATGTCTTCTTTCTCTTTGTCCCGTACAGTTAATACGCGAAAAAAAATTCTTAATACGCTTCTAGGCACAGTTGATAACACTAGTTGAATGGTGAAGAACAGAATCTGTTAGGTGAATTGTCAATGCTCGTAAAATGTTTCAGAAAGAAGAAAGTTCAATCCTCTATCTGGCCACCGGTTTTTCAAGTTTACTAGACATGATATCGGGAGAATGGTTACTTCAAAGCAAGACATGGCCGATTTCCTACTTGTTCCTTATCCCCAGTCACCTGCCTTTTTAATGATAGCGACGTCAACGAGACATAAAGCCCTAGAAAACATACCAAATTATTAGTTCCGTTGGTAGATGGGATTTGTGATTGCTCCGAACACTACAGCAGCCAAAAAATACGGAAAGTGGAAGACCAGCAATATCAGATGCCAGAGGTTACAGCTTCCGGTATTGCTTTTATTGCAGCAGTATGCAGTGAGCTCTATCGGGACGACAGTGAACTGTGTCATCTGGAGCAGCACGAGCCATCCAGTTTTAATATCAGCTGCAGCAGCAGCAGGGTCACAATATCGGAAATGAGAGTTCACGTCACTACGGTCGGTCGGCTTCAAAGCGAGCAGCGCCTCAGCTGTTCAGAAAAGCTCAGCAGTCCATTCTCGTCTGAAGTTCGTTATCGCTGGAACTGGTTATCGCTGAACGCTTTACTAGACTCTTCTTCGTATATTTGAAGTTGCTTTAACTGCAGAAAGATAAAGAAGCGGAAATTTCCTATGTAGCGATGCCAATTTCGTTTTGGCTACGACGATGTTTTTTTTTTTTTTTTTTTTTTTTTTTTTTTTTTTTTTTTTTTTTTTTTTTTTTTTTTTTTTTAAACGCGTTTCTATCACCGAATTCAAGTTGCTGTTTACGGGAAAGGTGAAAATCTATCCATCATATCATGAGCATTGATTTTTTGATGGAAACATTCACTCAGATACTTCGTTAAGAGTGCCAATTTGTTGTATCAGGCCTAAAGGAGTTTTAAGGATTAAAAGAAAAACAAAATTGCTATCTGATTTCTCAGACTTCCACGGCCATCTTTGTTCATGATTAATTGACTTTCGGGTTTATCCCATGATATTAATGTGCCAACAAAATTCGCCTGTCTCCCATACATACAGGGTATCACAGACCGGATTGGGAAATTGTTAAAGCGGGTGGAGGTGCGAATAGTATATAAGGCTAACTGCAAACTTGGTCAGTCACTGACAAAGGTAAAAGACAAATTACACCCACACCAACTTATGGGTGTTTACGAAATCCCCTGCAGTTGTGGCAGTGTTTATATCGGCGAGACAGGTCGCACTGTGGCGGAGAGACTTAAAGAACATATCCGCCACTACAAATATAACAACAGTGACAAATCCGCCGTAGTCCGCCATGCTATTAATACCGGGCATGAAGTAAAATTTCAAGAAACGAGGCTACTGTGGAGAGAAGAACAGTGGTGGCCCCGACGGGTGAAAGAGGCAGCAGAAATTTAAAAAAAAAAAAAAAAAAAAAAACACCAACAACATCAACGAAGATAGCGGCCTCTTACTCTGCGATGCTTGGCGCTCGTTGCTATGCCAACATAAACAGTATCTCTGACGAAGGCTGGAGGATACCAGCCGAAGGCTTAGGTAAGGAAATAAACAACGCTGCAAAACCCGAAAGTCAATTAATCATGAAAATTGCTATCATTGACTTCATGACTTTACGATGGTCCCATATCTTTTTGAAAGTGTGGATTAAATAAGTTCCAAATTATAAGTTCAAAGCTTTAGGCACCTTTCATCAGAAAAATCAACGTTAACAAAAGGTTTGCTTTTTTTTTTTTTGTTGTAACTTACGGCTTTATGCCTCTTGGAAGTCGATGCGGTGGTGGGACTGGAGACAAGGAACAGAAAGTAATTCGGCCACGTCCTTTTGAAGGAAGCGTCTCTGCATTCATATGGAGTGATCTGGGTAAACATGGAAAACCCAAATCTGGATGCCCGGACGGCGATTCGAACCGGCTTCTTCCCGAATGCGAGGCCAGAGCGTTAACCGCTCACCCACCACGCTCGGTTTTTGTTTCATGTTATTCCTTTTGTTCACAGATTATCCCCCTTACCACCTTTCCATGTAATTCAAACTTCAGTTTCGTTGATGTTATGAGAAAAGATTCACTTTGTAAACAAGCCCTGCTATCGCAGATACCTCTAGCGGCCGTATTGCTTGTGTCTTTGACTAACGTCATCTCTAATATACTGAATGCCGCGTGGAAACGAATAGCCCTTAAAGCGGGGAACCAGTGTGACCTACACGATTACGCAGTGTCCCACGCCATGATCAGTGACCTTAGCGAATTTTGGTATGCCAAACGAAATACTTGAAGCCTAACGTTGCTATAACCAACATTTTTACATTTTCAGATGAATGAACCCACAGATATGACACGATCACAGATGCTTTTAGCTACATCCCTAACGCTATACCGAGCGTCGTGGGTGAACGGTTAAGGTTCTGGCCTCGCATTCGGGAGGACGTGGATTCAAATCCCAGTCCGGGCATCCAGATCTTGGTTTTTCCATGGTTTCCCCAGATCACTCCAGGTGAATGCCAGGATGCTTATTTCAAAAAGGCCATCGCCGAATTCCTTCCCGTTCCTTGTCCACAGTCCCATCCCACCCCTAATGACCATAGCCATCGACGAGGTAAATAATAAGTAAATGATAATAATAACGATATGTCATCTTGAAATCTCAACATCTGTTAGACCTCTCATTCGATAATATTGGTTTATTTATCGGAATGTTTGTTATTTATTCTTTTTAGAATGGTAAGTTGTCGTCACAGAGTCTATCTTGTCTCTTGTGCATACCCTTAAGTTGCGATCTTTTAAATTTTGGCAGATGGTTTCATCTATGTGCAATCATCGCTGTCGCACTGAGTAGAGATTATTTTTCCTCAGTGATAGAATCAATCATAACATCTTCCATTATTTGTCGTGAATCCGTTCAGGCCTGACAGCAATATATAGGAACGGTCAATTCCCGAAAGAGTTTCTGTTTGCTGTGAAAATCGCGATTTTGTGGACGTGATTATTCAGAAATTCTCTGCTCCAAGTATCGAACACGTTGAGATTTTGTTCTTGCTGTCGTTTTCCTATTCTGCTGAAGGGTTTCCATAGCGAAGGCTGTTAATGTTTTTGCTAATGATGTCAAGACTTATTTGTACTCTTCGTGGTTGTAATGGAGGAACAACGTGGTTCAGCATAAGCAGCTAGTTGGTGGGGGTAAGCTATATTGAGCCTGTATAATGCGCATTGTCTTGTATAGCAAATTATCTGCGATATTAGTATTACGGCTATGCACAATAATCTTCAACGGAGTATACTAATCCTATTGTTGAAACTAGTAGTGTAGAGGCAGAGGAACCCTATGTTGTGCCACAAAGCTATTACAGAATCTTAGAACTTGTTTTTTATTAAATGATAACGTTTTGTTATTTCTGTAGAATTTTTTCTCAAAATTCAGTTATAGTTTCTCGCCAGACAGCTATCCTACTACTAGTTTAAAACCGTCAAAAATGATGGAAATGTTTATTCTTTTAGAAAAGTTTATCATAGAAGTGAATGTACTAAAGCAAATAATGATTTAATTTACTTAACACTTTCTTCCCATTGTTTTCTCCAAAAGAGATTATTTTTTGAGCTAGTTCTAATAATTGCTGTAGAGAATAGAGCATAAATTATCTTCTATCCCCACTTTCTGCATTTAAACGTCGTCGTAAATAAACAAAGAAAAACAAGCAAATTTAAAAGAAATACATACCTTTCTTCATAATTGGTTTGCAATTTTAATTTAAAGGAAAACATATTAAACCATTACTCGTTGATATATTGATGACCTTAATTTGTATCTTCCTATAACAATGACAGTTATGGACAGAGAATTGAATGAAAACATCTTCGGATGTCTTCGGCCTGCCGAAGATGGCCGAGCAACATTTCACGTCACTGATATCATAAAGAAAATGGCCTTTTACTGTTATTGATCGTTACCAAAAGATCACAATCGTGAATATTTGCTGAAATCGAAAATAGTTTCTTTATGTTTATAGCTTCTATGAATTAGGATAAATATATATAAACAACGTGGCCAGTGCGAAGATTTCGCGAATCATACACAATGAATGATGAGATTGGTGGTTTGCAGTAGGATGAAAGAAGAATTGACTTATTTGTAGCAACTTTTTATTTGTCAACTGAACAGTACGTAGCAAAACACAAAAGATATAATAATTAGAAATATTTTCCTAACAGAAACAAATATATCCGAAAAATCCTTGCTCTAGAAAATACACACGGTTTATCACTATCTCCGTGATATTTGTGCTGCTATCTAGTGTTTATGAGATAACTCCTCGACGTCACCAAAGCATAACAGCTTGTTTCTGAACTATCGCATACCACCGACTATGATTTTTCATAATTTTGCAATTTACGAGTTGAATTTCGAAAAAATCCTGTTTTAATTAATGATTTCACCAAAGCGGAGAACTTAATCTTTAGAATGATATCTCGCTTATCTATTTTCGTTGAGTATGAAGGGAGAAACTCGGCTGGTCGCAAAAGAAAAAACTTTTAAAAATAACATATACATGATTTGAAATCCTACCTTCTTTTTCTATAATGGCAGCACAGCATTTAAAATGTAGTGCTATAGAAGGATACTGCAAATTAAGTGCACAGATAAATACGAAACTGACAATTATTTTTTTAAATGATTGGTGAGGAAAGGCAGTAATTTTGCGGAAGAGTCTCACAGAAAGACGATACAAGATGATGGATCACATTTAAAGACTTGCGGGTTTGGTTAATTTGTTAATGGATGGAACAGTCGAAAGGAAGAACTGTAGAGGACGACAGAGATTAGAATATATGAAGCAGATAATTAAGGATGTGGAATGATACGGCTATGTTTGAGATGAAGAGCTTAACACAAGATATTAAGGAATGGCAGATTGCATCAAACCAGTCGAGAGACTGATGACAGCAAAACAAAATCACTTGTAGGTACTGTGCTAGAAATGCCAACACAGCTTATGTAATGCTCGTGTGTACCTGGTTGAGGTGAATGCCCGTTGCTATGCAGGAGTTGATTCCGGAAACTCGAACTCGTGCACCATTATTTTCCCCCGGGCGGGGGGGATGTTTGATGATGAGAGCGGACTGCTGTGGAGATGTCGATAGTTCTCTCTCATAGCAGCCACCTGCAGCTGACAGATGAATACACGCTGTCCACTGCTGTCGGGTTAACACGCTGCCGGCTCCTCTCCGACAGACAGGTTCGAGGCTGTCCCCCGAAAACAAGCTTCACAAAAACAACCGATCAATAACCGGTCACTTGGCGTGCAGTGAACTTCCAGAAATCGCATTAACACGTTCGTATAACCCAGTGTTATGCCTCGTATTGATGTCGATTGAAATGAAGTAATTCCTTAACTGAGTGCCTTAACAGTGCTAAACAAATATTAGTTGCTGGAAAAAAATTGCGCATTTAGATCATCACTCGGGGTACTTTGCCAAGTACCGTGTTCTTAAAAAAAATATTATATTATTGCCTACCTCATTACTGATTAAATTATTCATCCTACTAAATACCGATAAAGATAATTGTCATTAAGAATGAACCTAACCAAATTAAAATTTTCTACACTAAAAATTAGTTTACGTGAATTAATGAAAAATGGAATGGCCTGCTAAGCACACCTTGCAAGAATTAATTCAGAATTAATGGTATGCTAAACACTCAGTTTCCAGGAGAGGTGAATATCGCTGATGCCACCGGAAAAGAAGTTCGTTGGGATCTAAAACATGTAAGTAAAGAAGGGAGATGTAATAAACAAACAGATACACAGAATGAATAACTAAAGATTAACCAAACAAATATTTACTTAATCAACAGCTACAAATCCAAACTCACGTGGTTCCATGAAATAGAAAAAGATATGTAAAATGCTTAAATTTGACAGAACACATTTTAGAGAGGAAAAGCAGGTGTTCAAGAAAGAAGGGGAAAATCAACCAGTGGAAGAGTATGGTCACAGGTAGAGAAGAAAAGGCACTCGCAAAGGAAGAAAGTAATTTGCGTACAAAGAAGACTGAATGCAACTAAGCATAAAAAAGTTGATTTATCGTACAGTCCAAAAGGAATTCGAAACAAACAAACCAACAATTTTTTTTAATGGAAGCTGCGAAGGAAACAGGCCTATACGCAAAAGGAAATCAAGGTCAACGAAAAGTGTATTCTCGGAAGAATAAAAAACACGCGGATAAGTCAAAGAAAATGGTGCAGAAAAATTCTGAAGTGAAGGAAAAGGTATAATCAAATTCTTAAATGAACATGATATCAATAGAACCGTTTATTTTCGACAAATAAAATTCCAAAAAGGGAATGGAAATAATATTAAAGTCATTTTTCAAAACAGTGGAAACAAACAAATTCTTTTCAACTAACTTTCTAATTTAATACTTTGAAAAAATCAACGTAGTTTTAATATTCTTTCATGATTTCAAAATTTCAAAATTTAAACGAGCAATAAGACCATGTTTTCATCATCTATGAATCGTACCGATATTACAGGAAGCATAGGTTGAAAATTAAGCAATATCCACACAATGTTAGCTTATATGTTACAGTAGTTGCTTATCTAGCCCCAGAGTTGGGTGTCATATTGTAGTAGGAAGGTCCTTGTGTGGAAATACATTATAGTTATCATTTATAAAGTGATGACGAACAAAAGAGATTTTAATTTTGATTTTATTAGTGAATGCAAATATGGATTTTGCAAGAATCTCCATGACATTTGGAACAGGGAAACGGTCACCATATATCATTTACTTAGTATTATTGGCAATTACAAATCTGTGCGAATTTAGCGTTAATATAATAAGGCACAATCACAAAACAACGCTCAGAGCTACAATTAGCCGTCATGAGCAAGCAATTTACTTTGGAATCTATCTCAAAATTAATATGCAAGGGTGCCACAAATGAAAAATATGATATCCGAAAACAATTATAATATTTCTGGCAAGTTGTGACACTAGCTCAGTGGGGTTTTCAGCTACAAAGTTAGAACTTGGATCTTTCCTCTCAAGGGCGCTTAAGGGTTCAGTTTCACGGAATGCACAATCAGATAGCTTGGTCGTAATACTTTACCATTCTAGTTCTGCGTTGATCGAAGATGGAACACGGTACGGGAGCCCTGTCATAGAAGGAGGCTACAGTCACGCCCGTTCTGCTAATGCCCACGCTTGCATTACTGACTGTGTCGCCGTGCGAATGCCGCTCTAGCAGTTGGCTTGATTGCAAGTCGGCAGCATCTGACTTCCACACGGACCACAGCAGCAGTCAGCGAGAAAAGCCAGCCACCGGAGTCCGCAACAGAATCGAATAGAATGAATCTCGTCTCTCTTCCATTTCAGAAGTAAACTTTGGCCCCGCCCTTGCTGTCTCGGAGATCATGTTTAATAGAAAATTCCCAGAATTTAAGTTATGTGCTCACTGGGATTGGGTCATAGGTTGGCCCCCTGATGTCTCGTGATATCGTGGATATCTTATTCGCTAGACGTGGGGATCATAGCGGTTGGAAAGATCCCGCTAATTTTAGGGACGACGCTATGTCTTCGGCGGCTCGGGTTCTCCTGCGTTACGTGCCGTGACCGCTGCTTCAAGGTCACAGGATGTGTCCTATGGCAAAACCCTTCACCCTTTGTTAGCAGTCGGCACCCTGTCGCCCGTGGCTAACGGTTTCCTCCAAGTCAGTGACCCTCAGGAAAACTGCGATTCTCTTCAACCCTGCACAGCTCAATAATTGTTTAATATTTGTTGCTCCAAGATACAGTTAATATTCACTATTAGTATCACAGTCCTCACATTGAATCTTCTGTACTTTAGAAGGAAATTATCTAAAAATATGAGTAGGTGATCGCCGAAGCTTTATGAAAATCAATCTAACATTATTATTTATAATAATAAAAATGCGCCTTAGAACGTAGCGAAAAGCGTCACATTATAAGGTCAGTCAGAGAAAAGTGTATTTAAGGCACCCAATTTTTTCACCTTTTGCCAAAAACAGTTTTAAACATAGCTACCGTATCGTACTGTGTGATAATGTATTATGTATTCCTTTGTAAAAAAAACTAAGTAACTTTGTACGAAGCCGTTTCCTTTATATGAAAGGCTTTGTAAACACACTCCGTTTGTAATAAGGACAGTTTCATTTCCTCTGATAACACGAGTTTCACTTACAGGGCTTCAGTCATCAGGTAAAACACCCAACCACTTCGACAATGTCAAGTTAGCAACCGAATCCAGACATTCTCTTGGAAGGTCACAGATATTTCTGGACGTATTGGATGGGAAATTCTTATCTTCAACTTTTTGCCATATGTGTTAGCTAATGGAAAGCCTCTGACTAAGTATTAGCTAAATTGGCCCATCTATAATTCATGGCCAAACATTTACTTTGAAGAATGTTTTCCTTGATGGAAACTGTTTTTCACTTCACAAGTTATTTGAATATATATATACAATATATAGTAAAGTTCCACAGTCCAGTAGGATGTGGAGTAGTCTACTAGCTATAAGTTAGAATTAGTATGTTTGGTTGTTGAGTTCTGTGGCAGAGAGATTCTCATCGAGAACCATGTCCATTCATTTTTAATGTCGGTGGCAAAACGGAATTTGTGACTATCAATAAGTATCTGGAAGTAATTACTTCCAATTGACTGAGGTCGGTGTCAACATAATTGTGACGTTTGAGACTATTTCATTTTTACCAATTAAAGCGTAAAAGACGATTTATTTTCTTTGTGACTAATCAGTAACCATATTTTCTTCATTTTAAATTGAATAGTAATTAACTAGATTCTTTTAGAGAAATGAACATGTTAGCGACGGGTAAGAGCTCTTGTCCATAACACGCTGTTACATCTTTTGAATGTAAATGTTGAAATATATTACTTCGTGGTGTTCTTCGTGAACTTATATATTAATTAACTACTAATTAACCACTCCAGAGGTAGATAAATTGGATAAATAGTTAAGATCATAAATAGTAACTTTAGTATTAAACTTTTTCAAGGTCAGAGAAAGTCTAACCAGACCGAAGGAAGTGTAGAAGGATCACTGGTTGGTAAAACAGTTTATGAGAAGATAAAGGATTTAGAAGATGTAATTAATAAGACGATTCAATTCTGGTGGGATTTGTATATCATTATGTATTGAATATGCAAACAAATAAGACCGAGGGCAAGGAAGAAGGAACAATATAAATGATTTACGATGCTTACGTTTTGAATAGAATAATACATATTGTTTTCTTTTTATGAAAATCAATAAACCTTATGTGTTGATCTTAGAGAAGTAATTTTACTTTAGTTAAAGACAATATATTTCCAGCAGTGGTATTGTGTATAGAGAAATGTAAAAAGCCTACAGTACTAACCCGACACCGGAAATTTGAAAGTATAATTATTTTTACAATAAATAAGTAAGGAATTGGATCATTACAACGTCTAAGAATGAAGAGGCTGCTGTCTTGAAGATATGCTTCTGCTGCCGGAAACTTGTTCAGATATCGTTAAAATTGTGCGCGCCTCGTTCCCCCTTTAGCCGAGCTCGCAGCCAGGCGCTCTTTGTGACAAACGATAACAGTGATGGCCGACAAAGAGACGTTACCCACATAATTAAGGAATACCCAGCGCTTTGCCTCGGATTAAATTTTTCGCCATTAACGGACTGCGGAGGGGGACAAGCCTATTGCCGTGGTAGTAACGTTACTCGCAGTAAATTACTTCAGCAATAATTTTTTGATAACGTAATCTCACACAGTTCGCTTAGCGGTACAGAAAAACTTTCGCTGAATACATTACACTGTGAAACAAGATTAATTTTTATGTTGGCGGATTTCGTGACAAAGGTAAATTCTGTGAATCGAGAACTGGTATCGAATCCCGTAGTCGATTTATGCTCACGGCCTTCACCGAAAATTGCATGTTAATTAAAAGGGTTACTATCTAAATTTTTTTGGGTTTTATTCATATCTGTCCAATAATTGTCTCAGTGCGTTCGCACACTGAACAGGTATGGCCAGGGGGGGGGGGGGTGTAAGCGGCTCAATTGTACCCCGGTCCTGCCCCGGCTGATGGGGGTCCCTGATTATCGGCTGTAGATTCCTCCAATTGTTGCCGGTCAGTTGCAGAACACAATAAGTTACACGTTTGGCAGACGGATAGAGGAACAGACTTCCGTTCTCTAGGTTAAGTACGCTGGATCTAACAAACCCGATTTGAATTCGGACAGGGCACAAATTCTTTCCACTCTCTCATGATTGACACTGGTGAGCTGGATGCAACAGGAGGACGATGAAATTGGTACATAATTGGATTTAGCTATAGACGGACTTACTAAATTGCAGAACGCAACACTTGTTAATTCATGGATATTTACAATGTATTGGACATTAGTATTCTATCGTTAACAGTCAATTCAAGTACGAAGCGATGTTGCCTCATAGATTCCTGAGCCTAGATAGAACTACAACGGTCTTGGTTGATTCTTTGCCAGTTAACTGCAGCTACCCTGCGTATGACTTTGTCCTGTCGGGCTGGTTTATATATTTTATTTTATTTTAAAAAAATTGGCATTTGGCTACGAGGCCATTCAGCCAGCACTATGTAATTTTGTAGTTTGCAAGTATGTATTGGATCGCTCAATGTATTATACATTCTCCATGGTATAGACGACACAAGACAAAGACAACACTTAATTAAAAGCACCCATGCCCGAGGCCGGACTCGAACCGGCGACCCCTTCAACGCGCGGCCAGCACGCTAACCCCTACGCTGCCGGGGTCGGCTATCGGGCTGGTTGTCTTCTTCTTGATCTCTTATTTTCTCTTCGACTCCACTTAAACACCATTTCTGTGTATTTTTCTCCGAGCTACATACCCTCCTCAATTCAACATTTCAGGTGCTTGTTCATCCATGAAAAGGCAGTTAGATGACCACAGAGCAGTGACAGTACACGTTATTTATTTCATTAGTAGTATAATATTAGGACAAAGAAACTTTACACTTGGTCAATGCCTGAGAACAGTACAATCAGTAATATTAGCACAAATAAACCCTACTCTCGTCAGTGCCTGAGAGCAATACAGTCAGCAGTTTCTTACAGTCGATCCCCGTCTCGCGGACTCGAAAAATACCTATCCATGACAACCGCCTCTCACTCCCTGTCTTCTCTCGCCAGCGGTCCCAGCCCATCCCTCCTCCTAGGTCAGGCATTCTCCACATACCAAGCATGACGCTTTTAGACCAGTCGTCCATCATGATGTTAAAGAGCTTAGTTGCAATAACGGTCATTAATTGATTGAAACGCTTCTCTTCGTCCTTCGTAAAGGGAGAATTTTCAAGCACCTTTTTAATATCTCCACACTCATATCTCCAAACATCTTTTCTAATTAAATGCGATGTCTACGTATTGCGCTCACCTCAGTAGGTCGGCAATCTCCGGCGAGTCTCGATAATACCCGAAGTGTCAGTAGCACTGACTGCCACCACAGCGCTGTTCGGCTAACCGGAAATTTCAAACAAATAATTGCATTTTATTTTATTTGCACGAATATTGCTAAAAGGAAGTGTAAATTTGACATAAATAATAGAATTTAATTGTTAAAACAAATTATAACTACGATGCCTGATAAAATTCAATTGTGTGTTGTAAAGCATAGATAATAATTCTAACGCGAGGCAGAGAAATAAGACAATTATAATGCGACATTCGTTTGAATCTACATGTTGTTATTTGATTATTTACGACGGTTAAATCTATAAATTCACGTAATTCATTTAAGGATCTGTTCTCTATAGCATGTAGCAATATTACATATCACGTCGCGACATAACCTAAAGATTTTTTTTAATAAAAGATGAGCTACGTGAAGTTTATAATTTTATACGAAACCTATATAACATCTTTATCCCTTTTTTTTTTGAAATTATACTTTCCTTAGAAAATTTTTCATAGCACTAAAACTTTACGGGGTTTCTGGAAGTAATTGCAGTTAATACTGCCATTTAGTTACCTTTTAATAACCAATATACCAACTTGCATATTATTTCTCTCTCTATTCAGTTTGTCCATTCCTTTTCTATCATACTGAACACTACTCGAATATTGAATCAATTACTGTGTAATGCTACTTATTCTAATTATATATCTATACAGGGTGCCCAGAAAAGGACTCCCTGATTTCAAAATTAAATATCTCGAAAACAAAGATCGATAGAGGAATGCAGTAAACGGTATGTTTATCGTGACAGCTGTAAGAAGTGTATACAGCAGTTTGAAATAATAGTTACAAAAGCTGCTAACAGATGGTGCTGTAATCGCCATACGTAATGCCTAAATAGTGATCCGAAGCTCAGGGCGATCAGTACCACCATTGAAACGTGCCAATGGTGAACATTTTGAAAACATTGTGATGTGATTGTTTGCAAAGATTGTTTTCATACGATTATTTCACTTATGTATGCTGATATGAGCGTACAGCGCCATCTGTTAGCAGCTTTTGTAACTATTATTTCACACTGCTGTATACACTTCTTACAGCTGTCACGATAAACATACCGTTTACTGCATTCCTCTATCGATCTTTGTTTTCGAGATATTTAATTTTGAAATCAGGGAGTCCTTTTCTGGACACCCTGTATATATATATATTTCTTGATACACTTATATTGACAACAACTGCAAATATCAGTGGTTGGAAACGCCTCCAACGCATTCCACCCTTTCATCATGGTTCCTCCATGGAATCTCTCTGACCTGATCTTTTGTCTATGCATATAGCTCTACGATGTCTTTGTCATATCTCATCTATTACTCGTTCCTCCTTGCCACCTATAGAACTCAGAACACTAATATTACTAAAAATATTTACAAAAAATTACTTAAAATTATATTCACATTATAAATATTATTTGTTGATGTATGTCCGTTATAGTACAAAAACGATTTGCAGAAATAATAATTATAAAAAATGTCAGGAAGAAATGCGTTTATCATTTTCTTGCTGCGATTCTACTTGAATCATTTTGTACTCTGTTATCCTCTCGTTGCATACTGTGGAAGAAATAAAAACCGAAGGCCAGAGGGGAATTTTATTTTGCAGAAAGGTATCGTGCTTCTTTTATGACGATTAATGAGGTGTTTATTAGTACGCACTATAAAAATTTGTCACTTGCCACGAACGCTGCGGGCTATTCTTTAATTCATTAATAAACTTAAAAAAAACCTAACACAGTCCACAACCCGAACGTTGGTTGGATCCTCCCGAAGGAGACATACTAAGTCATTGTGTCAGAGGCAGGACGGCCAGTTCCTTTCCTCTGGGACCTACTGATTAGCGTAGAATCCGAACCACGGAGCGTCCTGGCGAGGCACATATGATCAGTCAACTCTTAAAAATTTCTGCGCGTAACTGGATTCGAACCCGGGACCAGAGCAGTGAACTTTTTTTAAAGCAAGTGCCTTAACCACTAAGCTACCATACCACCCATTGAAAACTATTACCACTGTAATACTCGTAGCCGCAATATTTTTGTGTTGTAGGGTGTATCACTTCTAGAGCTTGTGTGAGTGACGATCCATGTAGCGCTTGTCATCGTGCTGGTGTGTGCTTCGCAGGTGAAGGCGAGCAGCTGGGGATGGACACCGGCAAGAGCGTTAACGGGTGTCCCCCGGGCGCCACAGCCGCCGGGGCCGCTGTTGCGGCTGCGGCGGCGCCAGGGGCGTCCAGACGCTCCTCGGAGGGAGAGCAGCGCCGCATGGTGGACATAACCCGCGACAAGCCCATCAAGGTCACCGTCAGGGTCGTCGTGCCCGTCAGGGATCATCCCAAGGTCAGTGGTCAAAACATCCCAAGCACAACAGCAACAACAGTGACTCCTTAGTGTTCACTCGTACAACATTCTTGCTGCCAACAGAAAGTTCTGTCCTCAATAGACTAAATATTTTTCAGTAAATCAGACAAATACGTGATTAGGCAACGTTTGTCTTAAAAATACGTATATCCCGGTATTTGACGAAAAATTGGACTTGTAAATAACCTTGTTTTTGATTTTTCTTAAGAGTCCTTATAGCGTATGGCGCTGTCATAAATTAAACACTAAAATTGACTACGTGGATACCACCAGAGATTCCATTTGAAGTAAGATTTGAACCCTCTTTAGAAGAATGTATTTGGTTTCATATTATTTTAACCAAACTACCAGTCGTAGCATATTTCTGTTTCTAGAAAAAATTCTGGAATTGAGTTCAATTTTTCTTTCCCTTAACAACTATTAATTTCCGTTACTACTACTAAAAGATTCTGCAATTTTTTAGAAAAAAGGATTACATGGTTATTTGCTGAAATGAGTACTAACCACAAGGCGCTTATTGACGAACTAATTAATTATTGTGTCAATTAACTTATAAATCAAATATTTTCATTTAAATAGTTGAAGTCAATTATTTTTTTCTATCCAAATTAGGAATGTACGAGCAATGAAAAATTTGGAATTCTCTTTAATTCCAGTCACTGTACTGCAGGATGTTTTTGCATAATATGACAAGAAGTTTTTCGATTGTTATTCTTAGAATTATTCTGGTTAAATACACTATCTAATGATACTGCTTCATTATCTTAGCTTCAGGTCAAGTATTTTATTAACGTTCCAGTTCAGCTGGATGATTCCTGAATGTACAGCGATTCTAGTAGTCTGAAAAATAAGCAGAGTAGCGAAAATGTCAAATCTGATTGCATAAACAAACATCCTACAAAATCATTTCTTGGAAAACTAAGACAAGTCTCGCTTTTGTGCGAAGAAAGAAAATTATGAGATCTTTTTCTGAGCCAATCCTACACTTTACTATGCGTATGCATTTCACTTTCTGAAACAGAATGGTTTCTCTCCTCGATATAGAACGTTTATTTAGAGTAAAACAAAAATCCCGGAACATGTATGCCATGTTTTAATAAACCTGCTTTATGAAACTTACAAATACACAATAGCCAATATTTTCCTCGAACACCTTTCCATCGAAAGACCGAATAAATTGAGGTACAAATATGGCGCCAATCGCTTCGATAAAATGGTAGGCAGTGCCACTGTTGACTCTACTTGGTGGTGCTCGAATATATATACATATACAGCGAAATTCGCAGTCTGAATCCAACAGTCATTTTAAAAATGTTTTGTTTCATAATTTGTTTGCCTTGATCCCACGTCGTGCATATTACATTTTTTTAAAAGAGGTTTAGTGGCAATGTTTGAGTGTTATTAAATATCTTCGTGTAACACTCAGTAAAATATTAATACTTCGCGAGAAAATTTAGTATTTCCATTGCCAAGGAAGCTGGATATGATTTTTCAAATATAGCAATTCACATTTCTTCTACAAAATCTTCACTATAACCAGTTGTGCGTTTATGTGGAAATTCCGTTCAAATATTCATTGAATCTTTAGCTACAAACCTTACAATTCATAACAGATTTTTTTTAATAACAAATTTCATTCATCCCAGGTAAAGCCTGGGAGGCGGGCTGCTGGAGGATCTCAATGATCCTTTTCAGTCGACTAACCTAAAGGGAGAGGGGGGGACGGAAGTCGGCCGTGGCCTTGTAGGGAACTATCCCAGCATTCGCCTAAATTGACTGGGGAAAACCACGGAAAACCCCAGTCAGGATGGCCGAAACGGGTTTAATCCCGGTCCTCCCGAATGATAGGTAAGACGGCGAATTCGCCGTCTTACTATCTCGGTGATTTTGTAATTAACAACAGCCCATATATAAAAACTCAGGGGTTCTTCTCCTGAATGAGGTTCTTAAAAAGAAAATCCACTTGGCATGGTTCTTAACGGTGGTTCAATTGATCTATGTTCTATGTTAAACAAATTCGGAATAGTCACTGATATAAACACAAATAGAGGAAAATAGAAACAGTACACATGATAAACAAAGTTTACCATCTACTACTGTGTTACCACCAGAGATAAGGTAAAGACGAGGCCTTTCCTGAAGGAAGGTTGTGTTTGATTTTCTGTGGTCGGTGTGCCTAACATCCTAAAGGCACCTGCGAAGTTCATTAAGACGGTGGACGATGTTGTATCGCGAGGAAACTTAGGCTTGTCGGGGTATGTACAGGCGGTAGCCGCAACGCTCCTGGAAGTTCCGCGGCTGCCCTCGGGGTATCACGCTTGGGCTGAGTTTACGGCCTCGGAAAATGTTTGCAGTGCTTACAAGATTCCGCAGGCCCAACCACAGCTGCGTGAAGCCTTGGCATTTCAAAGTGTAGGGTGTTTGACAATGGTTTCTATACGAGGTTTGTTAGATAAGTAATGATATTGGCAAATCTGATTGTTGATCCCTTCCACATCCTCAGTCTGAGTTACAACTCCATACAGTTAACATATTAGTTTTGACAGCACCATTAATAAAGTTGTGTTTTCATTGTGCGTCACAGAAATGGAGCATCGGAATTTAGAGCAACGTTGTGCGATAAAGTTTTGTGTTAAACTTGGTGAATCCGCGAGTGTGACTTTTGTAAAGTTGAAACAGGCCTATGGGGGACAGTGCTTATCGAGAGCACAAGTTTTCCGCTGGCACAAATCATTTTTGGAAGGCCGAGAACACGTTGAAGATGAACCTCGCTCAGGGAGACCTTCAACTTCAAAAACTGACGAAAACATTAATCGTGTGAGGGCTCTTGTGAGATCAGACCGTCGTTTAACAATAAGGATGATCAGTGTCCTTGAAAAGTTGAGGAAAAGAGTGATCCGTGTGAGACTAGAAATTGCAGACAAGTGGATGCTTCATCATGACAATGCTCCGTGTCACACGGCCATTTTCATCCGTGAATTTTTGACCTCGAAATGCATTACTGTTGTTCCTCAACCCCCCTATTCACCTGATTTAAGTCCTTGTGACTTTTTCCTCTTCCCGAAATTGAAACATGTCCTAAAAGGACGTCATTTTGGAACTCTAGAGAACATTCAAAAGACTGTGACCGACCAGTTAAAAGCCATACCAATTGAAGACTTCCAGCGCTGCTACCAAGAGTGGGAATCACGACTCCGCCGATGTATAGCTGCCCAAGGGAACTACTTTGAAGGGGATAACATTGTTGTTTGAAAATAATAAAAACTTTGGTTAGTATGAAATCAGTCTCATTACTTTTCTAACACACCTCGTATGCTGCTTAGACTTGTGTTTACGTAATTAAAATTTGCCGTTGAGAATAAGATGATTAAGGAACGAAATGAATGCCACAAAAAAGAACAAATAATAGGTGATATTATTAACTAATTGAGTACTAACAATTTTAATTTTACTTTAAGGTTTCCGGCCACTGGCGTACGTTACATTCTTCTCAGACATATCAGAGTTTCTCCTATTTTTCATCCAGTATCTCTAGATTTTTAAGTCGTAATAGACGTGAGTTCGCCGTTCAATTCTGACGAAGTTCCTTAAATAGGTGTGAAAATGATCGTAGCCTTTTGTGATCTTTTAGTGATATTTAAGAAGTAATCTCAACTGGTGTTACTGTAGGATAGTGTAACTTACAAGTATCCATGTTTTACTTCCATAAAGAAATGTTGAAATAACCGTCGTCTTACAGATTTTGTTTGGATTATCTTCTGGTATTATCTCTTTTTAGTGCTATGAACGTACCTGCTTTTATATAAATAATGTTCTCGGGTGACTAGCCGAGTTATAGGAGTGTTATAATTACACAATATTTCGGCGCTCTCAATCGTTGGCGCCATCACCCGAGAACATTATTTATATTCTCAACGCCGAGAAAGACTACGTACCTGCTTTTATTCATCTTAAAGGTAAAAACTTTAATTGCACCTTATGTGATATCATAGCTCAAACGGCAACACAATATTTCGGCGCTCTCAACCGTTGGCGCCATCACCCGAGAACATTATTTATATTCTCAACGCCGAGAAAGACTACGTACCTGCTTTTATTCATCTTAAAGGTAAAAACTTTAATTGCACCTTATGTGATATCATAGCTCAAACGGCAAAAATGAGGGATATTTGGCTTTCTTTTCAATGTAGAAATCCTGAGCGTGAAGCTTGCTCTCAAGTCGGGAGTATTACACTCTTCTCGCAGTCGATCTTTCAATTATTTTATATAAATTGATTACTAACGAGAAGATAATTATATTTAGTTTTATATATCTTCTTACTTATATCGTTTTCTGTTATGCCACGTTATGTAAAATGTTCACATCATTACTTGTATATTCAACAAATAAACATTAAATTAAATTGAGCAGAGTGGTTATGTAAACTATAAATTTCGATTTTCATTAACCCTTTGAGTAGGTGTAACGTTAACTCGTCTATACACAATAAATAAATTATATTAAAGTTACAAAATACTTTTATTTTGACCTTTCTTTTATGCAATAGTTATGGACATTATCTCAATCTTCATTATCAGGCTCATGCTATGACCAGATAGATTATTAATATAAAACATGTGAGAGAAGTGTAAAATAATAGCTGTAGCAAAGCAAAGAAGCAAATGCTGGAACGATCACGCTGAAATTACAATAGTGTTTTTTTTTTTTTTTTTTTTTTTTTTCATCGAACATAACTGTTGAAGTTCTGACGTAGCGGCTGGATCCATTTAAAATATACCTCTGGTATCCCATCCTGTCTCAGTGCGTACCAGATTACATCACAAAGTATCCTATCGAAGGCCTTTTCAAGATCCAAAAAAGCTATGTGGAGTAGTTTTCTCTTATACCATCGGACGACACCGCGCACCAACATCATCGGCTACTCATCAGTTTCAAGATTTGCTTCGAACTGTACAAGACTACTTTTGCATCAGTTACAAGCATAGGATCACCGCAACGAATTAACCAATAATCAATCTGCGTACTCGTTACACCGCTGCTAAAGGCAATGAGGTGCGATGGTCGTTTTCTCAAAAAGGAGTTAACAATAGCTAAGTCCAATACCTCAGCACGTCTTAGGATTCTTTTCCCATTCACATTTCTCTCTCCAAAACCCTGCCGGCCATGTAACTACTCTATCAAATTCGTTTCTATTCCTTACGACACATATTGCCACAACTGAAGAGTCAACAGATTGTAGGTAGGTTTCAAAATTATTCCAGAATTCCTTCTTTAGATCATCCACATATCTGGTTTGCGGAGCATAGCAGAAAACTATGCAAAAGGGTTCAGTACAACAAGCGATCCTGATAGAGGTCAATTCGTATTCACGGCGATGGATCCGTCGTTCCTGTCTGCAGTCTTTCCGTGATACAACAACTTGTGTTTTGAGCAAGTCCATTAGGTTTCTTAGATGCGGGAAATATCTACTCACCTGGTCTTTAATGAATCAGCGAGCTCTCGGCTTAATGGTACCCATTATCATCTGTTGGACTCGCTTCTTCAGCTCACGCCGTCTTTGAGTGGGTAGTCCTAGCCTATTTTTCACATTAATCGGGTGATACTGGTGCGCTTCGCTTAAAGCGAGAGACGCCCTAGTTGTTGCTATAATATTTTCTTGGTCCATCATGATGCAAAGTTTAAATTTCGGCTGACTTGAGGCTGAGTCTGGCGTCTAGCATTTTAGAGCTACAGCCAGCATTTAATTAGGCCGCCCCTAGCAAGGGATACAGACGCCATTTGTAGCCGACCGCTCCTAATCAGACGCAACGTTAGTACTAGTTTTGGCCGTAGCCTGGCCCAGGTATTTTATTTCCCCGGTTCCACCCATATCTAGGAGGCATTCCCCAATTCACCATCGGCCATGTAGGGAGACGCCCGAGGCGGGGACTAGGATCCACTCACGGATTTATAAATGGAGAGATAACTTAAGAAAAAGAGTAGGTCAAAAATTACATTACCAGTTATGGGACAGAGAAACAGCATATAATAACGATAATGGAAATAATGCTTTTGTTATCTCCATCATCTATTCTACATAATACGAGTAAAACTGTACAAAAGTTTTGTCTGTACATAAAATTTATTAAAAAAATTATTTCAATATACAGATGGAAGAGATGCCAAACAATAAAATTTGGAATCTGTCCGTCCGTGTGATTATCAAACAAAACCAAAGAAAGGATTTTAACAAAACTGCACAGAGTGATAGCTACTGTCATGGGATATCATACCATACTTTTTTTATCCAGTCAAGATACAAATTTCTCGACGATGAAGGGTTCAAAATTGTATGTTTTGATTTTTCTTTCTGATTACGAGTCATAGAAATAAAAATCAATGAATTTCAACGAAACTTCAAATATTGATAACTTATGTCAACAGTTGATGTGTAGGAAACTTTGCTTTATCTAGATCGGAAATTTAGTTCTCGATGTTACAGAGGACTGAACAGTAAATTTTTTAATTTTTGAGTGTGAATACGCCCGGATCGAGTAAATAACAGCATTTGCAACGAAAATATATATATGTTACACTGAGAAGTATAAAATAAAATTTAAGAAAGAGTTCGCTAATTTAATTGTTCCATTAAAGACATCATTAATCTATCTGCCGCAATCTTTTCGCAGTCAAAATTTTTACTAAGATTGAATAGCAAGATTATCTTATATAAGTAGCGGTATTGTTATGTAGGGGGTAAGACTTATCCAATGCGTCTATGATGACCCATGCTGTTTATGGGGGAGGATTCTTACATTGCGGACGGGCCAACCCCTGCGCCTTGGACCACCTTTGAGTCATCCAGATATCAATTTTCCATGGTATCGTTCTGGCCTCGCATTCGGGAGGACGGCGGTTCGAATCTCCGTCCGGGCATGCAGATTTGGGTTTTCCATGGTTTCCCAAATCACTCCAGGCAAATGCCGGGATGCTTCCTTCAAAAGGCCATGGCCGAATTCCTCCCCATTCCTTGCCCCCCATCCTTTCCCGTCTCTAAATACCTCGCTGTTAGAGAGACGTTAAGCAGATAAATAAATAATAATAAATTCCATGGTTTCCCGACATCACTTCAGCCGAATGCCCAGACAGTTCCTTTAATGTCCTTGGCCGAAGCCCTTCCCGTTTTTTTTTTTCAATCCACTTCCTTTATGGCGGAGAGACTATCTGATGCCTGCACTTTGGCTAGCCTGGAACATAAAAACATACAGCTGTGCTAAACCAGCAAAAAGTAATTGGAATATTGGAAGGATGACAAGTCCATGTTGAAAGTAGTGCTGGAATACGCGCCGGCACGACTGTCCATAGTAACTTAAATTCTACGGGCCACAGTAAATGATTTTCAGTAAACTTATAATTTTTATTGATTTTTACCTTTACTGCGATTGTATCCATTGTCAAAATTTATCGATGAAGAATCACGGCGTTTGTAAGCATGTAGTTGTTCTCGTCTTACATTCCAATTAATTGATAATTATCCCTGATACTGACTAATCCCAAAAAATTCCTATTCATACGACTGTCCCTTCTGCTAGTAAAATAGCTAATATTACATGTTGTACAATGTGATCAACCATCCTGTCACTTCATTCTACGAAACTCTTTACTCACGTATTATTTTCAAAACAGGTCAATTTCGTATAGTATCTCTCTAAGTAATTTAAGTTCTTCCATTCTGTTTGTCTATATTTAGATATTGTAAAAGTTTGAACCTCACTGTGTAAAGTTCTGTACTCCGCACATACAGTTTCAAAGAGTTTGAAAGGAAGAGATTATTTTCTAAAAGTTTTTTTACACGTTTCTAGAGCTTGCTATCATTTCTACCATGAACATTGTGTTATTCTGTGTTGTATTTGATCAAAACTCTTCACCAAGAATTTTTTTCCCATATCATTTAGTAAGTTATCACTATCCTAAATCTTCTCTGTTAACAGAAGAATGTCTTCAACTAATTGAAGCATACTTATTAATTTTCCTTGAACACTTACGGCACATTCATTTTTATAAATTTTCAACTTCTTTGATTGTACTCTGTACAAACAATTTCAAAATTAGTGGGGATTTTAGCTAACGTTTATTTCAAGTGATTTTCTGCTTTTGTAACAGCTATTTGATTCTTATCCACATTATTCTTCTATAACGACGTGATTTCCTTAAATATCGGAACACTTAGCCTCATATTTCAATAAATAATGTCCTAGCTTCTCGAACTCTTTGTAAGGTACACAGTCCTTACAGAAAATTATGATTTGTGTTGTAAATATTTCTGAAATCTAGTGAGGTCTCTTCTCACTCTAACTAATTTTTAATTTAATTTAAAGGTCAAAAATACCAATAAAGACAGTGCGGAACATGTTTGAAAATGAAGAGAGGAGGCGAAAAAGATATGGGTTTGAAAAAAGCATTAACTGACAATGAATTTAATAATAGAGGAAGTTTCGAAGAAGATAGTTTTAATGAAGTTATATTTGACAAGTATAAATGTTAAATGTAAAGTATACAGCCCGAGGGAGTTATGAAAGGTAATTGATGTATAGTTTGTAAAATAATGTGTAATAGGAGGAAAGAATGTACCATGAAAATAAGTACCATGAAGATAAGTATTAAATGTATATTATCTTGTTAATATGAATTGCAGTAGTAAATCGTATGTTTAATGATCTAAGGAAACTGAACGAATTACAGCAGAAAATAAATGAACGAAAACAGCAATGAAAATAAAGATTTTTCAGGTTGTAAGGTGTCGGATTGAATCAGATATTTGAATCCAGAAAGAAGCAATTCGAATAACGGTAAATATCTGGTAAGTATAGAGAAGGAAACAGCTGCAACGCCTCACATCTTATAAATCACTGTTTTTACTGATGTCATCATAGTTAAACATTACGCTTCTACACTGCACAATTTTGTAATAACTTTTCGATAGCAAGAAAGCAGCACTAGTTATCGGTTACGTATAAATTCACTCTATGACATAATAGCCCATATGAAGGCATTATACATCAAGCTTCCTTCTAAGGATTGCTTTTCTCCAGTGAACATAAACAAAAGATCTTGGAGATGGTTTCCGAGTTCTGAGTATAGTTTACAATATTCGATCACGTGCTCAGCTGTGGCTCTGTGCTGCGACGCGATTGGCTCCGACAGGTCGCCTCCCGCTAATGAACGCATTGACGGTCCCTTGCGGGTGGAATGAGGGGTTGGGAGAGGTCGGCTAATGATTTGGCACGACGCCCTAGGGACCAGGTTCAGGCGCTTTCAGGCAACCCTCACTGCACCAAGCCCCGCTGCTATGCTGGCTCTCTAATTAGCAGGCTAATACAACACGCACAAAAATAACAGGACGTATTCGGCGGATAATGATCACTACTAGAGTCGTTAAAGATCTCGCCTGTAAATACTGCTAGCCAGGGGTTAAAATGTAATCAAGTGGAAAGCGTTTCATTTTTATCTGATTCCTTAAGAAAGAATATTGTTAATCGATTGTGAAGAGTCTTTTCGTGTTCCTCTTAAAATATGGGTAATCTGTAGTATCATAACAGTAATATCCATACACGATTTATGGGAATTCCTTAACCACGATTTTGATAGGGTTACCAAAATGCACTACTGGACTTTTATTTTCGTTGGTCTGTAGTCCGTGTACAAACGTTGATATTCTATTAACTGAAGAAAAATAATGAAAAAACCCACACATACTGCGAGAAAAAGAGAGAGGAGAGGTGGCGCACTGGTAGAAATAATAGGTGTTTACTATCCTAGAAGAATAACTTAGGGTAACATATTTTAACATGTATTCTTCTGTTTAAACTTTTAATTAATTACAGTTCGTAGTGTTGATGAGGAGGTATAATCGTTATTTAGTCGGCAACTGCACTCGATAGGTACTTCAAAAAAAAAGGAACTGAAAGATATTTCAAACTAATTAAATCAACAAAGTAAGTATGTATAATAGTCTGAAATGTTATATTAAAAAGTAATCATTCCTTTAATTTAAATAATTTGATGATGAAGAAGAAAATCTTCATACTACAAAACCACGCCTATATATTGAGATAGGTTTAATTTAAAATAATCAGTTATGTGATGAAATTTTTATTCTTAAATTCTGAGAAAACTTTTAGATTTATACGCAAGAGAGGTAACTATTAAAGTTTTTATGTTAAAACGTATGGAAATTTTCAGAAATAATGTTAAACGTAAAGTATTAAGAAAAAAACACGATTGTGTTGAGTCACAACAGCTAAATAACCACGTTTCAATGAGGTCCACGAGTTAATATTAAGAAGATCAACGTTTCTAGTATATTAAATTCTACCAGGTGAACATCGAAGTCACAACAAGTTACATTTATTTTGACGTCAGTTCCCTGTTTGAGCAAAACATTTTGGGTTTTTTCTCAGGTTTATAAATAGTGATTAGTTTCTTGTTTAAAGGGTACAAGTAAAAAATTCGCTGCGGAGCATCACAATCAGAAATTTTATTTTTATTCCACGAAATATTAAACAAAATCCTCAGTTTATAACAGTCATCCGTTATTAGACACTAGTTATTTTTTTGATTCGCAGGAACAAATAAAATCTTTAAAATCACAAATATTAGACAGCTAATCTTAAGTTATACCATCCTAACCACAACACTTGGGAGCATATTGCAGGAGTTTTCGTGAAGAGGTAACACATATATCCACAAATAGTGCCATTAGCCATTCATTATGCAAGCGATATTTTTATTGTTATAACATAAATAAATAGAAAGGAAGTAACAGAAAAGTACATAACGCACAAAAATAATGAATTAAAAAATATTTTTTTTTTTTTTAAATATGAATATACAAGTGCGAAATGCTCTCTAATTTTCTATAGCTATTGGCAAAAGACGAGATATGAAATTTCACAAAATAATTTAATGACTATCCCTCCTATATTTTTCACTGTTTCGAAAGTTATTTCCATTCCTTTGTGATTTCGAAGTAGGGATAAATGCTTAGATAAACGCAAACATGTTTCCTTTTAGTGGCTTTTACATTTAAAAATAAGTTACAACAGTGGTAATTCAAATTGTAATTTTCAACACATGCGAGGTATCCCTAAAAACGTACAGAACATAATTTCTTCTGAACACTAATCCGTGGTATAATTCATGCTGTGGAAAACAATTCAAGAATCATCTCTTTCATTAAGAACCATCGTCGCTAAAGGTAGCAGAGAAGTCTTTCTGCCAGAGCCTATCTTGCCACTGCTGGCAAACAATGCTATTACCCGCTCTGACGTTCATCTCATTGAACAACATTTCGGTTAATGTAATCGCAGATTAAATTAGGTGCAAAGCAATTGCATTTAAACCAAAGCCACGAAATTACGTGGGGGATGCGCCGCAAGGCAGTTGTCACATTGGGCAGAGACCTAAATTAGATTATTAATTAGGCACGATCCGGGGAACACGGAGATGTAAGCGAAAATCACCCGCGGGTCTCCGAAGAGTTAAAAGGGACAGGACTTGGCACCAGAGGGCATTTCCGGCAGCCAAATCTCCGGGGTGACGCCCCCATTATTTCCACATCCAAACGAAATTGCGTTTCCGTTGTAATACGGAGCCCAGCCAAACTCGCTTTACGCTCGAATAACTCCCTTCCAAGTGTTGTGGAAATGAGGTTTTCGCCGGCAGCGATGGGAGCGCCGGATGAGCCTGCGGAACGAGATGGAATTACGTCAGGCGCGCAAGCTCGACCGCTGGCACTAGCCGAGGTGATGAACCAACTCCCGCAGGAATAGAGCGGCGAAAGTGAACATCGTTGCCCATACAGACTACTCTCCGCCACCAAAGGAACATGTGTTTTAGAGTTCTATTACTTACAGAATCAATACCAGCAGTTGAAAGTATCTTCCGTACCAATGTTTCTACTGTAGAATGAGAACAGTTTTCCTTCACGGAATTTACACTGAAGAGCCAAAGAAACTGGTACAGCTGCCTAATATCGTGTAGGATGCCCGCGAGCACGCAGAAGTGCCGCAACACGACGTGGCATGGACTCGACTAATGTCTGAAGATGTCTGAAGTAGTGCTGGAGGGAACTGACACCACGCATCCTGCAGGGCTGTCCATAAACCGGTAAGAGTACGAGGGGGTGGAGATCTCTTCTGAACGGCACGTTTCAAGGCATCATAGATATGCTCAATAACATTCATGTCTGGGAAGTTTGGTGGCCAGTGGAGATGTTTGAACTCGGGAGAGTGTTTCTGGAGCCACTCTGGACATGTGGGGTATCGCATTGTCCTGATGGAATTGTCCAAGTCAGTCGGAATGCACAATGGACATGAATGGTTGCAGGTGATCAGCCAGGATGCGTACGTACGAGTCACCTGTCAGATTCGTATCTAGACGTATCAGGGGTCCCATGTCACTCCAACTGCACACGCCCCACACCATTACAGAGCCTCCACCAGCTTTAACAGTCCCCTGCTGACATGCAGGGTCCATGAATTCATGAGGTTGTCTCAATACCCATACACGTCCATCACCTCTATACAATTAGAAACAAGACTCGTCAGACCAGGCAACATGTTTCCAATCATCAAAAGTTCAATGTCGGTGTTAACGGGCCCAGGCGAGGCGTAAAGCTTTGTGTCGTGCACTCAGCAAGGGTTCACGACTGGGCCTTCAGCTCTGATAGCCCATATCAAACATGTTTTGTTGAATGGTTCGCACTCTGACACTTGCTGATGACCCAGCATTGATATACGCAGGAATTTGGGGATGGGTTGCACTTCTGTCACGTTAAACGATTGTATTCAGTCTTCGTTGGACCAGTTCTTGCAGGATCTTCTTCCGGTCGCAGTGATGTTGGAGATTTGATGTTTTACCGGATTCCCGATCTAAGTCCTGCGCCAGACACCTGTTGTCGTATATAGGAGTTCCCGACCGCAGCGCCGTAGTCTGAGTGTTTACATATCTCTGTGTTTGCATACGCGTGCCTATACCAGTTTCATTGGCTCTTCAGTGTAGAAATTCCATAATTTTGATTTAAACCTTCGACTAATAAATTTTCATTACATCTCTCCTGTCAGGGTCACCAGAATGTGATGAACAACTTCCCTTGTAGCCTTGCTTGGGTGCTAGGTTATCATTCTTCATCTTCCTAGTCTAAGCTCTTCCTTGTATCCTTTAAATTCTTGCACCTCTGCTACCACTTTCCAGTGTCGTTTCAGGTAATTGGTTTCCTTGAAGCTACCAATCGTTTTGATGTTCTTCACCTCCTCTTAAAATTTGTACCTCTATTTACGGTTCATAAGTAAGTTGCTGTAGCACGAACTGTATCGCGTGCAAGAAGGGCTTGTAAATGAACTACAATGTAAACTGCGAAGTTAATGCATAATAATGTTTATTTCATTGTTATTCAATAATCTGTTGCAGAGTTTATGTCTTTAACCGGTTTTCTTGATTATAATTTCATTTACTGTTTATCGTCCCCGTCTGACACATTCATTGATTCACTTGTTCCAGTAGATCCTTCTAGATAACCAGACATACATCTGTGGGTGACAATAAACAACCAGTATTAGTAATAAAATTAGGGCATTGGTGAGATTGACGTATTAAACAGCCGCAGTGCGAGCATACAGCTTCCACTAAATATATTCTAAGCCGAGTGCAAGTTCAGTTACAATTTGGAAACTGGAAGAAGCGGTCAGTATATAAATCGCATTAAAACAAAAATTTATAATTTTGGGTGATGCGTACATTTGAGTCTTAATTGGGTTTCTTATCAGGTTTATTCAACCACAAGATTTTTTTTAATTTAATAATTATGACACCACAGATATGCTTACGTCATAAGTGCGTTGTAAGGCGCAAATGCTGTTAAATGTTTGCAGCAGGTTGGCGTCAAGAATATTTACAGCACAAAATTACTAGATATGAATCTGCAGTCTGAAGTTTTATGACACAAGTAGTATTGTATCACTGTGTTGCCTGAACTTTTAAGATACTTAACGTGTATTAAAATTATGTTCTGTGAAAAAAGTAAGAGTTGTTGATATATTAAGAAATTATGAAAACGACCGGACAATAGAAGTGAGGACCATTTGCAGTTTAAAGCCTTAAAATAATTAATGACAGTTCGTAAAATGAGTTGCAAGCCAATTGTCCTTTTTTTTTTTTCAATTTTTGAATCGCGTCAGTACTTATTACGTGCTATAAAACCCTTTTAAAATTTCTGTTATCCTATGCTGAAATAGTTCACAATGCTCCTCAAACCAAGTGTTCATACTGTGGGTTCGGTTATATGATTCGTTACATTCCTCGAACTTCTCATTGTTGTCAGAATTGATGAAGTGCATAAAGGATTGAAAATTGTCACCAAGCAGGCCTGGGAGCCGACTTTCTTCCATTATCAGAGTCAATTTGATCGGAAGAAACAATACATGTCAAACCACCCACAGCATTCAATGTTATGCTGGCAATTTGGATGTATTGCTTCATTTGCTGTCGCTATACAGACAACACCATGGCGCGGTTCAACTGGAGACGTGAAGCATTAAGGGCACCAAACCACCTTCTCTCATTCACATAGGTGAGTGCGCGCCTGGCTTCACAAAGGAAGCTAGTTCAAATCCCCGTCTGGCATCCAGATAATCAGGCGTATATCGTAATGGTTCCTTAAAAAAATCATGGCTGAATTCCTCTCCGTTACTTAACATACTCTTTACCTGTCTCTAATGACTGTCACGTCAACGAGACCTAAAGCTCTCAGAATAAATAGACAAGGTTGTTGTGCTTATGTTTGGTACTTCAGCATATTTGGATGCAGTGCTGTGAGAATAGACACCAGAGTCGGTCTTCTGCTGCCATATCCATCACATCAACGCCGAATACCGCTCTGCGGATCCCACACAAACGTTTTTACTTTGCCTATCCAACTGGCTGTGACTATCAATTTACGCAGTATCGTTTACCTGTTCCCACTGGCACATCTGCTAATTCGTTACACCGTAGGCTCCTAATTGCCGAAACCACGTCTCAAATGCCATGTCCCATGCACGAGGACGTAGCTATCATTCTTATTTGACTAATTCTCGTCAGGATGACAGCTGTACCTTTGCTGAGGTCATTCGTGGTGTGCTTGAAAAACATAAGAACGACGCAACGTTGCAAAGAAAAATTTAGTTCACAGAGAATCGAAGCTTACGCTCATACAATGTCTAATCTGAACGGAGAAAAAGGACAGGAAGACTAAACAAGATAAGCACGACTCCAGTCAAACTGCGTCAGTCAGTCTTTTTTGTTCACGTCTGCTAAGATGTTGGCAGATCTAGGGGCAGGGGAGAGAGTTATAACGTTCGGCCTAGGATTCGAGAGGACGCGGCTTCAAACGACAAGCCAGATTGCAGTTTTCTATGGTTTCCTGATAATTTTAAGATGGTTTCTTCGAAAGGCTATGACCGGGTTCCTTGCCAGGTACTAATGACTTCGACGTTAACGATATGTAAAGCTTGAGGCGTAAAAACGTAATAATAGTCTTTTACAAGTTCCAGCCTCCAAGATATGTACCGGCAATATGCATGTTCACTTCTAAGATGCTCTCTTCTTTTACTTTAATGCGATATTTTCATTTTATCGTTATCAGTTGCCATCTACTACGTTATCCTGCGAACAGCCTAGCGTAATACATAAAAATTAAAAGTGTTGCAGAATGAGTGTCAGAACGCTCTATTAATTATAGTAAATCTTCCTAATATTCTTTAGTTCATTTACGATTATGTGAAATCGTGTCAAGGCAGAGGGTTAATGCTTTCCGCGAAAGACGTGGCAGGCGTACTATAACCTTCCTGGCGGCAGCCAAACAAGACACACCTTAAACAAAGACTGTTATCACAAATCTTCCTGATTATTTTAATTTTTTTTCTGCTTTATCCCATTAATTTTCTGTGGGTACAACAATAATTGATATGTCATTTTGTTAACAATGGAAAGTAAGAACATCCACTTTGGCTATTAGTACTTGGAATTATGCGACCAAGAAAAGTTAGCAGAAAGAGTATAAAAGAGGGGATTGTGAAACGCATGAGACAAAAACCTTAATGAAATAATTAATTATTGACTATAAGTACAGTGTAATAAAACATTTTTTTTTATGTGCTGTTTTGACGGGGGTAAATCTATGAGTGACTTCGCGTTACCGACATGCTATGACATGTCGCGCGTATGATAGGCGCGTTGAACGCTTTTTCGATGGGTCAAATCATATGAATTTCCGTCACCAACATGCTAATGTTAAAAGTATAGCTATAGGTACGACATGTTGCGCTTGGACAGCAGTGAAAATATAGATTGTACTTGTATCTAATGTATAAAACTTTGCCTTTGTTCTTCATAGAAAGACACAGTTTTTATCTGATTTTGATGAAACGTTGCATACGTTTACTTTAACAATATTGTTTAAATTGATTTACAAAAATCTAAACCCTCTCGCTATTTCACCCTCCCCCGCACACTACCTTCCCCTCACCTTAATTTCTGTCAACGTTTTACATTCAGTCCCACAGGTTTTATCCGATTTTGATATGACTTAGCACACGTATATTTCAAACCAGGTGGGTCTAGAAGCTCAGCACTTAAGGCGTTTAATCCGAAAATTTCTCTCTCCGGTTCCAAGTTAAACTGTAAGCTCCTGGTGAAAGGAATTAGCTTTTCTCTCCTAGACACAATAACTGGGCACATATGCTTCAGGAAGATTATACCAACCATCAGGTTTTGTGTTGTGAAAACTTCTTTGGGTGCGTTGGGCGATTTTTGGATGGGTAAAATCGTATGAGTTCGCGTCACCGACATGCTGTTGTTAATAGTATACCTCTTGCGGTCTGCTGGCTCAGTGGTTGTCAGTGACGCCTGTCTCCAACGTACTTCACCTCTGACATAGATTGCTGTTTAATGCGAAGTACGCCAGAATGCTGCCGTGGTTCGGATTACACGTTAGACTGTAGATCCTCTGTTCCTGACAACACTACCGGTTTACATAAGCACTAATTTTCTCTCGGCGTTGAGAATATATGAAATGTTCTCGAGTAAGTAGCCGAGTTAATAAAGTGTTGTTACCACACCACACTTTCTTAACTTGGCTAGTTACCCGAGAACATTTCATATACTACCGGTTTAGGTTAAAGCGGCTAAGACAGAGGCGGAATGCGCAGCCAATAGAAACCCTGTGACCAGGTCATTACGACCACACGAAATTATTTATTTATTATTGCAGCTATATCGATCCTTTTTTCAGGATGTAGCCTCTTTAAGCCTAATGAGCTATATATTAGAATTTAATTCTACATAGTGTTGCTGTAGTTCTTTTCAGGCTGATCGATCCTGAGCCACCCTCTTCCAGTTCAATCCTGTAACTTGACATATATCCTTATCCCAGCGATCCGGGGGTCTTCCTCTGCTCTTTTCAGGTTTCTCGGTATCCAATCCAGCACTACCGTAGTCCATCTTTCATCTCTTTTGCGAGCAACATGACCGGCCCATTGTAATTTTTGGGTCATGACTCTTTTTAAGATGTCAGTTACTTTAGTTATTGAACGGATGTGCACGGCCCTTTTCCTGTCTCTTCTTGTAAACCCTAGCATTGCTCTTTCCATACTTCGCTGGGCAGATCTCAGTTTTGGCTTCGTGTGACTATTTAGGGTCCAAGTCTGGCAGGCATATGTGAGGACCGGTAATACACATTGTTCAAATACCTGTTTTTTAAGATGTACTGGCATGTTCGATTTAAAAACTATGGAATTTCTTCCGTATGCTCTCCAGCCCAGCTTTATCCGTCTGTAGATCTCAGGCTTTGAGTCACCATTCATATTGATCAGTTGGCCAAGATAGATGTACTGATCTACGGACTCAATACCAGAATCTTTCATGTCCGCCTTGTCTTTATCTTTTTCTGTACATTATTATTATTATTATTATTGTTTAGTATATCTGTAGCTATAAATATGACGTTTTGCACGTATGATATTCATAGTTATAAGTTTTCACTTCTGCGGGAAATCCCCAATGACTGCCAAACGGTTATTTTGATGGTACGCATGAAACTTTATTTAGAAAAAGGAAAAAAAATATTCGAAAAAGTGAAACACAAGAGTTGTAATAACGTATTTCTAAGAGGTTATATGTTGTTCAAATATTTTTATGTTATCTTTTGATGTGTTAAAATGGTCTAGTTTGAAATTATTAGCGAATTGAAAAGTTAAACCTTTCGTTGTTAGATTACCTGTTTACAACTTTCCTTACATATTTTTATTACTAGAGCCAAGAGGAAATACAAGAATTTGAATAATTCACTCATAAATGGAATTAAACAACCATGCTAAATATATCATCCCTTTCTCCTTTATTCAGTTTACTGACCTGAAGCAGTTGCTGAAACAGAGCGTGTAAGGTGATTCAGAGAAGTACCTCTAGGGCAGGTACATCAGAAGCACTGTGGTTCCAGCTAACGAGCATCACAGTGGCTGGGACGGTAATCACAGCACTGATGCGTGTCTATATGCTCCCTCCCAACACGGGGTACGGCTCAAACGGGCCCTGCTAGCTCGGGGTAACCTCTCATCTGCAGAACATGAACAGGATTGGAAATGGAAGTAATTTGCGTGATATCAAGTAGGAAGATATTTTTTATACGTTTAAAAATTAACGGCGTATATCAGTCAGATAACATCCAATTTCTGTGGCATGCTCTGAACACACTTACTGGGATACCACAACTGGTGAAAAAAAGTGCACTCACCTGCGTATAAAACTCGCAGTCCTCCGTTAAAATCCCAGTGGGGGGTGAGAACTTGTATGGGTTTAGCTTTGTGTCGTATGATTATGCCTGAACGTTCCGTAATTCTGATTCCACTTTAAACTGTAGATACAGTCGCAACAGAGGCGGAATGCGCCGTTAGTTAAAATTTTCACTTGGCAGCCAAACAACCGTTCAGGGTTTCCATGCCAAATAATATCACTCTTATTTACCTTTTACCTTAAACTCAGTGTAAAATGAGAACATATGCGAACTATTCGTATATACTTTTTTAGAAGTGCGCTGCAGTGAGAATATCTCTTATACTTATTCAATGAGCTCAGCGCTTCGCTGTGAATGACTTATTTGTCGTTATTATTTACACACGAAACTGTGTATTTTTCAAACCAAAGCTGAAAAACGTTATTAAATTCTCCTCCATGATTACGGAAAGGTGTCTAAAGCAGTGTTTTTTTTATGGTGTCATCAGCTTTTCGACTGGTTTGAAGCAATCCTCCATCCCTTCCTATCTTGTGCTATCCTCTTCATCTCTACATGCACCATACAGCCCTCGCCCTCAATTATATGCTTCGATCTCTGTCTCCCTCTACAGTTCTTACTTTAGACTCCTGCCCCCACTAACAAATTAACCGATCCAGCATGCCTCAAAACATGACTTACCATCCTGTCTCTTCTTGCAAGCTTCTTCCACAAACTTCTTTTTTCACGTATCACTTCCTAAGCAGTGATTACAAGGTCAAAAGTAGCTTCCGTCAAAGGAATGAAAAATCGGGAGTGCAGCTTCCATGATTTCAATTAAACATATTGTGATGCCAACTTTGGTAATTTTGTTGTATGATATATATATATATAAACAGAAAATTAATTCCTTTGGGAAACCTATACTTCCATTTCGATTTTCACAATGTACGGATATACAAATTTGCGTTACGTGTAGCATACTTGAAATTTTAGATAATATTTAATCTGTATTTCATCAGATAATAAAGAAATACTTTCTTAAATAACCATTAATCTACCAAAGTGAAAACTACGATACGTCAGCCCATTGTATTAAACAACATTTAGTATGTTAATACTAAAATTTATCATTATATGAAATAGCTTGACTGAAATATGTGTTTAAGGCTCTTAAACTATCAGACCTGCCAAAAAAAGCTTTTACTTCATCATTTTAGGGTCCCCCTTGCTGAAGATGTACGCGTCGTGATAATACTATGGGAAAAACTTTTTTCTTCTTTTTTTAAACAGAACCTATAAAAGGGATCATTGCTGAAACATACGACACAGTACAGTCATTTAAATTAAGTTGTTCTTCTTTAAAAGGTTCTTGCCTTCAAAGGAAAATAATACCAATGATAGTATATCAAAAAGCAAGTTATCGACTGCGCGATGCAATTCAAAATATCCGGATTCACCACATAGATTAAAACATAATAGAACAGATAAATTACTTACGAAAAATATAAGCCCACTCGTTTCCATGCTAAGAGATGTAAAAATAAATGTGAAAATTACTTTAAAAATAAGTTTTTAAACATCTAATATCGTAACGTACTCATCGAAAGCAGCACACGAGTCGGCTAGAGGAGAATATTCTACACAATCATTTTGAAGAATAAACAGGTGTATTCTCGGGACCTATTTAACACAGTGAAGTAATCATTTTACACGAGCACCTCAAGTTCAGCTAAATGTTACTCCACCTGTTTCAACGAAATATTAATCAAACAATAACGAGTATTCCTTTACATTTCACCATGTAGTTTGAGCTATACAAGCAACAGAGAGCCAAAAAGTGCAGCACTGTTAAAATGTAGCGTTGTTCTGCTAATTACGCAAAGAACAGTGCGTTACCAATTTACAACCACATCTTTACGAGTTACCGAGAACCACCAAGTAGGAGATCCACCGAGAACAATTGTTCTCTCAGAAATTGTTCGCTTGCATTCCCCGACAACAAACTAGATACAACAGATCAGTTACCGAGTGATTAAATTCTTTGGTCAGTACCAACATTCCTATAACATACTCAGACAGTTATTAGAAATGTTAACAACATACTGAATTTTACCTTACATCATCGGAATTTCTTATTTAAGACTCTACGACTCTGAAATTTTTTCTCTCATATGAAATTATTTTAATTTGTCCATTTTAAGTCTGTTTCGCTTTGGTTGCTTGTTTGCTTTCTTTAGTTTCAGTCTCCACTTCATAACTATCAAACTGTGTGAGCCCTTGGATTTCGGAGTACTATTTAGCCATCATGTGATATTAGTGATTTCTAGCAACATATCTTCGACTTCTTACGTATATATTCTTCTTGAATGATTCTTACATGCGTTAGATATGATGGTTGTGTTTAAATTTTTCACAAAATTCTAACAGTTCTTTTCTAAACCTCTCTCACTATTCACATCGCCAAATTAAATGTCGTAAAGATTGTGTAATGATTTAATAAATCTGAGATCGAAAGTTGTTTACAAATTTTCTTTCAATGACTTCTACAATTACTTAATACTTACCCCTTAACATTAAATTATTAAAATTTGGGAATAAAATTACATTTACTTCAAGATTTCAACCACTTTCAGGTACAAGAACTACCTTCCGCATATTTAGTGGCCGGTTTATGTGAACACGATAAGACGGGAGTTTTAACAGAGGAATACATTTTTTTGTAATAAGCTGGGTGGTATGTCTTTATTCGTCCTGTTTTGTTAGTATCATTCAAATCCAACCATGTTTCAGGTAGTCAGCATAACAACTACGCCAATCTTCAGTAATGTATTTGTTGTTCATAATCCTTCACACCCAACTTTACTCTTCACACAGTAATACCAACTAAGACATCATGTTATAAAGAAAATGTCAATGATTCTCATAAGCTAAAAGTCCAAACAAAAATTACTTATTACTATTCGCAAGAACGGAACACTTATCACAATCGTGAATTTAATAGGTTACGAAATTTATTTTTGTAAAAAATAAAAATAAAAACGACGACAAAAATAGAATATTACAGGTATAAAAAAAAAATTAAAAAAATGAAAATACGTGGATGTTTTAAAAAAAATGTTTCTTCATTGAAATGTTGAAAATTAGGCATACTCATATTTAGGAACCCTATGAATTCATGAAAAACTTTGATTCTGATCATGGCTTGCAATTACGAATTTATCCTATGTAGTTGTATCCAGGGTAGTTGGAACCTGGGATTGTCATTTTTTGGAACAATGGGAAGTGCTTAATTGTTGCCATCTGTCTTTGACTCGTCTAGTGTGCTGTGTAATAGTTGTGTTCGTGAAAAGTTTAATAAATGAGGCGGAGATTGGATACTGTCCAGTATTCACCTAGTAAACAGCAAGAAATCGCCTAAAAACATTAACCAGGACAGCTGGTATGGGGTGACTCGAAGCTGGACCCCTTGTACAGTAGCTCCGATTCAGTGTGGTGATGATTTAATTGGCGCGGCGTTTTATGTATAAAATATGATACATTCTAATAAATACAGGAAATAAAATTATTACATAGTCAAATTATGAGGTTGAGAATATAAATTCATTTTTTTTTTTGTTGAGATTTCTACATCCCAATAACCGAATGATTTAAAAGTGATGTTTAAATAAGAAAATTTTGTTCGAGACTGATAGGATGTCCCGCAATTTAGTAATCATATTTTTTTTGTATAAGTTTAAAATAACAATAAATTCACTGCCCAAAAAATTAATTTTAATCTTAAAAAAGCTTGGGTGCTAGATATGAGTTGTCTTAAATTTGTTTTATCGCCAGCTGTTCGTAAAGGTAGAGTCATTATGAATAGTAAGTAGAATGCACCCCACGTGTTTTTTTTTTTTTTTAGTGTCTTTGCAGTGACTTTCTTCTTATTTTAAGCTTATCCAAAAAATGAAGTTATACTGAATTTTTTGACGTTCTGTCACTGTTGAACAGAATATTTATATTTTTAACTTTATATATCGCATTGCTACAAAACCACGATTTCAGTTTTTTTAAAAAAAAAGAACCTAACTGTTTTTATGTTTAATGTAAAAATCGTGTTTTTTAGTTTCTTAAAACTATGACTGTTTTGTTATTTTTAAAACAAAATGGAAGATAGAAGACATGAGAAAACTTGAGTCATAGCATTCCAGCGAACATAAAATTTTACACGGCTAATACCTACTTAAGCTTGTCTAGCAGCAAAACGACTAATTAGTCGAAATCTAAACATAATTTGTTTAATATAAGAAGCTATTCTGAATTTCCATTCAGTGGAAAAATACTGCTGAGGAGGACACGTATATGTTTGCAACACATGCTACTCTTCTGTTCGCATGGTTACATAACTCTGAGGTGACTACTTCCTGCGTTAGGATTCCTTGCGTCAATATAATAAGAATATCAGGACATGGCTACGACATTATTGTATTGAAATCGGTTCTTAATACAGGTGCAAAATGTCAGATTCTATTACATTCTATATACATGCTTGTGCATTTTTGTGTACAGTGGTGTTGTGTGATTCGTATTGCTGAATGAGCGTTCGTCTGTGAGTGGGCAGTGCTGATACAGCGGCGGTAAACGTGTGGGACAGCTCGACGGCGTGTGACTTCTAATGAAGCATGTTTCATTAGCTGCCCGCCGGGGCACATTTCAATCACAATGGTGGCGGGTCGCGACGCCTCAATGGCCCGCTTTGACGCCCGGCCTGGGATCCGTTTCCTGCCGCCATTCAGGTCCCGCACAACTTCCTCCTTTCACGGCGCCCGGGGGCTAACGTGCCAAAATACCGGCTACACCGCCATTGTTCCCGCTCGGCTGCCCCAAATAGTTTGCATTACCCGATACCTACGGAACTATTTTGTTCCGTCTAACCTACTGGACAAACTGTCAAAATTTGTGATATATCACTAAGGGCAACGAAATTCGTATTCACTGATCAACGTTTAGAGTATTTTTGTCCAGTAGTGGAACTAAGAGTTTCTAATCAAATTTTGAGTAAATATTTACTTACTAAAAATAGCATTCTGTGGAAGTAATTCTATAAATCTAGACCGTTGAGAATTGACTGTGACAGAACGCAGACGTTATAGATTTAAAATGTATACAAAATGTATTGACATTTCATACCATCATAATAAGAATAAGATCATTATTATTCCTAAAAGGTGTTCTTTTTGTCACAGTCCAATATCTCCCTTCAATATCTAACCGCAATCTATAAATGAAGTATCATTTTCAAGTTTAAGATCTTCTATTTGGTGCAATCATATTTTGAGAAAGGATTTTTTTTATAAAAATTCGACCCTTAAAGCGCAAAAGTATCAATATTTCAACAAAGCCATTTACCTCCTTCGATATCTAACCGATATAGATAAATGAGCTATAATTTGAAAGTTTATGATCTCCGCTTTGATTAAAACATATATTAAGAAATGAATTTTTCTGAATCTTACCCTTAAAGGGCAAAAGTATCATTATTTCAATAACTTTTTTTTTTGTCAGGAGCTATTTATCTCCTTTGATATCTAACCGAAATCGAGATTGAGGTATTATTTTAGAGATAAAGGTCTCTGCTTTGCTCACTGAAAGTGGCGCGTATGAGACGGCTCAGAGACAAGCCGCTAAATATTATCACAGGGATATTAACAACTGCTGCACTGGCGTCGACTTTTGTTACCAATTGACACAATTGAGGCGGTTCTTCTTTCATCCAATTACAAACCACCAACCTTACCATTCATCGATGCGCGAAATTTTTGCAGGGGACATCTAGTCATCACAATTTATTTAATGTTACAAAGTTATTTTATACTTACCTGGATTTAAATTGATGCCAGAATTTTACTATCATTTTGAAAGGACACCAACCATTATGATTTTATTGTAATTTGCTATGAAATGATGAGAATTCTGTATTAAAGTTTAAATGAAAATCATCATTTATTTCTAAATTCTTTTTACTATCAGCTGTTAAATGTTTCTGAAGTAGCCAATGTGAAAAATTTTACATATACTGCTAGAAATATATGATACTAGTATTAGCTGGCTTCTTCGCCCGGGAGAACCTAGAAAATCGCGATCGGGACGGTATATTTATGGATTTATAAGCAGTAATGCTAGCGGAGGCTACGTATGTATTGAAATGCATCCTGAGCCAGAATTATTTGTATAGCCTCACATTTCCAGGACGTAATGGAAACGAATAAGACGATTTCATAAGTGGTGCCCTCCACCCTCTCTTCGTCAAGAGTGCACTAATGTCTGTGAAAATTATGTTACACTTAGGAGGAGACATGTTATTACAATAGGAGACATGTTATTACAATAAAAAAATTCTACAGATTAGGGACATGATAATACACAAGTGATTAGAATCGTGAAACTGTGCTTATACTTTGATCATGAAAACAGAGTAAGGTGTGAAGCCACCATCTGCGTCAATCAGACTCTTTAGACATCGAGGCGTGATATAACTGCAGTTAAACGTTTGAACAAGCAAAATTTATTTACTTCAGAAAAATACTAAGATAAAGCCTCCGAACAATCTTTCTTGTACAAATTTGTATCAATAACATTCCAAATTACAGATATTTTAGTCATAACGCTGTTACTCTATCCCCTCTGTTTCTTTTTTATCCAATTTTCTTAAATTACTCGTACGCAGTACAGCCCTAAAATGATATAATCTGCATTGCATATGGAAATTCTGGCCTTAATTCGCTGTCCCACCTTTCCAATGTTCATTCTACTAACGTATTCACAAACGTTTTAAACTCAAGCCAACATGGATTCAGAAAAGTCCGATGCTGCGAGACAAAATTTGCACTTTTAATTCAAGACTTGTGCCGGGTTATAGATAAGCAATCCCAAGCCGACTTTAAGCTGATTTTAGAAAAGCCTTCGACACTGTGACTCACACAAGATTACGGTATGTCTAGTCAAATATGTGATTGGGTTGAAAACTTTTTGAAGAGTAGAACACAGTGTGTAGTTCTCGACGATGAGCATTTAACACTGACCGAAGTGAGGTCCGGGGTTCCCCAGCGTGGTAGGGCCTCTGTTGTTTTTCATATGTATATTAATGATTTGTGCGACGTAATAAGGGAGAAGAAATGATGCTGTTATTTATTGTGAAATAAAAACCCAGGACGACTGCGCTTTGTTACAAGACGATATTATGAAAATAATCACTTGGTGTACAGACTGACAGCTGGAGTTAAACGCTAAAAATGCCAAGTCATGCATATAAGTAAAAAAGTGACACCATTTAGCTCTGAATATAAAATTAATGGCACTGTCCTTAGCACGGTAGATTCCGCTAAACACCTAGGTGTAACAATTCGTAAATATGTTGTGGAATGAACATATTGAGTAGGTAATTGGGAAAGCAAATAATGCGCTCCGATTTCTAGGTCGTAATTTGAAACAAGGTACGTCGGAAGTTAAATCGATTACATACAAAACTCACTTAGAATATTGTTGTTCTGTATGGGGTCCCTATCAAAAGTTTTAATGGATTCATTGGAGAAGGTCGAAAACAGAACCGGACGATTCGTTACAGGTGTATATAGCTGGAGGGAAAGCGTAAGTATGTTGTTGAATGATTTGGGTTGAGAAAACCTAGAAAATAGAACCTTTGCTTTCGGCAGAAGCTGATTGAAAAATTCACGACTGACCTATTTCAGGATGGTAGAAAACACATTATTACCAGCTATATTCCTATCTATTAGGGAGTGGAATAGGAAGGAGTTAACAAGCGATAGAACTGAGATTCCGATAGGAGTAGGTATCTATAAACCCCTCCGGCCATTCTGATCTGCGTTTTCCATGATTTTCCTAGATCGCTCCATGCGAATGCCGGGCTGGTTCCTAAAAATAGCCCATGGGTGCCTCCTTCCAGATCCCTTCCTATGCACAAATCGTTACGTGTATGGATTGATCTAATGCACCCTTTGTCACCCAAATTTAGTGAATCGCGGAGTAATAATAATAATAAAACCTCTTTTGTCAAAAAATGCCAACCTTAACCCTAACTGAATGGATACACCTTTCTTAATTAAATTTCCACGACTCGTTCATTCGCACTTTCTCAACTGATTTAATTTTAGAACAGAGGTTGCCAACCCAAAGGATTTTGCGGGCCACTTTGGAAATGTATCATAATTCCGCGGGCCGCATATAAAATTATATAACCGATATTAGATTTAGACCCACTATAGACTCGTTTTGGAGTGAAAAATTGAAACATAATGAGTTATTATTATTGTGTTTACTATTATTCTTACATTTAAACATATGTAGTATAATAATAATGATACTAAACGCACATTTTATGGAAATATATAACACTAAAAATGAAATATGAAAAATATTTTGTAGAAATGTGATGAATCTCAGGGGCCACCCCTGGTTTAGAACATTCTTCTTTCCATACAGTTTTCCAATATTATAATTTTTCGTACATATTATACTTCCTGATCAGCGTCGTATAAAGCGAAAAAGACATATTTTTCAGAAATTGTTGCTTCACGCATAATCAGTTTCGTTCTTCACGTGCAGTATATCTACACGTGAATACTAGACGCTATCCTCTACCGCGTACGGAGTGGTGGGATCGACGCCTTTCAAGGTGCATTAGAGGCGGCCATATATCAGAGAGACAGCCCCGCTTTCAGCAGAACTCATATCTCCACTCGGCCTTGCGCCGACACTCGCAGTCCACACAACCAAAACACGTCGCTGACAAATAACAGCCTTTCCTCCGAGATGGAGTCCTCCCCAGTGACAGCTCTATCCAACAACTTCGACACTCAGCGTCTTGTTATTCACTCTCCTCGCCCGCTCCTGGCTCCGTTTCTTTCGGTATATGTATTATTCCTTTTGCCAGCGGAGGAGAGCTCTCTCATATTCCTACCCACGTGAGTGCAGAATACGAACAACAAGACTAGTGAAGGAATTTCACTAACACTATGAAAATACACGTTCCAAAGAACCTTACTTATGTAATGTACAAATATTTGGCACAGTAATCTATAGATAAGCCCGCCTGTGCGGGTGGAAATTATGGAGGACACAAGTACGTAGAACTGTACTAGGTTCAACCCATGACACAGAGACATAGCACGTACTGGTTTTGTTCTAACCAAGTACCTGAATGTTTGGAAAGTGCCTAATTTCCAGTCCAAAAAGCACACATTAAGAACTAGTACGTAACGCATAGGATTTACCTCATACGGTACACGGATATAGAGCAACAGATACGTCTCACTCGAACATATAGAGTAACACCCAAACCGGAATGAGTAACCCTGGTAATAAATAACCAATCTCTCAACCGACGAATGATGTGTTAGGGCTTTGTAGGATAATGTGTAACGATCACGAGAACAGTAAAGAATGTGCTTCGTAATGGAAGCATTCTACACCTGAATATAGGGGAAACTGACAATTTTTTTCCTCTTTGCATCGAAGTCTGTTTGTTTAATGGAATTTCCAATGTAATGCCAAACAGCCAGACAACTATATTCTGCTTATTCAATAAAAAAACGATCACTCCCGGTGTCGAATTCGAACCGATGGCACTATCAACTCAAAACTAACCCTTACGCCACCGATTTCGACTGTGTTCTTGTTTATGTGCACATGAGTGCAGAGTGCAATTTCTGTGCTGTAAAGAGGGTTCCTAAACGAAACTGACAACTCTTAGTATTTTTGTGGAGTAGTAAACTAATCATGTTTTCGGATGGAATTCATGTCTGGAAGAAACGCATCGTATGGGCACTGTAGGTTGTCTACGTTTGAGTTTTTATGCATTTACGTCTTGTCAACGTCGTTTTGAAGGAACAATCCCTACATTCACGTGAAGTTATTTCGGCAAACTACGGAAAACCAAAATTTGGATGACTGGACGCGGATTCGAACCTGCGTCCTGCCGAATGCAAGACCATCGGCGCTCGGTGACGTTAGAGAAATATTCGGTGCGATAGGCGTGCGTTACACGTTCCATCAATAAACCCAATAACAATATCGTATCTTGTAGTATATTGCACGAAGGGTTTCAAACTGCATTAGTACAGAGCCTACATCGGCGGTGCAAAGATTTCAGTCGCTGCGTGGAATGGAGTGATAAGTTCCTTGTTCTACAGGAGTATCAGATACCGTACTCTTCACAATACTACTAAGAATATAGTTATCGTGATGGCATGACACTGGTACCTCTCTCTACCATCCATCGATTTAGATAATTGGTACTTATATGATACTAATTTGCATTTGCAGTCACATTTGCATTTGCAGGTTCCAGTCACTTTACCTTAGGATTCCGTCGCTACACCACATCAAATAGATAAAACTTGGCTTTGAAATTTGCTATAGAATATGAATCATGGACTATAGCGGAGTTAAACGCACGGTTAGGACTGTTATCAGTTGCTATTCGTCCGTCATCCTGACGCTGATGGTTAGATGGTTGTATAACTATTAGGAAAATTAAAAATAATCTGAACAAATTTTGTAGCCTTACAGCGGCGAAACCATTCACTTCCGGCAGTGAGAACATGAACCGTTTGTGGTCCACAACACCCAAACCAAATACTGCAGGTATTAATTTAATCACACTGTTGATGAAGGTGTAAGAAAGTAGAAGACATTAAACCGTTCAGTCTGCTGCATAACAATCGCTTTATGACTAATCATAACGTCGTATCTACACGTCTTTTCTGTCTGCACTTTCCCAATACTTCTCCTCAGCTAGTAAAACAACAGTTAAAAGAGAAAATATCTTCTTAAATTATATTATTTTGTCGATTAATATTCGTTAGATTTGTAATGGACATTTCTTTCACAAATTTTGAATGATATTATTTGTCAATTTATATTGATTAGATTCGTGAATGATCGTTTCTTATCATCATAATCATCATCTTAGGGTTTAAACCATTGATGGATTTGTTCCGTCTTCACACATTTTGTTGTGTCCACATCTTTATAGCTCAACCTATTCTGCCTCTTCCCTGTTTTGGTTTATAATTTAGCAGCACCTTTGGTGGTCTGATGTCCTACATACGCGTTATATTCTCCATTCATTTCTTCATATAACTAATTATTTCCTCCTTCAGATTAAAATTTTTCAAAACTTCTTTATTTCTTCACTTCTTTTCTTATCTTGTATAGTTTGCCCAGCCAAGGCTCTCATGAATCTCATATCATCTGCTTCTGTCAATTTTGTTTGTTGTTTAATTAATGTCCCCGATTCGAATAAATATTGAAAGTAGAGGATATAAAACCGTTCAGGCTGCAGGATACCAATCGCTGTGTGACTACAGTAAACATTTTTCGTGCCTAAACGTCTTTTCTGTCTGCACTTTCCTAGTGTAATGTGGGTACAGCTATTACTCTGTAAAATTTCATCATTGTGTCTTGTCTGGTGTTCCTAAAATTTATTTTAATACTTCACACAAGTATTGAAATTTCTGTAATTTGGTACTGATCTTGAATTTTCTTGTAAAGTTTATGTCATATCCTAAATATACAAATGTGCTAATTTGTTCTATCGTTCTGTTATTAATAACAGTTTTATCCTGTATCCCTGGAATGCCATTACTTTCGATTTTTATGAGGAAATTTTCAAATCGTAATCATTTAATATTATAATCATTGGGTATAAGACTCGTTGTAAGTCATCTTCTGTCCCAGCAAAATTACCTGGGTGTCAACCAAAAGCATCGTATCTAATAGTGTCATTATGTTAAAAATGATTAGGCTAAAAGTTGGTATGGCGTCAAGGATCTCAGCCTTAGCCGTATGAGCTGGAAAGTCCACGAAGGCGAAAGCGACGTGGCTCCTGAGGAATGCACTCCATGTGGGGTGTAACAGAAAGGAGATGGTGAAAAGCGAATTCCCGGCGCCTTAAAATGAGGACATTTCGTCTAAGAGAGACAAACCCTACAGAATAACAGGACTAAAGGTGTCAGTCCTGTCATGTGAGTCGCCCAGTTGTGGACATGTAACACATAATAGGGAAAACTTCCTTCTACTTTCAACTTGCTCACAGAGAGCAGAAGCCGGTTGGATCTTCGTTTCTTATCATTTATTCTATTTTAGTTTACTTATTTATATAATTAATAGTCTTCCTCTTAAGGAAATTTTATCTATCGTATTTTTCACAAACTGTACTGAGAAAAATACTTGTATAATTTTCAAACAATACATTGCTTAATACTGTTACAACTAATTTCTGTGTTCACGCTTATTATCAAAAACAAACTTTTTAAAATGCCAGTTCCGTATAATGTGCCAAGTTCTGGCAACAATTCACCCCTTCAACAACGATTTTTCTCTTCCCTCAGTTGACTCTGCTAAATATGGTCTGCATCAACACATCGATTAAACAACCAAGATATTAATCTTTGCCTCAAATTGAAAAATTACGACTCCTAATTCTGATTCAAATAGTGATTTAGAAATAATGAATAGAGTAACCAAAGGAGCCAACTTCTGCAATACTGTGTGGGGGCTTACTATGGGACATGAAGGTTTCCAGATGACTAAAAATTCTCTTGTAAAAATCATATCTCATGTCTATTCTCACATATGCTTTGGAAACATGCATACTAACATCAAGGGACCTTAGCAAGATCCAAGAATGTGAAATGAAGTTTCTTAGAACTGCCCTACAGAAAGCTAGACTTGACCACATAAAGAATGACGAGATTAGATCAAACCTAGAGCTAAGGGAATCCATGTAAGAGAGACTTAGGTCATCAAGACGTAAGTGGTTTGGGCATGTCAAGAGATTGATTGGTAAAATACCAAAAACTTATTTTGAAAAAAGGATAGTGGGCAAAATACCAATGGGAAGACCAAGAAGAAGATGGACAGACCAAATGAAAGAGGACATAGAGAGAAGAGGCTGGAACTGGGAATATATTACGGACAGAGAAACTTTTCTGGATAGGAGACAGTGGAAAAAGATCTTCTACAACAACCAAGGCTCGTAAACCCGGGAAACTGGAAATGGTCCCCAACGATAACAATTCTGACTCAAGTATTAATTACGGTGATTCTCATATGTCACCTTAGCAGCCCTCATTTTTCGATCGAACACTTGCGTGAGTGGTAAAGCTCGAGCCTGCCATTAGATAGGATGCTGGTTCAAATCCCCGTTTGTCCACTCTGATTTCAAATTTCCCATGGTCTCCCGAAACTACTACATATTAATGCCGGAATGGTTCCATTTGAAACGCAATGGACATGGCTGAATGGCTGAATTGTTCCCAGTCCTCTTCAGCCTCTAATAACTTCGACTTCAAACATACGTAAATCCACAAGGAAAAAATCATCCTCAGAAAGTTTGTGTTAGTTCATTTTTTAGTTTTATTGTTTGATTATTATGTCTCATTGACATCAAAGCAACTGATCAAAGTCATAATTTAATTATTATTAATGCATATCTTATTCTTCTTCTCCACCTCTTCCCAACATTAGGTATCGGCTGCCCCTGATCGTTGGCACTGGCAAATTTGGATTTTTGGTTTTAAGGCTGCATGTTATTATACAGGTGATTCAGGGGGAATGGTAAATATTGAAGGAGATGGTAGTATGAACAATATTGGGTAAAAAATTTCATATAAAAATAAGCCCTATTGCTATTCGGTTTGGTAGTACAGGTTCTGGAAGGTCGCTGGACGTTGCCCCATTAGATTTTTTTGTGTTGAGTCGTTGAAAAATGAAGGCTACAAAGACAAAATAAACAGAGGAAACGAATTACTCGCCCTCATTGTAAAACTGCTACCCTTATTAAAGTACAAGAAGACCTACTAAGAGTTGCTACACGTACTGTTGCGAAGGGAGCTGCAAAGTATATTGAAGTCGATGATGGGATTTTCGATCATTTAATTTAAACTTTTGTAAAATATGCGTGTGTTTTGGCATGAATGTATAAGTTATTTGTGTGCTCATCATCTTTTTTTTGTATAATATTCTAGCATCTGTTTCCCAAAACGAATGGAAATTGGACGCTTGTTTACATGAACTTTTTTACTCTCAGTATTGTTTACACTTCCACCTCCTTCAATGTTTACTATTCCTTCTGAATCACCCTGTATACATTATATTTATCATATTTTTTTTGGTGTCAGAGAACAAAGGAATAGAAAAAAGTAACACCTACCTCTTAATAAAGAATGAAATTACGAAGAAGGGTCAGTGCTGTTCACTGGAGTGCCTTCCTGTTTGTGTGAACCTCACTAAAATCACTCCCCGTGTGCACTCCGCCTCTCGACTTGGAACCACTTGCCGCACGCATCCAGCGGGGCTACTCAGTCCAGATTACTGCACATTTGCATGCGACGCGGGCGGGCGGACTTGTAGGACGGTGGCGAGCGCGCCTCCCCACGCTTTCAACCCGTCCTGTCCGCTCGCGTCCGGCGGTCTTTTTCAGGGAAGAAAAGATTTGACAGGCAAAGCGGCGGCAGTCCCGGACTGCTCTCGGCCGGGGACAAAAAAAAAAGGCGAACTGGCCAGCTGCGGGGAGAACGTTTTACAGGCATAATGCCGGCATTCACTTCGTTGGCTGGCGTTTCATATTTAAATCTGCTGGTACGAAGAGAAACTCAGACAACTGTTCCGCATTCCCTTCACCGCATGTCATCCGTCTCTAGAGAATGGTGGTAGGAACATCCTACTCGGCAGTTAGCATAGAAAAACTCTGACTACAACGAATAAAAACATTTCTGTAACGTGTAGTGTGTGGAGATAAGCCGCATAAGATTCACATGGATCGTTAAGTTACATAGGTCTTTAGAAGAACCATGGTTAATAGTGTATAAAAAAAAGGGCAGTGAAATTTTTAGAATAACTCGTTACAACGGAATGTCACAGCCTGATGGCTAAAAGTTTAAGGTGTCTGGTTGGAGACTGAAAGGTCCCCTGTTCGAATCTCTGTCTCCTAATCCGAACGTCACTTCTGACACAGTTTGCGGCGTAATGTGAATTACGTCAGAACGCTTCCATGGTTGAGATTACTCTTTAAAAAGTACGTTCACTTTACCCTGTAGAATTACCAGGTAAAGAAGAAAGGAATTGGCCGTACTGTCTGTTATATGAGGATTTTTGTACTTCGTTCAGTAAGATCTAACCAACCTTCGCATTGAGGACATCCTTAGCTTAGACAACAGGATCAGAACAATTAATGGTACTGTCCTTAGAACGGTAGATTGTGCTAAATACCTAGGGGTAACAATTCGTAATAATTTGTCTTGGAATGAGCATATCGTGGATGTAATTGGGAAAGCAAATCGTATGCTTCGATTTCTAGGTCGTAATTTTAAAAAATGCACTCCGGAAGTTAAATCGATTGCATACAAGTCACTAGTGCGGCTTCACTTACAATTTTGTTGCTCTGTATGGGGTCCCCATCAAAAGGGATTAATGGAGGCATTAGAGATGGTCCAAAGAAGAGGCGCTCGATTCGTGACAGGTATATATAGTTGGAGGGACAGATTAAGTGCGATGTTGAAGGAGTTAGGTTGGGAAGACCTGGAACACCAAAGGCATTGCTCTCGACAGAAGCTAATTGAAAAATTCTCAACTGACGTATTACGGAATGACAGTAAACAAATATTGCTACCAGCAACATTCATATCTCGGAATGACGGCGAAAATAAGATAAGAGAAATCAGGGCCAGAACCGATTCAATTCTGTACTCATTTACCGGGCAAGTAAACATAAAATCCGACTGGAGTAGCTTTCGATAAAGTACTCCGGCCATCCTGATCTGGGTTTTCCATGGTTTCCCTAGATCGCTCCAGGCGAATGCTGGAAAGGTTCCTCACAGTAGCCCATGGGCGTCTCCCGTATATTCCTTTCAGGATAGGTGCAATGCACCCTCCGGCACACACTTTTAGTGAATAGCGGAGTAATAGTAATAGTAGTAATAGTAGAACGAATAATTGAAGTTGTGACAAAAAGAGAAGAAAATACGTAAAATGGGTGGAATGGTTATAACTAGCTAATGAAATCATGTTGGATAGAAGATAATGATAGAAATCGATGCCTGGGATAGATCATAACAGAAAAAAGTTGATTTCAGGTGCCAAACGTTTTTAAACATTACTCATATTACTTACTGGTAAAATTATTTGTAACAGACTTATTTCACAGCGTTTCATGCCAAGAAACATCTCGCAAGAAATAATCAATCACTGGTTTCGGCGAGAACCTTACTCGAAACGAAGAAACACTACCTGCCCAGTTACTAACCCAGAGCCCAGCGTTCCGACAATCTTTATAGATACGGTTTTGTGTAGTCACAAAAATAAATGCTGAGATGTTGCAAACTCTCGGCTTCAAGAATTAGACTTTACGTAAAGAGAATGACACAAATACCTTCAACTTACTGACCATCCTTAGGTTACATCATCGTTAATAATTTCAATCCCGACAGGACTTAAAAACACGGCTGTTTCTACTAAAACTATTCTGCTAAACCTCTTCGATGAAAACGTAATGTATTCTGAAGATGAGCAAAAAACTGGCTCCGGCCTCCTTTTCGGAAGAACATGGACTTGAATCTCCGTCCATCCTTCCTAATTTCATCCAGAAATCATCCTACGTGAATAACGGGCTGGTTCCTTCAAAAATGCTATGGGCCATTTCCTTTCTGTTACCAGCACTCAGTCCCTCCCTGCCCCAATTGTAAGTTCATACGCAAAAAAAAACAAAACAACAACAACAACTGACGCCCCATGTAACTACATTTCTTTAGAAATGAGCAAATTTATGAGTATTTGAACTTTTAAATAATGATCTAAATGCATATATTAGTTTTATCATAGAACTTAAGTACCAGTTTTAATCTGTGTTTGCGCACGAATGTTCATAAAGTGAATTGCTTTATTCATTTACTAGCCTCGTACCCACGACTTCGTACACGTGGATTAAGAATTTTTTTGCCAGAATTAAATATAAAAAGTTGTTGGTAACGAAGGATTGGTCCCAAACAATATCGAGTCGGCATAATATGACAGGAAAGCTATCACTATATCACTCTACCGTCGAACCTGCCTCGAGAATCAATTTCCAACATATTTCTGTCAATATTCGATAAGATTTCAAAATTTCGTGACTACAACTGTTAATCATACTGGAAAAAATATCCTGTGCCCTTCATACAGCTTTCCTTATAAAATTCCATCACAACGATATAGCCATATAGTCGTCAAAACGTAACAAAAAGACAGAGACTTACTTCCGTATTTATAATAGTATTACTGTGGTTCACACTCACACACTGACTGCGAACAACACCTGAGGGATCATTATAACGTAAAATGTGTACATCTACCACATTGCAAGACTACCTACGATTTGCCTCGCATTGCATCCCTAACTTTATAATATCTACAGTTTAACATTCAATCCAAATAACCTACGGCCCAGGCCTGACTCTTACGATGAAAAACAATTTTTAAAAATCTTAGCCTTTTCGGAAATTTGAACCGGAGACCACGACGTTCGTAAGCAAGCTCTTTAGCCATTGAGCTGCCAGTTCACTAAACGGAAACACGGTCTGGAGACGTCCGCATCCAACGTGTCTGTCTATCGCTGTGTTTCGAAGTAATGACACAACATGTGTTTTTTATACAAATAATTTTTGAACCAAATGTAGACAGTATTTTTCTCCTTGTTTCAAAGGATAAGTGTGCAAAGTTTCATCGAGATCAGATGAAAACTGTGGATTTGTATGAAGAACAAACAAACCAACAAACAAACAAACCAACAAACAAACAAACAAACATTCATCTTTATATATAAAGATATTGCCTCACAGATTAACAGATTAATTGAAACTTCAGTACTAGCAAGGGTTGGACACATCTATAGAAGTATGGGACTATCAGTTATATTTTAAACTAGTTTTCATTATTAAAAATTAATTAATATATGATTCTGTGGTAGTGTGGTGGTATATAGTCTCTGCTTGCCTCTCTGGTGTAATTTCAATTTTATATACTACTTATCAATGTTGCAGTAGAAAATAACATAGTTATGCCGCATACGCTTCGATGAAAAGACATAACCTTAAACAGTTTTGGAAATTTTACGTAAGCCGGAGAGTACATCGTTTACTTCCATTGTTGTACGGCTAATTCGCCGTCGTAATAAATATTTAAAAGGTTTCCACATTCAACTAAGGAATCGTATTTTTTGTTTAACATTTATGTACTTATAACAGCATACACCGGTTAGGCGCTTCTGACGATACTTTGATCCCTATACCGTGTTGTGGTTCGAGCTGTAGAACGCGGTTGCGGCGAAACAGGGACTGTTGGTATTAGCGAAGCGTGTGGTCCTAAGACCGGCTGTGAAAACTCCCAGCGGCTTCAGCAGCAGACAGACGCACCAGCTGGCCGAGACAGGTCAACTTGAAGTCACTTAGGTGCATCTCATGGAACATTGGCACTATTTACAGAATTGGTTCAGAACCTTTTATGACCTAATACTCACTTTTCGGAAAAAAAAAAAATTACTTACTGTCCCGCTTTTCAGGAAAAAATAAATACATCAACTCCCTTCTTGTAATAATTCCTTTAACCAATAGCGCTTCCACTTTTTTGGCTCGTAACCGACTTTTTGAAACAATCATTTTATGAAGTGTAGAATATCATATATAGAAAAATAAAAATTACTCTATTAAAGATGTTAAAAATATTGGTGTCGAAAATTTGATGAAAAATAAATATTAGAAAAAATATTAATTACAGGACTGAGCTCAGGAAATGATGCCTTATTTGTAACCAGCAATCTTATGTTTCTGCGTTCCACTATTAACAATCTGTTTCTTTTCTTAGTTAATAAACTATTGAATACGCTAAATCCTCTTTTGGCTACAACTGAAATTAGGAATACATTTAAATTATTTGATGAAGCACTTAAATTCGGATCTAATACAGTAAATCAGGGGGGCGACGGTTGATCCTCAATACGTCCTAAATTTGTCTTGTACCAGAAAGGTTCCCTATTATCTCCTCAAAGGCCACCGGTACTACCACTGCTTTACAGACTTCAAACTCTGAAAAAATTCTCCGAAATTCTGACGATCGCAAAATTCCTTTTTTGTATTCGATGTACGCGTCATCACTAGCCATTAAAATGACCTTAACATACGTGACAATTTATTTAGTTGATTCAGAAGTCGATGGATGTATTTCACTTTTAATAATTGTGGAATTAGCTCATAAGTGGGAGAGGCTGAGAATTGAAACGAATTTCGAATACTGTGATGCAAATTGAGCATAGTAATTACTTTGGGTTAGAGAACGAACTTTTTTTAGAGTTTTTGGTAAATGAAACAAACTGCAGACAAAATTATTGAATTAGAACTCTCTATTTTTTTATTTTTTTTTTTTGCCTTTTTCACTTAACGGCAAAAACGGTAGGATCAATATTTTTATTGTTGATGTTGTTTGTTGTATAGTCAGAATGAATTAAGATAGGGAACTTGTATGCTAACATTGCTGTAAAAATCATGCAAGCTTCTGTGTTTCTGTTTTCGCCTGTGTGCTAAAAATACACAAACTACCTGACATATTTCAAACATTCTCTTACACTGCTACTAAGTTTTGTCTCGTGTTTCTGCTGGTTATGTACTCTTCCTTGTGTACCTCCTTCAGCTATCGTTGAACGGATTTACTATTTCCCTGACGTCCGAGTAATTAGTGCTCCAGCCTCTTCGGGTTCATTCTTTAATTTGTCCATTAAAGGCAAACCAATTTTTTTTGTCAAACTGTTGCCTGCACTAACCTCCATGGTTACATAAAATCGTCTAAAAAGTGATATTGGTGATTTTGGCTTGTTCATTATAAAGAGCCGTTTACGCATTGAGTGACAGTAATTTTACATTTGCATCATCTGCAAACATCTAGCCCAGTTATATGAGCAATTCTTACTGACAAGATTGTTCCACAATCGAAATTTCTTTAAACAGGTGCTTAAATAAGGAATCCTTTTTCCCTTTTGGTGAGCTTAATTACAACACTCTGTAAAATTTCCGACACGCAATGAATCTTAGATTCAAAGTAGATATAATGCACTCAACTACGGAATTAAAACGAATAGCTGTGGACTATAATTACCAAAAAGACTGACCATTTTATATTTGCTGTATTATGATTTCTTTCAGTATTATTAAGCCCATTATAAAAGTAATAATTCTGGCTATTAAGGTGTCTGTAGTGAGAAATATATCCGATTTTGCTAATGCCAGAAAACCATAAAGATATACAACTGATACCACGAAACGCGAGAAGGCAGAGAGTCAACGTATTTGTAATCAGAATAACCCGGGTCGAATTCCAGTCTGCACATATACATATTTTTTCTTTATGACTTCCTAAACATCTGTAGGCCATTGCCTCAGCTGTTCATTCATTGTCCAATTTTACAAATATTTAGTTACCTCGCGATCAACGAATCTTAAGGGCACAGTAAAAAATGTAAGGCACAATTTAAATGTAAATGTAAGTAAGCTGTTCTAGAAATAACTAGAGTACTAATGACGTCGCTGCCGATGTACCCTAAAGCTTTAATAGAAACAACAACTTCTAGAAAAATTCTGATGGCAATGTAACTGGTTTTGTGTGAGATTGGACTGTCGAAGAATAATGCTGCAACGTAATCATTGCTGATGTCAAAACGCTCGGCCTCGTGAAAACAAAACGTTTCGGACCGAGCATGGTGGAGGAGCGATGACGCTCTAATCTCGCATTTCGTAGTACGCTAGTTCGAGTCACCATTCGGCCATGTTTTTCATAGTTTCCAGAAATCACTACACGCAATTGCCGGTTCCTTCAAAGGCCGTGACCGAATTCCTACCCGTTCCTTGTCCGCAGTTCTTTCCAGCCTTTCAGTTCTCGACGTCAGGAGGTCATCAAGCAACTAATTAAAACGTTTGGATAACTGTATCTATTGTCGAAAGGTTATCTTTTCACGACGCCATTCGACTGGACACTGGCGTAGGTCACACTTGCAACCATTTCTAACTGCAGAAATAGATTTTAAATGTCATGTTGATATTTTTTAATAATACGTACTGAATATCATAGATTTTGGACTTAGATGATAGGTTGTCTCTTCGCCTACTTTCGGATAAGGAATCCTTGTTTTGTTTATTCTGTGCTTTATTTATTAGTGTACAATTCGTCTATTTCGAACCAAATGTTTTGTGTTTAGTGAATGATAAAATGCTATTTCGCCCAGAGATGTTCTAAAACGAGAAAAGATAGTCGGAAATTTATCGCACTAGGAGCTTACCACTTTGCTTGCAAATTGTCTCAAAACATGTTAATCCTGTAAGGGAACACGCTGACCGAACATCGCTAGGGGAACGACACCCCCTGAGCTCTGGCCAAAGTTTGGACACGTCGGCTACTGAAGAGCGAAGCCGTATTCAATAAAGGCAGCGGTGAGCCCGCAAAACAGGACACTTTATGAATATTTAAGCGCGGCTACTGTACGCTGTGCTGCCTGCCGAGATTAATTCGGCATTTCTGGGGTATTACGTGAATAATAGAGGGAATTATTTATGGGGGTGGCTTTGGTCGCGACGGAGTGAAGGGTCGCTAGCAGCGGCGACGTAATCACAACCCTGTTCAGTAGCTTCTTTGAGTTAGACATAAAATCCTTTGCCACATTTAACTTAAAAAGTTGCATAATCAGATTAACTGGAAAAGAATTTTGCTGAAATCACAAATATAATTTTGATAACTATCTAATAAAATTAAAAAAAATCCGATATTAACCTATTTTACTTATTCAGCAAACTGCATACTGTTATTTTTACAGATGTGAATAATAAAATGTATTTATTATTTATTTATGGTATGATGAATGTAATTTTACACAGTATACAAAAACGCTTGGACATTATGTATATTACCAGCTCATATAATCATTAATCTGTCAATCTAGTGGTTTGATCCATCCAATTCAGAAAATACAGTGCGAACTTTATTGCACTAACACATTTGAGAGATGCTGTTTGAAAGTCAGAGATCTGTCAACAATTATTCCTAGCTATTTTGGTGTATTGAAATTCGGCCAGCTTTGAGCTATGAGTCTTATAATAGAAAAAAAATATCTGTGGAACAGTTTTCGAAATAGAAACATGAAATCGTTTTAAATTTATTGCGATGTCATACATAACAGTAAAAAAATATAATAAATCTTTCAAAAATAGTAAATAACCGATAACGCGACGTACGAAGAATTGGGGAGGCTGTTTTTATAAGTAATTATCTCTGAATAAATTGTTTCATGCTACTCTTTGAGTAAAATATGTACTGTAATATAGATTTCAATCTCCTTGGACGTAATAATGGCCTCACTTTGTGTTAGCTATTCAACATTTGTGCCATATGTAGCAGTTTCTAAAACGTTTCATAACAGGTATTCCTGGAACAGGTATGTAAGCATACCTAAAGTCTTATACTGTATATCGAATTGACTTCAAAATTTTGATAACCGATTTCAGCATATGCAACCTCAGATTGCCAAAACCAAAAGTTCTATTGTGTTTAAAAAAAACTTGGGCCATCTTTATTTCAGATACGTTGACACCATGGTGGAAGAATTAGTTAAACACTGAAAGAATAGTGTAACTGTATCCTCAAAACTTATGTCTGCTGTTTAAATGGTTTCTCGAACAATGTATTTCGTAACTAATTGTTTTTCCTGGTGCATCTACTAGTTATAAGACCAAACTAAAGTCATGAACTTTAACAGATGCGATAGCATGTTGCAAGCTCCTGAGCGAATTTTTAGAGTTGAATGAAGATAACACAGGACTGTGTAGAATTAAAACTTTCCAAATGGACAGGAGCAAGAACAATCAAATCTAATCAATTGGATCAATATAAAAGATAATGAAATTCGCTTTAGAGATTATGGCAGTAGGAACAATACCTACCACTTTAGGATTTTATTTATATTGTTTAGCGTTGAAACGAGATAATCATCCATTAATTATACCCACAGGGCCAGAGACACTCAAACACATTATCTGCCATCCTTATTAAATATTTAAGATAATTCCCGTATTCACCAAGGCAAATAGTAAAGTTGTCAGCAATTTCAGGAAGTAAACAGGATTTAAAAAGAAAGGCCGACCATCACAAAGTGTACGTCACTTGCAGACAGTTGCAACAATTGTTATTTCCAATGATTGCTCAGACTTCCGTGGTCGTTGTCCATGTTGTCTTGGCTGTCCGGGTGGAAATGCGTCAATTTCTTGAAGCATGACGTTTCATTCACCATGATGTGGCTCTCATCAGAGGATAAGAAACCGTAGGGTCCACCAAGACAGCCAAGATAACAGTTGTTATTTCCGTTGTAATCTTAAGTAAAGTCTCAATAAAACAACGCCTGACGTGGATCTTCACTGTTACTTAGGTATGTCAAATTGCGGTATGGAGCCCACTGATCGTAAAATAAATTCAGCTCTCTGTCTCCATTAAATATTTAGTAATAATATTCCAATAATTAATTTATGATTCTCTTAAAGATAATGTAATTTGATGTGATGTAATTTAGGAGTGTTTGATCAATAAATGGATATTTCACCTAATAAAGATTGTAGTAATCATTATACTGTATATTAGAAACTATCAAAATAAACGATTATGTACTTGTTATTCTAATGCTGTGAAAATATTCTCAGCCGATTTAAGATTAAATCAACGCCTATTTCGATCGGAGAGCTCATACCATGACTACCATCTTTTCCACGACTTTCATAGTAAATTGCCTTTTACAATTGAGATATTCCTCAGTAATTGTAGAGCTCCCTTTTTTAGAATAATTACGTTCAAGCTTACATCTCCTTCTGTTCTTTTACTCCATAAAGTTCCACGAAATATCAGTATAGTACTGGATAGAGAATTATTAATCCGTTTTTCCCAAATTAACAGTTAAAATTCAAAACAACGCCAAAATTTATTGATAATAACCGCTACAGTGGTTCTGTGGTTCATGACATGTCAAAACCCACTTCATTGCACATTTCGTTTAGTATCCGGCAGAAGTCAAACCACACATGAATGAATTTGAATTTAATGAGAACAATTTTTGCGCAAACTCTGTCCAGACCATTTGCGGCTTGCATGCTAGTTTTCATTAAAACTGTGGTTGGGGATTTTTAACTTACAGGATTATTGAGTTCTTGTTGGTTCATTTTAAACATTTCTATTAATGTCACTGATGTTAAGGTAAATTGCGTTTCAGATGTGAAAGTATATTAGCTTTGATTTGTTGCTGAGACTATCCGGTATTATCGATAACATTACATGTTCTTTTTAATTTGGATAACGTATAATTGAGTGACTGCAATAAATTCCGTTTTTCCGTTTCATGCTGTTAATGCAATTACATTTTACGTCAAATACTGTAGTGAGTGCCTTAGTGGGCAAACTACGTTATAATTATCTCTCATACCTTTATGATTAATAAAAGGAGATTTTCAATTTTAATTTTTATGAAGGAGCGAAAATTTATTAATTTTTTAAGAATCTCGATGTTAGTTGGAATTTACGAAAAATTGTCACTATATGACATTTATTTTCTTATCATTGGCGATTACAAGTCTGAACGAATTTACCGTTAATATTAACACAAATTGGCAAAATCATAAAAGCAATGCTCAGAGGTACAATTAGCCGCCACAGCAAGCAAACAATTGTATATTTACTATTAAATCCATCTCAGAATTAAACTGCAATAAATAATGACATTTGAAAACATTGAAAAAAAAAAACAAGTTATTACGACCTTAGACAAAGGTGTCATAATACTGTGACTTTACAGTTAAAAAGAAAATCATGGGTGCCACGAATGAACAATATGTCATTCGAAAATAATTAGTTCTGGCAAATTATGCCGCTAGCTCAGGGGTTTTTACAATTACAAACTTAGAACATGGATCTATCCTCTCAAAGTCGTTTAAGGGTTCTGTTTCACGGAATGCACAATCAGATGGCTTGGTCGTAATAAGTTACCATTGTAGTTCTGCGTCTGATGTCTGCGGTGATTGGAGCGGACCCACGGTATGTGAGACTATCTCACAAGGCGGCTACAGGCATTACCGGCTGTGTCGCCGTGATAAGCTTGCTCCAGCAAGCCGGCAGGCAGAAGTCATATAGCAGCAGTTGGCGAGAAGTCAACTTTCCTAGTCCGCCACAGACTAGACTCGCATAGCATGGACTCGAAGATCGAATTGAAATTCGTCGCTCTTCTCCCTCGCGAGGAAACTTCTCGCTCCGCCCCTTGTAGTCTCGAAGCTCACATATAACAGAAATTTCCAGGATTTTAAGTTATACACTCATTGGGATTGTATCTTCAGGTTGGCACCTAATGTCACGTGATATCCCCGATATCTGATTTGCCCCGCTCATATCACAGAGGTCGGACATATTCGGCTAAATTCGCCGGGGTGAGAGCACATTCGGGGGTCGGGCGGCAGGCATTTCCCGCCAGGTGAGTGACCCTGTTGACCATCCATCCCCAGGGAGCATAATGTGTGGTCCGTCAAAACCCCAGATCCGCGACTTCCTGTCGCCATGGTTCGGGAAGACCACGATTAGCTTCAAGCCTACGCAGCTCAATAACTCTTTAATATTCGCTTTACCAAGATACACTGTATGTTCACCATTTCATTACAGTCCTCACTTGGAATCTTGCGTACTTTATAAAATTACAACAAAAATCTATTTAGGTGGTCGCCCAAGATTTATGTAAATTACTCTAACATTATGACATATATATAATAAAAAATGCACCTTCCAACGTGGCGACAGAGCGTCACGTTACAATACGTATACTGAAGATTAGAAAAATAGATTTTTGAATCTGAATAAACACAGATAAACTACGTATAACCAATATTTCTGATACACTTCTGTTAGTGTATTTTGATAAATTAAACTTATTTAGTCCTATTTTTAAATCAATGTAGAAATAATAGCTTTTGGCTTATGATCTACATGATCCATATAGTAAAAGAGCAGCAAGTCTAGTATTGTAACAATACCCAACAAGGACTGGAGACTAGACGAACAAATAGACATTGCACCATGTGCTAAGTATTGGCTGGTTCCGAACTATTTTTAGTGTCCGTTTTATAGCAAATATATTATGTCAACTCGAATTATTAAATTTATATAAGAAATATTTTAAGAAAAAGTTAGATTCGCAAAGATTGTTTTAAATTAAATGTGATGCATAACTAAAAGAACACCATGAGGATTTAAATACTTCTATCTTTCCATATTGCTCATAAACATTTTAGCTTCAGTAAGACCCTTAGAAAATAACAGCATCATATTTTCAATATATATTTCTAGCATAATACATTTTGAATTGTTGTTACGTATAGTCGAAGTGATAGTCGTTAAGATTAAATGTCAGTTCTTATGTTATTTTTCTGTCAATACAACATTTATCTAAAAACTGCCTTAGTGTCTGCATTTTGTATTTGGCGCGTCATTCTTGAATACATTTTGAAGGAGTCTAATTAAATATGTGTTCCTCTTCTTTTTTAAGGAAAAGTGTTACAAGATGAGAAAAAGGTGAAACAGGAAGACAATAGAATCACTAATAGTAAGGCCACGACATGTATGCCCTCTTTCGTGTTGTTACAGTTCATAGGCACTCTTGGATGCTCCTGTCTTTCGTGGTTTGTTAATTGGATGACATCAAATTTATGTTTTAAAGCAATACATGACTATCTGATGAGATGTGAACATTTGTGAAAGCAATTATTAGTCTAACATCGTGTAAATATTTTGCGATGAATTGTTCACTGCGATGCTACGGGCATGCAAGACTTGACAGTGTCATTCAGCCTCAAACACTGTGTGTTCTGCCATGACGGTGAGCCGAAGCGCGACGGTCAAAGCTGGGCCGGACGCGCCACACGCGTGGCTGCACTCCGCAAACCGAACGCTGTTTACAATGCTCGCCGGAGCGTTTTAATTGCTGCCCCTAACGACGGCCGGGTAGGCAGTCCCGCATCTCATACCACGACTTTTGGGAACTGGAGTACCTTACAACACATTCGCGCGCTGCCATTTCCGCTGCTCTCTTCTTCGTGCTAAGGTGTATGTACAGTGAATATAGGTTCTAGAAATATTTGCTTTCGTGCAATATTACAGGTTATTTACAGTATGCTGTAATTTATCATTGTTGTTGAGTTTTTTTTGGGTGCTTTAGGGCGCGTCGATAACTGGGCCATTAGCGCCCTGTGTAATTTACCGCTTAAGACATTTAGGTAAAAAGTAGCTTACAGCTTAATCGAACGTTATTGATAATGCGCAAAAATACAATATCGCATAGGTCTGAACATTGTTGTATTGCTTTAGTGTTTATCGAAGGTATGCCTGTGATCTTATCACAATAAGTATTAAATAATATACACAGATTAACAAATATATGTTGAGAATAATTTCGTTTAAATCAGTCAAAATGTTAACACCATTTACGAACCAATGTAAATTATTTGTGATTTCAACTTTAGCTTCTAACCTGGCATTACCATGACAATGGTGCCCCTAGAAAATTTGTCCGATGTAAATATAAATCCTCTCAAAATAAATATACCATCACTTCTGCAAATATAGGGCTATGTTTGTAGATCACGTTGGAGGCATTCGGATGGCTTTGCCTTCTCATACTTCTGGTATAATCCACAAATGTTTGAAATTTTTAAAAATAACTTAGTAGCATACGTCATTACACTGAGCAAATCTAACGGACTAATCGATCCATTATTCTCGATTTAATACAACCCTATATCATAATATCTTATTTTTTGTACTACTTTTTCATGCTTAACCACTCAGTGATGTCTTCTTTTTGTGAATATTTTTAGCTTATGGGCTTGTCAGTGGAATATCAAAACCAAATAAAATATTTTAAGCGGAACAAACAAATTAAAATTCAATTCAAACATTTCAAAAGGCGAAATTAAATCTAAAATATTTTAAAGATTTCAATATTTTCTTCAGAATATACTTTCATATACGATCCCAAAATTAGTAACGTCAAATAAAAATTTGTATTATTTGCAAGAATTCGTTATAGTGCTGCTGTCGATTTCTACTTTACAATTATTTTTCTTCTCACACTGAGGTCACCACTGAGAGGACAAGCATCTTAGAAGATAAAAATGGTACACAAAATTAGGTATTATCGAACCTTGAGTCATTCCTCAGAAATAAATGCACATATATTTTCATTCATTGCAACATCGCACCTATGAATAATCGACAAATTTCAAACGAAATAAACGTTACAGACATCTTGTTATAAGTTTCTATGAAGAAAATCGCTATCACTACCCTTTTCTTAATAAAAAGCAGAAAACCTTTTAGTTGAACGGTACTCTCTGCATACATCAGTGGTCAACAGAAAAAATTTAAATTGTTGCCGCTGTATTATTTGCGCGAGGCCTTTAACGATTTTCACTCCAACTCTCGCTCTAAGAGTCTCACAGAAAACCCAAAGAAATTTTGGTCGTATGTACGAAAAGTTAATTGTACCAACAGCAATATTCCAGCACTAATTCGTGAAGGTTCCGAGGTTAATGAAAGCCGCGATAAAGCTAACGTACTAAATACTGTATTCAAAAATTCATTTACAAATGAACATAAGGATAGTATTCCCGTTTTCCCACGCCGTGGCGAGTCGGTGATGGAATCATTACGAATAGATACTGCAGGTATCGTTAAGCAATTAGAGCTCCTGAAGTGGGGGAAAGCACCGGGCCCGGATGGAATTCCAGTAAGAGTATTTTCAGAGTATGCTGCAGAAATCGGGCCATTTCTGTCTGATATATTCAGTAAATCATTAGAAGAGCGAAAAGTACCTTCAGACTGGAAAATCGCGCAAGTAACTCCGATTTTCAAAAAAGGTGATCGAAGTGATCCTGGGAACTATCGTCCCATATCTATAACATCTGTTTGTAGTAGAGTTATGGAGCATATTATATGCTCGAACATTATGAATTTTCTAGATTATAATAATTTGCTTACAACAAATCAACATGGATTTCGGAAGAAAAGATCATGTGAAACACAGCTGGCCCTATTTATACACGACGTAATGAAAGTTATCGATACAGGTTCACAAGTAGATGTAATTTTTTTAGATTTCCAGAAAGCCTTTGACTCTGTGCCACACAACCGCCTTTTAGCGAAGCTTGGAGCGTACGGTATATCGGATCAGCTTTGTGAATGGATAAAGGATTTTCTAACTGGTCGGTCGCAGTATGTTGTCGTTGAAGGAGAAAGTTCTTCTAATCTAGATGTTACATCGGGTGTACCTCAAGGAAGTGTAATAGGACCACTTCTTTTCTTAATTTTTATAAACGATCTCGGAGACAAAGTGAAAAGCCTTTTTAGATTGTTTTCTGATGATGCGGTTATTTATAGGGAAGTAAGAACTTTGGCCGATAGCTTAGAAATTCAGCGCGATCTGGATGTTATTTTGGCTTGGTGCGCTGAGTGGCGACTTACTCTAAACTGTAAAAAGTGCAAGACAATGAGCATAACTAACAAAAAGAATCCGATTATTCAGAAATACGAGTTAAACAATACAGTTATTGATATGGTCGATTCTATTAAATATTTGGGAGTAACAGTACAAAGGAACATGAAATTGGACATACACATTAATTCGTTAGTAGGTAGAGCAAATTCTAGGCTGCGATTCATGGGTAGAATCTTGAAAAATTGTAATGAACAAACAAAGGAGATAGCGTACAAATCTCTTGTGCGTCCACATTTGGATTATTGTTGTACCATTTGGGACCCGTTTCGTAAGGGATTGATCGAAAGTATAGAGAAAGTACAGAGAAGAGCCGCTCGATTCGTGACCGCTTGCTACAGTCCTTATGAAAGCGTCACAGAACTGATTAGTAGATTAGGTTGGGAGTCTCTGGTAGATAGACGACACACGTTTCGTTTAAACTTATTGGAAAACATGCGTACTCCAACTTTCACTCATGAGTGTAGTGAAATACTTCTTCCACCAACCTATTGGAGTCGGAAGGACAGGAAAGATAAAATTAGAGAAATAAGGTGCCGGACTGATTCTTATATGAATTCTTTTTTCCCTCGTACCATTAGGGATTGGAATGCACAGCAAAGAGATTAGCTTTGGTGCTGAGCACCCTCTGTCACCCACAATTTTGTGAATTGCAGAGTATATATGTAGATGTAGATTTACGCGCCAGTTGCAAACAATAAAAAAGGTACTAGATGTTGAATTATTGGAAGAGGGACCGGGATATATAATTTTAGCAACAAAGTGTTGAAATTAGATGTTTTGTCGTTCCAACAAACGGTCGCTACCTTTAATGAAATGTTGTTAAATTTTCGAACAAAAACCAATTTTGACAGTTGTTATGCAACGATGGCAATCAGCTGAACGTTGGGGAAAATTTAATATTTGCTCTGTCTCCTACCCCTATTACAATAGGGGCATTAACTTTATGTTTCAGCTTTAAAGGTTCGTACTTAATCACTAGTATACGCTTAAAGATTATTTGATAAATAATTTTTAACGTGTTTAGCTGTATATAGTAACATTTTAAACAATACATTTTCTCAACACTAGAGAGAGTTATAGGTTAAACGGTTCTTTATGCTGTTTTGAAGGCGTTACTTACGAATGGCGAACTGAAAGACAGATTCTTTTCACTTCCTAAAGTACTTAGAGGAAAAAAGAATAATTTTTCATTTTCTTTCTAACTGTGATCAGATTCTTTCCATTCATATTTTTTTTTGCTTTCAAGGCCTTTTTTTCCAATGTATTGCTTTTTTATTTATGCCTGCTAAGTCCTTGTGGATTTCAATCTTGCTTCGCCTTTTTCACTGTTTCATTTGCCTTTCACAATGTATTTCCGTGCCACCAAAGTTTCTCCATTTGAACATGGTAACATATTTGCTACCTCTTCATATGCAGATAAGTCACTGTCATATTCATCCTTGTTTATAATCTCTTTTGCTGCAGGGTTTCAAATTGAGAGACAACAAAAAATCGTGATGGTATGTATATATATCACGTTTTGCTATGACTATAATTTTAAAACTGCTCGAGAAAAATTTCGATACTCTAGGAGTTTCTAATCCTCTCCTCTACTACCTGGATCAAGAAAATTAATGAGTAAAAACATGCTTTCTAATGACATAACTGATAAATTCTTACGACGAAAAAAAAAATAATGTATTTCGCTATTGCTAGCCTTGCCATATGTCAAGTGCAGCAGCGCTGGATTACTGTGCAGCAATGTTCACATATTTCCACCACAAGCAATGCTCTTTGACAGACTTGCGGTACCATCATTTCATATCGCTCTCGCGAGGCTGAAAATGATGTACAACACACTAAAAAAATTAATACCGCCATATGTGTGTCCAGATGAAATCCAGTGATGTCAGGCGCATATCACGAGATTGATGTGTGTTTTCAAAGGCGCTCGGAGACCACAAATATTTGTCCCTCACTCCAACATCACCCGTCCACTCTGTACTCCCACCACCCTGTCACAGCATTCGCCCAAAACCGCGGCACTATTACACTGAAAGAGGCAAGTGTTAACGAAAAAACGTGTTTAGCCTTTCGGGTCGCGCTGGTGGGAAATTTTGGCGGCTGAATCCAATCGGCTATCGTGGCTGAGTGCACTCTGCGGCCACGCAATCACTTTTGATAGAATTTTTTTCCTCCGCCCAGCGCGGCAATTGCAGATCCGCCAATCACGTCCTGGCGCCGGTCGCCATATATTCGCCGTACATATCGCACAGCACTGTGTATAGTAAACGAATGCGGGGACAGTTGAATTTCAAGCGAATGCGGTAAAAGCGTCGTAGTATCTCATCAACACTTGTCAGCGAGGATGTTGACAAAGCGTTTGGCTGGAAAGGGGCTGTGATTGGCAAACAATCGACAAGTAGATAGATCTATGTGGGCAAAAGAGATGGAACAATTAGACGATATGCCGACGCGGTAACATGGAATACATATCTTCATTCAGCTGTCACGAACAGATTTGCCAATACGGTATGAATATCTGTGAAAATGTTAGTGGTATTGTAAGAATGAGGAATATTTTAGTTTGAAATTATTTTATTTATGCACCATAATCAAATTGAGGAAGATGGAACTGGATAAAAGAAACTCACGCTAAACCTATATAGCAAAAAATAAATTTCATACAAGGCAAAATAATAATAATTCAGTGTTGTCGGAATGACCTGGTGACAGGGTTTCTACTGGCTGCGCTTTCGGCCCCTGTCGTAGCCACCTTAACCTAACCCGGCAATCCTGCCAGGTACAGAGGACCCACAGTTTAATGTGGAATCCGCACCATGGAAGCGTTTTCGTGTACTTCACGTTGCTCAGCAGGCTGTGCCAGAGGTGAAGGTCAGGTTAAGTGCCAATGAAAATTGCCGCCGAGACAGGGGTTCGAACCGGGGGCCTTTCGTTCTGTAGTTAGACGCCTTAACCACTGAGCCATCAGACCGCTCCCAGGCAAAATAAGACTCTATAATAATAATTTCTTGTGGTCGTAATGACCTGGAGACCGAGTTTCTACTGGCTGCGCATTTCGCCCCGGCCGTAGCCGCCTTAACCTAACCTGGCAATCCTGCCGGGTATTGGGGACCTACAGTCTAATGTGTAATCCGCACCACGGAAGCGTTCTGGCGCACTTCACATTACACAGCAAGCTGTGACAGAGGTGAAGGCTGGGATAAGTGCCAATGATAAACCATCCGAGACAGGGATTTGAATCGGGGACCTTTCGATCTCCAGTCAGACGCCTTAACCACTGAGCCACCAGACTGCTAATAAGACACTGAGCAACAGTGATTAAACCGGAGGTATTTTATGCATCAGTATGTCTGAAAATAAAAGAGCGGAACAGGTAGATCTCGATAAGAAAGAAAATACTAAGGAACACAAGCGAACAAATATAGCTTTTGCCGAAAAAGGAAAACACGAATATTTATGAAAGGATTTAGATAAATTAACAGACACAGTTAGAAAGATCACAATTTTACGGGCACTTTAACAGAATTGGATAACTGTAGGTTGATCAAGAAAGTATTCGACTACATTACTAAATTAAAAAACTCAATTGGTTAACTGAAAGGAACGAGAGGGAATTCGGAAATACTGAAAATCACGAAAAAAAATATTAAAGACTTAAGAAGACTAATTGACGCTTCACAATTTACAGAACTCCAACAAAAATTGCAAGTCTAGAGAGTGATGTTAGACAAATAGAGACAAACCATCGGCTACGACTGGCTCCAATCGGCCTATAAAATAGCATGTTCTTAAAAATTTTCAATTACTCATTCATCAAAAAATGGTGCCAACGTTATCAAAAAGTAAAGGATGTTTCTAACTAAGTATAGCAACAGTCCTGTGTTTTCTGTACATAGCCGCAGTAAGTAAATTACTTCGCGTATACATCGAGTAATGAGTTGCCATTTGATTTTATTTATTTGTGTCCTGTTACGTAGTATCCCTTCATCTAGTAACTATTCTGGACTCATCCTTCTAATTTAATGCGAGATGCACTTATAATTAAATTCTAGTGCCTATTCAATTTTGTTCAGGATAGAAGTCTGATTTACTTTACTGAAAAACTTGAAGTTGTATGAATGTTAGATAACTTAATTATTTATGGGATCGAATGTATTTGATGGGTCTTAGTTTTTACATTAGTAATTATAATAACCTGATGGCAGCTGCTACCAAATGTTTATAAAAGAGTATGTATCTAAATGCACATACGTAATCACATACACCCACACCCACACTTACATCACAATCATACAATCATAAAATTTTATGTTTATTCCATCTTTGAATACCGGCAAACATATAAATTCACACGTATATTTAATTAGATGATTACTCGTAATTAAATTGATGTCCACAAATATATATACATGCAATTCACATATATATATAAGGAAGCACACAATGTGAACATACCTACACAAAATACGCATTCGCTCTTACACAAATACTGCTACATATAGCTGAACATACCGACATTCACATACATACAGATGATCTAGAAAAAACATATGTTCGGAAGATTTTATTTATTTATTTCTCGTGTCTAGGACATAACTCACATTATTTGAAACAAAACAAATAACATTTATTAATTAATATCAAACTTATGAACTATAGAACACAATCAAAGTGAATGTGACCAGACTTCCGCAGTCCTGGTGGCCTTCTCATTTGCCCTAAAAAGGTCGTCGATAGTGCAAGTTTCAGGTAGGTTCCTGCATACCAGAAAATTTTGTGGGTCCTGCAGCTCACCACATTCACATAGTTCGCTTTCAGTAGCGTAACCCCGTATTCTTTATATTAGATCTGCATCGGGACACTTCAGTTCTTAATCTGTTTAGTGCCTTCCATGTGGCATATGGTTGATTACACCCTGCGGCCGGTGCCACTTTAATATTCCTCCATTGCCATTCAGGCAACTAAATTTGCCATAGTTCTATACGGTGCGTTCCGGGTGAAGATGTTATGGCTGTAGTTTGACTTTAGCCTTGAGTAATATAAAAAAAAATTCCTTATTAGACACCCTAAATTAATATTTAATTCTCTGAATGCTGGTTTTTTCTTCTTAATTGCGCGTTGAAACGATGCCATTAAGGCAAGCGTTATTTATTAACGCAGTTACAAACCTCTTACCTATAAATTCTACAAGACATTCTAATACGTTCCCACATAATTTTTGGGGTGGGTCATTCCCAAATTGCAACTCTTTCTCACCGCGCGAACGTAAAAGTGAAAAATCCTCTCTCCACACGTACGCTGGACCACTGCTCTGCTGATTTAGGGCTGTGTTATCTACTGCTCGCGGTTGCGGCCATTTCCTCCGCTTCTCTAACTAATGACTAACGCCCGTGTTGTTCTTTGCGGAGCTGGCTGGCATTTATATACGGTCACGGATTTCGAACGTTAAGAGTTATATACTATAGTGTATAAAAGACGAGGAAAAGTGGAGAAAATAGGAGGCTTCTAAGAAAGTAACATCCTGGAAGGATGTCGAATTTATGCCCTTCATTAGGCTAGGAATGGTTTCAGTACATCAGGATCCGGTTCCCTGCTGGAATGTTCAAAGTAAGCCGAATATCGAAGCATCTTCCGAACAGTGTACTATTCACTATACGAGTGTAATCTGAACAGGTTTCGGTCTCTAGTATCAGCAGATTTAAAAAAATGAATATTAAACAACATTTCTTTGTCACTACTTGCTGGAAAAAATACAAAATCTTGTTAGTGATTAAAAAAGACGTTTTTTTTCAGTTTTTACAAATTATTCTAATAACCTGAAACTTCAGTGAAATGTCGAGATAAAAAATTTGACTGATAACAATTTCCGTATATCATGACACGTGAAGTAAGAAATATGGAGCTACGAACATTGCTATCTTAATTTTTTTTTAAATCGTTATGTTTATTCTTCAAAAGGTTATATGCAATAGATCTTATGCGGGAATACAGATATTCTATGTTATTAATAAATGCTGAAGAACAACATGACAGAAAGAACATAAAATGCCTAAAGTAAATTTACATTTTCCAAGCAGTATGCCCTGGTAATGTCTCAGACCGGTTACTTGTCGGCAATGCTATGTCACGTCTCCAAATTTCCTACATCTCTGATTCTCAGAGGTACCGGTTTGAAGCTTAGCTCTCGAAACCTGCTCAGACTGGGCATACTGAGACAAGCTAGTATCCTTCTATATAACATAAGCTTTGAGGTAACGAATGGCTCGGCAGAAGGGGAATTTTACCGCAATGTCCATTAAAAATGAGCGTGGTGGATGAGAGCTAACGTTCTGGTCACACTTTCAGGAGGACGCGAGTTCCTATACCCGTCCCGCCATCCAGATTTGGGTTTTCTACGATTTCCAAAAATCGCTCCACGCGAATGTCGGGATGATTCTTTCAAAAGGTCATGGCCGAATTCCTTCTCGTATCTATCCCCAGTCCTTTTCTGCCTTTAATGACCCTGTTAGAAGCAACAAAAAGGTCGTTTTCTGCAATTTTAGAAACGATTATTTGCAGAGAAGGGACACCACTGCTAATTTTCTTATTTCTCCACGATTACCACCTAACGCAGACATAATCATATTTAACTATTTACTACGATGCACGAGTTTTTGTATTTTTTTTTCTTTTTTTTTTTGTAACTGCTTTACGTCTCTTTTAACATCGAGGTCTTTAGAGACGGGAAAGGATGGGGGGCAAGGATGGGGGCAAGGAATGGGAAGGAATTCGGCCATGGCCTTTTGAAGGAAGCATCCCGGCATTTGCCTGGAGTGATTTGGGGAAACCATGGAAAACCCAAATCTGGATGCCCGGACGGGGATTCGAACCGCCGTCCTCCCGAATGAGAGGCGAGAACGCTAAACGTTACACCGCCCCACTCGGTGCGAGTTTTTGATTACCGTCGACAGTTGTTGTGAACCTACCCCCCTCAAATAAATGCCAAACACCTCATGTCCAATGAAACTGATGCAACAGAGTAGTTTGAGATTTCAGACACTTCCGTAGAGATAAAATTCTAATCATATTCGAAACATGAATATAGAAAAGGGAGCTTGATATTTCACTGTGGCAAAAAGACTCTTTAAAAAAAAAAAAAAATAATGCTTTTGATATTGAATTATATTTACAGCGCTAGCCAACTTAATTCTTCAGTTCCCCTAAATGTGATAAAGCACCGTACTTATGTATACGCGAAAGTATGCTTAGCTCGCATACAAAATGATGGCATGGATTACTATTTCTGTTTAAACAACTGCGCTTTACATAAGAATAACAGAAAGCATATTTTTCAAAAGTTCATTTCGGTTTGATCATCTTTAACTACTATTGTAGATTACGAAGCGTAAATCTATAGGGAGGAAAGGAAAAAAATTATAATTTTTTATTTATTTTGAAAATTTCATGCATATTTCTCAAACACTACTAGAGGATCGGTCCGGTGATTGAGTGGTAATGCTCTCATCTCCCCTTTCGCAGGACACCGGTTCGAATCCCCGTCCGCTCATCCAAATTTCGGTTTCCCATTGTTTCCCAAAATCATATTAATGACATGTTTGTTCCTTCAAATGGAATGGCCCATTTCTTTCCCCTTTTATATCTCCCAGTCCTTTCTCGCCTTTAAAGATCACAATATCGAGGAGGCGTGAAGCCCTAAGTAGAAAAAGATCTATAGGACAAAGTATTGCTAACTCAAATTATTGCGTTCAGTGACACACGTGACAGGTGGAGAAGAGATAAAACGTGAAGTGTTGGCGATATTGCTATAGTTTCTGTACATATTTATTTTTGATAGACAGAGTTAATTCCAGAGAGTGACACACTAAACCTCTCGAGTGAATATCGAATGTCTGGCTAAGCGCAGAAGATGGCCGAGTCTTTTATGCTGTAAGGCAGGGCTAAGTCGGGAAACGGTCGGTAGCGCTCGCCACTTGAAACCCAACTGCGAGAGTTTCTCTGTGAAGTTTATCAGCACACAGGGCGGGCCACTTGTTCTGCGCTCTCCAGGGCTGCAGCCGTGTTTGATGACGGACCGCCGAGTTGCCTGTAACACGACGCCGCTGTTTAAGTTGGCGAGTCTAAACTGGAACGCCCGCGCACCTGCGAATTCTCACAACCTGATCGCTTTCTGTTTTTACAAACGACCTACTTGCACGAATTGTTCAGAGTTGAACTAAAGGGTCGCCGCTAGTTCTTTTAAACATCCACGTTTCCAGCATACCTCTCAATATTTATTTTGCGCAAATAAAGCGTTATACAGTAAGTATTTTCCTAAAAATTTTGTTTAAAAAAATTAAAAAATAAAACTGTTACTATCTACAGATATGTATATAATAAAGGCTGAAAATATCTTAACAATTTTTGCTAGAAAATGTATGCTTTGCGATTAAACTGAAGAAAAACACATGAATATTTCAATTATCTATACTAATATTATAAATGCAAAGTAGCTATGTGTGTTTGTTACGTTTTCACAACTAAACACTCATGAAATTTGGCATGGAAATACTATGTTTCATTAAGAATATAGGATACTTGTTCTGGATTAATAATATGTTTTGTCATGAAATTTTTAAAACTAATCGAACGGTGACACACAGAAGTATAGCGTGTGAAAGTTTCTGTAGTATTATATCCGTCGTTCAGACTTTTTTTTCTCATGTTTGTGAAACAGCTTTTTTTTAATTTACAGCTTTCTATGCCCAATTACAACAATAAAATTCTAGGTTCACGTCTACGAAATTGCTAGTAACAGCTAGTATTTATATATTATTCTTAGATAAAAACGAACCAACCTCTACTGTATTGACAAATTCTCCTTGCTCTAAAAAGTATCTTAATATACCGGAGGATGTTACGTTTTATATATAAGAATAATACAGAAATTTAAATTTAAGCTATCTAATTTTTTCCAAAATACTTATATTTTATGTTGAGACATTTTCAGCAATTTTTAACCGTTACGCTATACAGATCTCTATATTATAAAACTTTTTTTTTATAGTTTGTAAAAATTCAGTTATGTATACAGTTTTGTCGTTTTAATGAAATAAATTGAATTAAGATTCTGAACTGTGGAATGTGTTATATCTAAGTGGCCTCCTATGTCAAATAAATAGTTAAAAAAGAAGATGAAAAAAGATATTTTCAACTTTCTCTGTAGCAGAAATGTTGGTCTGACTATCGGTTGTTATTTCTACAGCAACCAGAGAGTTGGAAGTTCAGTTCCTTTTGAAAATAAGGGAATTCTGTCGCTTATGAGACACGTCATAGTAGTATTAATTAGAAAACCTTGGTAACAGTTGTTATATGAGGAGATAAATGTGCAGGAGAACTATGTGCAGCAAGGATTATGAATAAAAGGTTATTTACAAATGGTAGGCATATGAGCGAAGTATTAATGAATCATATGACGTCTGTTTAAGCTACATCTAAATTTTATTACAGTTTAAGTTCTGAATTTGAAATGAATTGAAACATGACTATCGAAGCGATGGTTGTTAAACTTTACCACTCATTATGAAGGTATTGAACTACCGTGAGTAATTTGAAAGGCATAATTGTTGATTCGTATTTACACCTACTCGTATGTTTATGTATTTTAAAGTTACATTTATGTATCTATTCTAATTAATCATGTGTCAATGTCTGTTATTTTGTTGTTTCTTTTACGTGGTGAGTGTATTGTTATCTGTCGATGATTTCTCTATGGTTTATTATTATTGTTATCATTCGTTGCTTCTACTCATAGAATGATTTTTTTCTTTGATTTTGCTATTCATATTACTATGACATGTGTATATCTAACATAATTGATTTCTTTTTAGTATACATATCCCTTTCTGTATCGTTTTATAAATATTTCTTTCACTGTTACCTAATCCTATTTGGATGGAGTACTATTTTTTTCTAATACATATTTATAAGGCAAGCTGACAGAAACTCGAAATCTTTATGTCCTTGATTAACAAAATACATGTTTTGTCTTATCGGGCTGCGTCCCTCTCAGTTTTTTAGTTGTTCTTCCTTCTTCATCGCAATTCCTTTGACGATAGGTATTCGTTTAAATTTTAGTTGTAGTGAAGTTTTTTTTTTTTTTTTTTTTTTTTTTTTTTTTTTTTAACAGATATTCTTGTGAGTTATGTAAGACTGTCGGTCGTTAATTTGTTTGATATGTTAATTTTTTGTTTTGTTTTATCTAGAGATCACCTATGACGACTCATTTACGACAGTCAGCTCAGAATTAAGGTGAAAATATCTATAACGCAACCGAGAACACACAAATATTAATGTACGCATGTAGACACTACATCTACATCTACATCCATACTCTGCAAATCACAAACATTGTGGGTGGCAGAGGGTGCTAAGCACCAATCCTAAACCCGCCCATTCCAATCCCGAATAGTGCGAGGAAAGAAGGAATACATATAAGTATCAGTACGGCATCTTATTTCTCTAATCTTATCCCTCCGGTCATTGCGACCTAAATAGGTTGGCCGAAGAAGTATTTCATTGCACTCGAAATTTAAATTTTTTCGCATATTCTCCATTAAATTCGAACGCAAGCTACGTCGCCTGTCTTCCAAACTATCCCAGCCCAATCTATGTATCAATTCTGTGACGCTTTCATAAGGGCTGTAACAACAAGTCACGAATCTAGCGGCTCTCCTCTGCACCCTCTCAACTGAGTCAATCAGAACCTTGCGATACGGATCCCAAACCCCACAACAGTAATCCAGATGCGGACGCACCAGTGTTTTATACGCTATCTCCTTTGTTTGAGCATTATAATTCCTCAAAATACGACCTATGAATCGTAATTTAGAATTTGCCTTGCCTACGACGGAAGTTATGTGCATGTCCCATTTCATGTTGCTTTGTACTATCACCACCAGATACTTCACGGAATCAACCGTGTCAACAGGTGAATTGTTTATTTTGTACTCGTGAACAACCTGATTCGTCTTGTTACTTATCCGCATTGCCTTGCACTTTTTGCAATTAAGTGTAAGCTGCCATTTACGGCACCAATCGAAAATAGCATCCAAATCACGCTGAATTTCTAAGCAGTCGTCGGAGCACCTTATTTGCCTATAGATAACCGCATCGTCGGCAAACAATCGCAACCAGCATTTGACGTTGTCACCTAGATCGTTTATAAATATTAAGAAAAGAAGTCGACCTATTACACTTCACTGAGGAACGCCCGAAGTTACATTTATCTTAGATGAGGCTTCCCCGTCAACAACGACATATTGTGATCGACCAGTTAGAAAATCACGTATACACACATTGCGTAAAATCAACATCCCACAGACATTAGCACTTTAAAAAAATTAGTACGTCGAAAAAGCTTTGCCTGAAGCAATCACGTAAAGAGCAAAACACAAACCTAAACAAATCAAACACTAAAAGCGAGATACGATCTATATACATAATCACATGAATAGCATTAACAATAACGCACACAATATACATTAAAATAAATTCAAAAAAGTGTGAAAAACAACAAAAAACATGTATTATCCGCCAAAAATTAAACTACTTACAGGTAGCGATTCCTTTTGAGAGGTGTACCAATTTAATGTAAAGCAGAGCAGTTTAAGTAGAATTCACGGTACAGAAAAACGACTAACAAGATAGAAAAAAGCACCAAATTCCCTGAATCAGAAAATTGAAAGGAAAATAAATAAAATACAAGGGAAATGCTATTTGATTCCCTGAAATTTGCAGAAAATAAACACTATCAGCGTAATTTAATAGCGATGTTGTTTCAGTAAAATGATCATTACAAAATTAACCCACTCAAACTTACTGGCATTTTGGTTATATTTGACAGTGCGTGCTTTCAACCCATTTTTTCCCGAGTTCGAATCCAGGAATGGCCAGGAATTTTTTTGAGACCCTTGCTTGGTAGCAGAAAATATGCCGTAGATCAAATTCTACGTCAAGCTGAAAGTCCAGCAACTTGATAGGCAGCAAATCGAAACCCTATCACCGAGTTATCTTTATATATAAAGATGAATGTATGTATGTTTGTTTGTTAGTTTGTTTGTTCTTCATACAAATCCACAGTTTTTATCCGATCTCGATGAAACTTTGCACACTTATCCTTTGAAACAAGGAGAAAAATACTGTCTACATTTGGTTGAAAATTTATCTGTATAAATAACACATGTTGTCTCATAACTTCGAAATACGGCGATAGACAGACACGTTGGATGTGGATGTCTCCGTACCGTGTTTCCGTGTAGTGAACAGCCAGGCCAGTGGTTAAAGTGCTTGCTTACGAGCGTCGTGGTCTCCGGTTCAAATTACCGTGGAAGCTAAGATTTAAAAAAATTGTTTTTCATCGTAAGAGTCAGGCCTGGGCAGTAGGTTAATCAGATTGAATGCTAAACTGTAGATATTAGAAAGTTAGGGGTGCAATGTGAGGCAAATAGTGGGTAGTCTTGCAATGTTGTAGGTGTACACTTTTTACGTTGTAATTCTCCCTCAGGTGTTGTTCACAGTCACTGTGTGAGTGTGAACCACTGTAATCTTTATATATAAAGATGAATGTATGTTTTTTTTTTATTTCTTTGTTTGTTAGTTTGTTTATTCTTCATACAAATTCTCAGTTTTCATTCGATCTCGATGAAACTTTGCACACTTATCCTTTGAAACAAGGAGAAAAATACTGTCTACATTTGGTTGAAAAATTATCTATATAAATAATACATGTTTTCTCATAACTTCGAAATACGGCGATAGACAGACACGTTGGATATGGACGTCTCCGTACCGTGTTTCCGTGTAGTGTACTGGCAGCTCAGTGGTTAAAGCGCTTACTTACGAACGTCTTGGTCTGCGGTTCAAATCTCCGTGAAGGCTTAGATTTTTTAAAAAAAAAAATCATCGTAAGAGTCATGGCTGGGCCGTAGGTTATTTGGATTGAATGTTAAACTGTAGATATTAGAAAGTTAGGGGTGCAATGCGAGGCAAATCGTAGGTAGTCTTGCAATGTTGTAGGTGTACACTTTTTTAGGTTATAATGATCCGTCAGGTGATGTTCGCAGTCAGTGTGTGAACCACAGTAATATTATTATATATACGGAAGTAAGTCTCTGTCTTTTTGTTACGTTTTGACGACTAAATGGCTATATCGTTGTGATAGAATTTTATAAGGAAATTTTCAGGTCTACATTATATTTTTTTCAGGTTAATACCCATAATGGCCGGGGAGCAGCGCGCGGAGCTCTCGGCCCAGCGTTGACTCACGTGTGCTTGTTTCAATGTGTATCTCGACAACCATATGTCGCAGAGGGATGAACGATATACCATTTTAATGCTGAACGTGTGTACTACAACTTTTATCATAGGTCCTGACCTGGTAACTTTGACAGTTTTTCCGCAATGCAGAGAAATCGAAAAAAAAAAAAGTTATGTTTCGTACTGCTTTCATGATAAAATGTGACTATACTTTTACTTTTAAATAATAATAGTGCCGATATTACACTTTTATGCAGTGGTTAGCCTATCCTAATTACCTAGGGTTCAATAAAACGTTACTGAGTCTGACATTTTAAATTTTACAACGAGTTTATACAGATTTGGCACTCAATCCCTATTTAAGCCTTTTTGACCTAATAAAAACTATGATGCGGACACCCTAGAGGTGGGGATTTTTTAGTACTTGTTTCTAAGGTACTAAGAAACGTCTGTGCCAAATTTCAGCTCTACATTATTATTATTATTATTATTATTATTTTTAGGTTAAAACCTAAAATTCCTGGGCTAATATCCAATCGGATTTTGATAACTGTGCAGCCCAAGGTCACAGCAGTATAGTGAGATGTTTAATCTCCATGCAACATTGGGAGCTCAATGTCTACTCGTCCGACTGTTTCGTTTAACGCTTATTTTCTGATGGTTTTACGACTCGCTACGTAGAGATCGTTAGAAGCGAGAGAGTATTGGGGAAATGAACGGAAAAGAATCCAGCCATGGCCTTCTAAGGAACCATCCCAGCACTCGCGTGTCGTGTTTTCGGGAAATCATGCAAAATCTGGATGGCCGGACGGAGATTTGAACCGACAACCCCCAAAATGCGGTTTCGAACAAAATATACTCCGTGGTCCCAGTAGTTAAATAGGGGGGTGTAGTTTGGGGAATGATGAAAAATTAAGGTAATATTGTCCGGAAACTGGTTTCCATTTTCGTTCAATGAAATTTGACGGGGTTTCGCCGGCGCATATCCATAGTTCCTGTAGTACAATACCGTACGTTTGATTTTTAGGAAAGCTGATAAATTAATAAAATTGTTTACGTAAATTAATATTCATATTTCGTTGAACGTGATTTACATCCAAACAATTGATCAGATTTTGGAAGGGTTACAATCAATAGGGTATGGTCCATGGGGTAAACTAAGTTACGTTTCATTTTAGTATGATGTTGTTAAGTTGAGAAATTATAAGTTTCCGCAAATTAATACGAATATTAAGGAAAGTTACATTTCACGGTATAAATTTTAACGCAAATACGACAGTAACAGCATAATATTATTGGAATCAACAATGAAATTTTTCAGAACTGAAACCTGTATGCAACCCTAGCACCCTCCGTGGTTTGGATTCAGCTTTAAACTGTAGGTCCCCGTTACGTGGTATGATTAATGGGTTAGTTAGATTGTTACGACAAAGAAGGTTAGAGCAACGTCAGAAAGGACACAAGAAAATATTATTTAGGTACGGTTGTTCTTAAAGGATAGCATTCTGTTGCCGCCCATGCTTCTGATATGTAGGAAAAATTATGTTCTTCCTTCACAAACAGTTTAACTAATTACTTTTCATTCCCCAAGATTTGGCCATCATTTTTTGTTTTTATTAGGCTTTTCGCCTCGACGACGTTGAAGTCATTAGCTACAGGAAAGGATAGGGGACAAGGAACGGGAAGGAGATCGGACATGGCATTTTTGAAGGAAGCATTCCGGCATTTGCCTTGAGTGATTTGGAGAAACAATGAGAAACCCAAATCTGAATGCTCGGACGGGGATTTAAACCCACGCCCTCTCGAACGCGAGGCCAGAGCGTTAACCACTCACCCACCACGCTCGGTTTGTCCAACATATTCTCACCATTAATCTCTCAAGCTCCCTCCAGTTAACATTCTATACCTCAGATCTGTAATGTATATTTCTTCATTGAACCGATTTATAAAGTTCTTGTTCTAGTCCTATTCAAAGAGAGAATTCAATATAGAGATAACCTACTTGCTGTCACCTACACGTTTCTCCGCTTTTCATTGTCAGAGGTCCCAGGTTTTTCTTAGACTATTGCGGTACTTATTTTATATACAGGGTGTTACAAAAAGGTACGGCCAAACTTTCAGGAAACATTCCTCACACACAAACAAAGAAAATATGTTATGTGGACATGTGTCCAGAAACGCTTACTTTCCATGTTAGAGCTCATATTGTGGACGGTTGTGATACAATACGCCATTCTCCAGGGCTGGATCAGCGCATCAGGGATTCCATGCGACGGAGGGTGGATGCATGTATCCTCGCTAACGGAGGACATTTTGAACATTTCCTGTAACAAAGTGTTTGTAGTCACGCTGGTACGTTCTGTTGCTGTGTGTTTCCATTCCATGTTTAGTGTGATTTGAAGGGAAGTAGTAAAATTAGCTCTAACATGGAAAGTAAGCGTTTCCGGACACACGTCCGCATAACATATTTTCTTTGTTTGTGTGTGAGGAATGTTTCCTGAAAGTTTGGCCCTACCATTTTGTAACACCCTGTAGATATAGACATAAATTTTTTCATCAGCGCAAATGGTGATTGAATGCTGATATGTAATTCTCTCACTTTTTATTTTCTGTCCTAGTTTCGTTCTATTCTTTCTGTCAGTTACTACCAATAGTCTGCGCCAAAACTACATTGGTTCCTGGATGCACATTTGCAGTTCTTGTATTTTTTTATTATTGTTACTATCCCATATGTGTCTGTTATCGGATATTACAATATCAAGTCTTGGAAATAATCGACAGGACCACTATTATCACCACCAAAAGTCACATACTATCTAACTAGTCATACAGCGAAATACTTGACAACAGCTTTAATAATATTCTTATAACCTATGTCATTGTCTGTGTGTAATAACTTTACATTGGTAACTAAGACTCGCCGACGTTCACAAGCTACATTTAAAATTATTTGAATGTTTCCTCCTGTCTGGATCCAGCTTGTACGACTTTCACTTAAACAGTTAATAATGATACATCTGAGATATACTGGAGTTTGTTTGTGTCTTGAAAACATACATGACATGTTTTCAAGCAATCTATTCTCTACTCGGAATTTAATGAGGCGATTGTTCAATTCGTCATCATGTTCGACAAATTCCGTCTATAGGTTGCTGGCTGAAGTGTGATTCAGCGTAGTTCTAGTAACACAAAGGTAATGGGTTTGCCATGTTTGGAATCAGAACAACATAGAGAAGGTATTTACAACGATCGGCAATCAGCCTACCACAGAGCGGCAGGGGCCTAAGGTGGTTGTTAGCTGCTTTGATCCGCACGAACATAGTTTCGCTGCCACCAGAGACTCTACGAGTTGGAGCGGCTTTAATCACACAAACGTGATGTTGAAACCTGAGACCAGCAGTACGACAAATAGAGAGTTTGATTTTGACACAAAAATAACATCACATAGTGTCATCTATCAAAGTTATTTAAATATTTGTGGTTTTTGATCATCCTCGTATTTGGTAACTGTTACGTTTACGTATTTTTTACGAAGAAATCAGATAATTTTTGTGAGCGAAATTGTTTTGCAAGAATTTCGTTTTGGCCACAAATTCCTGTTTTTGTGATCGCATTGTTTCGACGTATTAATAAAATAGAATTACGTTTGTATGTGTATAACGGCGTCATAGTGGTCCAGCTGTTGTTGGTGGTAACCACTTTACCCGCCGAACACCAACACAGTTTGTATCTTTCGGATTATTAAATTCCCGACGTACAATATTTTGAATAGATGATGCATTATGATTTGAAGCTGAAGTGAGTATATCAATAATATTAAAAAACAAAATCATTGAAATTATTTCTGTTTGAAAGTTGTTTTATTACAAAGTTAATGGTATGGTGGTATTTCAACGACTGTAAACTTCTTTTTCTATGAATCCAAGGGAAATTGTTCAAGCGCCTCGTGAAATAATAGGAAAACGTATAAGCCATGGTTGAAATAAAGGTTCTGTGCACTTGTCGACATCAAATCCCCACAAACATGAACTAGAAGCTGCAAAAAGCTAACAGAAAATAAGAAAACAAAAAAAAAAAAAAGGAACGAAAAATACTAGAAACAAAACGACTAAGCGCAGGAAATAATCTCAAAGGGAGAATTATTTGATGATGATGTTCGAGAAGGCAAATATTGCTTGTATTGCATGGAAACTGTTTCAGCTTTAAGATATCAAGTTTGATGGACCTAGTGCCAAAAGTATTCCATTTGGGCTCACAGACTCTATTGGAGTTGAAGAAAACAACTTTTGTTTCGTTTGGAAAATTTGCAGTTAATGCCTATTTTTATAATTCACATAACTTTTCTTTAAATAGTACATTGTTTTACCAGTTTAGGGCGTTTTTAATCACTCATTTCTGAATTTGTAGGTAAGTGGCCACTTTTCCCGACCAAGTCAGGCAAAGTGGCCATTTGGTTACTTTTTTTAAATTTATTTATTATAGGCGCTAAATTTAATTCAAAGCGAACTAAAATTGCACTGCGTGCTAGGAGAATTGAAGTAGGTAACCACTAATTTTGATGCCAATAGGTGTATTGTAAAGTTACTTAAACCACCATCATACCTTAGCTTGACCACTTTGCCCGGATTTCCCCTACTAATGCCAATTACAATGTATTTGCATATTGAATAAAACCTTTCCATCCAATTCCGTTATGTATTTAACATTTTGCGTATCAAATACAGGAGTTGGAGAGGGTGCAAAAAAGGACTGCTAGATTTGTTTCTGGAAATTATCGCTGAATGCAATCAGTAACAGATATGATTAAGGAGCTGGAATGGGATTCATTGCAAGACAGGAGGAGGATGAAGAGGGTTATGTGAGTGTACAAGGCGTATACTGGTGATGAGGCATGGAAAGATATTGGTGTAGGTATGAAAAGTAGTGCATAGAAGGGAAAAGATGACCATTACCACAAGCTGGCACTCTATTTCTGGCACAAGGGTGTGGGAAGATTCTCTTTTTTAGGTTTGAGTATCAGGGATTGGAATAAGTTACCAAGGGAAATGATGAATAATTTACCGAAAACGTTGAAAGAATTTAAAGTTAAAATTTGTAGACGGCAAGTGTAGGTGGGTGCAGGAAAAGGGGAAGATGGATTTGTAGGTAATTTTCCAACGGTGCGTTCGCTCCATTGCAATTTAATTAGATTAAATTAAATAGTAGTCAACAATTTAAAACATTAGTACTTCAATTTACATGTTTATTGTTAGACTAACGTAGAGGCATGATTAAAAAACTAAGCAGTTAAAATAATGTTAGTGTGGTGCCTGAGAGATCAACTTCATTAGTTTTGCGAGTTCCTTAACATTACATTTAGCACAATTATTTACACTTATGTAAAAATACTGTTGTGAGGTGCCACAGCGTATTGTAAAACGTCTCGTGAGATAATCGTTGCAAAAACAACCACTCTTACGTTTATGTGTAACTGTTAAATTATATTCACCTGATCGTAGTCTTGAGGGAGTAATCTAGAAAAAAAAACGGTAAGAACTATCGGCTTGAATATTTTATCATTGCGGTTCGATATCAATAGAATTAAATAAGAAATTTCGTGCGTCTGCGCAAAATATGTAACATTATCAAACAGTAACGCAGCAGTGTCTATAAATTTTTTTGCATTTTATATAAATGATTGGTATAGACTGTCTTGGAGGCCTCTGAAACAAACAAAACAAAAAAAAAGTTTCAGAAGTTTTGCATACTTCTGTGTTCCTATTTGTTTGTACTATTAAGACGGAAAAATTTCTAAACAAATTTTGATTTAGTATGAACAGATTGAAAAATTTGTGTCTGACGTAAAATCTGATCTACCACACAAATAAGCAAAGCCGGAACATAAAATTTAGTCTAAGCATTAAACATTCTTAATTAGTATTTGACATCGTTTAAAAATTAGTTAACGGATTTTGAACCGGTTTTTACATCTTCAAATTTTATAGCCTGATTTTTTCGCACTACCACACGTTAGGACGCAGCGGAAAATTAAAATATAGAATTGTTATTAATAAATCTGACTATGATCTGTTGATTATTTTCCTTTATAGTTACAAGGGAAGCCCGCCACTTGTAAAACTCATATTAGATTCATATTGTGTGTGATAAAAGCTCATGGCTAGATGTGTAATGTGGCCTAGCAGTAACAGGCGCTTCTTTGCTGCTGTTGAGAATATCGGCGTTCAAATATTACGTCCAAATTGTGCCAGACTTCGGAGTCGGGAACGAAGAAAGCATACCCTTTTTTTGTTCAACTTGAAATTCGTAAATTATAGACACATACATTATTTGATATGAGAGTACGGAACGAGTTTTGTGTAATTACTAACGCTAAAATGACAAGTATCCACTAATCCAGCGGTTCCCAACCTTTATTGGTAGACGACCAATTTTAAGTAAAAAAAATTTTCGCGACCCACCGAACATGAGAGTCTATCTAATATCAGAATGGGAAATGTTGTATGACCTCGATACGCTATAGACTATCCTACCTTCGAAAAGGCAAATTTTAGTACAAAGGATATACTATCAACAAAAAACAAGGATTAATAATACATAAAACAACAAACATATTATAGACTGGGAGGCGGCTGCACAGACCATCCCCTCATAGACTTGGCTCCTGAAATTCCACGATTAGAAGTAACGCGATCAGCATATTAAATTGCAACTGGTTTGCCAAATCGCTTTTCGGTGGAAACGAGCTGCAGACCTAATTTTAGTGGTTGATTGGTAGCTCAATCATTGGTTTTACTGCACCCAATGTATGAAAATATGGAAGACTGGGAGCAGGAAAACAGAATGGTAAACTTACCAGTCAACCACTGAATTGGGTTTGTTGGTGTTTTCCACCATGATATGGCTTGGCACATCCATCTCATTTTAATTTGCAAATCGAGTTTTAACTAATCCTGGAATTTCAGCCGTCAGCTCGATGAGACGATGCTTTGTGCAGACGTCTCCCGCTTTTTTACAAATATAATGAAAAATACGTTTAATTATTATAAAAACACAACTTTACAATCAGTGAGATTTCTGGCACTGGTGTTTGCTGATGAGGGCATCGATTAATTTTAACCTTAAGTCATTTTTTACACATGGTTTATGTCTGTATTAGTTTTTCAAAAACAATAATATATATTTTTGTGGTAAAAACCTCGATTTTTCTGCGACCCACCAAAACACACGCCGCGACCCACCACTGGGTCGCGACCCATAGGTTGGGAACCACTGCACTAATCATATTTCCACAAAAAACTTAAATTTTCCACAAATATTATTTAGAATAATTAAAAAACGTTGTCTATCACAGATGAGACAACAGATATGTGGGCACAGAGGAATATGAGGAGCATTATCTTCACCACAATAGTTACACGTCGCAACTGATACACAATTCAGGTTGTGCTGCAGGAATGCCTATTAATTAAGTGTATTGTTTGGATTTACTACTGCAACGAGTTAGAAAAATTTCTTCAGGATCTGAAATAACAATTTTAAAACGATTCTAAATAGATTGTAGTACTAGATATGGCAGATATGTATTATAAGTCTGCATACTCCACTCAAGAGCACAGAAAGTACCCGGTTTGATTTAGAAATATGTAAATGCGCAATTTAGTGTTGTTAAAAAAACACATCTGAATACTGAGAATCATATGACTACGAAGTTAAATTTCCCCGAGCTCAGTAATCTTTTAAAACATTTGTAACTTTTCCCAAATTGACACATTTTTTCCATCGTGAAAAGCGCTGGAAACACAGTAACTTGAAACAAAAATATTTATTATGTTGAAACATTGCCATCGTGAAACGTTTATTCCAAACTTTCGTCACAATGTATTTTTTGTTTCGCAAATTTGGTATCAGTAATAACATCTCTTGTTGGTGATCTGCTACGTATATAGTGTCCTGAGTGCTGGTAATAGCCAGCGCGCTATTGATACTGTTTGCATGCACACACCGGATTACCAGCACTGGGTAAATACCATCACATCACGGCCGCAAGTGCAGACATCGTGCTGTGGGTGATACCAACATTGTAAACGTGAACATTTCTAGAAACATAATTTTAGTAACGTTAAAAAAGTAGGCCTACTGACCAGGTTTTTAAAAATTTTAATGTTGGATACTCTTGCTTTCCTCTTCTAGAGTGCTAGTAATTCTGTTTATTTTTAACTCGGGGCTTTTCGACTCGTCGAAGTCAAAGACGTGGTCATTAGCACTGCTAAAGGTTTGAGGTTGAAATGTTTTCTACTTTGCTGTTGGATAATAATATTATGCTGTGGGATAATAGTTCTGGGGAGAACACAAATGCTCATTTGTTAATGTTGACAAACAGATGCTCAAGGTTTTATTTACTTTATTATTTCCCTTTTTTGAACACATATATGTAATTAACAGATGATTTGCCTTGGCTAGTCATAGATATGCTAGAGCATGGGTAATTAGGGCGTGTTACAGTCCATTGTCTGTGGTGAATAGATTTTCGTGTGTTTTACCGTTATTTGCGAGTCAAGCCGCAAGTGGAGACGTGTTGTATTGGAGGCAGCCCCGTCGTATTGTTCCTGGGTGGCTATACAGGGTGTTACAAAAAGGTACGGCCAAACTTTCAGGAAACATTCCTCACATACAAAAAGAAAATATGTTATGTGGACATGTGTCCGGAAACGCTTACTTTCCATGTTAGAGCTCATTCATTACTTCTCTTCAAATCACATTAGACATGGAATGGAAACACACAGCAACAGAACGTACCAGCGTGACTTCAAACACTTTGTTACAGGAAATGTTCAAAATGTCCTCCGTTAGCGAGGATACATGCATCCACCCTCCGTCGCATGGAATCCCTGATGCGCTGATGCAGCCCTGGAGAATGGCGTATTGTATCACAGCCGTCCACAATATGAGCTCTAACATGGAAAGTAAGCGTTTCCGGACACATGTCCACATAACATATTTTCTTTGTTTGTGCGTGAGGAATGTTTCCTGAAAGTTTGGCCGTACCTTTTTGTAACATCCTGTATAGACTCAAGCTCACGTCTCAAATAAAAAACGGTCAGCCTGCCGGAGTGAGTGTCTGGCACCGAATAACCTCCTTCTGTGGCTGCTCTCGGTGTTCTCCGTCGTCCCAGCAGAGGGGGTGGACGAACCAATCACGGCCCGATTCAGTGTCTTGTTGCACTTGGTCGACGGCAACAGAACAATGAAACATTTACATGGGCGTTTAATTGAGGCCACGTGTGATGTCTAATTGCGCGCCGCATCGAACACTCATTTCACTGCTGAGAAACTTGGGGTTACACCACAAGGACAAATGGAAAGAATTCCGCTGCAGCATGTATAATAAACAATACTGTCATTCATCAGTGTAATTTTGAGAAACTATTAAAACCAAAATACAATAGATGTATTGGTAAACAGACTCGTGTTCCGACGAACGCCAGATCTGAATTTTTTAACCGACTTCAAAAAAGGAGGAGGTTCTCAATTCGTCCTGAATTTTTTTTTTTATGTATGTTACAGCGATATCTTCGCCAATTTTTAAACCGATTTAAATGAAATTTTTATAGTGGATAGAGTATACCTCCAAAGTGGTCCCATATGAATTTCATTGAGAAACCACCCCTTCCACCCCTTTACACCCCTTAACTTTTATACAAACCCACACTTTTTATCCGATTTTGATGGAACTTTGGAAATGTATCGTAAAAATAAACAGAAAAATTCTGTCAACTTTTGGTTTGAAAAAACCGAACCCCTCTACCCCTAACCAACCCTTAATTTTTGCCAATGTTCTTTATACAAAGCTAAAGTCGACACCATTTAACTAATATCCATTAAAGTTAGCATATACATGTAATTTTTCATGGAAAAGGTTTGTGACCTAAAAAATAAAAAAAAACACCCCTCTCTCCCTTTATACCCCTTAATTTTTATACAAACCCACATTTTTTATCCGATTTCAATGGAACTTCGGACATGTATAGTCAAAAATAAAGAGAAAAATGCTGTCAACATTTGGTTTGAAAAAACTGAACCCCTCTCACCCTATCCATCCCTTAATTTTTGGCCAATGTTCTTTATACAAAACTATAGTCGACATCATTTAACTGATCTCCATTAAGTTGTCATATACACGTAATATTTCATGGAGAAGGTTTCTGACCAAAAATAAAAAAAGCCACCCCATCTCCCCCTTTAAACCCCTTAATTTTATAGAAACCTATATTTCACATCTGATTTTGATTGAACTTTGCCAATGTATACTTTCAAACAAACAGAAAAATCTTGTCAACATTTGGTCTGCCAAAGCTCAACCCCTCTCCCTCCTACCCACCCCTTAATTTTTGTCAATGTTTTTTTTATATAAAAAGCTACAGTCGCCACCATTTGACCTATTACCATGAAAGTTGGCGCTTATATGTATTTTTCAAGAGGAAGGTTTCTGATCAAAAAATTAAAAACCACCCCCACTCCCCATTAAACCGTCTAATTTTTATACAAACCCACAGTTTTTATCCAGTTTATATAGAACTTTGCAAACTTTTACTGTAAAACAAAGAGAAAAATAATGTCAGCTTTTTGTTTGCAAAAACTGAACACCTTTCCCCATTTCCGCCCCTTGACTTTTGTCAATTTTCTTTTTGAAAAGCTACAGTTGACACCATTTGACCGATCTTTATGAAAGTTGGCACATATATGTATTCTTTTATGGAGAAGATTTCTAACCAAAAAATAAAAATAAACTACCTTAACACTCCTTTTACATCCCTTAATGTTTGTATAAAACCCACATTTTAATCCGATTTCGATGGAACTTCGCATGTGTATACTTTAAAGCAAATAGAAAAAGAAACATACTACTCCCATTACTTTTACAAAAACACAAACCCTATTCCCCTTTAATTACTGTCAATGTTCATTATATAAAGCTACCGTTTCTATCTGATTTTGAAGGAAGTATGCACATGTATACTTCAAAACAAACAGAAAACTAATGTCTGCATTTGGTTTAGAGACGCCAAACCTCTCTTCCCCTTTCCACCCCTTTAATCTACACAAAGCACAGTTTCTATCTGATTCTGAAGAAAATTTGCACACGTATACTTTAAAAAATACATAACAATTGTGTTTTAAATTAGGTTGCAGAAGCCCAGCCCCTCTTCCCTTCTACCCCCACCCCTCCTAATTTCCAATTTTCTTGATAGATACCTACCGTTTTTATCAGATTTCGATGTTCTTTACAAAATCCCCAGTATTAAGTACCGTCAAAATCAATTAAGCTATTTTTAAGTCATTGCAGAATATTTATAAAATGTATGTGTCCTAATGTCTCAACATGTACTTCAGATTTCAACTTGGACACCGAACTTTTATGTTGTGAAAACCAATTAGATATCTATATGTTCTGTGTGATGCTGGAACGAAAAGATATATTCCAGAGACAGATTTGTGTATGTGCTAGGTATTAATGTCCAGATGTTACATGTTTCGATTATCGAGAAGCAGCTTTAACAGAAACACAGCCTGGACCAAAATGTAAACTGACATTCCTTAATACAGCATCCAATTCACCCCATTCTGAAAGTTGTTCTAAAGACAAATTTTTTTAAAAAAAGCATTCGCTTTTACCACTGAGCTACCAGGAAGTTCACAAAATGAGAACTGCTGCGCCATATTTAAATACAAATTAACTGTAATACCTCTAAAAATTTAAAAATAAAATAATTGTTTAAAAACATAAAAACCGCCTTCAAAAAAAGAGCACTAAAAATTTTAAAATAACTTTATACCTTGCTTAGAAGAAAGTAAATCGAAATGAACAATATTTTACATTACTGTTATTGCAATTTTTACAATAATTAGTTATTTTTGGAGTCGGTGCCAGCAAAAACAAGAAAAACAAACATATAAAAACAATAAGAAATAAGAATAATTCATAAAAAATCATGTTAATAATTACCTACAATTAATTCTAGAAACATTTTTCAGCATAACTGTAACATATTGTCGCGTTGGAACCGGGGCAGGTGTGAATTCGAAGGTTACTTGTCAATGAACACAGCACTTAAACTGAGAACAGGTTTATTGAGAACTCAAACATACACGCAGCACTGACTGCCTCTTGGGCAGAATGCTCTTCTATTTATACACAGATAGAACGTACTAGAGATTACAAGAGTAGTTAACAAGTGAAATGTGTAGAAGTTACAAGTGACCTTAGGAAACATGTAGAATCTTCTGGAAATAATAAACAGAATTAAATAATTTTTGTCAGTGGGCGGGATTGAACCGGCGACCTTCGGTACCGCAATTCGTGACGCTACCCGCTGCGCCATGCTGGCAGACGGTACACTGGCGTTCATGCGGCATTGCTCCCTCTCCTGAGGAAAACAGCGTCCCGCTGTTAGATTTCTTTTGGGGCACGCTGAAGTGTCCTGGATCTTGATCTTGTCGTGGGTCCTCTGTATGGCAGTTCTGGAGGGCCCCTCCTGTTTGTACTATTATCTTCCTGTCCGACTTCCTCAGTATCCAAACCGTCCTCAGAGTCCTTGAACAAGAAGCTGGTTGTGCCTAGCTGCTCGTCAGGATTGTAGTAAGGCTTCATGCGGAGGACGTGAACAATGTCCCTTCGCTTTCGTCGTTTCGAAGACGGCTCATAATCCTCGACTTCGTATGTGACGTCTGACCGGCGGCGTATGACACGATACGGACCAAAGTACCGCTTCAGTAACTTTTCTGATAGCCCAACCTTCCGGACAGGGGTAAAAATCCATACGAGATCTCCTGGGTTGTACGCAACAGGTCGGTGCTTGCCGTCATACCGCTGACGGTCCCTCTCCTGGGTGGCCAGTGTTCGTATGCGAGCCAGCTGTCTTGCTTCTTCGACCCTGGTAATGAGCTGTTTTATATAGTCATCCTGAGTGTCGTCCGGCTGGAATGGGAACAGCGTATCCATTGTGGTCTCAGCTTCACGGCCATGGAGCAGAAAAAACGGAGTGAAGCCTGTCGTATCTTGCCTTGCTGTATTATAAGCAAATGTGACCACTGGCAGTATTGTATCCCAATCCTTCTGCTCAACATCCACATACATCGACAGCATATCGGCTAATGTCTTGTTGAAGCGTTCTGTGAGACCGTTTGTCTGAGGGTGGTATGCAGTTGTCATCCTGTGGACTAACGTCGCATCTTGACATGACCTCTGATACTAGTCTTGACTGGAATACCTTTCCACGATCGGATATCATCACACGTGGTGCTCCATGCTTCAAAATAATGTCTTCTACTAGAAATTTTGCAACCTCTGGAGCTTCTGCAGTCGGCACAGGTTTGGTGACAGCGTAGCGCGTGAGGTAGTCGGTGCAGACTATTATCCATCGGTTACCGGTTGTCGACTTCGGGAACCTCCCCAAAAGGTCGATCCCAATTCGGTGGAATGGAACTGCTGCAGGTGGAATTGGTACTAGATGACCTGGAGGTAATTGCGGCACATGTTTCCGTCGCTGGCACTCTTTACAGTGACTCACATAATGCTTGACAGATCGGTAGAGACCCTTCCAGTAATACCTGCGTCTGATTCGGTCCAGGGTCTTCACAAATCCCAGATGACCGGATATTAGAGCGTCGTGGAAATACTTGAGAATAGCTGGCTGGAGATGAGCTGGAACGACCAGAAGCCACTTGGGGCCTAGTGGATCGTAGTTGTTCTTATACAATGTCCCATCTATCAATTGAAACCCTCCTTTGGCCGGTTCTCCTTTCTCCAAGGCGTCTATGGTTCTTAATAACTCTGAATCTTCCCTCTGTTCAGCTGCAACGTCACCTAATTCAGCGAGGGCTGAAATTCCATTCATGCTGTTGTGTTCTATTAAAGGATTCCTTGAAAGGCTGTCGGCATCCTTGTGTTTGCGTCCGTTTTGAATACCACCGTGACGTCGTACTCTTGAAGTCTAAGTGCCCATCTTGCTAGTCGACCTGGATGGATCCTTCAAGCTGGTTAGCCAACATAAAGAATGGTGGTCTGTTACGACGGTGAAAGGTTTGCCGAATAAATACGGACGAAACTTGTTGATAGCCCAGACAACTGCGAGGCATTCTTTCTCGGTTGTAGAGTAGTTTATCTCGGGCTTAGAGAATACTCTTGATGCATAGGCTATCACCTTCTCAGCACCTTCCTGAATTTGCACAAGCACTGCACCGATCCCATAACCGCTGGCGTCAGTGTGAAGTTCAGTTTCTGCATTCTCGTCGTATAAGGCTAGAACTGGTGCGGAAGTTAGAGCCTCCTTAAGTGCCTGGAAAGATCTTTCTTTAGTTTCATCCCAGTAAAACTTGGCGTCTCCCTGCAAAAGTTCTTGCAGTGGACGTGCCATGTTACAGAATCCTTTTATGAAACGCCGGAAGTATGAGCACAGCCCAAGAAAGCTTCTCACATCACGAATGTGCTGAGGAGTTGGAAATTCCATGACTGCCCTTACTTTATCTGGATCAGCGCGGACGCCATCTCCGTTGACCAGGTGCCCCAGGATTTTTATCTCTCTGGCGACGAAGAGGCACTTCTTCGGATTGAGGCGGAGTCCTGCAGTCTGAACACACTTCAGCACCGTTGACAGGCGACTCAGATGTTCTTCAAATGTTTTCGAGAAAACAACAATGTCATCTAAATAACAAAGACACGTCGTCCACTTAAGGTGTCGAAGTAAGTTGTCCATCATGCGTTCGAATGTGGCCGGAGCGTTGCATAATCCGAATGGCATTACTTTGAATTCATAGAGGCCATCAGGTGTAATAAAAGCCGTCTTTTCTCTGTCAGCTTCGTCAACCTCGATTTGCCAGTAGCCTGTCTGCATGTCCATGGTTGAGAAGTATGTAGCTCCTTTCAAGCAGTCTAAGGCGTCGTCGATGCGCGGCAGTGGGTAGACATCTTTCTTTGTGATTTTGTTCAGCCGCCGATAGTCGACACAGAATCGCCACGTACCATCCTTCTTCTTTACGAGGACCACCGGAGATGACCAAGGACTCTCCGAAGGTTGAATAATGTCATTATGCAACATCTTCTCCACTTCCTCTCGAATTATTCGCCTTTCGACTGGTGACAATCGGTACGAGCGCTGGCTAATGGGCGGATGATCCCCAGTATTGATACGATGCTTTATCGTGGGCCGTTTCGTCTGACCTTTTTTTTGCTGGGGTGTGAATACACCAGAGAATTGGCGTAGTATAGCTAACACCCGGTGGTGTTGTTCCTTGGTCAGGCCGGACCCTATTGGCAGTTCCATAGTTGTTTCCTCCAGCGTGTTGTCGGTACTAGTAACAGAGCATGGATCTTCGTTAATGACGTTGAGCTCGCCCTCCTGGACTGGTTCAGCTGTCCCTATGCACATTCCCTTGGGGATAATTTGTGACTGCTCGTGACAGTTGGTGATCCAAATGTCTCCTCGACCACCGATAATGCTTATGATAGCAGCTGGTATGTAGATTTCTTTCGTGAGCCTAATAAACTTTCTACTATCGACAAGCACTTCAAGGCTTGCGGTCGTCCGTGTTTTTGACTGGGACTCTTCTCATTGCGAACGGCGGGATTGTCACGTTGTCAACGGCGAATAACTTCCCAGAAGATTCTGTGTTACGTGTACCCGTCGCAACGACTTCTTCAATTTGCAGCTCAGACGTTCCACAGTCAATGACAGCTTGGGATGCCTTAAGGAAGTCCCATCCAAGGATGACATTATGACTACATTCTGTTAAAATGACAAATTCAACTGGCTGGGTCCTGTTGTTGATGGTTATTCTCGCGACACAAGCTCCAGCTGGCTGGACGTACTTTCCATTTGCGACCTTTAGCACAGTTGCCCCCGTATCACGGAACATTGTCTTCTTTAGTGTGCGACGATAATTGTCCGACAATACGGAGAAAGAAGCTCCTGAATCAACCAGCGCCCGGACAGGTTGGCCGTCGATTATAACGTTGATGAGATTTCCCGACATCTTAGTGACTGTCATCCATGGAGGATTTTCATCTGCGGCGGCCTCACCTCCGTAGATGGTCGCCTTGCTTAGTTTTCCTGCGTGCGGCGGCTAGGGGAGCGGCTGGTAGCTCTGTCCGGCGACGATGAACGGCAGCGGCGCGTCGGGGATCGACCTCGTCTAGGGTACGGCGATGGGCTTCTTCCCGTAGGTCGACCGAACTCGTCAGCGGGTGGCTGCCTGGGGTAGAACTGTTCGGATGGCGGACGTCTTGCGGCAAAATAATCGTCAAATACTCGTCTTCTCTCTCTGCAGTAGCGTATGACATGTCCAGGGCGCCCGCAGTGGAAACATACTGGCGCGTTGTCTTCTGTCCTCCAGACGTCCGTTCGTCTGCGGGACGTCATAGGTGCCGGAGGATTTGGTTGTGGCCGTGTCGGCCGGTTCCTAGGCTGCCGTTTGGCAGCTGCAGCATACGTCATATCAGGGCGAGGCCATTCTTCACGTCGAGTGCGATTGGCTCGGCAGACAGGAGCTATTGTCTGAAATACCTCTTTTTCCGCCGCGTCGGCTCCTTCATGACCCACTGGGCTTACATCCATGGCCATGATCTGATGCTCACTCGGTTCAAGAGTCCCAGCTGCCATGAACTGTTGTAATTCTTCTCTCACAATTTGTCGTATGAGAGACGCAAAGTCGTGCTGGTCTTCCACAACTGCCATAGGGACTACGTTGGGAAGTCTGTCATACTTCTTTCGCCCAACCCTCCTTTGTTGCATCTCCTCAATCCGCTGGCACCACTTGATGAACTCTTCCGTCGTAGCGACGTCTTTTATCAGAAGAGCTTGGTACATGTCTTCTGCAATACCTTTCATTAGGTGCGTGATTTTGTCGGCTTCAGTCATATTCGGGTTGACTACGTTGCATAGGGCCAAAACATCCTGTATGTAAGATTGCGTCGGCTCCCCATGTCGTTGGGCCCGGTTCTTCAGTTGTTCTTCCGCCGAGCGGATTTGTCGCTGGTGGTCCCCAAACGTTTTCTTAAGTTCCGTCTGGAACATTTCCCAGTTATTCAGTTTTTCTTCGTTGTTCTCGAACCACTGCTGGGCGGTTCCGTCCAGATAGAAATAAACATTTGCCAAGCACATGGTATGATCCCACCTGTTGTACTTGGCGACTCGGTCGAACCCTTTTAGCCATTTGTTAGGATCCTGTCCAGCGTCTCCAGAGAACACCGATGGGTGTCGAATGTGCAGCTGGCTTGCCGCCATGGGTTTCCTAATGACGCGGACTTTCGGAAGGACGTACTGAGTATATCCTTTGTAGTCCGGTTCCAGTCCGTGTAGGCGGCGACTTTTACGTTGCCTAATCGGAGCCACGACGATGCAGCTGTTGCACAGGGTACCCGGCGTCTCCACCAAACTATGTCGCGTTGGAACCGGGGCAGGTGTGAATTCGAAGGTTACTTGTCAATGAACACAGCACTTAAACTGAGAACAGGTTTATTGAGAACTCAAACGTACACGCAGCACTGACTGCCTCTTGGGCAGAATGCTCTTCTATTTATACACAGATAGAACGTACTAGAGATTACAAGAGTAGTTAACAAGTGAAATGTGTAGAAGTTACAAGTGACCTTAGGAAACATGTAGAATCTTCTGGAAATAATAAACAGAATTAAATAATTTTTGTCAGTGGGCGGGATTGAACCGGCGACCTTCGGTACCGCAATTCGTGACGCTACCCGCTGCGCCATGCTGGCAGACGGTACACTGGCGTTCATGCGGCAATATAAATGAAACACCGATATAATACTAACTATAAAGTGTTTACTGCATAATACAGCCTACCAACTGACACTATAGCGCCAGAGATATGTCTGGATGACCAACGAGGCCGAGCCACAGACAACTTACCGTTAACATACCCTAAGCTGTCTCCCACAATAAAACTATCTTCCTCACGACATGCTGTAAAATATTTGAAATTTTTGTTCGTACTCTCAGTTCGCCTCGAACACCAAATAAAGTTCAGTAATTCGATCTGCGCGGTCTGACAGCTGGCACTGACTCCAAAAATAACTAATTAATGTAAAAATTTCAATAACAGTAATTTTAAATATTGTCCATTTAGATTTACTTTCTTCTAAGCAATGTATAAAGTCATTTTAAAATTTTTAGTGCTCTTTTTTGAAGGCTGTTTTTATGCTTTTTAAACAATTTTTTTAAATTTTTTGATAATCTACTCGTAATAGTTTCAGTTCCACATTGCATTAACCGACCGAGAATAGTGGGTGAGTATTCGGAGAGATGTGTTCTATCTTCGGCCCAGCAATCCTGATTTCTATTTTACTTGATTCTCATAAATCTCTCCAGGCGAATAGTAGGAAGGATCCTTCAAAAAACGTAATGGCCAAATTTCTTACGCTTCGTTGCCCATAATTCTTTCAATCCCTAATGACATCGAATTCTACGATGGGTAAGGACAAAAATCCACTACTTGTCTCAAATCTACAGTTACATCTGTACTCTGCAAGTCACAAATATTGCAGGTGGCAGGGGGTGCGTTCCATCAGAACTAATCTTCAGTCAGTACATTCCAATTCCGAGTAACACGAGGGAATATATGTAAGCATCAATATGACATCTTATTTCTCTAATCTTATCTCTCTTCTCATTGCGACCCAAGTAGGTTGGTGAACCAAATATTTCATCGCATTTGTTAGAGAAAGGTGATGTTCACAAATAAATTCAAATGAAACCTAAGTCGTATGTATGCCGGAATATCCCAGCCCAATCAATGCATCAGTTGTTTGACACTTTCTAAAGGGTTGTGATAAACAGTCACTAATTGGGCGGCTCTTTTCTGCCCTTTCTCTATCGTTGCAATGTATCCCTTGCCATACGGATTCCAAACTGAAAAATAGTAATCCAACTGAAGACGCACTGGAGTTTTGTACACTATCTTCTTTGTAACGTCCTATGAACGACAATGTAGAATTAGCTTTACATTTGACAGAATATTGTTGTTCTGTATGTGGTACACATCAGAAGAGGTTAATGGAGGCCTTGGAGAAGGTCCAAAGAAGAGCCGCCCGATTCATGACAGGTATATATAGCGATGTTGAAGGATTTAGGTTGGGAAGACCTGGAACACTGGAGGCGTTGCTGTCGACAGAAGCTAACTGAAAAATACACGAATGACATATTTCGGAATGACATCAAACAAATATTACTACCAACAACATAACTAAGAATGACAGAGAAATTAAGAGAAATCAGGACCAGAACTGATTCATTTCTATAGTCATTTTTTTCCACAGAGCGATTAGGGGATGGAATAGGAAGGATTTACCGAGTGAGAAAACTTATAATGCGACATGAGTAGTTCTCGACAAACCACTGCGGCCATCCTGATCTGGGTTTTGTATGGTTTTCCCAGATCACTCCGGGTGAACGCTGGGATGGTTTTTCCTGCAATATCGCATATATCCCTTCCAAACGATTACACATTCGGTTAGGTACAATACACACTGCACCACTCACTTTCACTGAATCGCGGAGTAATAATAACAATATTAATAATAATAGCAAGTTATTTGCAGGTCTCATTTCATGTTGCTATGTATTACTGCGCTCAAAAACTTCGGGGAATCAACCATGTCAATAACTGAGCTTTGATTTTGTACTCGTGAGCAAACAATTTCTTTTATTAGTTAATATACATTTTCTAGCCATTTTTGTAATGCTGACTTGTTTAAAATCTTGAGGTTAATAAATGTTTGATGTAATGTTCCTGCCCTAAAATGTGTCGTGTTGAAACAGAACAGTGTGAAAGTCACATTGTGTCGCGAGCACTGACACCTCGGCGGCACGCCCTAATCCGACAATCGGAGGCGCGCCCCGTGAACTACTTGTTACCGGCGCACGCGGATATCGGGTGACGACGCCTGGAGTGGGCGGGCCTGCCCGTCGTTAAGGGAGGACGCCCCTCGTCGTCTCATAGCTAACGACGCCGGCAAGTTTCCCCATTAGAGTCAGCCTCTGCTGGGCCCAGTCCAGTAGGCGTACTGGGTTTCCCGGAGCACAGACTCGCACAGGTAGAATACGGGATCCCTGATCTCGTACGGCACGTTGCTAAGTATAGATTGACAGCAAGTTACATCAACCATTAGACTACTACTACCAGATTTACACCGAGAAGCTGCTGCACATAAACTTATATGAAACGCCAGCCAGAATTATTTAGAGCATGGGAAACATCTCTTTAACTAACTAGGCAATAGTAATTCCAGAGTCATCAACGGTAACTTACACTACCCTAACTTCTTCTTCTAATGAATGTCCCAGCTTCGGCGATTACCATGGAGGATGTTTACCTCTCAATGGCAACGTCTGGGAAAATGACGACCTGGTGATTTCCTATTGCTTTCCACAGTATGACAGTATGACAGTGTTTTTAGGTTTTATTGAAAGTATGGATGACTATGATCGTGTGTTTTTTCAGTGTAGAGTGTTGTGTTATTTGTGTTGTGGATGAGATGTTGGGTGAAGCCCCTTGCTGGTCCATTCAGGCCTCATCTTCTGAAAGACACCAGCGATGCCTCCAAGTTTAACGTCACCATCCGACTGACTAATCACCATCAGCTGTGTCGTATGCTATCACCCCTCCTACCCTACCGGCCAAGTCCTGATAGTGAAAATTTCTTCTGGCATCAGAACTCGGACCTGATAGCCCTGTGTCTGCACCGGACACCATCACGGTTCCGCTGCTAATTGTGTCAATGCGGTGGGCTCATCCTTACTAGTAGTCTCTAAATTAACATATGATCTGTTGGCTTCGGTAGCTTAGGGGCTACAGTACTAGCTTCCCGTACCGAAGGTCGCCAGTTCAAGTCCGACCTAGGGTATGCGCGTTTAAGTTTTGTCTCTGTGAATATCATGTCCGTCCTGTAGTGTGTATAACTGGTTTGAGAAGTGCATACTGGAAGAAACTTAAAGCACTAGATCATACATTACCACAGCTGAATTTTTTTGTATGTCCGCAAAGGACGGAAAAAAAAACAAATACCGCCTAAATACATCTTAAAATTCATTTAACAAAAGTAGGAGCCAGGGCGCATATAAAAGAAGTCTATTACAGTATTATATCGATTTCATACTCAAAAGTCTGACCGTTAGTCCATCTTATACTATAGTACACAGAATATTTCTTTGTTAGTAGAATTATGAATTTTATCATATACGCTATTCAGTTACCTCAAGGACACCAATCCTCTAACACGAAAAAATGTACATCGTTCTACACTTAGCACAGAACACTGACAGTTTTTACAAATTATGCTGCTTATAAAATATCATTTTATCCACTATATGAGAGAGATTGACAGAGAGTGAGAGATTGTATGATTTTTACGTCATTTTCTGAAGTAATGGCCTTGCAATGAGATTGCGTCCAATTACTGCAACATCGTAGATAATTGTTCCAAGAGGAACACACATTGCAGCAAATGTAATTCGCCCTTAGTATGATTTCATGGTTACAAAATTAACGGGACCTCATCCTTATCCTTTAATAGTGGTTTTCTTCATAGTTGATAACTTACGTGTTACCAGCTCTAACTCAAGGGTATTACAAGCAATATCCTTGCCTTATGGAAGCTCCCATAGGGGACTACGTGATTATCTTTAACTACCTGCGATGTATTTTACTCTTCAATGTTGTTCCACGTCAAGGACACCACGGCATCACAGGTCTGGGGTCAACAGTTCCTATCCAGGAAAGAAAACTTTTACCTACTGTGCCTTCAAATCTACCATCTGCTCTCTCATATCCTTAATATTACATCTTAATATAGCTATAATACTAATAGTAGTACCTTATCTCAAAAAGTGTAATGTTCAACCAGAAAGAGTTGTTTATTCAATTACATGTCTGCAAAAGGATGCATTGATGCTTTACTCACTGGACGTTGCTGTCAGTAAATATAGAGTGACTATTTGGCAAAGGAATCATTGCGATTGTGGTTTTACACAATTGTCTATACGAATTTTGGAGTATTCACCTTACATATACATTTATTGCATGCAAATTAATAAGATCAACAATAACACATACGTCAGATAATTTCCTGGTTAATACCAATTTTAACTTCATTCAGTTAGCTCGTCGCTAATAGTCCATGAGCCGTTTAGGGGATATTATGAAGAAAAAATAAATTAAAACAAATAGTGAACCTTGTTTCGGTTACTGTCGAAAGTTCAATAAAACTGACAGTCGATTTGAGAGCTTCTAAAATTAATGCACGAACCTAACAAATTAAACTGACGGACGTTTCTTGGTTTCTCAAATTCTTTGCTTAATAATTTCTAGGGCACAAAATAAATTATTAAATAATTTTGTTCTGAAACCATTTGTCATATCATCAGTTTCCCAACAGGTTCAAAGAAATGATCTGTCTTTACCAAGCTGGAACTATCATCTGGACATATCAATTATACCCTACGTCCTCAATTTTCTTCTGCATACATTCATTCGAATCTTTGTCATCCTCTTCCTTTCGTTCCTTCGCCAGTTTCAACCACTCGTCCAGAAACTTCTTACCTGACCAATTATTTTAAAAACACATTAATTTACAGGATAGCACTTATATGTATGCTACTTTCTTGCTACACATTTCAAAATCTCCAGTTATAAAACATTCATAATACTATACATAAAAAGCAGATGTCCATAAATGGAAATATTGTTTGTTTTTAACATTTTCAACAATTGTAACGAAATATGAACCCTAAAGAAAGCATTCATGTGCGCTCTTTGATGGCTGTTAAATACTCGGTGAATTTCACATTCATTATTTCATTAGGGAAAAAAACACACACAGTTTATCAATATATCCGTGATATCTGGTGCTGCTATCTAACGTCAATGAGTTCACTCCTTATCGACGCCTTGTAGCATGACTCTGAACTACCACATACCAGTGACCATGATCTTTCCATTTACAGATTGAATTAAGAAAAATTCCTTCCTTAACTAACGACATTACCAAATCTGGGAACTTAATCTTTAAAGTGATACCTCATTTATCTATTGTTGTTAAGTATCTAAGTAGAAATACGACTCGTCAAAAAAAAAAAAAAAAAAAACAAAAAAACAAAAAACACACTTTTTTTAGAAATATGATAATATACTGTGAACCAGCGGTGTTATGGTTTACACTGAGGCCAGTTTACGCAAGTGTTCCCAATTTGCGGTGGAATTAATTTTATCTTACCACGACGCAAAAAACAGCTACCTGAGTACGTGTGGGCGTCTTGGAGGATTCTCTTGTAATGAAGGACACCGGAATCCAGCCAGTGGAGTCGAGTCGCCTCACTCCGGTAATTATAGCGCCGGTGGTGGCAATTCGATCTGCGGCGAGTGGGCAGTGCCTCGTTTCGCAAAGGACAGCCCAGCCACAAAGGCGCTTCCTGCATCACCCCTCGGCACGTCCACTACAACCATACCCCTACGATGGTGCGGCCTCGCCTCTTTATAATTGATTTCCTGCCGATAAGCTACAATTCTCTGTGCACGAGTGTGAATGTGTTCATAACAACAGACCTGGTTTACTTATAGTTGTTCCTATTTTTATTTTCTAGATAAAGAAAAAGGCTTTATCAAAAATCATCTATTTCCTGTTTCATATCCTATTATATAAAACGCTAACGTGGCGTCTGCGTGCGTCGTCTATAGCTGCTTCACCTATTGGCTAAAGAACGGCCAATCATCAACCACCATATTACATTCGTACCACCATCTTGCTTTTCGTTTATTTACAGCTAGATGCAGAAATTTATGTAAGGAGAAGAAGATTCAATATTTACGCTATTTTATCAGTTAGACGCAGAAATTCATGTAAGGAGAAGGGGATTCAATATTGACGCTATTTTATCTATATCAGTTATCAAAACTTAGGTTAAACCATAACCTAAGAATTTTTTTGGCAGACGATAAGACACAATGAAGTTTATTAAAAACTAAGAGAAACGTACATAATCGCGCAATGTATCAGTCAAATAAATAACAGTTATCCGTTTTCGAAATTATAAAAATGCATTTATTTAAATAAAATATAACCATATATTCTGATAATCTAACCAGAATAAGGTACTCATATCACGAAAGATATAACTAAAAATGATTTCAATTTATAATTCGCAATTCAACAAAGATATTCTTGCAACCAAATAGCGGCGAGTAGAGATAGAAAATTAATGCGAGGCAATCATACGTTACTAAGCTCTGTTACTAAGTTACAGTTGGTACGTTCGTTTAAATTTACATGTTGCTTTTTGTTTATTTATGACAACTAGATGCAAAAATTAATGCAAGGAGAAGAGTATGTAAGGTCCCTCTTATCGCTATTTTGACTGTGACAAGAAGGATTGATAGCCCGTTTTATTTGGCACTTGGCCCTAATATGCCTTTTAACGGTAGTCGCTACCACCTCGCCAATTATATTAAAATACAGTACTTCTATTACAAAAGTTTCAATAATCTCTCAATTTGCGCAACGGATGTTGTAATATTATGTAAATGAATTTCACTGCACTTTTGCTACAATTCACAATTTATTTTACTCAAAATTTCACATAAAAACCAATGCTGTTACTGACACAATATTCTCTACAAATTTCATTGCTCTAGCCGCAATCACATGTGCCCGCTATGCTCGCTCAAAACAGTCTCTGTCGCCATACTGGCTTCTTCTTTCTACGACACTCAATCTCATACTAACTAAAAACCATCCCTCTCGCCATATTGGCTTCTTCCTTCTGCGACACTCAATCTCATACTAACTAAAAACCATCCCTCTCGCCATATTGGCTTCTTCCTTCTGCGACAACATAACATTACAGTACTGCCAACTTCTCGCAACATAAATTACTCAAATAACTTAAAACTACCCCATACTATACAAACTAATATACTGAAAGACCTATTTATAAACAATTTATAATATAATACTATAACACCGTAATGACTGGTGAGTGGGAACCTCACACATGCCCCCAACTTTGCCACTAATTAGCACTTTTTGTGACCACAAAAGTTGATTATTTGGGGCAAAGTTCAACCCTTTCACCAGGCATTACGCCTCTACACACATTCAAGGCAAACATTATCATAACCATTCGTAACAGAATCATACCAATAAGAAATGCTAAATGAAAATTTACAACATCCAAATATACAAAAAAGTTACTTAATTCTGCAAACATTCAAAATTTACACTTAGTTGTACACGTCTCATGTGTGTACTTGGGTGTGGTAATATTTACCATCACCCTAAAACCATTGGTCTACTTTTTCTTATACTTCCAGTTTTTTTCTTTAACTTATTACATATTGTCATTGTCAAATTTTTTATTTCACACAATTCTTTAATGTACCATACAAACTCTATTCTTATATAAACGCAAAACAGCTGTTCACAAGCCAATGACCTGCCCTTGGCTCGCGCGCACCAAACATTGTTATAAATACTTGTGCGGGCCTGCATACCCTGCGCTCGCTTAGGAGTTACTACAAACAGCTGATCGGTCATAGATCGTGTGTTATACTCAACTACGGCATCGCTGCAATTGCTTTCAGTACTATACATCTTACTATTTACAACAACAAGTTCACTGGTTTTGTCAACATCATCATTCTCAAAATTAATCACAATTCTCTGATCACACATTAATTCAGTTGAAATATTACTTCCGGTGACAGACTCGCCATCGGAATGAAAAACAGCAATACCAACATCTGAATACAAATTGTCACCAATAGGATTAGTTACAACATCGGGATTTGATTCACTCCTCAACTTAATTCTATCATTTTCACAATCAGATACAATAATTTCACAATCTGTTATTTCAGCCACATCCATTAAATTATTTTTAGTGTCAAATCTATTAATCATTTTATCATTAACTTCGCTACACAAATTACTGTTATTTTCGTCGTTTCGACTATTTGTTTCCTTAAATATCTCTACAACAGTACTCTTACATACATTAACATCGCATGTTCCACCGCCAATACCTTCATTACACATTTCATCTTCTATAATAAGCTCTTGGCTTTGAAAAACATCATCTCCTACTAAATCTGATACAACACTGCTATTTGCACCAGTAATAACATCATCATTTACCATATCAGTTACACAAAAGCTTTTTTCTGCATCAATTATCACATCATTTACTACAATACTATTATTAGTATCCTCCGATACAACACTACACATTTGAGAAATATTCTCGTCACATTCAGTATTAACTACTACATTATCAGTTACTTCCACATTATCATTTTTATTACATTGAACCACAGGCTCAGCAGCTTCATCCCTAATATCATTAATTACCTCGCTTACAATTACCTGATCAGTTTGAATATGGACACTGTCAGTTATCATATTACTCACATCAAATTCATTAATATGCATATCATAATCTTGTTTGTTTAAGTCAGTACCAACTGACATTACTTCTCCATTAGAACAATTCCCATTTTCAATAACAACATTCATACATTTTTCATCACATTCAGCAACCACACATGGCTCTTTACAACTTTCAGAAGATGTCACACAATCGTTATCCTTACAAAATTCAATTCCGACAACTTTACTGGATTCTAAACTAGCAATATTATCATATTTTTGAATCAAAATCACATTATCAATTACATTGTTCTTTAAATCAAATTCATGTAGTAAACCTTCATAATATTTTATGAAATCACTCCCGATTTGTTCCAAAACAGATCCCTTATATTTTTCACTCCTTTCAGCCCATGTAAATAATCCTTTGACTAATTTACGTACTTCTAATTTAATCTTCTCAATTTCTGAATCCACTATCCCTCTATCCACTTCATTATCAAGAAATAAATTCATTTTACCATGAGTTTCCATTATTTTATTTAAAACAGATTTATAGACTTCACCTAAATCTTCCACAAGTTTAACAAATTTTTTATAACTGTTATCCGAATTAAGTTTTAACTTATCTATTAATTTTTTTCTTTCACTAATCAACTTAGCTTCCAAATTCTCTCTAGTTTCAGCATATCTATAACTTATATTAACCATTCTCCCAGAAATCTCCTTTTCCCATGTCGCATATTGAATACTATTTTCCACCAACCCTTGTGATATCCCCCCTACTAAATTTACCTTATTTTCAATCACCTTAATATCAACTCGCATATCCCTGATTAACCGCCAAAACTGAAATCTTTTCTCATCACTCATTTGGTCTAAAACATTTTTCAAACCTTTCAATAACTTATCTACATCCCAGTTAATTTCAAAATTCTCCATGTTTAATTCTTACAAAATCACAAAAAATTCTCAATTACTACGATCTAAACTGCTCTCGCTTTTTCAAACAATGGCACTCATACTTGAAAGACCAATCAACAATCGCAATCATACTAACTGATTATTATACTTCTGTACAGTACTTACATTTTCATTGTTAATCCTTTTTAAAACACTTTTTCACTGATTCTATACCTTTTATTCTTGCAAAACACTTTAATTTAAATCTTCCGACACACTTTAACACGTAACACACGCAAATTTTCGATTCACGACGCGGGAGATTCTTGACTCCTGCTTTTCCATTTGCATCTTCTTGAGGCTGCTTTAAAATTTTGGCATCTGCTTGTATCGTGCTGACCCTCGGAATAACATCTGCTTGTATCGTGCTGACCCTCGGAAAATAGCATCTGCTTGTATCGTGATGAATCCAGCGTCTACTTGTACATCTGCTTGATTTCTTCTCATTTTCAGCGACAATCTGACTTCGTTTATTGCGAACAGTTTACATACTTCAAATCCGTCTTGCTTAGAAACACCAATTTCTAAATCCTGGCTTAAGGGTTGCCACTTTGTAAGGTCCCTCTTATCGCTATTTTGACTGTGACAAGAAGGATTGATAGCCCGTTTTATTTGGCACTTGGCCCTAATATGCCTTTTAACGGTAGTCGCTACCACCTCGCCAACTATATTAAAATACAGTACTTCTATTACAAAAGTTTCAATAATCTCTCAATTTGCGCAACGGATGTTGTAATATTATGTAAATGAATTTCACTGCACTTTTGCTACAATTCACAATTTATTTTACTCAAAATTTCACATAAAAACCAATGCTGTTACTGACACAATATTCTCTACAAATTTGCATTGCTCTAGCCGCAATCAGTCTCTTCACATGTACCCGCTATGCTCGCTCAAAACAGTCTCTGTCGCCATACTGGCTTCTTCTTTCTACGACACTCAATCTCATACTAACTAAAAACCATCCCTCTCGCCATATTGGCTTCTTCCTTCTGCGACACTCAATCTCATACTAACTAAAAACCATCCCTCTCGCCATATTGGCTTCTTCCTTCTGCGACAACATAACATTACAGTACTGCCAACTTCTCGCAACATAAATTACTCAAATAACTTAAAACTACCCCATACTATACAAACTAATATACTGAAAGACCTATTTATAAACAATTTATAATATAATACTATAACACCGTAATGACTGGTGAGTGGGAACCTCACAAGTATTCCATGTTTGCGTTATTTTATCTGTACCAGTTATAAGAACGAGGTTAAAACATAACCTAAGAATGTTTTTGGCAGATGATAAACAATGAAGTTAATTAAAAACTCGAAAAAAGTTTACACCATATTTACGAATCATGAAATGTATCACCGAGATAAATGACCGTTATCCGTTTTTGATATTATAATTTCCGTCATTAAAGTAAAATGTATTTATTTAAATAAATCATAACCACAGTATGGTACTCATATCACGATGATTTAATTAAAAATGGTCGATATTCGCTTTTTCATGCAATCTTTTCCAGAATAAATTCAGACTACCACCATAGGTACTGCCTGTCGTTATTCATATGAGGGTATTAAAAGCTATGATTTTCGAATGCAATGTTAATGTAGATTGGGGCTAAGTTGACCAGAATCGCAACTAACATTTTGTTACAGCATAATTCGCTCTGAAATGAGTTTTACAAACCATTTAAACTGTTTCCATAAGCGCCATGTTACTGGAAGTATTATTTATTACGGGGGGAAAGAAGTTTCATATTTATCGTGCTGAATTGTGCCTGGACCAGGAATAAAACTGATATTACATTGACAGCAAAAGTTTTTGTGGGATTCCTAATTTGTTTTCAATTTTATTGGTTCTATACTTCCATCATCAATAATTCAGTAGAAGTTACTACTGTATCGCTATGTGAACTGCAAACGAAATATATAGAACATTACAAAATCCAGGCCATTAGCATTATGTAATAACAATTGCATATAATTAACCAACTAAAAAAAATGAACTGCCAGGATATTGCATTCAAACCGTCATTTTTGACGGGCTCGAAGCTAGTAGCTTATATAAGTTTACACAATAATACGTCAAAATTAATTGTTAAAATTCCGTTTTTTTTTAAATTAATTATTTACCCCTCGGCACGTCCACTACAACCATACCCCTACGATGGTGCGGCCTCGCCTCTTTATAATTGATTTCCTGCCGATAAGCTACAATTCTCTGTGCACGAGTGTGAATGTGTTCATAACAACAGACCTGGTTTACTTATAGTTGTTCCTATTTTTATTTTCTAGATTTTCGGTGATAAAGAAAAAGGCTTTATCAAAAATCATCTATTTCCTGTTTCATATCCTATTATATAAAACGCTAACGTGGCGTCTGCGTGCGTCGTCTATAGCTGCTTCACCTATTGGCTAAAGAACGGCCAATCATCAACCACCATATTACATTCGTACCACCATCTTGCTTTTCGTTTATTTACAGCTAGATGCAGAAATTTATGTAAGGAGAAGAAGATTCAATATTTACGCTATTTTATCAGTTAGACGCAGAAATTCATGTAAGGAGAAGGGGATTCAATATTGACGCTATCTGTATCAGTTATCAAAACTAGGTTAAACCATAACCTAAGAATTTTTTTGGCAGACGATAAGACACAATGAAGCTTATTAAAAACTAAGAGAAACGTAATGCGCAATGTATCAGTCAAATATATAACAGTTATCCGTTTTCGAAATTATAAAAATGCATTTATTTAAATAAAATATAACCATATATTCTGATAATCTAACCAGAATAAGGTACTCATATCACGAAAGATATAACTAAAAATGATTTCAATTTATAATTCGCAATTCAACAAAGATATTCTTGCAACCAAATAGCGGCGAGTAGAGATAGAAAATTAATGCGAGGCAATCATACGTTACTAAGCTCTGTTACTAAGTTACAGTTGGTACGTTCGTTTAAATTTACATGTTGCTTTTTGTTTATTTATGACAACTAGATGCAAAAATTAATGCAAGGAGAAGAGTATGCAAGGTCCCTCTTATCGCTATTTTGACTGTGACAAGAAGGATTGATAGCCCGTTTTATTTGGCACTTGGCCCTAATATGCCTTTTAACGGTAGTCGCTACCACCTCGCCAATTATATTAAAATACAGTACTTCTATTACAAAAGTTTCAATAATCTCTCAATTTGCGCAACGGATGTTGTAATATTATGTAAATGAATTTCACTGCACTTTTGCTACAATTCACAATTTATTTTACTCAAAATTTCACATAAAAACCAATGCTGTTACTGACACAATATTCTCTACAAATTTGCATTGCTCTAGCCGCAATCAGTCTCTTCACATGTGCCCGCTATGCTCGCTCAAAACAGTCTCTGTCGCCATACTGGCTTCTTCTTTCTACGACACTCAATCTCATACTAACTAAAAACCATCCCTCTCGCCATATTGGCTTCTTCCTTCTGCGACACTCAATCTCATACTAACTAAAAACCATCCCTCTCGCCATATTGGCTTCTTCCTTCTGCGACAACATAACATTACAGTACTGCCAACTTCTCGCAACATAAATTACTCAAATAACTTAAAACTACCCCATACTATACAAACTAATATACTGAAAGACCTATTTATAAACAATTTATAATATAATACTATAACACCGTAATGACTGGTGAGTGGGAACCTCACACATGCCCCCAACTTTGCCACTAATTAGCACTTTTTGTGACCACAAAAGTTGATTATTTGGGGCAAAGTTCAACCCTTTCACCAGGCATTACGCCTCTACACACATTCAAGGCAAACATTATCATAACCATTCGTAACAGAATCATACCAATAAGAAATGCTAAATGAAAATTTACAACATCCAAATATACAAAAAAATTACTTAATTCTACAAACATTCAAAAATTTTACACTTAGTTGTACACGTCTCATGTGTGTACTTGGGTGTGGTAATATTTACCATCACCCTAAAACCATTGGTCTACTTTTTCTTATACTTCCAGTTTTTCTTTAACTTATTACATATTGTCACTGTCAAATTTTTTATTTCACACAATTCTTTAATGTACCATACAAACTCTATTCTTATATAAACGCAAAACAGCTGTTCACAAGCCAATGACCTGCCCTTGGCTCGCGCGTACCAAACATTGTTATAAATACTTGTGCGGGCCTGCATACCCTGCGCTCGCTTAGGAGTTACTACAAACAGCTGATCGGTCATAGATCGTGTGTTATACTCAACTACAGCATCGTTGCAATTGCTTTCAGTACTATACATCTTACTATTTACAACAACAAGTTCACTGGTTTTGTCAACATCATCATTCTCAAAATTAATCACAATTCTCTGATTACACATTAATTCAGTTGAAATATTACTTCCGGTGACAGACTCGCCATCGGAATGAAAAACAGCAATACCAACATCTGAATACAAATTGTCACCAATAGGATTAGTTACAACATCGGGATTTGATTCACTCCTCAACTTAATTCTACCATTTTCACAATCTGTTATTTCAGCCACATCCATTAAATTATTTTTAGTGTCAAATCTATTAATCATTTTATCATTAACTTCGCTACACAAATTACTGTTATTTTCGTCGTTTCGACTATTTGTTTCCTCAAATATCTCTACAACAGTACTCTTACATACATTAACATCGCATGTTCCACCGCCAATACCTTCATTACACATTTCATCTTCTATAATAAGCTCTTGGCTTTGAAAAACATCATCTCCTACTAAATCTGATACAACACTGCTATTTGCACCAGTAATAACATCATCATTACCATATCAGTTACACAAAAGCTTTTTTCTGCATCAATTATCACATCATTTACTACAATACTATTATTAGTATCCTCCGATACAACACTACACATTTGAGAAATATTCTCGTCACATTCAGTATTAACTACTACATTATCAGTTACTTCCACATTATCATTTTTATTACATTGAACCACAGGCTCAGCAGCTTCATCCCTAATATCATTAATTACCTCGCTTACAATTACCTGATCAGTTTGAATATGGACACTGTCAGTTATCATATTACTCACATCAAATTCATTAATATTCATATCATAATCTTGTTTGTTTAAGTCAGTACCAACTGACATTACTTCTCCATTAGAACAATTCCCATTTTCAATAACAACATTCATACATTTTTCATCACATTCAGCAACCACACATGGCTCTTTACAACTTTCAGAAGATGTCACACAATCGTTATCCTTACAAAATTCAATTCCGACAGCTTTACTGGATTCTAAACTAGCAATATTATCATATTTTTGAATCAAAATCACATTATCAATTACATTGTTCTTTAAATCGAATTCATGTAGTAAACCTTCATAATATTTTATGAAATCACTCCCGATTTGTTCCAAAACAGATCCCTTATATTTTTCACTCCTTTCAGCCCATGTAAATAATCCTTTGACTAATTTACGTACTTCTAATTTGATCTTCTCAATTTCTGAATCCACTATCCCTCTATCCACTTCATTATCAAGAAATAAATTCATTTTACCATGAGTTTCCATTATTTTATTTAAAAAAGATTTATAGACTTCCTTTAAATCTTCCACAAGTTTAACAAATTTTTTATAACTGTTATCCGAATTAAGTTTTAACTTATCTATTAATTTTTTCCTTTCACTAATCAACTTAGCTTCCAAATTCTCTCTAGTTTCAGCATATCTATAACTTATATTAACCATTCTCTCAGAACTCTCCTTATCCCATGTCGCATATTGAATACTATTTTCCACTAACCCTTGTGATATCTCCCCTACTAAATTTACCTTATTTTCAATCACCTTAATATCAACTCGCATATCCCTGATTAACCGCCAAAACTGAAATCTTTTCTCATCACTCATTTGGTCTAAAACATTTTTCAAACCTTTCAATAACTTATCTACATCCCAGTTAATTTCAAAATTCTCCATGTTTAATTCTTACAAAATCACAAAAAATTCTCAATTACTACGATCTAAACTGCTCTCGCTTTTTCAAACAATGGCACTCATACTTGAAAGACCAATCAACAATCGCAATCATACTAACTGATTATTATACTTCTGTACAGTACTTACATTTTCATTGTTAATCCTTTTTAAAACACTTTTTCACTGATTCTATACCTTTTATTCTTGCAAAACACTTGAATTTAAATCTTCCGACACGTAACACACGCAAATTTTCGATTCACGACGCGGGAGATTCTTGACTCCGCTTCCTGCTTTTCCATTTGCATCTTCTTGAGGCTGCTTTAAAATTTTGGCATCTGCTTGTATCGTGCTGACCCTCGGAATAGCATCTGCTTGTATCGTGCTGACCCTCGGAAAATAGCATCTGCTTGTATCGTGATGAATCCAGCGTCTACTTGTACAGTTAAGATCCTAACATCTGCTTGATTTCTTCTCATTTTCAGCGACAATCTGACTTCGTTTATTGCGAAGAGTTTACATACTTCCAAATCCGTCTTGCTTAGCAACACCAATTGCTAAATCCTGGCAGGGTTGCCACTTTGTAAGGTCCCTCTTATCGCTATTTTGACTGCGACAAGAAGGATTGATAGCCCGTTTTATTTGGCACTTGGCCCTAATATGCCTTTTAACGGTAGTCGCTACCACCTCGCCAATTATATTAAAATACAGTACTTTTATTACAAAAGTTTCAATAATCTCTCAATTTGCGCAACGGATGTTGTAATATTATGTAAATGAATTTCACTGCACTTTTGCTACAATTCACAATTTATTTTACTCAAAATTTCACATAAAAACCAATGCTGTTACTGACACAATATTCTCTACAATTTGCATTGCTCTAGCCGCAATCAGTCTCTTCACATGTACCCGCTATGCTCGCTCAAAACAGTCTCTGTCGCCATACTGGCTTCTTCTTTCTACGACACTCAATCTCATACTAACTAAAAACCATCCCTCTCGCCATATTGGCTTCTTCCTTCTGCGACACTCAATCTCATACTAACTAAAAACCATCCCTCTCGCCATATTGGCTTCTTCCTTCTGCGACAACATAACATTACAGTACTGCCAACTTCTCGCAACATAAATTACTCAAATAACTTAAAACTACCCCATACTATACAAACTAATATACTGAAAGACCTATTTATAAACAATTTATAATATAATACTATAACACCGTAATGACTGGTGAGTGGGAACCTCACAAGTATTCCATGTTTGCGTTATTTTATCTGTACCAGTTATAAGAACGAGGTTAAAACATAACCTAAGAATGTTTTTGGCAGATGATAAACAATGAAGTTAATTAAAAACTCGAAAAAAGTTTACACCATATTTACGAATCATGAAATGTATCACCGAGATAAATGACCGTTATCCGTTTTTGATATTATAATTTCCGTCATTAAAGTAAAATGTATTTATTTAAATAAATCATAACCACAGTATGGTACTCATATCACGATGATTTAATTAAAAATGGTCGATATTCGCTTTTTCATGCAATCTTTTCCAGAATAAATTCAGACTACCACCATAGGTACTGCCTGTCGTTATTCATATGAGGGTATTAAAAGCTATGATTTTCGAATGCAATGTTAATGTAGATTGGGGCTAAGTTGACCAGAATCGCAACTGACACACATTTTGTTACAGCATAATTCGCTCTGAAATGAGTTTTACAAACCATTTAAACTGTTTCCATAAGCGCCATGTTACTGGAGTATTATTTATTACGGGGGAAAGAAGTTTCATATTTATCGTGCTGAATTGTGCCTGGACCAGGAATAAAACTGATATTACATTGACAGCAAAAGTTTTTGTGGGATTCCTAATTTGTTTTCAATTTTATTGGTTCTATACTTCCATCGTCAATAATTCAGTAGAAGTTACTACTGTATCGCTATGTGAACTGCAAACGAAATATATAGAACATTACAAAATCCAGGCCATTAGCATTATGTAATAACAATTGCATATAATTAACCAACTAAAAAAAATGAACTGCCAGGATATTGCATTCAAACCGTCATTTTTGACGGGCTCGAAGCTAGTAGCTTATATAAGTTTACACAATAATACGTCAAAATTAATTGTTAAAATTCCGTTTTTTTTTTAAAATTAATTATTTACCCCTCGGCACGTCCACTACAACCATACCCCTACGATGGTGCGGCCTCGCCTCTTTATAATTGATTTCCTGCCGATAAGCTACAATTCTCTGTGCACGAGTGTGAATGTGTTCATAACAACAGACCTGGTTTACTTATAGTTGTTCCTATTTTTATTTACTAGATTTTCGGTGATAAAGAAAAAGGCTTTATCAAAAATCATCTATTTCCTGTTTCATATCCTATTATATAAAACGCTAAAGTGGCGTCTGCGTGCGTCGTCTATAGCTGCTTCACCTATTGGCTAAAGAACGGCCAATCATCAACCACCATATTACATTCGTACCACCATCTTGCTTTTCGTTTATTTACAGCTAGATGCAGAAATTTATGTAAGGAGAAGAAGATTCAATATTTACGCTATTTTATCAGTTAGACGCAGAAATTCATGTAAGGAGAAGGGATTCAATATTGACGCTATCTATATCAGTTATCAAAACTAGGTTAAACCATAACCTAAGAATTTTTTGGCAGACGATAAGACACAATGAAGTTTATTAAAAACTAAGAGAAACGTACATAATCGCGCAATGTATCAGTCAAATAAATAACAGTTATCCGTTTTCGAAATTATAAAAATGCATTTATTTAAATAAAATATAACCATATATTCTGATAATCTAACCAGAATAAGGTACTCATATCACGAAAGATATAACTAAAAATGATTTCAATTTATAATTCGCAATTCAACAAAGATATTCTTGCAACCAAATAGCGGCGAGTAGAGATAGAAAATTAATGCGAGGCAATCATACGTTACTAAGCTCTGTTACTAAGTTACAGTTGGTACGTTCGTTTAAATTTACATTTTGTTTTTGTTTATTTATGACAACTAGATGCAAAAATTAATGCAAGGAGAAGAGTATTCCATGTTTGCGTTATTTTATCTGTACCAGTTATAAGAACGAGGTTAAAACATAACCTAAGAATGTTTTTGGCAGATGATAAACAATGAAGTTAATTAAAAACTCGAAAAACGTTTACACCATATTTACGAATCATGAAATGTATCACCGAGCTAAATGACCGTTATCCATTTTTGATATTATAATTTCCGTCATTAAAGTAAAATGTATTTATTTAAATAAATCATAACCACAGTATGGTACTCATATCACGATGATTTAATTAAAAATGGTCGATATTCGCTTTTTCATGCAATCTTTTCCAGAATAAATTCAGACTACCACCATAGGTACTGCCTGTCGTTATTCATATGAGGGTAATAAAAGCTATGATTTTCGAATGCAATGTTAATGTAGATTGGGGCTAAGTTGACCTGAATCGCAACTAACATTTTGTTACAGCATAATTCGCTCTGAAATGAGTTTTACAAACCATTTAAACTGTTTTCATAAGCGCCATGTTACTGGAAGTATTGTTTATTACGGGGGAAAGAAGTTTCATATTTATCGTGCTGAATTGTGCCTGGACCAGGAATAAAACTGATATTACATTGACAGCAAAAGTTTTTGTGGGATTCCTAATTTGTTTTCAATTTTATTGGTTCTATACTTCCATCGTCAATAATTCAGTAGAAGTTACTACTGTATCGCTATGTGAACTGCAAATGAAATATATAGAACATTACAAAATCCAGGCCATTAGCATTATCTAATAACAATTGCATATAATTAACCAACTGAAAAAAAATGAACGGCCAGGATATTGCATTCAAACCGTCATTTTTGACGGGCTCGAAGCTAGTAACTTATATAAGTTTACACAATAATACGTCAAAATTAATTGTTAAATTTCCGTTTTTTTTTTTTTTTAAATTAATTATTTTCCTTTTATGCAAGTTTATTTTATTATTTCTCTATATTTAGTTCGTTTTACGTGACTTCTTTCAGTATCAAAATTCTTGAATTTATTTTGTTCCATATTAATTTTCAATGCATTAAACCAATTTTAGATAGCTAGAAAAACCATGACAGACCAACAAAAACATTTCGGTTCTATTGTTTTTTTCCCTTGGTATTAATTTTCTTATTTACTTGTTCATGACGAAGTCAATGCTACTTTAAATTTTAGATACGAGTTAAGTGTTACTGTTTTCAGCTTTTTCTGATTAGTTTTTCGGTGGTTTAATTAATTACAGAAATTTAGCTGAGAGAATTTAAAGCTATGTGAGGTTATACATTCGCTAAGAGAAGTGTTAACATTTATATTTAGACTGCAAAATAATGTCGTACCCAGATATCTAAACAGATTGGTACAAAAAAACTGTGATGTTCATAATTATGGGACTAGACAGGTCAACCATTTCCATATGACGCATAAACAGGGTTTTAAGGCACAAAAGACTGTTTTTTATAAAGGAATAGTCATGTATAATAAATTACCACAAGAAATAAAGGATTCTGGATCTGTTGGAAGATTTAGAGAAAAAGTGGGTACATGGCTGGAAAGCTACGTGGTTTTGTAAAAATTGTCGTTTTGTAGTAGTTTTTTTGTTTTATTATTATATAGTGTACATATAATTTTGTTAAATATATTAGCCAGAGGCTATTTGTGAATAAACAATAATAATAAAAACCGAGAAACGAAGGGACAAAGGATCACCTAAGGTCTTCAGACCTGGTCTGATTGTACCCGAACTCATGACTTTAAGAGGGTTCAGGCCTCATTATTTAATGATTTAACTGACTGATGATGATGACGTTGATGGTTAGAGTATGGTTACATAATAGCGATTTCAGTTTTAAAAAAATGGATCGTTAACAGAAAAAAAATATGTGCACAGTTTGAAGTTAGCGTAATGTGTTAATGTTTGAGAGTAAATTAATTGACTTACGCAAAGAATATACGCGTACCAAATGTGGACTATCTGCACGGATTTATCGGTTGTGAATAGACATTGTAGCAGTGAAATGTGATGTTCACATAAAATGCTCAGTGCGCTCTTGGACCGAGAATGGGACACACAAACCTTTTATTCCACTCTGGTGAACCGCGACTCAGGTGTCGTAGTGCCTGAGAGCTTTGGTGAACAACTCTGTTATGCATGACCGAATCCCAGGCAGAAAGGCGGCAAAAGAAAATTGTAACATCAACAAAAGATTTGCGCCTCGCTTCAGATATCATTCCACCGGCGCAAGGCGGTTAATAACCAAAGTTTGACACCTAAGATGCTGGGAATATCCAATTGCCATTATAGACTGAGAAATATGACTGAGCAAAAGACTGGTGAATAAAATTGAAAGCATCTTTATCTATAAACTTTGGGAGCTTATGAGTTGAATTTTTTCGGTGTTGAGCATTTTCATTATTACTTCTCCTCCAGTTTTGGATGCGACAATATAGTGTTAGACTTTGGTGAAACGTGATTTGGTAGTGAAACGTTGCTTTGGTGACAAGCTACGATTTCAAGGGATGGCTGGTCTATCAAACGTTGATCCTGTATCCGATTCTGCCCTGTCGACTGTTTCTCACCGACCTGTTGCCAGCTCATCCATACGTTAGGCCCACAATGGGACACACTTATAATTATCAATGGGAGTATCTATCCATTCAGCCACATAACATCGCCATTAATCACTATTGTGATGACATCGAATATTTAATGATAATAAATTCGTAATTTAGACACATAATGTTCTTTTGGGTTTGGTTATCAATGAACACAGTTTAGCAAACCTTAGAGTACCTAGTGTCTCTGCTGTTCAAATGACTAATAACGTATTCAGACAATTGTCTAACTTGAAAGGATCTAAGTTTTGTTGAATGCTCATGGATATGAGATAAAAGAAAATAACCTTCTATTATTTAAACGAACGAAACAGTTAATATTTATGATATAATTAGTATTATCACGGAAAGTTCTAAGTGTATCAGCCAATAACTGCTACAGAAACCAACATTTTGTACCGTAACTTTCAGCTGTTGATAAGAATAATGAGTAACATAATAAATACATGCACTGCCATCTACGCAAGCAATAAACAATTACTAAGTAAAGAGTTTTGTCAATATGGTAACTGGAAATGTGACAACTCATCTCGTATTGAACAGTGTAGATGCATTAACACTTAAATTGTCTTACTAGCTATCACAAATAATAAAACGTGACACAGATTAATTGAAAATCACGAGTCATGTTTGCTTAGAATTGGTTCATTATCACATTGATAATAAAACATGGCTACGTCCTGTGATGTTTCATTGATCTTCCATGATGATGTGCCGTATGCTGGTATAATCTAAAAGTGTTATGAAAATTGTGCAATTGAAACACGTCGTTATACCGTATACTCGCGGATAAAGTTTGTAATTCTGGCCTAGTATTTGGGAGGACGCGTATTCGATTCCCCATCTCGCCATCCAGATTTTGTTTTTCTATGCTTTCCCGAAATCATTCCAGCCGAATACAGGAGAAGTTATTCATAAATAATTAATAAATTCGTTTCATCAAGCACATCTTTGTCGTAAAGCCCTGAAAAGGTTTTTTATAGGAGTTCTCCTCTAAGATTCGATAAAGAAATAATATAAAAATATAAAATTTAATTGTCCACTTTTATGTTTCTTCCCGCCATAATTCGCGGCCTTGAGACACAAAATTCCAAGAAATCTGAAATAAATCCTCTATAAGTAAAGAAAGCTTAAGCTTGGAATTGAAGCCAAAGGCTCCCGAAGGAGGTATAATTGATCTTGTATTGGAGGTAGCGTACCTATTTCTTTTCCTCCTTAGCTACCTGTCGAAATTCGGTAATCCTGCCGGGTTAAGGAGACCTACAGTTTAACGTGGAATCCGAACCACGGAAGCGTTCCGGCATACTTCACATACACAAAGCAAGCTTTGCCAGAGGTGAAGATTTGATTAAAAGTATTTGAAAATATCCGAGACCGGGATCAGAACCAGCGACCTTTCGATTTGCAATCAGAACGCTTATCGACAGAGTTACTGGATCGCTCTAATGAAACCTATGAAATCTTCAAAAAACTTTTCCTGACAACAGTAGTCCAACAGTATTGCAGAGCCAGCAACACAGTTTTCTGTTATTGTTCGTGTTGCTCGGAAACGTAGTTGCGACCAACTAGCTGTCAAGTGAGAAGCCGAGATCCAGGGCCTTTGGATGACGATTTGTGCTCAACTTACTGTGACAGCAACTGCGTCATTTTGCATGGTAGGTCGACTTCTGACTATACTTGCAACAGATTTATTTTCGTATCCTTACACCTTCAGATCATTGTTTTGTAATAGCACAAATTAATTTTTTTTAAAATAGTTGGAGGTAGTTTACGTGGGATGCACGTCAAAACTAATATTGAGCTTATGAAAGCTGCTTATTTATTACTAATAATAATTAAAATGCTTTATACTGTAGCAAGAATATTCTGGTCCAGGCAGCATTTCAAACTAACCACTATCTCCGGTAACATCATCACTACAAAACCAAACTATACCGACACACCTTATCACTTTAAATGCATCGGAAATACATTCCGAGTAGTCGTAAAATTTTCTATATCAGGATTCCCAATTAGCGTAATATCACAATCAATTTCGTTATGCCCTTTTAATATGAAGTGCAACTGGACTAACGCCCCAGCAATATCTCAGTCTCTGTAACGTGATGTAAACTTAACCCAAATAGATTTCAGCATTTAAATACAGCTTCATCATTTCATTGAATTCTATGTTACATCATTTGCGTCCAAAACTAATTTATGTGTCTTTGTGTTTATGATTTATTTTATTACGCATTATTAGTGAAAAACTTACGATACATAAATAAGAGGAAAACGGGTGTGAGGGGACATTCTCCACCTGCCCCAAACTGTTACTGTCCTGTTGAAATTTATTGTAATTGCTTCGATATAATGTACTCTTCACTTTTTGCACTATCCTTTTTCGAAAAAGTCGCCACGAATTAAATTAAAAATGCCGAAATTTGAGAGTGAGGTGCAGCTATCAAATGCCGCCGACGCTCCAAAAGCAATGACAATCTTTTGAAATGTTGGTTAAATCCTTTGTTGTAATATTTTATTGCCGTTTTAGCTTCACTACGTTGTAGAACGTCGCACGAAATTAACAGCTAGAAAATATTTATCCGAGATGCAGTACAACAAGGCTGCCATCTTAGCATTGATACACGCAGTCAGAGACAATCGAATGCTTCGATATGATCCCTGTACCGATAATTTTACGTCAATTTTGACAGTATTGCCAACATTTTGCGGTTGTGGGGCGTCTCATATTTCGGCATTTTTACTTTAATTCGTGGCAACTTTTCTGTAAAAGGAGAGTGTTAAACGTGAAGAGGACATTATCACGAAGCAGTTAAAACAAATTTCAACAGGTGAGTACCAGTTTCTGGCCGGTGGAATATGTCCACTTTCACCTAGGAAAACTAATCATTACAGTAAAAACGAATATTTATCGAGGTAATAGAATTCCGCCCTAACATAGCCGCCTAACCAAACCCATTACCACTACCGAGTGGAGGGAACCTACAGTTTAACGTTAAATCCGAAACCCGCAATCGTTGCAGAGTACTTCCCGTTAAATAGCATGCTGTGCCAGAGATGGGGATTGGTCTAAGCACTGTAGCGATTTGAGCGGCTAATCCGCCACATTGAGCGAATTCTCTCAACGAGGACTGCTGTCGGTTTGGGATTGACTTTTTAACCGGCATATGTACCGAATTGTTGAGAGCCAACTAGTGGTTTAAATTGCTTCTACAGTCAAGCTAAACTGGTCGAAGCTAGGTAATACACCTATTACTTGCTACTTGAGACAAGAAACTAGGCTACAGTTAAGCAACAGTCACGTATACTAGTGCGGCAATAACTAGACTAATTACTTACTGGAGTAATCGTCTCACTATTGAATTCTAGTACTTAAATTATTATTACTAGTGACAAGGTATTCATGAAGGAAAACACACCTATTCAGTAAACTCTATAGTTGAAACTTGATGAAAACATGGCACACAAACGACTGAAATCATGGCAGGACACATTTAACTTATACTTCGTTCTAGACACATATAACCTTTACGATGATCTAACTGTTGCACAAGAGCTATCCTTTGAAATGAGTGACTTGAATGTCTGACTATAAATCTTAAAGCAACAAGCGTAGGAACATCATGTGGATACGTGTTACCTTAATTATTGTAGGTGTTTCTTGATTCGATGATCTTGCTAGACTCCCCGTTCAAGTGGCTTCAGACTGTCGTCTGCTACCATTAGCGGTGGTGGGGGCATCTCGCTCTACAATTGGCTAGACCATTCACGTGGTTACTTTTAGAGTTCATTAGTGGCTTTCAGCGCTTCAACTTTGACCACCCGGTGAGGACGGCAAATCTCACGCACTCAGTGCTTACTAAAGGAAACTTGCGACGTAAGCAGTTCCCAGGCTACGCGAGTGAAACTTCCAACTCTCAACCATGAAACTCGTGTGGTGTTACCACTTGACTCTGATAACAAGGCATGTTTCCTGTACTGCCGACTGGGAACCTGGCTCGATCACCGAGTCCCACAGCTCGCAACTCAATAAAGACGAATGAAATCTAATAAATATTCCTTTCCTCTCCGATTGATAATCCAAAATTAGCACCATCACTACAGCACCTTTGAAAATTTCAATCGTACCCGCGGACCTTTCAATTTCCAGTCAGACTCCTTAACCACTGATCTACCAGATCACTCAAGGAAGCTGGGATAAAGGGAAAACACCTTTATGGGATCGACATGAAGAATGGCACAATACTTTGAAATTATTATAGTTAATCTAATTTTGTTGTAATATATATTTTGTGTAGATTTTAAAGTTCCATGATTCGAGCTATCTTTGACAATTATCTGTTTTACACAGATAATATTTATATTTTGAAGTAAATTAAAGCTAACAGACGTGAATCAGCGATATATGTTTTATATGAATGAAGTACTTTGAAGATTCAGTTGTCTATACTTGATTAGTGGGAAGTTACGGTCCATTTTCTATCACAGCCTAAATAAAATTGTTTGTTAGGTATACGATTTTATGTCTTCCCGCTTCATTTCAAATTTTTATGGGTGTACTAACAATTCCAGCACAGTATGTATACTCCATACTATCATTTGTAGTGGATAATCCTGAACACTTCAATCTTAATGCTGACATACATAGCAATAATACTAGGAATAAATATAATATTCACAAGGATTACAAATCACTGTCAATTGTACAGAAAGGGTTAACATTTACTGGAGATTCCTTATTCAATGTATTACCAACAGAAATTAAATGTTATATACATAAAGCCAACTACTTTAAGTCAAAACTGAAAGAGTTTCTGCTTCAGAACCCATCAGAACTCTGTGAAAGAATATTTTTCTTGGAATTTGGTAACTAAGAATGACTGATAAAATAGTATATATGGTGTATGGAAGGGGAAGGTTACAAAATTATCCAAAATTACTAAAATGATGTATGGTTTTTCTTTCTGTTGAAACTTTTGACAAATGAACTAATTACATTGTTTACAAAATTTCACTCATCTATAGTAACTAACATGGGATAGCATGCACTCAAAAACTGCTGTGAAAAATTATCATACTAACAGGTTTTTAAGTAATTGACAGCTTATGAGTTGTTGGTAATATAATTGATATTGCTAATAGGTGTGTGTACTGTTCCACATAAATAGCAACTAACATAACATAATATGTAGTCACAAATTACAGTGAAACTTATCATGGTAACTGGTTGGTAAGAAAATAACTGGTTATAAGATGCTGGTAACAAGTGTATACACTGTTCCACATAATAAGTATTAATTAACTCGGGATTGTATTTGTAGATTACAGGAGATATTGTTTATACTAATGGGTTGTTGCTAACTTGTTGTCAATATATAATAATATTATCAATTATGTAATAATATTGACATGACTAATAAGTGTATGTAATGTTCCACATCCCCGATATTATTCTCACATGGGATCAAAGTGAACATATCTGTCTACCTATCTATAAATTCAATTCTCTTTACATTTCAGGCGTCCCAAACACTTATTTGTTGATGTATCGCATTTCAAAGACGGGAATCTCAATTTATTTAAAGAAAATCTAGATTTCACTACTCATATTTCAGGCACAATGTAGAATTGTTATTAAATCATATTATATGGAAGTATTTGTGCACTCTAAACTAAATTAGGATGAATACATTTCCGCCGATGAAAAACAATTATTCAAAAAATTTAATATTACATAGCGTTAATAACTCATCCAATAATTCTTGTAGCTGTGCTGAACAGAAATTGATCAAGTTCAATTATTTCATGTTATTCGTTTTCCTGTACTATAAATCGGCCAGTTACGCCTTGCTACTCAGAGGCACTCATGAAGTAGGAATAGTATTATTTATAATTCGTAATACAAATAAATAAATATATAGATTATTTTATAATTATTAATATATGGGCGTGACGTTTGATCGCAACGTTCTCCTACACTAACTCGGTTACTGTATTATTTCAATGTATAGAAAACTTTATCATAGTTAATTGGCACCTTTACGTTCACCCAATTCACAGTCATTTTGTTAGATGGCCGGCTGCAGTAAAAGAAGAAGTTACCATTCCACAGCAACTGAGTTGGCTAATTTAACTGAAGTGTTCTCCCTTTGCCTTTTCCGTATGTGAATGTTAGTGTTATTATGTACATCGGTGATTGGTATATGTTGAGCATAGTGTGTTGTTTGCGATTTAAATGACTAAATAACGAAAAAGGCGATACCAGACCATTCGTTCCTGGTCGTCGGGAAGACATCTGATAGCCGCCTACCCTTACTCCATACGTATGGTGGATAGACTGAGAATTTAACGCAGCATACAGTCTAGTGATTAGAAATCGTGTACCACTATCTCTCCTACTGAGTCACTATGATGAAAATTTCTTGCACCACCTGTGTTTGATCCAACTTAAACCAAGGCAGACGCAGTCACGGTGGTGCAACAGTCCAATTCAAACATTCAACGTACACGCACTAAGCTAGGTTGCCAAGTACTATACTATGGACCACGTAAATCCTTATTATGGAATCCTTTAATAATTTCTTTCACCATCTGTTCAACGCTGATGTACTTACATGATCACATTAATTAAATTATTACTAAAGAGTTATTTTTTGAGGATCTTAAGTATCTGTTTAACTGTTTGCCTCTACAACTGTCACTCAAAACACCCAAATACCACCAAACTGATCATATTGTTGTGTGGGATAATATGCCTCTCTATAATATCCATTGACTGTCCGGCCGTGTTGCCGTGCCCTTTGACCTGTAGGCTGCAGGGCACACGCGCCCACATTAGCAATGCAAATGACAAGTGTTGGCCAGCGCTTCTGACGTGTTTCATAGGGACTGGAAGCAGCTACATTCACTAATACTCCAAGGGCCTTTCACACACAATGCTGAACGTTTACAAAACACCTGGTATCCTGCTCAAATGGTAATACACTGGCGGAAACTAATAGTGCAACACTCAGACGGAATTGTGATAAATGAATGAAATTTGGCCTCAAGTATCCACAAATGAGGAGTATTAAATGATTAAAAATTGAAAGTTTTACATGTAATAGCATGAGAAGTACGATCTATTCATAATGTAAAATTGCTATGTTTTTTCTTGGCGTATAAGTGACGAGCAAAGTGATGTAACATGACACTTTTTTTGTCCCCAAATTCTTGTTAAACAAGTATGCCAAGGTGAACAGTGGCGATTCTCTGCACTCAAATGTCTAACTGTGAGAGAGATCGCAAAATTGGCGTGTTTCAAATGGGTGCATCATAACGTGAAATATCCAGAACGATTGGCCGCAATGCAATGTCGGTACACAGAGCTGTTACACAGTGGATCAAAGAAGGCTCCTTTACTCCTAAAGGAGGTACAGGTTCATGCAAAAGGACAAACGTGAATACTGCTAAATTGTGCAGGTGGCTGTTGCTGGCAGACGAGTGACTGCAGGCCACATCCTAACAGTGGTTACAGAGAGAGTCACCCCGCAAACGGCTGTAAAGATAAATCTTGAAGCTGGGTCCCTATGCAATGTGTTACATTAACCTGATTTCATTGACAGCATCGTCTAACCTGGTGTAATGTAAAATTCAAATGGGCACGTTAGTGGTGTATATTTGTGTTTATAAACGATTTTACATTCTGTCTGTGGCAAAGTGATAATCGACAGCATGTCCACAGACGGAGTGATTTCAGAACGCCCCACAGGTCCAGCCACTGGTGTCATGGTTCGGACGCAACCAGTTTCGACAGCAGGACTGAGTTGGTTGTTGTTGAAGGTACAATGACAGCGCACCACTGTGTGGACGGGGTGCTTCACCCTATCGTGAAACCCATCTTGTCCACCATCAAACTTGCATGACCTTCACAACACAAGTCTTGCAAGGGGTTACGATAACAATTTGGATCGCATGACCGCTATATTTGTTCCCAATGGAGCATGTCTCGGATGCCAGGAGTTGACACAGTAGATCACATGGTCACTCAGCGGATACTGTGCAACAACTTTCTGCACATGTAGGCGTAGAGAGACACCCAAAGAAGAAATTTGAACACTTATTGATTCAATGTTGGAAAGGATCCGCTATTATATAGGTGCTCAAGGTGGATGCATTTCTTGGTGACAACTGTGTCTAGAGGTGATAAACTACCCTGATTCATTGAAATTTGCTATAATGATCCTGGATATATCTACAAAGTTTCCTAAAATCCTACCATTCCTGTCTGGATGTTTAATTTTTAATTTCCGCCAGTGTAGTTGGTTGCAGTTACTTCATTTGAGTTCTTTGTTGTTTACTAAGTTCGTAATTAAAGTGGACATTGTTAATTGTTTCTTACATAATACACTTTGTCGCCGTCGTCGGATAAAATTTTTGTTTAGAATTTGGAAGACAAATCATTAAGCGCATTACAGAGAAAAGTCCACAAAATTAATAATTACTATTACTACAATATAAAAGAGATATCCAAAAATATCACATTCCTGTGGAAAAATATAAACCAATGCAGTTATTAGGTTCAATAGAAAATCTCTCAGTTGTTTTGATGCAAAGATATATATATATACTGTTTACTGAAAAGAAATATTTATTCCAATAAAATGTCATTACTAGTTGCGTAAAGTGAAATGTGCACACAGAAGAGCTCATAAAGTTCAGTGGTATCGACATTCTAAAAGAACGTTACAATTGCATAAAGTATATATAACGCGACCGGATTAAGGTAAAGCTAACGCTTGAGAGAAATTGCGGTTGTATATATGTGTACAGGCGATGTTCAATAAATAATGCCTACAGTTTTTTGTATGGAGATTGTAACACACAACAAGAGCATAGGAATGAGATATTCAGTAGAATAAGGTTTCAAACACTTTCTGATATTGTCCCACAAAATTATCGACACTCGTTAGGGCCTTTTGCCAGCACTGTACAACAAAAGACTGTATCCATAACTACAAAATTTTGACCCAGTAGTGACTATCACTTTCTTCCATCAGTAATGACAGCATCGTTGTCTGTAAACTTTTTCGCTCGTAGTAAATCTCCACAAGACCAAAACACAAGGTAGTTTGAAAGTGTTACATAAGAGCTTATAATGTCGGTCTGGTAGGATAATCTAGCCCAATTTTGGTATATGCATTGATATGTAATCTTTCGTTGTCGTGCTGCAAGCGAATGATTGTCTTCTTTGGTGGGCTGACTATGGAATTGGGCAATCAGCGTAGTTCACGTCATCTTATAGCGTTCAGAGTTGACAGTCTCACCAGGCTGCAGGACAACTATCAAAATCTCACGCCACCTGTCCCAGAAGATCATGCACATCACCTTCCCTGCCGATGGCTGTGACAGAACTCCTTTTCTTTAAGGGGGGGGGGGGAGGGAGTGTGGATGTCACCACTCCTCGATATCTTTTCGATTTTGGCCATTTTGTATAATTTCTCGCAAAACTATCCCGGTCCGGGCCCCCAAAGACGGCACTCCGGCCAGGGTGTCTGGCTAAATAGAAATCAAACAAAAAACTTTTCTAAAAAAGGTGTTATTTTATTTTTTGGATTAAAATTTTCTGGGGCCCCAGAATCACAGCATCATTTTCAATGCATTACAATCCAATTATACCATGGATACAGTTTCCTTACAGCCGCATGTTAACGGGAGCAGTCTAGCAGCTCTGTGATTCCTCAAAACTATGGCTCCCGGGTTCAATCCCCTCTGCAGTCAGTAATTTTTAGGAGCTCTATTAAACCATACAAGCTACGTCAGGGCGTTCCGTGGTTAGGATTTCACATTAAATTGTAGTTCCAACCACGAAAGATGCGGAATGCGTGATAAATCGATATTATGTCACCAGGACGCAAGAGCACACGAATTTACATACTTACGGTTTACTGGTCGTGATCCGTGCGTATGAGTTATTCGAGGAGCTGTTCTTTTTGAGGAGTGACGGCAGAGGTGATACGCCCAAGATGTGGTTCACCTTCACCGCCATTGATATGCATCACCGAATACCTCACTATTATTACGTACACAGTCTTCTCAGTACCATTAAGCACCGATGAATATCAATTCATGGTATTTTTTCAGCAGTGAGAAATTCAACAACACATCTCTTTTTAGTATGCATTTCTTAATCAGACGCCATTTATATAGACTACAGATCAGTCGTTATCCGTCGCAAGACAACTAAACTAACAATAAATTGGCTGGAAGATGTAACCTTTACTACAGCACCATAGCAATCGTGCAAATTCTGGTGATGCACCACACAATTATAGCACCGTATTCTACGATTTCAAAAAATGGTAGATGAGACGGCTGTCGATGGGCAATTCGTCACATCCCTCTCAGTTAAAAAATTACGGATATCGCTCCGAGCGTCTTCAACACCGCAATACGTATCTACTTGCTGCAATAGTCCTAGAGTTAAGTTTCATTCAACATTATTTCAGTCATATTAGGAATAAATCCATTCTGACATACGTGCACTTTCAATAAGACAATGTTAATATATATCAAATCAACCATAATTGAAGTTTTCTTATTGTTTTACTGTAACTTACAAATTATATTACAGGTAAGTATAATTACTTTTTAAATATGGGATATAGTCGATATTGGAAACAAATTTCAAGTTCTTAAGTAACAGCTTTTTTATATAGAACTATTAACTAAAATCATAGTAAATATTATTTCAAAAAGGTAATGGACAAAAGTATTATCTGCCAATGTTACCCATATCAGACACTTGAGAGCCAAGCCTCTTGGTTTCGCTGTCGTTGATAACGATTGAACTATTTTACCTCTAGATAGCAACACCACATATCATAGTGATAATAATAAACTTTTTATGATTTCTACAATAAGGAGCTATATGGATTATTTTCTTTTTAAGTAATGTACTATTTGGTTTGTATCATATGTATGCCTTACGCCTCCAAAACCTTTTTCTAGTTGTTTAGTAAGGATTTTGATAGGTACCTATTTCTGTTCACAAATAAACCATTGTTACAAATGAGTCGGTTTCCAACCTTTTTATTCGTAGTATTTAATAAGCGAAATTTTCGCACGGTTCACTAGCAATATTAAGTAACAAAATTTACTGAAAATCTCTTCATTATTTCAGAGTGAAAAAAAACCCTCCGTCGTCTATTTGATGAACTCGAAACATTTTTACGCCACACTTTGGGACTGAGCGGGGTGGGTGAACGGTTAACGTTATGGCCTCGCATTCGAGAGGACGCGGATTCGAATCCCCGTCCGGGCATCCAGATTTGGGTTTTTCATGGTTTCCCCAAATCACTCCAGGTGAATGCCGGGATGCTGCCTTAAAAGGTCATGGCCGAATTCCTTCCCGTTCCTTGTCCCCAGTCCCAATAGTGCAAGATTTTAGTTCCATTCAACACTATTTCAGTCACATTAGGAATAAATGCAGTCTGACATACGAGTACTTCAATAAGACTATGTTAATATACATCAAATAAAACACAATTGAAGTTTTTTCTTGTTTTGATCGTAACTTACAAATTATGTGATAGGGAAGTATGATTAGTTTTTAAATATGGAATATAGTCGATATTGGAAACAAATTTCAAGTTCTTAAGTAACAGCTTTTTGATATAGAACTATTAACTAAAATCCTTAGCCGTCGACGAGGCGTAAAGCCATCAGTAAAAAAAAAATAAAAAAAAATGTTGTTGACCTCCTACTTCTAGGGGATCCTCTAGAATATAATTCTGCAAAATTTTAAACAAGATACCTCATATATTAGGGTCAACAAAAAATATGATATGCCCTAATGTGAACTCTTAACCTTATTACAAATTTAAGAGCCAGTCTAAAAGACGGGAGGACAACGATGGAACCCTAAAAATGATTCAGGCCCGATTCTTGGTATTGATGTCGCCTTCACAAAAGACCTGAATACAAAGCACAACTAGGAACGCCACAGACTTAACTTCCTTTTTCGCTATTGGGAAGGCCTTAAGGTATTACCGTGTTATTGCCGAAGCTTTTTCACGAATTGCTAGTGGTAATGCAGTGCCGCAGCTCTGAAACTCGCTTTTATAATTAGATAATAACAACTCTCCTAACGAGTCGCATTTCAGAGTAATCCCCCCAGCTGAGACGCTCCGTACAAAAGAGGGTAAACAGACAAGAAACTTTGCTTCTCGGGTACACAGTAGGATTGTCGCCGGCTTGGCGGAACAGACATCCTGCGGCAATAAAACTTAGTGGGCGATGTCCGAACCCTCGTCAAACACAATGCTCCAAGTTTTGTAGCTTTGAGATGTAGATTTTTTTTTATTTTCCCCTCTTACTGCGACGAAAGAGGAAGAAGCGGAACCTTCAAACTTTTTGATTCAGAAGTTCTGACAAATGCTGATTGACTTATTGAGATGTATCTTTAGCTTTAAGACATCGGATACGTTTAGAAAATATGATTGCGGGGAAAAAACTTCTGTAAATATTGTTGAGACCGGAATATTTACTTACAACTAGGTAGTAAACAAGTAAAAGTTTATTCCACCAGAGACTTAACATTCAAAGAAATAAGCTTAACTAAGCTGAAATTATAAAATAATTGGTCTTTGCTCAATTACAAGTTTACTGCATTCAAATAACAAACATATCATAAATGAATGCCATGATTTTACAATCAGAAAACACCTCTGAACTTAACTTCCTGAGTAATATGAAGTACTCATTTATTTTACATAAACTTTCTGTGAATAATATTCGCATGTTTGAGGAAAGGAACGAGTGATGTCAGCTGTTTTAACTTCATAAATTTAGAATATTCAGTTTCACTATGTATCAGCCATGCAGAAGGAGAAAGGGCCGTAGAAGGTGAAAAATTTTATTGGCTACTTCCGTCCTACACCCGCCAGATTGATCAAAGGGAGGATAAAGGTGCACAAACTTCACACAAAAAAATGTGTTGTTAATCGCCATTTCGCAGGACGTGCAATTTTCTGTCCTTCCTATTTGTTGGAATATATTCCAGAGATCGCAGATTGGCAAGAATCCCCGACTACGGTAACTAGTAATCCAGGATCGTGGCAGTTAAAAGTTTCTTTAAGTCAGCACGGAAAAATCTCTTATTCAGTTTGGTTCAGTTATTCGTTCTAACTATTTTTGATACCCATTGTCGTTACCGTTCAAGGTGGTTCCGAAATTAATCGGAACATTTGTCACTTGATTAACGACAGATACGTGAAACGGTGAAAAGCATATATATATAGTGATCAATATTTTTCCTTCCTAGTTTATTGTTGTATATGCAGTAGTTGAAAATACTTTTCCCATATTATATTTAAAGTGGTTCCGTCTGCATCGAGATTGGGAGGAAAAAAGGGGGGGGGTGAGTGAGCGGTAACGTTCTTGCCTCGCATTTTGAGGACGCAGGTTTGACTCCCCATCCGGTCATCGTGATTTTTTATTTTTTAATGGTTTCCCGAAATCACTCCAGGCGAATGCCGGAATGGTTCCTTTAACAGGCCAAGGTCTGTATATTTATATATATAAATCATAACAGAATCGCTTAAAATTAAGTATTTTACTGTTGGTAGATATTTTTTAAAAGGGTGGGAATTAAAATGGGAGTAGGATGTAAATAATTTATTTAAACAATTCCAAACAACCTTTAATAAAACATGTGTGACTACTGTTTCGTCACTGTAAGAAGAAACTGGGTGAGGAAGGAAGTATTACGTACTGTACATAAACAAACAGAAGCAGAATGTATAGTATGTATCAATGGTAAGGAAAAATAGTTCCCAAACACGTATATTTTTATGTTTTATAATCAAAAGTCATACAGGGATAAAAGATTATAAGCAGTGAAAGTGCACATCTATTTTCGCAGGCTGATAATTTTTAATCTAGATTATCCACTCCTTCTTCAGTTTGGACAGCACGTCATTTGTGAGAGATAGCTATGCTGTCAATCTGTCACTCCTCACATTAAAGATTCGCTTTTGGATTTATAGTTAATTATCGACTGTCATCTCTCATCTAGCGGAAAATCAGTCCTACTGTAATTGACGATCGGCAAATAACGGAAATTTTTATCTTTAAAAGGAAATATGGTTCACCACCTTCCAAATATATGTTTAACTGCTTTCCAAACGCGCAATGACGAAATTATTATCCAACTAGTGTAACCTCTTGACCGTTTTTGACGTATGGTCACAGATTATGACAGGTTGACCTGATCTGGTCAAATACGAACTTGACCTGTGCTTCACGTCCAATCGTTTGAGAATTAATCGACGTATTAAATACGTATTGAGACGATTGAGCTATCGTATAATGGTTTCAAAGGTCGGGGTTGCTATACTCGAATTACATGAAATAGAAACTTTATCTGTATTTGACCCTGAAGTTACACTCTGCAAATTTTGAAGAATTTCTGTTTAGTTTAAAGGAGTGCGATCATTCATCCTAACAATAGTAGCTTCGAACGAATCTCATAGTCCTTGATTGAGGCTGGCGAAACATTCATAATATAATCTTTGGCCAATGCGTCCAGCCAAGTGAACTTACTACAGATTCGAGATTTTGAGCGTTATTTAATATTTAAGAAATTCCGAAGAAAGGGATTGCCAGAACACAGGTTTAGGTAACGAATCCGAAGTCAGATGTCTACTTTATATAAGCTAATAAAACACGCACAGTGAACACGGACAACATTAATGAAAGTTGTCAGCAAAATACGTGAAAATCAAATAAATCGTAATGTATAAACTTTGCTCAAGCAGTATCATTAGGTGATGTTTTAATTAAATTGAAATTTAGCGCGGGCGAGAATAACAATTGGTATTCGTTGCTACAGCATGAGTAATAAGAATTTTTTTAATGTTGCTTTAATTAACGACAAGTTACTGGAAAGAAGTTCCACTTTTTTCAGCCGTTAGGTTTTTCTATTTTTTAAATAATGAAATGCTTCGGAAAACAAACTTAGTAAGTTTATTCTGGCAGTTAATTTCATATCGGTTGGTTAAGTATTAAATTGTGAACGTAACATATAATTTCTTATATACCTTGGTCGCTGTTAATTTGCGAGTGAAGGCCGGCTCGTGACGTCATCGTTCTCGAATCAATAGCTATCGAGATGAGTGAGGTAGCTTAGGAAATTGCATAGTAGATGCCGGCAAATTATAGCTTACTTCATATGTTTCGGAGTCACAGAAGTACACTTAATCACTATGCCATCTATCGAATTATAAGTTGATTTCATTATTTACAGATTCTGCACACAACGACATCCATGATGCAGGAAAAATATCATTCATATACACGCCTAAGGTATACAGATATTGGCAAAATTAATTTCACAATCACAAAATTTTTCTTTCCTTCATCTTCACAAACGCTTACCAACATTTTGGGGTCAGCTGATTGGATGAGTTTTTCTAATCGTTGGTATTATCAGATCTGGAGCTATGTTGCTGGACCACATGTCCTTGCTGACGCCGAGCGTTTTATACCTACTGTCAGATCGTACTAATGGTGGAAGTGAAGTGTTGCCACCTATGTGTGAAGCGCGTAACTGTGTTCAGTGTGTGATAAGCGTATTGTTTGTTTGTGAAATGTGTAGTTTATGAGGTGGAGAGTGGGTACTGTCCTGGAAAACCGCCTAAAACCGCTGTCAGGACGGCCGGTACGCGGGGACCTTGGCTCCTGCCCGGACCGTTATACTTCCCCAGTCCAGTGTGCTGCTCCTCAGCGCATTGAACTACACTGGCCGGTACAAAAGTTCACTTTACAAGCACAAAATTGATTCAAGATATTTAAAGTCTTTAGAAGCTAAAGTTAAATATAAATGCTCATTTCTGAATGTGGAACATTATTTCCGTCGTTTATATGAACATCTGCATACGTACTGTGCAACGTAAACTTTTCTTGCATATTTCAAGGTGGGATTACATTCAAATATTGGAATCAAGGTGATTCATCAACCATCTTTCTTTAGGTAGTAGTATATTTTCTAAATAATATTATGGAATGATACCAGGATTAAAAAGTGTCTCACTTCATTTTTTGCAAAGATGTTTAATTTTGAATATCTTAAAAAATTGTTTAAGTGATCACAATCATAATGCAAAAGTGAGAACGATTTTGTTGCCTTTCCTACTATAGCAGTTTAATAATCTCCCTGACTTCCATGATATTGCTTAACTGAAGGGAAGAACACCACGATTCGCAATACAGTTTCAGAATACGTGCTAACCAAGAGTATCATCAAGAAGATAAATGAGGATATTTCTTCAAAAATATTTTGAATCACGGTATTCTTTTAATTATAAAAAAAATGTCATATTGGTTAATCTGTTAAACACTTCTTTCACTGCTTTATCCTAGAAATAACTGGCCTAGCATTTTTAACACCTGAAAATTTTTTCTCACACGCTGCGGTACTTGACTAAAATTTTATTTTTCTTCCTTTTTTTCCAACTTCTGGAAATTACTAATTAGTTAGACTTCTGTATAGTGGAAGCCATTGACATAGTTGTAAAATTCTCCTGTATTCCTAAGTAAGATTTAGTAAAATGTTAAACATGGAATTCAGGATTAAATTTCTTCAATCCAGAACTTGTGTGGTTTAAATTCGTTTGTTGTTTGATATTTTACTTTTATTCATTCAACAATTATTAGTTTTATTACTTTCGTCCATAAACGATTTTAACATTGGACTTCTAAAAAATTTAATGAATAAATGGTGGTAAAAGTTTTTGGCTCATAGCCTTAATTCTCAAATTAAAATTTTCTTCAATTAAAATTCCAGAGCAGCGCCAGAGGTTATAGTATCGCAAATCTGTGTTGAAATTGCCTATAAACTTAGCATTCTATTAAAATTTGAATTCCTCTGTTATTGCCATAATACAGTATTTCGTCTAGAGAAACTCTTAGCAAATGAAATCATGGATGATTTATGTGAGCTCATATCCTCCCATCACGTAATGAAAATGGTGAAAAACGGCAAGTTGAACATTCCTTTGTTATCTCCAGTGTAGTAATGTCCTTTAGAAGAAGATATATAGTGACACAAAAATGTTGAAAACCACAAAACAACAAAGCAACGCTTCTGTAGTTTGCAACACATCAATTTATACATATTCCGTCACAGAAGATTTTAGCGTTAGTATAAATTTTTTTGATACCAGATAGTTTTAAAAAAAATAAATCAGCTAACAAATAACCTAAACTGAAATAAACAAGACCAAGGAAAATGAGATTTGTTTTTTTAAATCCCACATACGTATAATATTTTAAGATAAATTGTTGAAAACCATGGATTTTGCGAATAACACACGAAACTTATGAGTTTGCGCTTTTAATCTGCTATTCAGCAAAAAAAAAATTGAAGCTGTTAAAACTAAAGAAAATACATCACTCTACTACATTCATTGGATACTCTTATATTCATTACATTCAGAAAATATTTGAATATCCAGCAAAGTTCTTCACGGAATCTACGGTAAGATTCTAACTAACAATGTAAATAATCACGTAATCTACAAAATGTAATGGACTGAAATAATTAAAGGATGAGTAGCAAATTGAACTACCGGTACCAAATTTGTTGTTTTGTATTAAAATTTTACATCCTCCTTAAATTTGAAAAACTGTTCTAAAATTTACAGCTACTATTCTAATACATGAATACATAAAAATGTTATATTGCATGCACTTTTCGTAAATTTTATTATATTCAAGGAATAAATTACATAAAACCTTAAGATGTGATATAAATGGAAAAAAAAAAATATACAAAAAATAATTTGCGTCTTTATATTAAACAGCTTCACCAATTTAGTCCATTCAAGGTCACACAGTCTTGCCTCCATCCCCTGCCCGCACTACCCCCTTCTTCATCAGTTGAGCCGGCGGTGTTGTCAAATGTTCTTCCACTGGCAGTCGGTTCGTAGATTTCGCTGCGGTCGGTTTTGTTTTGCTACTTTAAAGATGATTATTTTGTTTTTATGATGAGTGACGCTGTAGAACAGAATTCTACATGCAGTGCGTTACCGAAAAGAAGTAATATCGGTGTTCGTGCATGTCGTCCAGATATCAGAAAGCAAAGTAAAGTTGTCGTGGCAAATGTTTTCAAGTATTTCAGCAACCTTTCCCACAACGAAGAAGCCAGGAGAAACATTAACTTTGCACAGGTACAAGCATTGACAGCGGAGGCTTGTGGTATTTCGAAGAAGTCGGTACAACGTATCGTCGGTATATTAAGTTCGGCAGAAACCGAAGATTTGAGCCCTGTTTTCAATCACCAAGAAAGAAGTATAGGCGGGAACACAAATGCACTGAACTGGATGATATTAATAAAGAAGTAGTTCGCCGAACTGTTTTAAGAGTACTACGACATAGGAGAATACCCAACGGCTATGAAAATATGGTCTGATCTCGCCCGTAAAATCAGCTATTCAGGCTCAGAAAGCTCCGTTCTTCGTCTTCTGAAAAGACTGGGTTTTAAATTTAGGAAATTCAACGACGGACGAAAATTTTTAATGGAGCGCAGTGATATTGCGGCTTCAAGAGCAAAGTTTTTGCGAACAATGAACTCATTGCGTACAAAGGACACTAGGCCAATTGTTTATTTGGACGAGACTTACATTAACCAAAATCATACAAACAAATATATTTGGCAAGATTCGAGAGGTAACGGAGGTCTTAAAGTTCCTACTGGCCGAGGAAGTCGACTTGTTATAGCACATGCTGGTTCTGCACATAAAGGTTTCATTCCAGGAGCCAAACTTGTGTTTCGTGGCGGTAAAAGTTCGCCTCTATCGGATTACCGTACAGAAATGAACGGTGAGGTTTTTAAGAAGTGGTTTAGTGATATGTGTCGCTCGCTGGAAGTAGGATGCATTATCGTCATGGACAATGCCAGTTATCATTCCATTCAAACAGACAAACCATCATCTTCAAACTGGCGTAAGGGAGATATTATTGAATGGCTACGTAAGAATGGTGTTGAATTTTTTCCCCACGAAACTAGGGATGAGCTTTTATGTAAAGAACAAGTTCGAAATGCCAAGAAGGTATTCGAATTGGATCAATTGGCAAATGAAATGGGACATCAAATAGTTCGCCTGCCACCCTATCATTGCCAGTATAATCCAATCGAACTCATCTGGGCACAAGTAAAACGGGATGTCGCTAAGAAGAACACGACCTTCAAACTTGCCGATGTCGAACAACTTACACACGAAGCTTTAGACAGCGTTACTCAAGAAGATTGGGCCAATTGTGTAAGACATTCTAAAAGATTACAAGAAACTGATTATGTCAAACAGTGCGCGAGGGACACAGAAATTGATCAGTTCGTGATACAGCTGGGAGAAAGTAGCGACAGTGATCTTCAGTTACGGAGACATCTCTGAAAATAAGCCAGTTTGTAAGTTTTTCAACCATTTCTTCAGTAATTTTATTGAAAGCAGACATTGCGTTACCTTTACTTTTATTAAGGTGAAAAGATTTTTCAGGAAACCATTTTTATGTGTATTTTGTCATGTAATTCTCTGTTACGATAATAATTCTTACACGAGCCTGAATTTGAATATTTTGAGAAGTTACGGTAGCTACGAGTATCTCGCGCGTCGTAATCGACAGAAGCTGTCGGCCAGTGTTGGACGCGAGCGCAACGCGATAACATTCGTGCAGATAAATTATTAAACAAACCAGAAGGATTCGATTAAAGATGCTGTTGTTTTTTCTAAAAATAATTTCAATATTTTCTCACAAACTTTCTCGCTGGAAGTTATTACGTGAACAAACAGAACGGAAGTTAGTCACCGACAACTTATTACATTACACAATAGGGACAAACAAGAGATTCGTATAACTTTTAAATTTTTTATAACATTCTTCGCTATATAATTAATATAAAATATTCTGTGCTAATCTGTTAACTTTCGGGAAGCCGCATACATTTTTTCAGGTATTTTTTATCATTGGTTTAGCTTTTTCGGTTGGTTGAAGTGATGAAAGTATTTTAATTCGTAAAGTTCATGGGAACTAGTTTTTATTTTTTTTAATTAGTCATGTAAATATTTCGAGTTAAAAATCACATCACCTTGTTCCACATATTCAGTATTATTTTTTAGAATTTTTCAGAACATATTACTGAAAGCTGATTTTTCTGAGAATTTGCAACATTGTATGGAGACGCATTGACCTTCGCAGGTCTATTTTCGTGCGGTTACTATAGTAATGTTACCATTATCATGTTGAAAGAACGTTTTTAAATAACATTGTAAAATAAAATATTTAAAAAAATATAAACATCCTTGAAATTCATGAAACCGAAGTTTTGCATGTATCGTCCACGTCACAGTATGTGCGAAAGAAGAAAACATGAGAATGGGGTCTGGTTCTAAGACTTAACGGGGGCCGCGAAAGTTGCGAAAACACATTTTTCTTTACTGGCATTCAGTGAAACTGATCTATACATCCAATTACATTTATTACGCGGATTAAATATTTAAACAGATATGTGCTAATGTTACGAACAATAGTGTCGTAACAGAATAAACATGTACGGGTGTTTCTACCTTAAATTTTCAAATAGTGGCAGTTAAATAAAAAATTTAGAAAATTGCCCAATTTTTTTTTCCAGATGCAAAATATTAAAAGAAACACAGTATGATCCTCATGTTTGAAAGTTATAATAAAGATTGTTAATGAAACTTAATGGAAACAGCCTAACCGGAAATTACTATTTACGCTAAGAAAGCGTATTGCTACAGTTAGATGTATTATTTACACAAAATCCTTACGCACACAAAATAACAAATAAATTTACAATCACCTCCTTGTTTATATGTGTACATTTATAAAACATTTGTGATATGTGATATATAAGGGAACGCCTTCATATCGCTGATTAAACCAAATTTCAAAAATTATTTGCAAAAATTACGTGAGTCTTTGTGAAATATATATATTTATTAAAACATTAAAGACGCATGATACATGTCTTTCAAAAAGGATTTATAAACAGATAAATGTTCCCTGTTCCTTGAGTTCCAAAATCCTACTACAGTTTAGGAATATTATAACGTGTTTCCTACACTTTTCTCATAAAAAAAACCATTGATTTACTTCTGTCCGGATTGCTGTAATCCTATGATCAGTGTAGATCTACGTGTATCATTATCCTGTGCAAGAGCTATGGATAACTACTGTGATTATCTTTAATTGCGATAGCTCTTCCAGCGTTCGAAGATCGATACAACCAAGTTTGAGAGAGAATGTTGGTATGAATGGAACCTTAACTTTTCGCTCTGAATTAGCATTCTATTTGCCACTTTTTCCAAGTTTTAAAAATGTTTCAACAAAAAATACTGTTGTCTTCATCAAATGAATAAGCACTCCGAAGAAATAATTCCCACTCTTGTATAATGCCACCTGAAATTTATACACCTAAGAAAAATGTATGCATGATGAAAATTAACTTTGCGAAGTAAGAAACAGTTTTATCACCACAAGTATTCGATGTTTCCCCAAATAAATTTAATTCAGTTAATAGAACATTATAATTTTTGTCTTATTGTAACAATTAAAACCAGCAAAAGACTCACAGAATACAGATAATCGCATAAATAATTACAAATTAATTAGTAATATTTTAAAAGATTCACGATTAAATACAGTATTACGTTGCGACAGTATCAACGCCAATATACTGTATAATTTCTCTCACCCACTCACTTATCTCGATAGCTATACGGTGAAGAACGGTGATGTCACACTCCTGCCTTCCCTCGCAAATTAACAGCGACCAGAGATTTTTTTTTTTTTTTTTTAGAAATTAAAGGTTATGTGCACAGGTACGAAATTAACTGCAGGAATACATTAATTAAGTTTGCATTTCATTCTTTAAAAATAAAATATGGACAAACTTTACAGCGGAAGAAACATGAAACTACTTTTCACTAACAATTCCGCAATGAAAGCTACATAAAAACTTAATTTACTCATGGTCTCTGTTATTTCAACGAATGCCAACTGTCATTTTGGCTTAGGATACATTTAAAATTAATTAAAACTGCCGTTTATGTTGCTGCTTGACCAAAGTTTATACATTACGGTTCATTTATTTTTTTAATGTATTTTGATGAACACTTTCGTTAATGGTCTTTGTTCGTGTTCACTGTACGTGATTTATTATTTAAAATGGTCATCAGACTTCAGATATATTACGTAAACAAGTTTTTTGGTAATTTGTTTCTTCTGGGTGGCTTAACTATTTGATGACCTGGAATCTGTATTAAATTCTCTGGATGATACGGACACGATGACCAAAGATTACATTATTAATGTTTGGCCAACCACAATCAAAAACAACGTGATGTTTACGTAGAAATTGTTGCAGCTATGGTTGATCGCATGTCCTTTAAAATAAATAGAAATTCTTGAAATTTTGCAGTTTGAATAATAATAAAAATTTGTATTTCAGCCAGTTCGAGTTTAACAATCGCCACCTTTGAAACAATTAAACGATACCGCGATCGTCTCTGTCCGTGTTAATACGTTTATTAATACATTAAATTTATCAGGCTCAAGATATTTTATTCAAATTTTGCACAATGAACCGTTGTGGTAAAACACAGGTCAGATTCGTATTTGGCTAGATCAGGTCAATCTGTCATTAGTCACTATCCTTGATCCTATAAACGGGAACTATTCTAGACCAGTGATCATACGCAAACAACGGCTTACACAAATAAACCTACGAATCATTAGCAATGCGAATTCTGTATTTCTTAATGTTCTTTACTGCGTAGAGAAACATTTTCAAGCAGGCATTTATAAATGTGTATTTTTAATACTGAAAACGGAAGAATACCAACGAACTTTTAACTCAATGAAAATTATATCCTTTTAGCAGTCTTAACAGGTGGCCTTCCAAGAAATGATGATTGATGAAGGGCGCCTCGAAACGACCAAACGAAAATGATGAAAAATCAGTCTTCTCAGAAAAGTAGGAAACAGATCTGATGTTGATTTAATATTTATTCAAACCTGATGCGTCTTCCGTTATCGTAAATTTAAGGCGTTATTTATTATTACGTCTATTGATAGATTTTGTCGTCCTAAAGGTGCAGATACAACGACTGCTAAAGCAAGATCAAGAAATTTTGTTTATTGATGTAATTTAAAATATCCGCCACCAACTTTGAAATTTCTAGTGTCCCAAAATTTAAAATTTTCCTCAAAATATCGAATCCACACTTCACTTTATTTTCTATCTGATAAGCTGATAAACCAAAAGTGAGCTCCTACCATTACTTTTTATGAATATTCCCAAAGAACAGCTATAGTTTACCAACTCTGCAAATGAAACATAAACTAAATACTCGTTCATGAAATACTGCGTCGTAGTAGGACTTGAAACTTTGGTCTTTCTGTATAGTGAATGATAAAGAACAGAACGACAGGGTTGAAACTTCGATAGAATCGAACATCTTTGTAAATAACCAATAGGAAAGACCCCTAGGCCCACTGAATCTGCTAACAAAAATTAGCACCTGAGACGTTGCTAGTCTGAAAGTATGTGGTTTTCATTGCAACACCTCTATTCTGATGTTACAGGTAGCTACATAAGTTCTGATCTTCCAATTACGGCAACTAGCTTCTTCGTGATAAGTTATATTCCACTCACAAGGGACACCTTTGACCTAGAGCGCTCGGAACAGCGCACGAAAACATGCTTAGAATAACAAGCAATCATAAACAAAACAGTGGTGTGTGTCATTTCCACGCATAACGTTGCATTCTACCTCAAGTAACATTTTAATAGGGAGAAACAAAGTAGCAAGATATCAATACCATAACAAGGAAATTATACGTAATTAAATGGTGTCAGTATATCATTACATTTTCAATCAACAATGCCAAAACTCTTTGCTTAAAGTGCTTAATATAGCGCAAAGCACGTATATACAGCAGTACCACACACGTAAAAGTGCTTATATTAGTCCACAAAGTGCAGATGCGGAATTTAAATGAAGTGGTTAGAACAAAATGGAAGAGAAAAATGTACACACCTCAATAAAGTCACATTATCACTTTCGCATTAAAGCAGTCCAATATCAAAAGCTACACTAATTACATTTTCAAATGATGTTGTTGGTATGGCAATGTCATAACCTGGCTTTCGCCAAGCATATTGCAACATAGGCTTATACGTAGGTGCAGCAAATTGATTATAAATCGCAAAGTGAAGATTAATGATGAAATAACGATCATGTATCTTCATTTGTGGTTTGGCACATTGTAGTCTTACAAAATCAGTAATCCTTCTGATACAGAGCTTATATTGCCGAAAGAAGTAAACATCAAAGGGTTGGCAATATCTCCAGCATTGCGTCTTTGTTTCGAAAAGTTGCACCTCGAAGGGTACGATCTGTATGACCTGACCAGGAATCACACAACAATAGACTCTTTTCATGGCCCTTTAATTGCGCTAGCAGACAAATGTGGAGTTCTGCATGGAAATGACACACACCACTTTTTTTTTTATGATCACTTGTTATTCTAAACATGTTTCCGTGCGGTTCCGAGCGTTCGAGGTCAAAGGTGTCCCTTGCCAGTTTTGCGATTACTGATAAAAAATTGCAGCACAACTGATGCAGAGGGAAATCACTGTGCGTGGTCGGTGAATAGTTAACTCTCGGCTGTAGGATTGTGGGAGTGTGGGGTCAAATCCGCGTCTAGTTATCAAGATTGTGGTTTTCCGTAATTCTCGAAATGACGGATGCTGAGATGGTTACTTCAAAAGTCGTTGTCGCATTGCTCCAGTCCTCTCCTGTCTGTAATTCTTTCAACGTCTATTAGACATCAATCTCTAAAATATAGTGAAATAAAACTATGACTATATTTATTGTCTCTCGCAATCCCCTTGTTTGAGAATGTGTCATTCGTAAATGTGATTTAGCTTTCTTCAAAATTATATTCTTTCATAATTTCCGTCACGGGCAATATCAGCTTGATAAACAACTTACAAAGGCTTACTTTAAGTTTAACATTTGCTGACGTTTGTGACAGACTCCTCCTCAATAAGGTCTATGGCCCTTGCGTTATCAATTGATCCGCTTTTTTAGCTTTCACTTTCTGCTAACATTATATAATATACAAACGTTTGTTTGCAGTTGTAAGCTTTCTTCAATAATCCTAGTCTAGCTATATTGCTATTGTATTAAATCAACTCCAAGGAGAGTATGGTTTCTTTTTATACAGCTTGAAATAATGATACTTAAAATTTATACTACTCCATTTAATTGTCTACGTGTATTGCAACATAGATCATCTATTATGGGGTAATAATAGATTTTCTTGATGCGGAATAACAAAAATCTGTTTAAACTACTATACTAACTTCTTTGTCAGTGGTGTAGACGTGAAAATTTAGTGTGTTAACACCTGGATATTTTTATTTTTGCAATTACCTGGTTATGATTAGATTTTATAGATTTCTCTGAATGCCCACTTTTTAGTCTACCTTATGCCCAATTGCCTTATTTTTAGTTATTCTGTATAAAACACACAAATATGTAACTGCATAAGAGTACGTTAAGCTGTTAATAATATATACATCTGCAGTAATACGATATACGGACATTTCATGCTGCATTTTGCTTACACGAAACCACCATTTAATCACACAAACCTATTCTAATTTTATATTTAACAGACTACTCATAAGATTTGACATTGTGTAGATATGAAAGTGATTTCTACAACATTAATCTTAAAACAGCATTAATTTTCATAATACAGTACTCCTGAGATTTTTTTTATAATACCTGCTCAAAAAAAATCTGAATTTTTTCAGTAGCGTCTAGATACTGAAGATCTGTCCCTTAGCATCGGTGAATATACAAGTTGTTACACTGGAAATAAAAATTTAAAACATGGTGTAACCGACAGTACAGAGTTTTATGCAACATTTCAGTTGTTGAGTTCGTAGAGCGAGCGATAAACATTCGGTCCTGACATTTGAGGATGCTGGCGCAATCCTGGAATATATAAAATTCGATTAATTCATCATTTCAGAAATCATTCCAGGTGAACACCGAAATGTCTATTCATAAAAGCCATTACAGATTTCAGTGCCTTTCCTTGCCTCCAGTTCTCTGACGGATGTAATGACCTCGTCGTAGAAGTGCCGATAGTTTATAAAAATGTAAATGAGATACAATTTGTTAAAGAATATCTAACAAGTCTCCAAAAAATTAATGAAAAGGTGAACTCTATATACTATTGATATTCAGAAACTCTTGCCTAAATTACCTTAAAACATGTATGCCCTGTTGCACTAAGTTAAAGACCTCTAAAAACGTATCTTCGTGTCAGTAAACACACTGAAATAACACGAGTTTTTCATGTGTAATACAGGTAAATAGTGTTGGAATAATATAGGGAGAAGTAAAAAAAGACTTTACAACTTTGAATGATATAGAAATTTGTCGAAACAACTTACCGAATCGGTAGATGTGTCATTTTATAGCGCACAATCTAAAGTTTGATGCATGTAGTGGATCAGTACACCATTCCTCCACCAGGAGTCACAGCGTAGTGTACAGCTAAAATGGCTACTTTCTTTGTTGCGTAGCGTGCTCCCTGTCCTTTTTGGTTTCATGAAACGAACTCTGCAACAACTGTTCGCCGTAAACTTCACACCGAATACGCAAAAGAAACTCCAAGCAAGCCTACAATTTACTCTTGGTGCAAGAACTTTCATTGCGGTAGTTCGATATTTCATCGATAATCACTTCCCATGGCCATCTGGATTTCTGTGGGGTTTCATTAAAGATCGTATTTATGTTCCTCCATATCAAACAATTTGGCTGACCTGAAAAATCGAATCTACGCTGCCATTGCGCAAGTTACGTCCGATTTGCTGCAACGAGTGTGGGATGAAATTGATTACTGGTGGGATGTCTGCCTCATGACAATGGTTGTCACAACGAACCAAAATGACACTTGACACTTTTATGTTAAAGTTGATGTTGTTTACTACAAAATTACACATCTAACTATTATGTAAGGTATCTCTGTAAATTTCTATATCATTTCAAAGTTGTAAAGTCCTTTTTGACTCACCCTGTATATACGACGTACGCAAAATATTTCAAGACATAAATTTTGAATGAAATTATTCTCCATAGGGATATTTATGTTTTGAAACTGGAACTCGCAGTTTTGACGCAAAAAATATCTCCTCCTAAATTTTATGATATTGTGACTCGCGCTTTTCTCTTTTCAAAACTAGCGAACGTTTAGTACTTTAGTTCTCAAAGCATTATGGTGTTTTTTATTACTTCGTAAGAAGTAACTTCATGTTAGCGATCGTTTGTATCGTCGAAATTATCCGGTTTATGCGCAGAAAGGTACACAAAACCCACCTGCATTGCGCGGCGCACTGTTCTATTTGATAGGCGTTTTACGTGCTTTTCCGCTGAGAGTGACTAACAAAAGATATTCCCGTAAAGTTAGCACAGGTTTATTCCCCCTATTTAATGACGATGAAGTGTTTCTAGCTGCTGTTAATCCTGGCTACAAAGTGCCGACACAGCGTTACAGTATGCCGTTTAGTGCTGCTGTGTTCGGTTTGCCGCTAATGTGCCAGACAGCTGTCATCACAAAATACTTTTAGCAGCGCTAATAACGTTATCGGCGTAAAGGTAACAGTGTAGCACATTAAGCTATATGCGCCTCTCATAGTACTCAACATCGTCTCTGCTGTGCGACTCCATAAAATGGATTTTATACGCTGTAAACATGGAAATCCACTAACCGCTGTCTAAATGAACAGGGATATGAAGTAACTGTTGGGAAAAATATCAGTATAATCTGTTGTGTTACAATAAGAAGATATAATTATAAACCCCATGTAGGCTTCTATAACGCTGTACCTCACTCATTTGTCCAACTCTTTTCGTCTGACAGCCTCGTAACATCTAAATCATTTAGCTTAGAAATTTCTTAATTTTGTAATTTAACTTTTTATTACGCAAACACAGTTGTATTTACGAAATGGGTTGATAGGAAGGAGATGTTAGGGGGAGTATCTAATATTTATTTCGGTTATGCAACTAAAGCCGGCAACCCACCAACTTTTTTTTTTTTTTTTTAGTTTTTAACTATTCACTGGATATTTTGGCGAAAACCATTTAAAAAATCTATTTCTTACTTCAATTCCGGAAATTTTTTATTAAAAAATTCTTTCATGATTTATAGTAAAATATAAGCTTATAACGATTATAGGAAAACTATAGTAATCATTCTGTATCATATCGTTCCGCAACAAAACTAAACTAAACACGTAAATTTTAAAAATTTTATTTCTGAAAATATATTTCACAAAATTTTTCAAATATCATTTGACAGAGAATTTTACAAATGGGACAGCCTTAATATTCGTTTTTCGGCGGTTAATTAGATGTTTTTAACATCTTAAAAAATTTTGTATTATATATATATACCTGTATACATACAGTTGTATTAGAAACAATCACGATTGGGGCTTCGGGCATTACAGAAGAAGAAATACCTGGAAATAAAATCCTTAGAATTTTTGTTTGGTGCTTTAAATAAAGAAATCATATCAATTAAAATACTAACCAGAGCAATATATTAACATAGACTCACACACATGATCAGAAGACGCATATTACACTTAAACTGACACTTAAAGAGAAATAACAACACTAGACTCACAACGTTGATTTCTGATGTGGTAAATGTTACAATCTGGAAAAATCAATTTGTTCCATTGGATAGAAAAGGGACTAAATCTTACAGGGATCAGTGAGGAAATGACACAAAAAAGAAAATTCAGGAATAAAATTATGAAAATAAATTCAGAATACAGAAGTAAACAGGAGCAAAGGGGAGAGAACAAAGCAAACAAGACTGCAGCGAAAATATGATGAGGATTTGGGAGAGGAATGGAAGAAGACAAGTTAAAGAAAAAACTGAATAATAATGAATAATTTGAGTTCAAACTCTGTCTTCAAGAGCTAGAATGATTAATAATAATAATAATATGTTGGTCTTATTATATATATGTTAATGTATTCAAATAATAATTATTTTGATGAATCCAGTTAACTAGGCGAGAATTTTTCGCACTTTTTACATTTCTTATTGTATTCAGGCACTAATTTAATTATTAATAGATGGATTTCTAATAAATCTTAATACCCCTTACATCTTGTAGACAATTTCTGACTTAAGTTGGCATGTTTCTTTTGTTAATAACACAACCAGCAAGAAAGTAATTGTTCTTAAGTCCAGTATTTTGTTGATTAAAGGTCGAACAAGTTTTTCGATTAGTAGCTGTTGGTTACGCGGCGAGTTTCCAGTGGGCAGTTCACATAATTTGAGAGAGAGAGAAGTCACCATACATCAGAGTTCCTGGAGCGAGACCCTTGTTGAACTAACACAAGACAAGTGTTTTGCTGCGGCTCAAGACAGACGGGAGCAATATAGCCGACCGGTACTTAGTCACGGCCCCTGGAGACTCGGCACGCTGGTTATACAGCTGTGCTGCGGGTGGGCCTACCCACAGGAGAATCTAACACGCTGCCGAGTAGCCTCTCAAACTTAACTCTCTTTCATCCAGTGCTGCCACACATTTCCGTAGATGGCCGATAAAATTTCCGTAGACTTGGTACAAAAATCCGGAGACTCGTTAACTGGAAGACTGAAACAATAGTAATTGAAGACAGAGACAAAATTAAGAATACTTTTTATTTCCAGGTCTTTAAAATTCGAAGTACAAAATCATGTTCTACATTGAAAGTAAGAAATATCTCTGAACATGTTTCATGTAGCGTAACTTTCATCACTGCTGCTGCTACACCAACTCTGTCTTTTTCCATTGTTGACATTAAATTCAGCACACCTTCAATAATAGGAAATGTTAAAAACTGCGACCCCTTTTATTCTCGGATATTGGTTAGGGCTTCTGGCAAGGCACTGCTTTCTAAGGCGTTCCAACGAGCGTGTCACCCTGCATAAAGAGTGTTTCAATAGTTCTCTATTACGGTCTTTTAAGATTTACAAAATCTATAATCTAACAAAATATGAGCTTTATTTCAACCGTTGGTTTACACGAGCCATTTGCAAGGAACTGATTCACAATTATTGAAAATTCTTTAATGCATTAAGACTGTACGCTCAAGGTTCAACAAAACACCAAAATAAGGAAAAATCAACAAATAATAAGAAAGTATCAAAAATCGGTAGATTCGAAATCCTAATCTTTTTATAATAATCCGTAGATCTACGGATAAATCAGTTGAATTGACAGCAGCACTGCCTACGTTGTTCCCTACGACCATGGAAATTATATAGTGACCTTGAACTATTAGAGATCCCTGGTTCGAATCCAGCATGGGGGTGAGTGTTAAGTTCCACTAAGTTGTTTTGTTGATTAAGATAAAAGAAAATAATGAAAATCGAAATTAAAGGGGTAAAAATCAAGAGACGGCAGCATTTCCTGCTAATTTTTTTAAAATATTTTATTTACCAGCACAAATACTTATTTTTCGCTGAAAAAATGTGAATTAAAGAATGTTAAATCTCTATGTGAAACTGTGGTATATATTGTATAAGTGAAATATTTTCAAAACTGGTATTTTCTGTCTTCTGGTTTTGCACCTCGTTGACTTTGAGATCATTGAAAGCGGGAGAGGGCTGGGGGTAAGAACTGGAAAGTATTAGGTCATGGTCTTTGAAGTAATCATGGAATGATTTTGAGAAAGCGTTGAACACACAAATTTGGATGGCTGAATGGGTATTCGAACCAAAGTCCTCCTGAAGATCAGATGTTAAACTAGGATTTAAAGGATACGAAAGTTTGCAAATTGCTTTCCAGAATTTCCTAAAGAATCTTTGAAGGAGATGATGTGATATTAGTTTCGTATTGTTTAAAGCTAGTGCTTTTATTGTTTAGGTAAATATAATCTGTAATAATAGTATCATATTAAATGTGGTATTCATATTAATTATGTTCATTTATTTATAAAAATAAAAACAGAATTCTGGTAGGGTTAGCATTCGATTCAATGATTATCCTTATCGATGTTTTTGTTGGAACAAATAATTCAGCAGAAAAATTGGAGGTATTGATGTTATGCATCACGAACAGACGTGACCAATATCAAATTCTTGTGAACTGCATACTGACAATAGATTCACTGATTAGGTTGAAAAGTTTAAATAACTACCAGAAATGGATTGCAGGAATTAACTACAATGTTAGATTATCCTGGTGATTGTTCTAGAGGTGATCGATTACTACAAAATAAACCAATGAATGGCAGTAATTTAATCAAAACTACGAAGTGGAAAATACTGACGTAAATTCAATGCTGTATCCATTTACCTTATCACAAAATATGTTTAGGATATATTAGATGCAAATTAAACATTAATATTATATTTAGATTCAAATACCGCATATAAATGAAAATGTCATTTAGAATTAAAGGTTACGTAAAGACTGTATAAACCAATTTGTAGGTCTGTATTATGAAAAAATAGTGTGAATGGATTCCTCCATTTTAGAGAGTCGTTAACTCATTTCGTCTACTTTTTAAATTACGTGTATCTTCTTAACTACCACTCCGGCATATATTTTCTAGAGAATTTAGCAACTACAGCAATTACAAGACATTTTCTATGATAATGTATGTAATGGTTATCGTTTATTTCCGAAAACATAATTTTTTAATGTACTTCTTCAAACGATGGCGCTTTCATTTTCGATAACGTTTGTAAGGAACAGTCTAGTTGACGATAACAAATAAAATTTACGGATTGCTACTAAAATTAAAATGAGCAATTATAAACAGTTGTAAATCTTTAATCTCATACAACGATACAATTGTCTTTCAATTTCGAACTTAGTGGTTTACATTCTATGTAATATTATAGTTTCATTCACAAATATACTTAAAGATCTATGAACCATTGTTTTTTCCTGAAATTTTATTTGATGAACATGGACGTAAATTTTGTGGAAGGAAAGCAAAATTATTCGAAGACTTTAAGCTATTCTTAATTAGTCTTTGCATACATACAGGACCACTATTAACTACATTTTCAAATATATCTGTTCTCCATATTCCCATCTAATATTTAGTTTTCTAACAGCGTGATGAAATTCGTGTTTCTCGGAATATGAGATTCCGAAAATCCCGTATTATTTTGGAGTTATTGTAAAACCACTTATTTGTTACCTACTGGTTCTGTTATTTAATTCTGTCTACAAACTGTAGGTATTGTTTTGGCCACCCATGATTCTGATACAAGACTTCTTTCAGAACACCATACCTCCCTTCCTATTGTCAAGTTTTAATATCTCGTTGCCACTCTTCTCAAATCTTCTGCTCTGCTACAAACAGATTATGAAATATATTACTGAAAAATAGGCTGAATTTTGGTATTATAGATTTATCGTTTTCCTTTGTTTAGCTAATATCCAGTTCTTAACTTTACCTAATTCCTTCGCTTATAAAGTTAGTACCAATACAGAGATTACACCAATTTGTTTTTCTTTTCTGTTGTTTCCATTGTGTGTTGTAGTGTGTTGTAATTAGGAAATAAATATTTCAGTCAAAATCGTTTGTGATATTTTGTTTACTGCTGCTGTATTTTTGCTGTCCTCTGTAATATTTCTTTTACTGGACTTTAATTTGGGGCACATTACGCTCCTAGCAATGTAAACAGAAATCTAGCTCGGAATACGTTAACACAGACAGCTGCTTCAAAGCGGCACAAACAACAATATTGTCATACACAATCCTGACCACAAGCGTCAGACGGACTGTTTGTTTGTCCATATGCACAGTAAATGTTGTTACCGTTGTCCTAAAACCGGTGCACATTCCCCTGGCCGGTTTGGCCGACCGCAACGCATCCTCTGCTGCGAATTAAACTTTTTTGCGCATCCGGACGTGGGGGTAGGGGTTGGTCCGGCGATTTATCTTAGTTTTTCCTGGACGTCCCACGTTTCCCCGTGAGGTCCAGACCTGCTAATTTCACGCAACAGCTCAGACCGGGGCTCCAGAGCGCCCAGATTTGTTCTACCTTGCACGGAGAAGCAATTAAAAACAGCTGCCTCGCAGCCAACTTGTGTCGCTACGTCTGTGTTGACTCGGCCCGCTATCTCTCCGCTTATATCCTGTTTCACAGGGGGACTTCATTCCCATACGCGTTCGATCGCTTTGAACAGCGAGCTGAAAATAAAAAACATGCTGCTATGTTCGCTATCACGAACATTTAAATAAAACTTTTCTTTATATTATCTCTGTCCACCGACTGCCAGTCGATATGATTGCGGTTTTAAGGCGGTTTTCCGCAGTCACATAAGTGAATGATGGTTTGGTTCTCAATCTCCACCTCATACACTACATATTTGACAAACAAAATACACTTATCACAGAGAACAGATAACACAAGACTCACAGGCAGATGGCAACAATTAAGCTCTCTCTATCGTTCTAAGAACTGACAAACCCAGTTTAAACCATTCTGTGGAAACATCGAACAAATTCCTAATTACAAATTCTAATGAGAATTGAGGTTTTTCTTGATAAATTTGGGAAATTCGTACACAAAATTAATAATAAAAATAAATGGGAAAATATCAGCTAGTTTTTCCCACTAGCAAATGTTCATAAATCATTTGAATTCATTGAGATATATTCATTTTATTCATTGTTACTCATGAGAACTGAAATTACTTCTTTTAAAGCTGTAAGCTTATGAGTTAAGTCATCAACCGATAGGAATGAAACTGATGATAGTTATTGTAATTAAAGAAGGTACACAGAAGCGTAATGTTCTCATTATTGACTTTTAATGGAATTAAATAACACAAATATCTTTGCTCACCACAATTATAATTTTTAAGCCTTTGTTTTAAACGATCATCCATAATAAGAGTTATGATTTTTAGTGAACGGTTTGGTTACTCAGTGTTGAAAGTTCAGTGTATCAGGTTTGAATTTCTGTTCGGCTGACAATTTTTAGGAGGATTGCTTTGTTGTTATAATTAGGTTTTGTTCCATATTTTTAAAACTACATTAAATTGTATATCGATCACTGCAAAGGCGAATTTTGCTGCTAAACACTGTAACTAAATCGTAAAACCACAGGAACTTACTCTCTTTATTATCAGATAATTTCCCGTTCTATTGTATATTAAGTATAAACATAGGTAATTATCTTCAACATTCTTTATCCTCAGTAATTCCAAAAGATCCCATTGTTTCACATAGTGAATCAATTTATCAGAAAGCGGTGTTGCGGAAAACTTCCACTGCAATGTTTGCAGACACATTCAACTTGTTCGTAACACTATTGAAGCATATAATACTCACAGCATCTGGAATTGCTTCCATCAATGCCACATAGATTCTGGATGAATTTTGGTGCATTAGGGAGCCAATTTTCAGACTCTCAAAAACATGGACCTACTCTTGAAAAAAGTAACACCAGATTCAACGACTAATAGAGTTTATTCAGAAAAGTGTATACCCAGTTTGCATTTAAGTTTTCTAATTCCCTTGTAATTGTTCTACTATGAGCAAACGTTAAGAAAGGTAAAACGTTTGAAACACTAAATAACTTCCATAAAAACAAGGGTTACAAGTATATAAATAATACTTTTTATGGAAATAACAGTTGATTCTATGTCTTGATTACACAATCTGCTCGTCCCCCATGAATTTCAGAAATGTGTAGGTCTAAAGTTTTATAATCGTCGTTTCACTAACTTCGGGTATCTCATGTAGCCACCCGAACTATTACTGTCCAGATAACAATACAAACGCAACATATGTTCAGTTCAATACTCTTTTCTGACCTGCTTGTTGAATTTTATACACTCAACCGCGGCTAACACAGGAATATTAAGAGAATTTTGCTTCTTTCCGATTTTCACTAGATGACATCGTGCTTGATTCGAATGTTTATCATTTCATGTACATATTGCGTGATATGAACACTTGATGAGTTCCGAAAAAGTATCATTTGTTACTCAATCAAAGTAATTTGCAATTACTCTTACTCCATAAAGGAAACAAAAACAATAAATCATTGCAAAACGATAAGTCATTAATAAGTACGCAGAAAAATAAGTGACAGGAGGAACTATAATTAACAGAAAAATATGAATGGAATAGGATGCTATGCACCAAAACTAATTCCATTCCAATTTCACTATATAACTGTTCCAGGAAACAGCATTTTAATATACAAATTAGTCAAGTACCATGTTACCCTGATAGTATCTATCCTGGCTTTGCAACATTAGTCCAACTTACCAATTATTAGGCACATTTGTAAGGATTTTGAAAGTGTTCACAAAACTTTGTGTTCTTCTTTTTAAATTCTCCATAGTATCAATCCATTGCTATGAGGATCTCATAAACAACAATTACACCTTAAATAAAGATGGCCGAGGGATTTATGCGCTAATTACTTTACGGATATGTTACAATTCTTCAAAATTAGATCTATGGATCATGGTCTTGAATTAGGTATGGCAGTGAACGATGTTGTGTGCTGATCTCATTCCGTGTTGTGCTTTAATACTGACGTAGTATAACGTATTTCACAAACTTAACATTTTTAGTAATTGTCATGCCTAAGGGGTATCTTTCTGTTTGCTATGCACATTTTTAGCATGCTCTTATTGAAATTTAATTTGGGCTGCCATTTATAGCACCATTTGTCTTCAAGATATTTTATAAATACGAGCTCCGTGTGGCGATTACCATGCATGTACTCTTGTCTACTGGATAAGTTTTTACGATAATTTTATACTTTCTCATTCTCTGATATTTCCAATGTAAACGTTTCGCTTTCATGAAAATCAGTACTTAATACATTTTTGAAAGACTTCTTACGTTTGACACAATTATCTTAAAATTAATATATGATTTTCTTTCTCCTGTGCCGTCATATATTGATTTTGAAAGGAATCTAAATCGAAAGTTCAGTATCTTTCATAAGAAAATTAAAACACAAGAGGCAAATTTTTCTATTTTAATTGCCTTGTAGTTAAAGTTGTATCTGTTGGTAATTTAAAAAAATATAGAGCAATGAACAAACGAATCTACATAAAAGTAAAACTGTATAAAGATACATGTTTTGTATTGGAACTGATAGTGAAAAATAAACTGCAGCACTTGCAGAAAGCAACTGATATTGCCGCAGGAATTGCTTCATCAACGGGAAATTTCACTCCACAGGACGAGTGTTCTGTGACAAGATTTTTGTGGTAAAAATGTTACTCAAAAGGAAATTTTCAGAAGAATAGAACGCGTTTATAATGGAAACTGTAGTAATTGAAGGAAATGGTATCGGTGCATAAAAATATTTAATAAGTCTTGCGTTCCTGAGGAGCTTCGTTCAGGTTACCGTATACATATTTCGGTGTTATCGATATCGTTGTATATTCTTGTATACTTTTCATTCACTCAAATAACATTTCGAAAAGAATACTTACCTTTCACACACTTATTTTGCTGTTAACATATACTTTTTTTACTCCTGAACTTCCACGTATTATTTAAGATAGTAATTCAGTTTGTTTTGCAATAATAACAATAATAAAACAATCAAAATACAGAGTAGGTTTGTATGTGAGAATCTATAGGCTTTACTCTTTTTGACTAAACCTCATCTCCTATACGATGTTATTTCCTAATGAGGTGGTGATGCCTTTAACACAGTAAGTTATTGTGTATTCGTCGAGCTATTTCTTGAACATAACATGGACTGTAGAAATAACTTTTTACTGCAGTAACTTTATGCAGGTACGGTCACTTTTATTGAATATCTAAGCATCCAACTTTTCAATGGCCGTACTAAAAATAATTTACTCAAAGATATTTCTAGTGAAATTCATGTTGAAACATTTAGAGGAAAGTAATGTACAGTGTAAACTAATACAATATGAAAAAGTTATCGATAAAAGACGACGAATATGTGGTTACAATTCATACTAAAAATGAATTAAAGATTTTTATATTTCTAGTGAAATATTTAGAGGAAAATTCAGGAATGTTCAGTGGAAAGTAATATGTGTGCAGAAATTTGTTTCAAAGGTATCGCTAAAAGACCACAAGTATTTGGTTATCAATCAAACTAAAAATTATGAAAAAAATTTCACATTTCTTGTGAAATTTTTGTTGAAATATTTAGAAAAAAGTAGCGTTCAGCGGAAAGTAATACGAAGCGTAAAAAATTATTTTAAAGATATCGCAATAATACGATGAATATGTAATTACAATTCATACTAAAATAATCAAAGGAATATATAATAAAGAAATTTCTCTCCGGGATCCAGGCGAGTTAACGAAGTGTTATCACACGATAATTCGGCAATCACATTCATTGTATAAAAAATTAAATTAATTTCACACTTCTATACGACAGCGAGATATTATTAAACGACCATATCCTGTTGTTTTGTGGTACCAATTAGTAATTTCACACAAGACATTATTGCAGGTATACGATGCACTATGTTTAGCTTGGGCGCTCCCCCAAGTTGATGGGTTGCCCACTTGTGTTGCAGTACAGGCTGCACAGTGAATCGTGTGCCCTGGAGGTAGCCCGTAATTCAGTCGGGACCGAGAGCAAACTTTGTTCGCAGAAAACACACGCGGAACAGTACGCCGAAACACCTGTTGGAAGCTGCCCCACCCGGAATAATTGGGGCTCCCCCGTGAAAACTAGTATTTATTTCCCTTCACGTGAAACACGTGGCCCCCTCCACTCCAAAACGCTAACCGGCTCGTATTTCGCAGCTAACAAGATGTTTAGCGAAGTTTATGCGCCGCTGTTGCCGGCACTGTTGCCGCTTGTTAGGTAGCGCGGAGGTGGCGCCGCTCTTTATTGGCGGCAGGTACCTGTAGCTCACGGCACCAGCGTCGCCGACTCCCAGATTGCGCCTTACTTGTTTCGTCCGCAGTAACAGGAAATGAGCGCGTAATTTATGTTAACTTCACAGCTGCTGAAACGCGTCACTTTAGTGAATTTGTAGGGCTGCGCTCTATAATGAGATCTGTTTATTTCACAATGTTTTTGCATCGAGAAATGGAAGGAATCACATATCAAAGGACGTAATACACGGCTTTATCCATTTTTAAAAATTCCCGCAAAGGAACATTAAACATCAAATTTTACTTATCAACTGTACAGTATTACCGTATGCATTATAATTGTTGGGTGAATACAAAATACTGCCTAAATTGAGAAAGCTAATACCTACACAACCAAACAATTTAAAGCGTCGTTCTACCGACCAATATGAGTTGTTCGTTGGCGAGAGATGTCTCTAGAAACGTCTTTCACCGCGTAACAAGCGTTTGTTGTCAGGTCACGACGAGACAGCAGGCGATAGAAGGCGTTCAGTGTTGTTGAATTTTCTAGAGAGATAGAGAAAGAAAGCCTGGGACTTCATTTCCCAAAAAGGATAGAGACCAACTTCATTGACACCTACCTATTTACGGATACTTGAACGAAAACTTTCCGTAACTATGGACTTGTTGCATAACAGATCGCGACCGAGCTCTTTATCACTGCACCCCAAGAAACTCTCTTCTAACCTTCGACGATTTTTGACATAAGAATGTATGCCGGGTTTGGGGAAGCAAATGCACCCGATAAGTGACTGATTCTATCGAAGCAATTGTGAACTTCAATATCTTGGCTTAGAATAGGCACAGCGCGGACATCTTGTTCTCGTTTTAAAAAAGGAAGTACGAAAATTTGTACCTGGACGTAGAGAACTACGCTCGCAACTTGAAAAAACGAATTTAGACTTTCCAGATTCTAAACTTGCGCATAAGCGGGATTGTTATGTGGAGACTGGTAATCAAACCCAAGTGTGGTCAAGGAGAGCTAAATCATTATGACCACCAATTGTCGTCTAGTGATGTTGAGTAGCAGATAGGAATAGAGAGTACGTTTGTTAGAGGGGTAAATCCACTGACATAAATGTCTTTGACGAGTGGTAGACTTTTATTGACTGGTTCCTGGGAACGAGCGTCTTAGAAATGGTGAGGCTGGTTAGGTGTTCACGCGCTGCTGTACCGAGTGGTTGAATGACGGTGAAAGCTCGAGTAGGCAACAAGGTGGTTGACGTCCACGCGTCACCATACACTTCGGAGGCATGCCCGCTCTGTAAAGCAGGATAGGAGGCAATTTGTGGCAGATCTGATGGCATAATTCCATTCTGGTGCAGGCACAAGTGTTTCGGAGTACACGCTTCAGCGTACATTTTTTACTTAGGGCTCCGCGGCAGACGCCCTTGCATGTTCCCATGTTGAAAATGCAGTTACTGTTGCAGTGGGCATGAGTTCATCGAAATGATACAGTGGACAAATGGAAACGTGTCGCCTGCTAGTATGAATATCGTTTCTTGCTAAGGTCAATAGCCGTGTCCGAATAAGCCGTCTTCCAGGCGAAATTCTGCTCGAAACATGCATCGTGCTACGGGCCGAGTCCGATGGAATCAATATTATGGTCTGGGAGACATTTACCTTGGCTTGCATGGAACCTATGATAGTGAGCAAAGGTACAATGACAGCTGTGGACTGTGTGAAAATTATTGCGTACCACCTGCGTTCCCTAATGCTTCATATCTTCAACGACGATGGTGGCATTTAATGGTACGATAACTGTTCGTATTACAACGCCAGAATCGTAATATAGTGGTTTGATAAACATGACAGTGAATTCACGTCGATGTGCTAGGAATAAGGTTTTAATCGAAAATTGCGTTGACACTGTCGGACACTTCATAAACCAAGAATTTTTTCTATGGAATCAAGTTTTTCTCTAGTACTGCGGCCATCAATACAGTAATACTACACATGGCTGCAATCACTTTGGGATGTGTCTGAATACGTAATAGATATCGTCCAGGTTGGCAAACAACTTTGCTGTAAGTGATCTCGAATTTTATCAACATTTCCGTCGATTCGGGCAGTTGATGGACGTACAGAACGAGGTTTGTCATCAATCGACATGACGCCATTTTAAAACCAAGCGGACCACTCGCAAACTTCACTTTTTCCTATAATGACAGCTTTGCAAGCTGTTTTCAACATTAAAACAGTTTCAGCAGCATTTTTACAGAGTAGAAAACAAAATTTCACAGCTGCACGTTGTTCACTTAAACTTGCCATCATAATAAACGAAACAATAAGCAAACAGCTCTAACAAAAACAATCACTGCACATGAAAAGAACAATCCAGGCTGCACTGAACTGGCAAGGAGTTACGCTGTAAACGCCTAGCGGCAGAAACGCGTACTACACAAGCTCCTCCAACGGCAATGCTATTCCGGTTATTTTTGGGTACCGCTTCGTATGTCATCGCAACAGCTACACATGTATTTCGGTAAGCGTATGTCGCTGAATAAAATAGAATATTACACGTACAATATGTTCAGTTCAGTCTATAATTTGAGCCAGTTTCCAGTAACGAAAAACCACATGTAACATAATAAAGATTCTACATAAGTAAGAAGCGTTGAATGCACTGTCACCCGTAGATAATGCAAGTGGAAATATCAAAAAACTGACAGCAATCTTAAAAGAATAACTTCTCATCCAGAAAGATTAGAGAGAGCCACGTTCATCCACAAGGTGATTAAATTGGACGTGATGTCTGAGCCGGTAAATTACGGCCTTCGAAAGTCGTAATTTTAAGTGGAGCAGACATCACACAGGAACGAAGGCATCGTGGCGGATTTTCAATTTCGTTCCTTCGCAGTGAGATACGTCACCGAACTGCGTAAAGATTCCTGGCAAGGAGAGAAGTCGGGTGATTTCGAGGACGGAGGAGTTCGACTTTCCTTGCCACTTTTTTTCTTGTCGGTGCGAGATAGTGGTCGTGTTGGGGAGAGAGGGGGTAGCCGAGTGGAGGGGGTGGGATTCGCTGACAAATGAAGGGATTACGCTTGTCCCTGGGGCGATTACCTCCGACATATTGGTCCGGTCTGGTGTTGGACGGAGGTCCTGGGGATTAGGCTCTTTGTTGTCCACAGTAATGCTGACAGAGCGAGCGTGGACAGTCACCAGGTGTTCTGTCAGCTGACCGATGCTATTTGCCTTCTGTAGTTGTTAGCATGGCGATGTTTCATGAGGACACATTAGTTTCTAACTGCGGCAAGTATGTCAAAATCATTTAAATCGGTTTCTTACAAAGCATTTTTATCTCGGCCTGCTTTTAATAGCATTTAAATAATTAGAAGAGTAATTACCGAAACATAGCCCAGGCGGAGTAGATCATAAACTTTATTTTTAAAAGGTCTTGCCACCAGCCGTTTATCTTTTTTTATACTTAAGCGATATCGATAAATTACTATCATTTCATAGATTGAGATCTCCACTTTGGTAGCATCATATTTTAAGAACGGAATTTTCGCAATTAGATCTCTAAAAAGCAAAAGAAACACTATAACTAAAACGTGTTTTTACGACTAACCAATTATCTCCTTCACACATAACCAAAATCGATAATGAGGTATCATTTTAAAGATTAACATCTCTGCTTTTGTAACATAATAAAGTAAGAAAGATTTTTTTTTTTTAATTCTACCCTTAAAGGGAAAAAAAGTATTAACAATCAAGGTCACATGTATGAGATAGTTCAGAGCCAAGCCACTAGGCTTCGCTAGTGTCTACAATGATTGATCACGTTACCGGTGACTACCGGTAGCAGCATCACAAATCACACAGATATCAATAAAGGACTGATCACATTACCTCTATTTAACAACATGTAATGTTCCGTAGTGTTGTTAACAAAATTTGGGTATAAATTTTTATTTCATTTATTCATTACTTTTACGAGTTGAAACTCTGTCTTGAAGCAGCTGTATGTTTCAGTGGAAATGTGATGAATTACAACCTGTGTAGCATCACATGCGTCGATCACGTGAACATCCTGCTTAGTCTGTGCAGTAAGCGTAGAACATTCTGGCATTTTCTAGTACGGAACAAATCTCCCACTACTAAGTCGTCGTGTCAACGTCACAAGTCTTCTTGCTTCTAATTGGCTGTTTGATCAATGGCAGCTGTCTCGCAACATTGTGCAGCTCGCAAAACTACACCGTCGATTGCTCTTTCTTCATTCTGTTAGACGCATTCACGAGGAGAAGATGTAGTCGCTACGAGAATACCTGAGTAGCCACGTAAGACGAACACTGGCCTTGCTTGCTACGCTATTGGTTGGGTTTCAAGTATGTTATCAAGTATTAATTATGGGAAGCAGTTACCCCTTTGTGTCTAAAGTGTTATCTAATGGGAGTTTATTTGATTATGAATGTTAACAAACAGTTTAATTACCTTTTCTAAGCATTTGATATGATTTTTGGTCAACTCAGTAACACGTTATTTCCTCAATCCGTCGTAACGTAAATAGTTAGCGGACGATCATGTAATAATTAGGTTTGTTAAATTGTATTTCTGTGCCATGTTTCACTAACCTCATAACACTATTGGTTAAAAAACTCACGGTGCCTTAATATTTAGCATAAGAATGTGCTGAGTAGAATGTAGTCATTTTCTGTGGTTATTTTGCCCACATATCTCTTTCGAACATTTTCTAAAGCGTAGCTCGTAGTCTCTACTTTAAATAACGACTGCCTTGGTGTCAGTTTATATGTAAAATCTTTTGTCATCCGCTACACGCGAAGCAGCTACATTTCTATTTTTCAAAGGTAAGAACAATCTTGTAATATCAGTGATAACACCCATGTTAAGAGTGTATGTTTTATCCACCCATTCCGTTTTCCATCCTGATAGTAGGGGATTAGTTGGCATTGCAGTAATTAGAGTGTAAATATTGATATTCAGAATGTGGTCATAAGGTTATGTTTAATCTACACATTCGTAAACCACTTTGCAAGTTACGATTATTGTCAGTTTCTGTATTAACGCCCCCACATATAAAATACTCCCTTCAAACATCACATATCCCCGAAATATCAATAAAATACTTCGCTTCCGCGAAAAGTATTGATCGCGTTACCGTCAGCTAGGGGCACCACATATCACAGAGATAAGAGATTTATACGTTTTTATACAACAAGTAGCTTTTCAAATATTTTTTTTTCTGTTTGAGAAACGCTTGTGTTTTTCTAAACAACTCCCACGTAAACATTTTATTTGCAAAATTTTCTCCCTTTCTTTGATCACAGCCCATAGATAACAGCACCCAGTATCACAGAGATATCGATATACTGGGTGCATTTTGTTCAGCTTAGATCAGGGATGGCCAACCCAAATTATCTTTCGGGCCACTTTGGAAATGTATCATACCCCGCGGGCCGCATATAAAATCATTTATCCCCATATTTGATTTAGACCCATTATAAACACTTTTTTTTTAGTGAAAATTGAAACACGAGTAATTATTTTTGTGTATACTGTTATTCTTAAATGTAAACATAGATAATAAAATAATAATGATACTAAACGCACATAGTAAGGAAATATATAACATTAAAAATGAATTTTAAAAAATATTTTGTAAAAGTTTTACGAATCTCGCGGGCTGGAAAAATGTTAAAGGCGGGCCGCGGGTTGGCCACCCCTGGCATAGATGTATTCAGGCGACGCGCTGACAGTTCAGCTTCCGGGAAAGGAGATTTTCGTGTATAAAAATAGATTGGCTCAGGATAACATCAGGTGCAATCATAAAGATATTGAAACAAATGAGCCAGTACTTCTTTCAACTTACTAGAAACCACCAACCTCGCTATTCATCGCATTTTAGTTCCGAAATTTTGCAGCTCCACTTAATTTTCAAGTCATGTAAATTGTCTAATGCACCAAAATCGATTCTGGAAAGCTTTACATAAGTTTTGATAATGTTTATAATAATATCACTGTTGTTTTAATTAATATTTACAGTTTCCAGATTGATCTTAAGTGAATTAAAATTGTGCTTGTCCATTTGTAATTATTGTCCATTTTACTGACGTTTTGTTAGTATCAACGTTGCTATCAGTGGAAGCGATTCATCGTCTTAATTCATTGTTTGTATTAGCAACAGACGGCGATAATTATACGTATATATCCCAGCCATCTTCACATGTACGACAATCTAAAACCAAATACAGTAAGAGAAATGCTTCTTAGAATATGTAGTCAAATCTAATCAACTGAAAAAAAAATTAGAAAAATTGTAACTGTTGCAGTAGGTTTCTTAGGACGCTGGGAAATTTAATAACCAAATCCTCTGCCCGTACCTCAATTTTAAAGCCAATTTTAAAGCCAATTTTCTCACATAATTTTCCCTAAAATTTTATTTACTTTGGTAACAACTCGATCCTAAGTTTATAATTCTTCTTTAAGATACATTTCATATAAACATCTTTGTGTCATTTTTTATAATTAATTAAAATATCATCAAACAATTGCATTAAAATTTAAGCCTTATTTTAACTAAACCAAAACGCATATTTTCCTACTAATATACGTTATATAAAGGCCTGATATTTTTTACTTATGTGAACTAAGAACAACTTCATGAAGGTGCCCAAGGTTGTTACAGCAATGACTGTCAGTAATATTTCACACTCCTCAGTGTATTTCAAAATGAGGACTTAATAACAGCTCAGTGTTCATCCATAAATTCTAAACCTCAGTTTTATATAATATACATCATTTATTCGTTTTAACTATCCAGTTGGATTTTTTTAAAAAGTCATATCTGATTTGAGTTAGTTAATGGTTCATTGGACCTAAATAATTGTAATTTGTATTTTATTTTGCCGACATGGTTCCTTCAAAATTCCATGGTCGAATACCTTCCCCTTCTTTGCCCTCATTCCTTTCCCGCCTCTAATTACCTCAACGTCGATGAAGCGTAAAACCAGAAGCAACAAAAAATACGCGCATATGTAATAAGTAACTATTGTCAGACGTCAGTTCTCATATGCCACTGAGAACTTGCTGATGAACAGCAAAGGCACCATCGATAATCTGGAATAAGCTGAAAGTCGAATCCTGAGAATAATTCATGGGCTTCGAGTGCTCCCGGATGGAACCTACCGTCTTAAAACATACTACGAATCGCAGTAATTGTTGGAAACGGCTAACACCAGCATGCGAGGCAGGCGGCTGAAGTTTCACGGGCGCCCTCTGAGAATGAACAGAAAAAGGTTTACCAAGAAAGTCTTCTCACTTATCAAAACCTATAAGACAAGAAGCATCTGGCTCTGTGAGTTACGCAAAGATTTGGACAACGCTGAGATCTCCACTACTGATGATGTGGATTGCTCCAAATTTTGTAATATGGTTAACTCCTGGTCCCCACCACAAAAAAATTTCTAAACTGTGTAAACCCAACTAACAAGAAAGAAAGAAAAATTACTAGCTAGGCTTAAAAGTTATTGGAAACGAAGGCGAGCATCAAGAAAGAACTAGTTACAATCGCTCCATAGTGGGCTTGAATCAATAATAATAATAATTAACTGACGGTTAGCGAGAGAAGCAGATTGCACCTATAAGTTTAATTCTGTTACTTAGGCTTCCGAATTACTATTCTAAGTGTGATGAACAATGTCACACACTGTACTTTTATCCAAGAGCGTACCACATTAATAACGCATACTTTACATAATCTAGAATGCTGTCCTAAGATGAATGTGGCTGAATTAATGATGGCTAAAAGTAGCCTCTAAACTAAAGGAAGTACAGCATTCTTGTAATTCGTAACATAGTCTTTGAACATATGTTTTACGCTCAAGAAGCAATTATGTTTTATAATGTTAAATTACGTCGCTTACGCTGATACTGTTTCAAATTGGTTTCAAGAACAATAAGCACTGTAATTAATTGTAAAGCAAAATAAACGACGACATCGTCTAAGGTAGATTGGGCAGTTCTTTAACATTGTTACCAACGTAAGGAATACAGAACCAAGGATATTAACATGGATGAATAGCTATATATCTATATATATATACTTATATATATTAAATATTTTGATCCAACTTCTTATTAAAACCTCATCAAATAACGACTTAATCAAAAGAGCAATACTTTGGGCTGTACGAATTTTCCTTCTTAAATGCGGTAATCTACTTTAGAGTATTTGATGTAGGGATTATAGCTGAGATTAATACGTTGTAGCTTATCCGTAAACAATCAATATCAAAATACAATCAAGACATAGATTACAAAATAGGTGGTGATTTACAGAATTTTGTGATGTTTAATTTCTATTCAACTATGCCATTAACTTGAAGTAGACGACTTTTTTGTCGTCTATCTTGTGTAGATGAAGAGTCCTAGGATTTCCAGCGAAGTTAATTTAGAGAACAATTAACTCGGCTGGAAACGCGAGAACTCATTATTAATGTAGAACTCTGTGAAAGACTTCGTTGTTTTCTGGTTGGTACTTTGTTCCGCAGAAATTTCGTCTTTGGCTTTCACCATCTGTTTTAATATAAAGATGTTAAATTTTTTTTAGAGAAAATCATAAAATGTATAGAAGGAAAGTCACATATATTTTGCAGGATTAATAACGCAGATGAAATACGTTGTAGCTAATTCCTCGGTTGTTGTCAGTGAATGATGAATAAATTTTTAAAAAAAAAACATCGGAGCTAACGGTTCATCTGAGACAGCTGTTAACATAGGTCAAAATTGCGCTACCAACTTACCTTATGAAGTTATTCTATGACATGAAGTGATCTCAGAAAGTCTATAAGTTAAATAATTTCACAAAACTCAAACGCAAATTCTACCTCAATGCTATTCTAAATGTCACGTATTCCCACCAGTTGCTACTATTTCTGATTTCTTGTGTATCGAAAACTCGTTTCTTAGCACAAGGTTCTAAGCTATACTGAAACTTAAAAATAATAGTTTAAAGAGACGTGTAAGCTTTCTATAATCGAGTAAATAGTCAAGATCGTTTATAATAAGGTACTAGTTAGGAAGTTTAACTGCTTGTGTTGAGGCACTATCACACACAAAAGGCAGGAGTTTGAACCTTGCTGACGCAAAATCTGAGGTATGTATTATGACATTACTTCACCTGGAGCCGAAGTAGGAAAACAAAATTCGTTTTTAAAATCAATTTTTAATACCAATAGTCTTTCATATCTTAAAAACTGCACAAAAAATCAGACGGAGAATTTTTTATAACTTGAACACTTACAGACTAGGTTACAGTTTTCGGTATGTATCAATTTATTTCCTACATGTCTAGTCCCCACCTAAAAAGATCAATGTAATTATTATTCTTATAAAAAGAATACTTGTATATTCAGCGAGAAATAATAAGGTAAGTCCACCAGCACCATACTCAATATTAAACCCAGAAACCAATTCAGATTCACCCTCAGAAAAATCAAAAGGAGTCCAGTTAGTTTCTGCCAAACAAGAAGCTAAACCAACCAAAAATAAAGGAAATATACATAATAAAAATCATCTATTATATCTGACGAAGACAGTATCAAAGAAATATGACGCTATCCCAACACCACCTATCATAAGTGCAGGGAATTCATGCTCTAATCTTATGGATGGCTGTAGTGTCGAGAAGCCATTGAGTTGGTTGGATTGATAATGAATTAACGATTCCCAGAGAAGATTTATTTAATTGTTATTTGTAAAGAGCAATTATGTAGCTTTATTTGTCGTTGCTTCCGACATCCGTTACTAATGTTAATGTTAGTCGTTAAACAAAAATTATATTTAATTTTTCTGCTTCGTCAATATATGCCATTACGAACAATTTATATCGTAATACATCGTAGGTTCTGAATTTAAAAAAATTATAGTAGTGTGAAGTGTGTACATTTGAACTGTCTTTATACATTAATACATAAGCAAAATATTATAGTTTTTTTCCCGTCGTTCTGCCCAACTCAGGAGCGCGAGTGAACTTATCTATCAGACGTGTTTTTCCTCTGTTCCCAGAATCTCTTCATCCTTTCACTGTGCTCTTTCCTACGTTCTTCTGTCCAAGTGTTCCTTCTTCTAACATACTGGCTGTTGGCAAACTGGTGGATATTGATCATGCTTCTAAATCGGCGTCTGTCCTCTATAATATTGTCTGTTACTCCAATTTCCTGGAGATCCTTTTCGATTTCAGTTAGCCAGTTTTTTTTATTTTCATTGAAATGGCCAGGTTTAAAATTCTTTTGTTAGTCTGTTATTACTCATTCTGATAATATGGACGTAGAATTTCAATCTTCTTTTCCTGAATGTGTCTGAAATTTTTTCCGAATGTTGATATGGTTCGTGTGATTTCCTTCTAATCCAAATTCCACCGGTAAAAATTGGGCCAAAGATTTTCCTTAATATTTTCCTTTCTTGCTTTTCAAAATCTTTAATCAATGATCTGCCCCCCCCCCCCCAATGATCTAAGTTTCCGATGCGTATAATGCCTTCGGTTTGATTACAGTGTTATAGTGTCTTGACATTTCGGGATATTGACTCTTTGTTGTATCTGTTCCAGGTGATTCTGTAGGCTTTTTGTAATTTAGTTATTCTCTCCTTGTTTGCTTCACGATTTAGTCCTGCAGGTTGAATAATTTCTCCTGAATATCTGAATTTAGTTACGCGAGTGATATTGCCAAATCGAGTTTTTAAGGATACCGTGAAGATCCTTCCATATATTGGGTTTTAGCATATGAGATTTTGAGACCATATTTAGCTGAAATGTCATGCAGTTTTTCAAGGGCGTGGACTGCCTCTTGCCTATTGTTGGAGAGAATTGCTAGATCATCTGCAAAGGCCAAACACCGCACGTCCTCCGAAATTCCTTGAGGTCCGGCCCATCAGATGCGATTTCTGGAATGGCCAAGACCGTCTAGGGTCTTCAGAGGGGTCACCACCGGCTTTCGGTGGCTGTGAATCGCGATTCCTATTTGGGTCAATACGGTGTTGAGGAGGTGTATTAGATCACCGTTGTTCTATCAATTTATAGTTTAGTTCCTCCTGTATAATTGCTTTTATATATTACGACAGGAACTTAATTTAATAGCTGTCTCCTTTCCATATTGCTGCCACATTATTATTTATTTTTTTTCAAATGGGAAAAATAAACAATAATATCCTTCTTTTCCTTCATCATGGCATGCAACACTTGCCAGTCAATGCCCGCGTCGCTTAATAGGCGTTAGACTTTCCTGCTGATGTGTTAATGCTTTGTCAGGCTAGCCGCCACATACCATACGCTGACTAAGATTTGAATGCAGCGAAATGTGAAGGAGAAAGAAGTTTTAACTATCGGTTACTATTATGTTTCGTTATATAACACGCACTTCAACAAAACAAATAATCTCTCTTTTTTTTCTTACCCTGCTACAAAATAAACTAATATACTGGTAGTTGCGTATACTATATTAATTGTTGGACCAGCGTTTGAGGAACAGCCTCCAACAGAAAACGGTGTCCTCCGAAAACACAGCCTCCAGCCCGTCAGAAGAATCTTCTGGAACAGTCGGTTGCATCGGTCTCCAGAGGGTACTATCGTTCGTGTATCTGTTTATAACATATCCTTTAACATTCAATGCAGTGCCTTATCGTTAATTTCTCCGTTGTTGGTGCCTTCTCGTGCCTGCTATCTGCTCAAGGTATTTTGTTTTATAGTGCATAAAAATCCTGTCTGTTATTCGACTCAGAATTTCGCAGTCAGCCCTGTTTTTAATGATACTTCGTACCTCTTTTCCAATTAGTAGCTCACATTCTATTTTCCTCGCTTCCGCAAGAAGAATGCATTCGAGAACCACATGTTCGGGTGTTGCTTACTCTCCACACTCGCACAGACTCGATTCTTTGAGGCCCCTACTGTGTAATAAACTGTTATAAGAACCATGGACGGTTATGAAGCGTATTGGAAGGATGTTGCAGTTCCCATAGTTCGTTGACATCAGGAAGGATGCCGTATGTTCTCCGACCTGTACTGCTAATATTCCATTGATGCTGCCAATCTTGTAGGAGGGCTGACATGACTTCCTTTTTGGCTGTCATCGGTTGACCTACTATTTCTTCAGCTACTCTCTTATTACCGTGCTTTAGCCAGTATATTGCACCGCGTTTTCTTACCGTCATATCTAGGGGCCAGACACCTAATACCGCCGTCAAAGCATCTGTTGCGATGGTTCACCACTTAGTCTTTAAAGGACATCCCTCTGGGCTCTTCCAAGTCTTGTTTTTGGCTTAACTTTCTTCAGATGTTTCGCCCAGACACTCGCTCTGTAGCTCTCTATTGATGCTAGAATAGCGTCACGATAGAGCCTCATCAAGTGGATGGGAAGATGAAATCGTCTTTGTCGAAGGCTGATGAGTTTATGCATGACGACCTTCGCCCTGCTGGACACTTCTTCTATATGATCCATAAATGTTAGACGCTCTTCGATGGTGATGCCGAGATATCTGCACTCGCTTGTCTTTTTGTGCTGTTTCCTTTAACCTTGATCGTTGGATTCCACCGCAGACTTCCGCGCAGAATCATATACTGAGTCTTCTGTTTTGAGAGCTTAAGCTTGACCTCCGTGCACCATTTGTCAAGTTGCTCCAGGACAAAATTCCTTTTCTACTCAATTTCTCTTCTTGTTCCTCACTGTATCAGCAGAAGCAGGTCATCAGCAAAGGCCACCAAATCCAACAACCCTTCTAGTCCTTCCAGTCTACACATTACTGTTTCAAAACATATATCCCAAAATATCGGGCCACATACCGATCCCTGAGGACATCTTTTAGACAATTTTTCTTCAATGGTTATTCGTGGACATCTCAGTTTGGCATATCTGTTTCTACAGTGATCCATAAATGAGTTGTATATACTGCTTGGACAATTTAATTCTCTGAGCATAGCAAACAAACCTGGCCACCAGAGATTATTAAAAGCCCCTGAAATGTCCAAAAATATTGCCAATACATAATCACTAGAGCATGTTCCAACCAATTGCATTGCCCTGTTTATGTCGTCCTCTGTCGATCTGCCTGCTTTGAATCCATTCTGGTTTATATTAATTCCTATCATATTGCTATGCGCTTGTAGGCGCTAGGCAAGAATTTTCTCTTGAACTTTACCAAGTACGTTGAGCAGGCAGTTTGCCCGATAGTAATTGGGCTGGGTCGTAGCCTTTCCGCCCCCTTTCTTTAAAATTAACACCTCGCTCTGTTTCCATGCATTAGGGATTCTTCCCTGCTGTAAACATTTATTAAACAAATTACACAACGGTGGAGCTAAATGAACAACTAGAGCCTGGAACACCTCTGCCACTCTTCCATCTGGCCTGGGGGCCTTGTTCTTGGGCATTTATCGCTTTTATCATTTCTTCTGCTGTTATTTCATCTGCGGTTATTTCATCTGCTATCACCTCTGTCGTACAGATACCCTCTTCTGTGGAACACAACTGCTTATTTTCATTCGTTTCTGCATCTGCTTCATCATATGGCAAGAGTTAGTGTAGCAGTGCCCCAGTCAGTGGTTCGCGTCCCGTCAGCCTCTGCACTGTCGAAAACATGGTCGGAGGCCGAATCTTACCAGCTGCTATCTTATTGGGGACACCCCAGGGGTTCGACCTAAGGTTAGTCTTAACGTAGGTCTCCCTACTTTGCTGCTTTATTTGTAGCAGTAGTTCCCGAAAAGCACTTGTCCTCTCCCTGTACCGGTTGAGAAAGGTGGGCCTTTCAGTCGCTATCAAACAACGTTGGTATACTCTTATTGCCTTGCACATTTCCACCCGTGCTTTCTGTAGTCGGTCGTTCCACGGTTTGTCTCCCAACTTTGTAGGTCTTGTTATTGGAATCGCCACCTTCATTGCTGCTTGATTGGAATTTCTAATACTTCTTGCTATGACATCGACATCGTCGTTTTCAAGCAGACCTGACGGCAGACTAAACACACCCCTTAATTTACACCAGTCGGCGTTTTTTATGTAATAGCGTCATCTACCACTTTCTACACCTTCTTTGGCCTCGAGTCTATCTCTCGCCAATTCAAACGTTATAACATTATGATCACTACTCTTTAAGTTATCTTCAACCTTCCAATTTCGCAGAATGTTTCCTACATCTGGCGAATTGAGCTTAACATCAATGTCAGACTCTGCACCTGCCTCGTTTCTATAAGTGAGTGGATTATTGGGCTTATTCCTAATTTCCAAATTTAAATCGCTTATCAGTTCTTGGAGCATAACTCCGGCTTCGTTCACATATTCACTCTGCCAAAGTTCAGACTTGGCATTTGCATCTGCTGTGATGATGAATTTGCATTTTTCAAGACCCGTACATATCTCCCTTATATTGTCAATATAAATTTCAGTCGGGTATTTATGCTGAAAGTATACGTTTATTAATACCATGCTGCACCAATCAGTGTTAACTTCCACACATATTGTGTGTTCATCGCAGTATTGCGTGATTTTAGTAACAGTTATTTGTTTGTCCAGGATTATTAGTCCTGCCATAGGAGTATTTACTTCTACTAATATTTGAGAAATCCCCGGCATATACGGAATTTGCCCATTTTTGGTATACGGTTCTTTGACACAAATTATATCCCTCTGTTCTTCAGCTTCTAGCTTCCTCGCCTGTTGCAACATCGCCTTGCATTTATTTTGATCTTATGATACATACTTAAGGGTGCCTTGTATGTATGTTGCAATGCGGCCAGGTTTGTTTAGGATCGAAAACGATCCTACTATGTATCATCGTGAACTGTTTGAATATTACCTCTAGGTCAAAGGTCTGTCCTCGCCTGTCAAAGACCTTCTTGATAAGGGTAAGGAGCTCAGCAAGATCTGGGGGTAAATTCTTAGACTTCAGCTGAATGCGGTCTACCGCCTCCACCTGGGGAAACGTGATGGTTTTTCCAGCCGGATGTAGCGTTCTGGTTAGATGCCATACTGCCATCGTGAGACTGTGTTCTTTTTATAATCTTGGTAGTTTCGAGGTCTTGGTACACGTAACTAGGATCAATTTTTACACATTCACGGTTTTTGTATTCGTTAAATAATACCTGCTGTCCTGTTTTTCGTGCGTTCGGAAAGATTTGGGCCCAACCCAACCCAACTTTCCCTACTCTATATGGTAACGAGTTTAGATTTGTGCTAAAAGTTGGACTCTGAATTGTTTGTTGTGCTTGTTCCTATCCACTTCGATTCCAATGTCCTGTTTGTCTACTTCGAGATTCTTTCTCAACTTTTTGCGATAGCTTGCTGCTCGTGCCCCAACCCTTCTCCTTCTAGAAGGAGTTTTCCTTTACTTTTGTTTCTCTCTAGATATCGCTTCTTGTGTCTTGTTTGTTAGGTTCATGCTTTGTATTAAACCTTTTGATTCCATTACTAGTTTTGTTCTGTTACTCACACTCTGTTCTATTTACTACTCTTTGCAGAAGAAGCTGATAGGTTATGCACTCCTTCCCTTTCTTCTTGCATACCTTTCCACGCTTTGTACAGTGGATACAGATTGGTGATTGGGATTTCTTTTTACACTTGTCTTTCTTGTGTCCCGTTTCCCCACACTGACTGCAGCAGAGGCTAGGATGTTGGCAATGTTTATTAATGTGTCTTAGGTCATTGCACTTTTGACAATTGGGTATCACCAGGTCCTTGGCTGTAACAGCAGAAAATTCCAGATATAATGTCCTGTTTTGTTGGTATTTCGTTTCTGATTGTAGAACTGACTTCCACGACGTAGTGAACTGTTGCCTTGTTAAATTGAAAATTCTTCTTAGAGCACTAATTGCATTCTAGAATCTGCAGAATATAGACGACACGGAAAAAAACACACATTAAGACTACCAATGCCAGATGCCGGGCCAAACCGGTGATCCTAGCAACGTGTAGCCAGCTCACTTTACCTAAAGCTGAGTTCGGCTGCTGACCTTGTTCATGTTCTGCCTCAGACACTGTGCTCTGGTGTAGGATTGCCTGTATTGCCTTACACTACTCTTCACAAGCAGCGTGGTAGGCGGATCCGTGTCGCTCTTCCACGAGTCCGCAGCTCTGCCACTGAATGCCTCCGCGGAGCTGTTGTGTTCTGCACTGTTCGTGGCACCGCACGTGACTAAGAGCTGTCGTAACAGCGCGACGGGCGCGGAAGCAGAATGTCGCTCGTTAAACTTTAGGGCCCGACATAAGGTTAATGCCGCGTGATTACGTCTGCTACACGCACAGTGGCTGCTCCCGGGCGACCTTTGGATAAATACCTCTGTCCCGGAAAGAGGCCGCGGTGGTTCTAGGACACCGCTCCGTCACGCTCAGCGTTGTCTAGTTGTGCGCTAGTACCTCTTTAACCTACTTTGCTTGTGGAAGAACAGATGCAAAGAAGCATTTTCGAAGAATTCGTTCATTAATGTCACCACACCGCTATCATCCCTTCGGCAACACTGTTAAACCCTGGAGATGCAATTTAATGATGGATTCGTATGTAACTCGACGACACAGATCGAAATCGAAGAATAATTTTTTTGATATCTGTCAAAAATTAGTTATACATTTAATTCTTGGTGGCTTTGGTGACGTTTTTCGTCTGGTCTTGACCGTATTTCAACCTAATCACAATCACTGAGAACATAATGAAACAACCATTGTGATTCGGTTCCTTATGGCTTGGTTTGTTTGTTTGTTTGTTTGTGTGTGTTTGTGTGTGTGTGTGTGTGTGTGTGTGTGTGTGTGTGTGTGTATGTGTGTAACTTTGCAAGATATTGAAAATTTTAATTTATCTAATATAGATTTTTCTCATTGCTATGTTAGAATCCACAATAAAAATTGGATAAAATTGCGGCGCCCATTTATCGTACATTCCCTATTGCTTCGTTTCTTAACACACCTGCTTAAATTAATTTTTATTTTAAATTCATTGACTTTCTGAAGTAAAATATACGGCATCTCCATCAATAACCTAATCCAGTCCCTTAATTTCTACACTTACTTATGACTGAAGTAAAGTGCATTTTGTAATTACGATAATTTATTCGGTTGCACAGAATACTACTGACTTTTCACGAAGTGTTTGCCCAGGCCTTAACAGTATTGTACCTGCTGCAAACATCTAACATTCCCTTCATCTGCTTCCTGTCATTCTAAGACTAACAACGTAGCCCCCTTATGATATCACTAGCTTATTATGGTCTACCAGAAACAATTTTAGGCTACCCTGCAATGCACATTCGTTCACATCTATATTTGGTGACTAAAATGTGGGTATCCACACTATAGTAATATACGCAGGCAAGCATCTTAAATCAAATCTCAAGTAAATATAAGACTCTGAATCTTCTTCGTACCATCTTTATGACGTGGGATACTCAAAAGAGTGAATTTCCAAACGATATGCCAAGAAATTAAAATTTTAGGTCTTCAAGAAGTAATTCCCCTCCAGCCATGCAATCATGCAAATCCTTCATTTTACTCTATATATTAATTTCATTATTTTATTCTTTTATATCAGTTAATTTTAATTATCTATCTTTATAATCATTTTCTGATGACATTTGCACCATAAATTCAGGTATTATTGGTTCATTACTCAGATCATTAGTTTTACTTACTTTATTACCTTACCTTTATCTTCTTTCTTGCAACAATTAACTATATTTTCAATAGTAGTATCGACAATTTATGTTATTTTAATGCTTATATGAATTATTTTGCAAACATTCGTTTTAATTGATTTATGGATTTAATAATTTATACCATTTTACCGTTTTTATCGACTACTTTCATTAATTATTATCATTTAAACTATGATTATTAGATTTCTAAGGATGAATTCTCCATCTCGAGAAAACTATTATGATGTCAAGGATTGTGCACAATAGATTTTATTTTGTATACAAAATTGATATAATGCAAATTATAAAACGTATTTACATTTTGCATCTTATTTATGTTTAACTTAATATGTTTGACTTAAATTGCTTATAGGGAGCAATACATTGAAGGTTTATAAGAAAATAATTTTAGTTATTTTAGATAATTATCTCAGTCTTTTATCTATTATTTTAATTTCGTATTCACGGATATAACTAGCTATATTGTTCAGATCCGTCTGGGGTTGTTCACACTCATATATCACTTTATTATAATCCTCCAACATTATGTTATTTTCAGACTACGACTTTTGTTGTAAACGATTAGTAGAACTATTCGTTAGAATAATGAAAATTAAACCATGGAACACCGGTCCTCGCTTCCACTTCATTAAAATTGTATTTCCTAACATAATTCTTTGATTCCTACCTTTTAAGAACAGCCCCAGTAGTTGTCAATGTATTATTCTCAAATATTTTAATATTACTCATCACCAATCTAATGTTCATTCTGTTGGACATATTAGAGACGTCGAATGATACACTATGAATTTTACCCCCTTTCATACATTTCATCTGAAATGCGTTGTATATTGATAATTAAGTGATAAAAATGATGTCAAATACTGATCTATAGCTAGCCGATACGAATACGGAATACGAACGTAGAAAATAAATTAAAAGTTTCGAACCTCTATATGTATATATTTCACATCTTGCTTGTTAGATCAAGCTTTTCTTGTTTCATGTACCCACAAATATGCTCTGTCCACAACTCCTGTAGCAGTCACATTAAACTAATAATACAGAAGATCTGCCCAGTTACTTTCCCCCGTGTTATGTCGTATAAGTGAGAATGACTGTGACAGGTATTTAATTTAATTACAAAGGAACGCATGCTCCGGTGGGAATTCCCCTGCACACCCATATCCCCTTCCCTTTTCTACACCCTCCTACATTTGCCCTTTAGAAATTTAAACTTTAAATTATTTCAACATTTTTTGTAAATTATTCATCAAATCTCTTGGTAGCTTATTCCAATCCCTGCACCATTACCTCAAAAAGAGAATCTTCCTACACCTTTATGCCTGAAATCGAGTGCCAGCTTGTGGTAATGGTAATCTTTTCCCTTCCATGCATTACTTTTAATTCTTACACCAATATCTTTCTGTGCCTCATCACCAAAATTCAATGCAATGTGTATTTATTGTTGTGTTTATAACAGTGAAAAAATGGAGTGAGTAAAAAATGGTGCCAGACCTTTAGTCCTACTATTCTGGAGGACACCAGTAGGGTGCCAGCTTTAATGCCCCCATCTGGCGAGAAAACCATTATTAATAGTATCGAATATCATCAATGGACACCCATTTTGTTGGTACTTCAAATTTAGTCCATGTGTTTGGTACAAAACAAATTCGTTAGCATCTGAGTACCCCCTCCGGCTGCTTCACTGGCAAGGTTCTGATAATTTATTCATCAACCGAAATTGGAAACAACTAAACGGGTGTCTAGCGCAAAATACTGTTACTGTATTTTAACGATATCAGCCACGAGAAGCGTCATTGCTTTATATTACTTCAGAATTATATTTGAATTTAATAATTCTGAACCGTGTGAGTAGGACGAAGAAATAGTTAGATTAAAACTAATCACACCAGAAATCGACATGAGCCATCAACATACATTCATTCACTAAGCCATAACAGGTAGAGTAGTCGAATTTTGTGTTGAAAAATTATGTTGCAATTAATACCGGGCTTTAATTATTATATGCGACGGCATTTATCTAATATTTCAGAGGAGGCACTGGTCAGATAGGACGATTTGATGTATTATTACATTTATTTTGAAAATAACATAGTGGAATAAATTTTTTTTTTTTTTTTTTGTATATACTTCACCGAGAGATTTATATAACGGGACAAGCTCCAAAACAACAAACATTTAACATCAAACAAATCAAACTTCAAATCAGAAAGAAAATCACGTTTGTAAACCTGCAGTATATGTTGAACAAGATAAGAATAGCCCATTCACCAGAATTACCTATAAATCAGAATTCACTTCGCATGAGTAAGCATTGAGGTAAATGGCGTCTCCAGTCTTAAAATGTGCGCCCTTTAGAAAATGGGAACCATAAAACGTTTCGAATTTCGGATATATGGTATCATAAATACGAGAAAATCTTTCCGCTCAGACAATATATTATACTGGTGAAAACAAACGTTGTCTTTAACCGGTATCTCGCCTATGGACAGGAAGATACAAATACAGAAAACCAGAACTATAAAGAAACAAGAGTCACAAACACACTAACTTTTCTTATTAAGATCGTAGATGCCAGTTATGATGGAATATTGTTTGAGTAGTGGCCAATAAACAAATTGTTGTTTTTGATGTGAACAGGGTGTGAACAGTTGATAAAATCTGCTATTTTATTTAATTGTTTAAAACTTGGACACTCACTATAAACTTATATCTCCAACATAGATGTGGAAGATGGAATTACAATAGTAATTGTTATCTGAAATACAGTATAAAGGCTTCATGGGTTTTGTTTCCAAATTTACGACTGTGATTTTGAAACGCGTTTCTAAAGCCAGATCGGAAATACTTGAGTATGAAGCATATAATGTTCAGAATCTTGTATTTAGTAGGCCTTGCTATTAAGAGCTTCCTGCAATTTTTCTTTCCTGTTTCATGCTATAAATAAGTTCCCTAAGGGCAGGGTTTCTCAAATTTATAGCTTCCCGTGCACCTACGAAATTTCCCAGACATTGGTGAAACCCCTTAAAACAGAAATTTTAGTAAAATTGTGTAGGCCTACCTAACAACTATAAATGCGCATGTTAAGGTTGTGCCTCCCTGGGTTTTCTGTTTGTAATTCAGATATTAACCTGGAGGCTACACAGACGACAAAGATTATTTCGATGTAGTTGAATGTCTTTTAAGCTGGCATTTTTTTTTTACGATTTACAGATGAAACATAAATAAAAAAAAGTTCAAGGGGAATGTCACAGATATGATTGTGGTATGTCAGATGGCAAATATTTTCAGGGAAAATGAACGCTTAATGTATTTGCATAATGTATCTGCTGCCGCACCATTCTGCCGATCACGTTGCTAGTGTAATCATTCACTCGTGGTGTGTTATTCTTTCCACTCAGCTGCAATGTACTCTGAACTGAGGCACAGTATTAGCATGCGGCAAAGTGTTGCTTGATTTGCTCGCTACTCACAAGCTAGATTTCTTGATACTTGTGAATATACAGGGTGTCCGGAAATGCAACCGCGGATAGGTCACTCCATGTCCTGCTATATGACAAAATGTTATTTTAGTAAAAGTCTCACTATTTTCGAGATACTGATTTTTTTAAAAAAAATCTTTTTTTCGAAACATTTCACTTTGTTCAGTTTATTCCATGTCATTTCTACAAATTAAAACATTTTGGACCATTTTTTTAATAAATTTACTCAAGGATGTTCGAGTCATCTCAAAAAATGTTGCTTTTCTTCTTAAAGCGTCAAAAAACTTTTCGGAAATCTTATGTATAATGTGTATACAAATTTATTCAAACGGCTGACTGTGACAGACTGTGGTGTAGGAAAAAATGTACTAAACGGATCGTGCCAATTTCATTAAAAAATTGCTTCGTTATTGCCAATTTTAAAATGGTATAATTGCTTAACAGTCCTTTTAAAATTATGTTTTTTATGAAAGTTCTAAAGCACGAAGATTTTTATTGAAATAAAAGTCTGTCAAATTGAAGTACCGCCTAGTAAATTTTTTACACCACAGGGTGTCAAAGTAAGCCGTTTGAATAAATTTGTATACACTTTTTACATTTTTAAAGTTTTTTAAAATATTTTAAGAAAAAAGAACACTGTTTTAGATGATTCAAACATCCTTGAGTAAATTAAAAAAAAAACATTGTTCAAAAAGTTAATTATAAATCAGTATTTCGAAAATGGTACTTGATACTTATACTAAAATAAAATTTTGTCATATATGACATGAATCGTATCTGCAGTAACAGGATTATCCTCCATTCCTGTACAACTTGTATAGGATATAATCAATGTTGAGGGCACATGTCAGGATCGTTGGTATTAGTATTTTTTTGTTAATGAAACCTGCTGAAAAACCTACTACGAGTAATGGCATAAAACTTACGAGTATAACTTTGCTTACGTCGTTTTACCCAGTGGAGAAATTGGAAAAATAGTCTTCTCTATCTATTTGAAAAAATCTTTATCGCCCCCTTAACTTCTATGGAAGTCACATAGAATCCCATCATCACTGATTTTCCACTCCAGTGGACCGGTTATGGTAATGATGACGTCTCTTCCACAATCTCCTGTCTAGCCAGACCTTATCTTCCAGTAATTTCTGCCACTGTGGACTCCAACTACCCAGGTGATTTAGAAATTGATACATCCAACTATCGCGTGGTCTTTTACCAATTTCTCTACATAGGCGTTAGGTAGTCTATGTGGCGCCATTCAAAACGTGTGACCAAACCATTATAGTTTAGATTCTCCATAAGATTTCTGTAATGTTTTCTTGTTATTCGGCCTGAGAAATTTCATTTCAGTCTATTTAATCCGGGTGTTGTCCCTCATAATTAAAGTGACTGCATCTGATACATAGGTTAAAATGCGGGTGCTGGTTTAGGAAAAACTTTTCTCTCGTGATATTTGTGAAACAGTACGTTTGTCGCTGTTGTAATCGCATTGCTTATTTATTTAAGTAGGCTATAATTTTCTGACATAACAATTCAGAGGTATTTAGATTAATACATTTTCAATTTCATCGAGCCCCAATTTTAATTTGACTGATTTGCTTTATCTGTTTTCTGCTAAGTATATAGGTTTGGACTCATTTAATTTAAATCCAAACATATTGAATTAATCTTTCCGCAGATATAACTACTGATGTAGTTATTCTTCACTCACCCCTTAAATGATAATTTAGACCACGAAAACCATGACATTGACGTTCTTGCCTTTCTATTTGAACAGCTTGATAATTTAATCCATAATACGTATTAAAAGTAGTGCATTTGTTTAATTTTTTCTACGTTGCCTTCTGGTTCACAGTTCCCAATTATCAATACCGATATGTAACCAAAATACTTTTCTATAACAAGAAAAGCAACTATGACTGTGTTTCTCAAAGATTATTCCTGTAGCAAATATAAGATCGATAGTTGATCGGTTAGATCAAAATCCATGTTGTTTTTGTTCTAGATTTTATTTAACTATTGTCCTTATTTTCTCTTGTAGCACAGATTCTTCAATCTTCAGACTGTAAGAAAGAAGTAATTCGAGCAATGAATTCTGTCATTTTAAAAAAATTATTTAATAGACAATCATTTTCCACCATGATCTAGTCTTCTGTTCTCCTCTCAAATAGCTCTTATTTCTCTGTACATGCAGTATATTCCTACTGGTCAGACTGGCCTGGTCATATCCACGTTAAACTCATCCATACATACTGGGCAATTACTAATAGACATAGAATCTAAGTTTAGGAAATTTTAACTACGAGATTCGGCTATGGGTCAAGGAGACACATAAAATTTCCAAATTAGATGTTTGACACTTATTTATATTTTAGAGCTAGACATCACTGGTAGAATGGAAGCAGATTACCTACAACAAAGCATCATTTCTCTTGGGGATCAGAACATTTAACACTGCTATTATTATAGCCTCCAATACACAAACTGCGATTAGCTTCAAAGGATCTGTCGTGGTAGGCGATCAAGTAATAAATACTACCTGTTGCTCTGTTACGGAGATCTGATCATAACCTTCGCCATCGTGGCAGCATAATATCTCCTATCTGTGCAAACATGTATAACTCTAACAATGTTAATACTCGTTGCTGCAGACTCCCGTGAAACGTCCGCCATCAGGCTTCACCGTAAAACGTTTAACATCCTGGACAGCCTCATCGAGATGCGTGGTCGGCGGTCGGTTCTAAACCGCGGTCGTCAGGGGAAGTGCCGCCCCACGTGTGCGCAGGAACGTGTCCCCCAACATTGTGCTGTACAATGAGCCTGTTTTACGAGCAATGTGTCACAAACTACAGACATCCAGATTACAATCACCAGAGTGGAAATTCCACCTCGAATCTAACATCAAACATGGCCATCATCCCTCTCGAAACGAGGCCGTCAAAATGTTGAATGATAGTAAATGATTTACAGCAAGGAAATATTAATTCAGCACTAAAGTTGTCTTAAAAACTTTTTTAACTTTGTGACGTACCGTCACATACTATCGGCCCACCGCGGGTCTCTGTTAACCATAATCAGTACAATTTTAGTTTCATCACATTTAAATTAACTTTTTTGGCATTTAAAGATTGTTGCATATAGTGTTAACAATGAAGTATTGTTGTTTTGTTAAGAACGGTGCATCACGGGTCCCAATTTAGGCGGTATTCCTATAAATGTAGGGGTGGGCGAAGGGTGCACAAGTGGGATTTATAATTCTAGAGAAATTTTTACAGACTTTTTAATTTATTGTGTTTATTTGTTGAATATTAAAAGCGTGACATCAAGTACATTACATCGTTACTAAGCATTCAGGTTTCCCTATTTCTGAACATTTATATCTGATCACAGAATAAGATATCTGTGTTCTGATCCATAGATTTAAAAAAAAAAAAAAAAAAAAAAAATGTCAGTGTAGACTCAGTGTTTAGTATTTACCAGTATTTAGTATTTTGGTCACCTATGGAAAGATGTTGGCTGTTACCATTGATGTTTAATTATTACTGGTCAAATTAATTGTGATTTAGTGGCTCGAGAATCAATTTGTTTATTATGTCTAACAATAAGGATAAAGTTAAGTTAAAGAAATGTAGACAAGAGCATACAAAAACTTGGGAAGTTAAGTTAAAGAAATGTAGACAAGAGCATACAAAAACTTGGGAAGCAAACCCAGATTTAAAAGGTAAAGTAGTTTCGTTAATTTGCTATAATTTCTTTTTATTATAAATACGATATTACATTGAATATTTGCGTCCAGGATTATCGTAGCCATTGAATTACAACTGTAACTGTTCATCGATGAAATTCGTAAGAAGTACGGTACTTTATTTACGTATCTAAGCTACAATCGTAGGGTTATTTTTGGGGGTTCTAACTTGAGCTTTAAGAGTAAATATTTCTTTGGAGTTGGCAACCCTGCAGCACGTGTGAGTTGGGTGATTTTTCTGTTTTAGTGGGCAATAGAGCGCTCGATAGCGATCGATAATTCATACTCAATGACGGTAGAAAGAAGGATACAGAACCGAATGATTAAATATGTGGGGAAGTATTAATGTCCTAATGCGAAAGCCTTTGGCTAGTGTGAAAGTAGTGTATGAAAGACGTAACAGTTAACGTTTAATTTCAAGGAATTAGACTAACAGGAAAAGTAATGCCACAAGTCCGCTGTAATTCTACATTCAGTAGATAGTGACCATTCAATTTTATTCGATAAGACGAGCGTTATAGCCATTGAAAGCAGATGGTGGCCTAGGCGTATAAGAGAAGGGTTAGAAATACAAAAACGGCCGAACAACATTAATGCCGACAGTGGTTTGCAACTTGACCACATTTGGTCATACCTGCTCAGGAAAACCCAAGATGAACGGCCCCATCCTACCGCCTACACTGGGCGCGGTGACGTCACCGCGGCGGTTTAGCGCTCGCTTCCTGCTACTATATAAGGCGACAGCGGCAACTCACAAGCAGTCCTCTGATGAAAGCCACAGTAAGAGGTCAGAAACGTTAGGTTTTAATAAATCGACGCGGCTCCACCCGCATAACCAAGATAGGACAATAGGAAAAGTATATTGTGAATATATTTTTGTGTTTTATTGTTAAAAGTTTTAAACTAAGCTGAAATTCGTGGAACCGCGTATAGTCAATTGGTATCCAAAGCATCTTTCATTGCAACTTAGAAATGTTAAGTTTGAATGAAGAGAGGAATGAGGGAGGTGTAGTAATGTGACATACCAAATATGCGTTCGACACAGACGGGGCCATCTGACCAAGATTTTGGTAACGTTACAACTTTTTAACAAGGAAAAAGATGTTCTTAAGAGACAGAACAGTTAACAATTAGCAATGAGAATAATGAATAGAAATTTCACATATTAGTAACATAAGCACTGTTGACTGACAGAAAGTAATATTTGTTTAAATGTGTGTTGCAGTTCAACTTCGTGGGCAAGCTGTTGGGACCGAAAGGAAACTCCCTGAAGCGGCTACAGGAAGACACCATGACCAAGATGGCGATATTGGGTAGAGGATCTATGAGGGACAAGCACAAGGTAAGTCTGCTAAATATTGTTCTATGGAATACACAGTCCGTTAGGAAAAATCTATACTGAAGAGCCAAAGAAACCGGTATAGACATGCGTATGCTAACACAGAAATATGTAAGTACTGAGAGTACGGCGCTGCGGTCGGCAACGCCTATATAAAACAACAGGTGTCTGGTGCAGGCATTAGATCGCTTACTGCTGATACAATGGCAAGTTATCACGATTTAAGTTAGTTTGAACGTGGTGTTATAGTCGGTGCACGAGAGATGGGACACAGAATCTCCGAGGTAGCGATGAGGTGGGGATTTTCTCGTACGGCCATTCCACGAGTGCACCGTGAATATAGGGAATCAGGTATAACATCAAATCTCCGACATCGCTGCGTCCGGAAAAAGATCCTGCAAGAACGGGACCAACGACGACTGAAGAGAATCGTTCAACGTGACAGAAGTGCAACCCTTCCGCATATTACTGCGGATTTCAATGCTGGGTCATCAACAAGTGTCAGCATGCGAACCATTCAACAAACATCATCGATATGGGCTTTCGGAACCAAAAGCCCACTCGTGTATCCTTGTTGAGTGCACGACACAAAGCTTTACGCCTTGCCTGAGCCGTCAACACCGAGATTGAACTGTTGATGATTGGAAACATGTTCCATTGTCTGACGAGTCTCGTTTGCAATTTTATCGAGTGATGGACGTGTACGGGTATGGAGACAACCTCATGAATTAATGGACCCTGCATGTCAGCAGGGGACTGTTCAAGCTGGTGGAGGCTATGTAATGATGTGGGCCGCGTGTAGTTGGAGTGACATGGGACCCCTGAAACGTCTAGATACAACTCTGATAGGTGACACGTACGTACGCATACTGGCCGATGACCTGCATCAATTCATGTCCATTGTGCATTCCAATGGACATGGGCAATTCCAACAGGACAATGCAACACCCCGCACGTCCGAAATTGCTACAGAGTGGCTCCAGGAACACTCATCTGGGTTTAAACACCTCCGCTAGCCACCAAACTCATCAGACATGAACATTATTGAGCATATCTTGGGATGCCTTGCAACGTACCGTTCAGAAGAGATCGCCAACCCCTCGTACTCTTATGGATTTATGGACAGTCCCGCAGGATGCATGGTGTCAATTCCCTCTAGCACTACTCAGACATTAGTGCCGTAGTGCTCGCGGGGGCCCTACACGATACTAGGCAGGTGTACCAGTTTCTTTGGCCCTTCAGTATATGTTCTACTATTGCAAAATGGAACTTACTTATTAATTTGTAGTATTTAAAAGCAATTTATTTTTCCAGTTAAATCATATAATCAGGCTTATTGCCAAAATATTCAGTATACATCAGAACATATGACTTTATCGAAAAGCTAACAGATAGAATTAAGAATTTTTGTGTCATGTATTTTGTTGTAAACTATTAATCTTCGTCTTGAAGAACAACAATACCATAGCTTTTACGCGTGACTGTATATTTTTTATAACCCTTCAGATTGCATACTGTTACTGTTTATCATTTGGTGTATTAATATTGCTTAAGAACAAAATCATTTCCAAATTTTAATATTAATAAACTGCTGGTGCAACGATCTAAGCAACTAAAGTGTTTTCATACGATACTTCGGCAATCCAGGTTCTGTCACCTTATGTTTAAGATTGCAAAAGAGCACTGGATCACCAAAATACGAGTATAATGTGGAATCCCTGCGGTCACTCGGTTTGTCACCTCAGAGCTTTACTTTACTATTAATTTTATTACACTGTTTTTATAATAGTCATCCATTACTAATTACTCCCTCGTTGAGGAAGAGGTAAAAATGAATGTAAATCTCATAAATCAAAGAGAAAGGTCAACAGCTTCGAAGATTTAGTATTATAAACAGCATATCCTAATCTAACAAAATCTTCTCTGGTGTCCAGCCCGATGGTGGTGTAAAAACACGACGTTTCGACAGCAGAGTAAGCTGTCTTTTACATCTTTCTTTTTTATAATTTATTTCTAAGGTAAATTCAGATAAATTTTATTTGCCTCAAATTATAGTCAAGAAATGCCATAAGACAGATGGTTGATTATTTTAGAGATCCTAGATATTGCGGTTCTTAAGCTCATTTGTAAATTAATATTTCTATTCGGCTAAAGAACAATGTAGGGCTCTTATTTGCAGTGAAATAATGCGGAGTGATACTAAAAATATTGCTTTTCAGTCCTATAAACACGCCCGAGTGTTTCTGGTCAAACGAATGTAGGCTATATGGAGATATTCTGAACGGTTGGGTTTTCCGACATTTCAGAGCAGATAATTGTCATGTCTCTGGATTAATTTAACACAGAAATACTCTGTAATTGCTGTCGCTTACAAAAGCTAAACACATAGTTGTGCGGCTGACCGATTTCTGTTGCCTCTGCTAATGACCCTTGATTAAATGTTGAGCCCTGGCTTGAAATGAGTTGCAGCACAAACACAGCACCAACTGGACTCCTGTTTCACAGAAGGGACATCCTTTCACAATTATACCACTATTTCCGCTTTTAACGTTTTTGCGAGATAAATAATAACGGACTATTATAAAACCAATCTCAACAAGTACTCCGTTTCTTCCTTCTTCTTAATTTCTACTTTTTTCTCGCTGTCCGCAATTTTAACTTAAATTTACTTTTTTTTTCGTTATACTTGTATCTCCTGCAACTGTATAAACTATAATGTTCTGTTTTAAATACTGAAATGATGTTCTCACTTTTTAATATTTTATACTTCTCCTTGTTTCATAGAAACTAAAATATTATTCCTTTTTAACCAAATAAAGATGTTGGATCCAATCAGTTCCTTTTGATTTATTCGTGCTTTACAAGAAACGTAAGAAATCACGAAATCTATCAAACAAATCAACAACTGCTATACGTTTTTAAAATTATACTTTTCTCAAAAATTTCATAACAATAAAAAAATTTTATCGTTTTTAATGGACTTTGTACAAGTAATTGCAATCAGTACAAAAACTGAGGGCGGAGATGAAAAACATTACAATGCCAGGCGAAGACGAGATGTTCATTTTCTCACTGCAAGTCTGTTTTAATCATTGTTTATTCCGTTTACCTACTGTTTTCTGTTTGGAGGAAGTGGAAGCACGACTAGCAGAGGCAAGAAGAAGTACCATAAACTGAAGGGCAAGGCGGGATTTTACTAGATAGAAAGTTACTTTTGAAGAGAAAACTTCTCTAGGCGCGTTGGGCGATTTTTGGTTGGGTAAAATCTTATGAATTCGCGTCAACAACGTGTTATGACATATGATATGCGGGTTGGACGCTTTTTGGATTGTAAAAATCTCATAAATTCGCGCCACTGACATGCTAATGTCAACAGTGTATCTGTATCTTTAAGTATGACGTGTATGATATACATAATTTTAAGTTTTCACTTCTGTCACTAGTCCCCAATGACACCAATTATATATATATTATATTTTTTTTTTACCACACAACTTATGAGCTGGTTATCAGTGGGCACTTTAAAAATTTGTAAGTAGTTCCGCTTCCAGCCCTTATAACGGGATTTCCTTTAGTAAGAGCATATTAACGAATCGTATTGAAACATAATGCGGGATTATTTTCGGTGAAGCAATAATGAGCTGATCATATGGGCAACGTAGATACAATTTGTTAAGGTAAAAATCGCCTAAGAAACTTATTGTGAAAATATTAACTGTCCTTTTATATTATGTAATTAAATCCCGAGGAAGTCTCCGTTCTTACAGCACTTTCCCAGTGATCCGTCAAATATAAAGTGACCCTTCCTCCTCCCTCCCCCTCCCCCCCGGCCATTAGCCGTAAGCGACATTTGTCGCGTTGTGTGTGTATGGAGCTGTTGTCTCCGTTCCCCGGTGTTGTAACCACACAGCCATTTCTGGCCGGGGGCGATAAATTTCCAGGAGCTCTCCAACCAATAACTGTGGGCCTCAGAAGCTAAACGTCACGTGCCGTACATTTGGCGGAAGAAGCGAGCAATACGCGTCTCCCGCGTTACAAGAACACAGAGCCGTATTTCATCTTCTTTTGTGATTTGGCCGAGGAGTGGGGGATCCTGGGATCACCATCCGACGTCTCTGACGTGACTCGCAGACAAAGTGGTCGTAGGTCGAGGAACTCATTTAAACTATGATTGCTCCCGACCCCGTCTGGGCCAGTTCGTCTTTAAGACTTCAGACAAGTATTACGTCTTCCTTGCTTGGTGTAATAATATGTGTGGTGTTTCTTCTGGTTTTCAATTTAAAGTATTTTTTTGCTGTTGATTAGCGGGCTGGTAGCTTATCCGAAGTTCGCTGTTCCGGTCCCGGGATTAAATCCCAGCGGTTGCGGGGATTTTTTTAGAGTTTTGTTTGATCATATGAGGTGCGTCAGGTCGTTCCGTGGTTCGGATTCAAGGTTAAATTGTGGGTCCCAGAGGAAATAAACTGGCTGTCCTCCCTCTGACACAGTGGCTTAGTATGATTCCTTCGTAAGGATATGACCAATTCTCGGGTTGTGGACTAATTTAGTTTATTGTTGATTACACCCTGCTGACGGTAAAATTTTTACTTTTTGTTATTAACTTATTTTTATTTGATATTTATTTCCTTTTTTCTGGTGTGGCACGATGTCCATGAGCACTGTATCTATTGTGATACTAAGATTGTGATACTATGGAGACAATAGGACTATTATTTTCTCTATGGAATGAAGGAATTAATCAACAAAAAATTCTAAAATCCATAAACGTGTAACCCCGTAAACGTGTTTTGCACAGTCACGGGTTCAGAATGGTTGCCAGTTCAGCAAACAGTTTCAAGTATGTAATTGCTTCCCACTTTCTCCAGTGTCTGTCTCGGCACTTTTTAACTGTGACGGAAAGCGCCAACGTGATGGGGAACCGCTTCATTTCCATTTAGAAACGAAGCTCACCACCTCTTTCATATGTTTGGAGGTTAATGTATGGGAAACAAAAATTCCTAACTCCAGGTAGACCCATTCAATGTGTAGAGGGACGTATGAATTTTACCTTTTCTGGTCTGGGCAATGCAATTTTGTTTAAGACTATGTATTGGTTTTGATGAGGCCCCTCAGTCGGTGAAGTTAACAGTCAAGGAGACAAATATCGTGAAAGTCTGAATTCACATCAGCTGAGCGGTGGTATTGTGGTATTGGCTATAAAGAACACAATTCGAAAATGTTTGGATCTCGTACAGAGAGGCTACTGAATAGCATTCTTCGTCATTTCAGGGCAAACATAATGTAAGTAGCTATTCGATGATAAATTACAGACTTTTATGGAAGTAAAGAATGTATTCATATCAGGAACTACTTCTTTTCTATAATATAGAAGTTATATATTAATTACAAGTACTTTATGGAAGCATTTAATAGCTCCCGATATTTGCCAGCCAAGCAGTAAGCAATGTTACTGTTCTTACTTCTTTTTAATTTCTATTTTTTTCCTTGCTGTCAGTAATATTATCTTACCTTACCTTCATTTTTCCGTAATACTTGCATCTCCTATAACCTTATACAAGTATAACATGTTCTCACCTCTTAAAATCTTATATGGTATAATTTCTTATTGTTCAATAGAAACTGAAATACACTTGCTTTTAGCTTAATATAAATTCTGGATCCTTTTATTTGTACTTTTAAATAGCTTTTAAATTACTTTAGTATGCCGCTACTAATGCTTTAACTTTTTATATTTGTTACATCTACTATCATATACATTCACGTATATTAATTGTTTATATCATCACAATTTTTACAATTCAACAACCACCTACATCACTCGCTAGTGCCGTTATACCAATGGAGGAAGGAAATATATGGAGGAGAAGTGACGTTAAATCTGTGACACCGGCTCTAAACTCTCGCGCATGCGCGGTGGCGGCAGCGGCCATATTGCGAACCCATACAAATGCAAAGTTCACTTTGTGTTTGATGCTGTGATTATTTCATTTTGTAATGTGTATAAGTGTTTTATAATGTCACCTTGTGTTGCATAAGGGAAAAAGAATTTTTCTATTATTGTTAGCAATTTCATGATAACCATGTTAATGCAAAACGTGTATCGCGATGGAAACTACTTCCAGCTATTCCCAATTAAGCTTACGATGAATAGTAAAAAGATAACTATTTTTATTCTGGTCTAGGCCACATAAAAACCTAACCACAAGTGGTAGTAATAAAACTGAAATATCCATTCTGCATGTCAATCATGTAATTCATTGTGGCTTTGGCAGAATTAATTTTTGGTCCAGGCCGTGTCCCAACCCAATCCCCTTAATTTGGAGACAGTATATCCCGAAAACTAAGCAAGATATCGAAACATTTTATTCTTTATTTTCGATTTTTTTTTTCGTCGTTTTACATAAGAATCCATCATCAAATTTGACTTTTGCGAAATTTTTCTTCTGTATTTCAACTCAAGACACCTCACTTTTGATACAGTATATTTCGAGAACTAGGCGAGATTTTATTTTTTATTTTTCATTTGTCTCGTCTGTTTAAATAAGAATCCATAATCAAATTTGATTTTGACTAATATTTTGTTCTGAATTTCAACCAAAAACATCTCACATTTGAGACAGAATATCTCGAAAACTAAGCAGAATATCAAAAAACATTTATTCTTCATTTTTGTTTGTCTCATCGAGTTACATAATAATCCAATCACCAGATTGCGGCGTCACGTTTGACCTAGAGTCCCCTTGAGGTTTTTGTACATTTACACCGTGTTTGTATGGATGCGGCCAAGCCCCCCCCCCCCCCATTCCTCCTCCACCCGGCCTCACCTGGTGAAGGTCTCTTGCGTCGTCTCCTTATATTTCTTTCCTCCATGGTTAAACCCTTGCCTTTCCAGAGACAATCTCTTTCTGTGCATTCCAGAGATGCTTAGACACAACGCTAAGGCCCCCATTACAACGATAATAAAACTGTTTTCTCACTGATAGAAGATAGTTATAAATATCATGCTTTTTTTAAACCAGGAGTCTCATATCTGGCCACCTTACAACTATTACAAAATTTTGCAGATCATTTTCTGCAGTGTTGCGTGTATCACTGATTCTACAAATACTTATTAAATCTAGATTTCATTTTTAACTGCTATTTCTTTCTGATAAATCCTCACAATCTACTTCAAATAGAAGTAATTAAAACCAGAATTATTAATTTTCTTCTCAGTCCTACATCACAGATTGAGATTGACAAATACTTTGTGCATGGATGCTACATGATACTCAGAATTATCAGGACCTCACTTTCGTGAAATTGCTCTCCTTCTCTTCAAGAAAGAATATCTCAAATAATGTATCCAGAATTGATATAAAATCATCTTTCATACATCAAAACTGAAAAAAAAAAATACATTTAAAATTAAATAAATAACGGCTGTTTAGCTTCTTTATACTAGATCAAAGGAAAAGTAATTTCTGCTTAACTTAATTAATTGATCTTCATCTCTCATATGACATTGAAGAACATACGGAACAACACAATATTCAAGAAATACACATATACCCTCCCTTTTCATTAAAAAAAACCTCTAATGACACCTTTCTTATACTCAATATAATGCTTATTTTTTCAATATCTAGCACATGGACTTAAAACGACGAACAAAAATCTTGCCAAATAAAATCTTAACAATTCCGTCCACCCTCGTCAGAGATAATATTTTTAGTATTGGCTATAAACCAAAGACGACTATACACATAACTTATTTCACTTTAACTTTTTTTATTAAATATTAAAACGAGAAAGACTCAATGCACATATTTTAATGCTCATCGCTTACCGATTGTAGTGGTTGTTAATTATTTCGTCTTTGCTAAATAGGTTATGAATGGCTCGTAAGGATTGCAATCCCGCAGTGTTAAATGATAAAAATATTTTGACTGGCAAAATGACAATAAAACTTTTTAGCGTGTCTTAAGTGTATTTCGAGGTTTTACATTTTTGTTTTTTAATTTAAACCAATTTTTAAATAAATAATAAAAATTGAAAATATTGAGTCTTAGGTCATATTATGTGCCTTACAATACATCACATAAGTTCAAAAATATGGTTTGCCTAGTGGCCAAGTTAGCAGAGATTTTTTTTTTTTTTAATTCTAAATAAACGTTCCATAACACTGAGAAAAGCATTCCTTTTCACCAAGTGAAGTGAATATACTCTGTAAAGTGTAGACTTGGCTCAGAACAAGATCTCATAACTTTTTGGCACTGTACAAGCACGAGACGTGGCCTTTTTTTTGCGTGATTCATTATTATATCTCCTGATTCCTTGATTGATATTACAGTTGATTCAATGTTATTAAAAGAAACTACTCACCAACACAGATTTACTTATGTGGCGTAACGACGTTTTTAGAGTGGAAATTATTATTTTTTAGTAAGAAAGGAGACTTTCTCAGCGAATGATTGCAGTGAAGTCCTCATAGGTTGTATCTCCGGATTTCATTGCAAACACACGAAACTACATACGTGAGGAAGACGGTGGAGGCAGCCGTGTTCCTACAACACAATTCGTCGATACACCCGTGAAAATTTCATTATAACTTTTTTTACCTTTAGTCAAAAAATAACAAGAAGAAGAGGGTTTAAACGAAAGCCTGAGCGGCACATGTAAGCAGGTAGCTTTCGTCAAAGAAACGCATTGAGGCAGCGGCCAAAATAACAATAAATTAAAGGATATACAATTTCCTTTTGATATCTGTTAAATTAATAGGTACACGATCGTTAAAATTACGATAACATTAGTTTCATATCAACGAATTATCAAATTTTCATCCGCAAAATAGGAAATTGTCATAATTACTTTATCTGCAAATACAGGAAATGGGAATAATGGAACCGTGAATAAAAAGCTGTAACCGTGTAGTTCACATAACGTGTGCGACACTTAAAAATAATTATATACGTAGTTAGAAAATCGTATTAAATACGCACCATAACCCAAATTACAGAAATGTGTACTCGAAATAAACGTAAATTTTGATGAATACGTAAAAGTGTCTTTATTTACTTACGAATAACGAAGGTTGACAAATCAAACGCTTGTTCACATGAGTCAAATTCCAGCTGGAAGGGTACAGGCAAACAGTGCAAAATATCCGACAGATACCGAGTGGGGCAGCGAGTCACGCAGACTAACACGCGTTTCCGCCGGATTTTGCGGATTGCGGATCCCCTTAATTTTGTGCGGGATCCGCCAGACTATCTAATGATACAGGATCCCGCTTTGCTGGATTGCAATCCCTAATGGCTCGGTTGTCAGAGTAAGAAATGATGGATTTCAGAAAATTAGTTAGAAAACAGTTCTGCATTACACTCTTAAGAAAAAAAAAATGGGTAAAAGTTCTCGCAGCTGAAGCAAATACCGAAGTTAGTTGATTTTATAAATTTACCTTGGATTTCTTATAGCAGTTGTTGGGAATAAATCATATACCATATATAATTTTTAAATTAAGGTGTAGTTTCCTTCCTTTAAATGTATCAGATTTACTATGAAGGTTCTGTGTGTTTTGTCTTTGTTATTGTTACATTATTGTAATCTCCTCTGAAACGTGCTCTACAAATTGTTATTACAGGGGACAGAAAATAATTCAATTTCATTATTAACTGCTGCTTTATAGGGCTGCATCGACCAAATTTATGTTCCGATACATTACCAGACACCTTGATGTCATTATTTAATGCAGCAGCATAATGCATGTAAATAATGTAATAACTAGTATTTAATTATGTAATCAGTGAACTTATTACGCAATGCGTTCATTTTAATAGACATGTGCGTACGTTAACTCTACACAGTGCAGACTCAAAAGAATTTATGATCTCTCTTTTTTTTATTTTACAATTCCTCTAAATGGCTGAAATTTCTTTATATACTACGTTATCTACGTTCATACTATCCGTGTATTGTAGTGTATAAACTATAAAATTACGTATCTATTAATATAAATCACATTATCCTCAAAAATGTTTCTAATGAATGAGTGTGATGATAAATGTAGTTTTAGTCTTGATAATCATTTATCTATATATAAATGTGTGTCTGTTGGTGTGTTTGTAATTCTGTCACTCGAAAACTATGGAAAAATTTTGATAGTGTTATCACAATATATAACCTATTTTAAGATCTGCTGTATGTCTTGTGATTCTATGTGACCATAATAATCAGATACCTGCTACAATCTCAACCACAGGTTGCATGATCACTCCAATTAACTTAAATTTCGTAACAATTTTTTTCTGTCATTTGTTCTTTGTGGCATTACAGAATTAATGTTATAAAATTCATTACATTAAACTTTTATTTTAAGTTATTACCTATTTCCGATTTTGGTCTATGCATTTCGATGGTGATTTCAATGTTTGAAAGTTTATAATCAGACTTGAATACTGCTCCATGAATTTTGTAAATTAATTTCCATTTGTTGTCTGCCTATGATGATCGAAAATTTTCGAAATCAAATAATACAAAATACTTTAGCTAACATTTACGCGTATGGTGGAGGGATTGCCGGCACATTACGAATTAGCAAGTTTTTTCTTTACGTCTGTAAAATGTGGGAGCACATGTATTAGCAATAGAAAATGTAGGGGTCTTAAGCTCTTAATCTCAGAAAAATAAATGGGAAAGTTTTCTTTTGAAAGGGACTTGAACATATGCGTTATCCAGGGAAGTTTTATACATAAATGTTACAAGAAAATTGTAAATCAAAACATTCAGACAACTGGAAGAACTTCTGACATAAGGCAACAGCTAGGACTGACATTTAGGTTTTTTTCTGGTGCACGTGGTTAATACCACGGACGAAGTTCTCAATGATAAAAAATTAAATTAAGCCTAAAATATTTAAAATTATTACCGATTTTTTTGCTGATATTCGTTGTTTGTAGCACTACAAAATTAATGTTGTAAACGGTTATTAGATAAACTTTGATTTTAGTACATAACGAATGTTTGATTTCACTGTTTGGAATTTTCTGGCATTTCTACTTTTTGAATGCGCAGGATCTGACTTAGTATTTGCAGTCTTATAACGTGACATAGTACTAGAGCAGAAAATGCAATCTCTCTCTATTTTTTTTTTCTCACTTTCATGTATCACTTGTATTTCTGTAAGTCTGAAAGAAATGTTCTTATAGAAGGATATCCTCTTTGTTTATTTTAGTAACGCAAATCCAGAGCTCCTCGTAATTTCGTAGATGAATATTAATGTATTGCAAAAAATTTCAGTTTTTCTGAAGTAAACAGTAATCTGCATTTTTTTTATGAAGTTGAATACCATATTTAATGTAAAAAATAATTTACATTTTTTCCTTTAATTTTGAAATATACGAGACGTATTTTAAATTCGTTCACATACCTGGGTCCACGTGGGTGAAACTGCAGATAAATGCTAGTTATATCCTATAATGATCGTCTTGTTCGTTTACCTTCTGATCTGTGTGAAACTTCTCACCTTCCAATAACTTCCAGGATGCTGTTTACCACGGGTTATAGTTGTTTAAGGAGCATCTTAAAATCTTTGTCCAGCATATGAATTCTCCTACCTCCTCTTTTTGTTGCGAATGCCGCAATTAGTTATAGCGAAAGGAAATATCACTCTACTTGTTCTGAACAGAAAACCAGCAATATCGATGAAACATCGGCATCATCGTAAGAAAATAATGTTTGTCAAAAAGTTGTTTCTCATAAGCAAAAAAGATTATTTAAATTGGTTAACATCTCACTTATTCCCATACGTTTGTTAGGTACGAAATCACAGGGAATCAACAACCAACATTTGGCCGAATGCGTTAAGGGGTTACGGAATCGCATTTGGGGTAAAAAAAAAATCGATTTTCGTTTTATTGGCTTATTATATGCCGCCGAGTTTCCTCTTTAAAATGACGTATCATACATGACTCTACTAGAATTATAACTATTTTATTTTTATAGTTTTGTGAGATCGGGTATTGCGCTTTTGTTATACACTTCTCTCACGGCTGACCATAAACTTTTTGACAGTATATTCGTGTGACATGAATTCAAATATCCCGCTTTACAGTTACTCTTTATAAACTATTTGTCCGAAAATATTTATCTCTGTTTTCACGAAGTTACTCTTTGACTGTTTGACTTTGGATTGAAAATGAGAATGAAGGCTGTTAAGGGGATATTAACTATGAATCAGGAATGTTTTAATCTTCTTTCTCCATTTCCCGTAAGTTTACTTTTTCCTTCTTCTAGGAACATTATTTCAGGTACTGGTGAACCTAGAAGCCTGAAATTTTTATGACATTTTCACATGTGTTTCTTTTACGTACTGAAACAATGATTTTTAATTACTTGATTTACAAAACAATTCGAGGCGATAATTTAGTGTAAAATGATAGAAAAAATTTACTTTAAAGTAAATAAAGTAAGTAATTACTTTGACAAAAACTGTTGTTTCAGTATTGCTGCAACATATCAATGGCACGCACAGTAAATATTGTATCTTTCTAGCTCCAGCAGTTTGTGAGAAAATGTTCCTTATAGTAGGCATAATTTAACCTTGAGAGGATAGGCGATTTCGTATCCCCTTAAAGCGTGTTCACACTGAACGGGTGATGATGCAGGAGACCCAGGTTAAAACTTTGGTTAATGGGTGCGGACCATCTTGATCGAGATTTTTAGCTTGCTCTCCAAAGTCACACAGATGAATGCTGGGATGGCGTCCCAAATCTTTATAAAGAATCATATACTACACACAGAGAATAACACAATACCCATCATAATCTTAAATGACTCACAGACACATGGCAGCTCTTAGGTCGTCTGACCATGTAAAATCAAAAACATTACCAAGACGTGTAGGTTACGCATGGCATGTATCATCGTTAGTTCACATTAGTTTTCAAATTTAGTGACTTGTTACTATGATAATTATCTCCATTACCCTTGGCCACACTGGAGGAAGTTACTCCCTCCTAGTAGCTTACTTTGGTAAATTTAACTGCACAGTGATCTAAGCGTGTGTATTTGTTACTGTTTTGTGTGGGTGATTGTGATGTGTGCGCGTGTTCAAGATAGAGTTTTGTTTACGACTGAGTGAAACTTGCTGCCTGGTCATTTAGGTCTCCTCTTCCGAAAGAGACCTGTTGAGCCACCAAGCTTAACATTTCGATGCAACGGATGAATAGTGCAGTATGTCCTCATTCAGTACATACTCTAGAGTCTAGAGGTATGCGATTTAGCCCAGAACTTTGATGCACAATCTTGTGACTATGAACTGTGCATCACCCTGCTGGCCAAGAAATGATGTGAATTTCTTCCACAACCAGTTCTTGAACCAACTAAACACCGCTTATTGTACCTTACTGAATTACATAAATAAATTACATGTGGCCTTACAACCAGGTGGTAGAATTCTGTAATGCCACGCATTCCGCCTCTCTTGCAACTACACCTTCTGTTTAATGTGAAATAAGAACGACGGAGGCTCCTAGTGTGATTCAGATAAACAAAGAAAAGTTTCGCCATATGTAAATTTCAGTTTAATTTCTACGTTTATTGGATATGCAATACTTCAAAATCTAAAAAGATCTTCTCAACGTACCGTATCCGAAAGAAAGTTGTTTAAAGCTGTCATTAACTGCCATTTTAACATTATTTTCTGATTTTTCAGCCATGTAGAACTGCAGGGAGACAATTAATACTATCTCTGGGAACTCATATCTCGTGAAATACGGATCTAAATTTAGATGACACATAACAATACTGGTTGTATTTTCAGTACCCGTTCAATGAGAGCATACTCAATAGTGTCTCAGAAGAAAAATATATTTTTTGTCCCTGTGTCTCACGAGTATAGTCCTTTTTTTGAGTATTCTTCTACTGATCCGTATTGCGGTCAATTAAATACATATTTTTGTAAAACTTCATTTCAAACGGTATAACGATAGTGGTGTTATAAGTTAATTTGTGTGTAGAAAAAATTAATCTAGAACACAACGTGTTAACATTTATCCCATAAATTATTTTGCTGAAAACCTTTTTCATTTTCAATTAAAGAGGGAGGGGTAGAAAAATTTTCAATTACTTTGCCAGCTAGAACCTCTTAATATTAACAAATACAAAAGCAACATCAATTGCATTTTTTAATATCTAACTACGCTCGATTGGACATAAATCATATTATTAATTATGTGATCAAATAAACAAATCTTCCATGTAAGTTTCATCAAAATCGTCGATAATGAGGTTGTGACATACGAAAAAAAGGCCTGATTAATATGACGAAATTTGAGGAATTTTGCTTATTGGAAGTTCGTCTACGGAAACCTAAAAATTAAGCTTTATCAATTGCTTTATTAACAGCCGTCATTAAACGCATTGTTTAGGCCTATATGCTTTTTTTTCGTCTCCAAAATAATGAGCTAGATTTTTTTCCTTGTATTCCTATGTTTTTCGTAGGATAATTTATATTAATTCGACATATAATTCTGTGATATTCAACCTTTAATATACTGTGGCAATGGTCATTCTTTGTTTGTATATGGTTTTACATTAGCCGTATTTAGTTGTTGGCACATAAAAAGTCTCATAGGTGATACAACAGTCAATAGGAGCCCAAAAAAGCGGAACTGTTTCTTTTTTTTTTTATATATTTCCCTTCCGCAGGGAGAAATCATGGAACCAATTTGCTTGGCAACAATATAATCAGTCAGGGCTTTTGTTAAGATAATAATTGCGCACTCAAAAGTAAGAATTTTGTGGAGATTTTCACACTAGTTATTTTGTTTGATGATCGATGAATAGTGTTCTGTAGGTAATCTTTTCACTGTTATCAGCTACTCGTCTGTTTCTGCTAGTGAATATGGAGACTGAGTCGTCAGTTTATCGATACCTAATATGTTACTGTGCTTAATCTGGTGCTTATTTCTGGTTAATTGTACAGTTGGGTTACCTATATGAATGAGTACGTTGGAATGGTTTCTAAACTCCTAATAACTCGTTTAACTCACGGAAACTTTCATCAGAAAAGGCGTGAGTCTGCTGAATTGTGATGTCATTTTCTCAAGGAGAAGTCTCACGAAGAGTGATGTACAAGAGCTACAGGATTAAATACGTATTACAATATCCTATGAATTTTAAATTTTATCTCCTTGTTACAGAGCAAATGAGAAAGGGGAGAATTTAGTAACTTCTTCTCCCCCCCCTCCCCTTTTTTCTGCCGGGCAGCGAAGACAAGGAAAAAAGCTTTCCTCTCATCGTTTTGAATTTTTTGATGTAAAAAAAGTACGGAAGAAATGTTCAAACTTGATTTCGAGAGCATTACTTCATCGCACTACTTGGAATGATTCCGAATAAGTCAGTGCGTCTTTCTGTCACTACAGCAGTTTTTAGTGAAGATTAGTGTTAAATAAATCAATTGATAGGAAACCCGGTATGTATTTCTTCGTATCTAATCCATTCCATTAATATAATTTATTTCTTCTTTTTCAACTTTAAAACCCTCCATTTTCTTGTATGTATAATAAAATCTTTATTCAGGAGCAAAATATTGGATAAGTTCAAAATTTGCTAAATTCAAAAATGTATATTCCATCGCGTTGCAATCTATTTAAAGGAATCCATTATTTCCAATGGCTTCTAATTTCAAATATGCGTTATCACTATTAAAATAAAAGCCATCACTACTGCAAAACAATATCGTGCAGTTTCAGTTAAAATTCTGGCTGTTTACAAGTTGAATGTTATCACCATTTTTATCCTCCAAATACTACAGAAAATTAAAAATTAAAAAAAAAAACAGGAAAAGTGATCCTGAAAAAATGGGAATGGTATGTAAAGGGACACGTAAAAGTATCGATTCTTCTTGGTATCGAGTACTTTTCTTTTGATACCAAGACTTTTGTACTCAGTAGTTTTCATACCCTACTTTTACTCGTATCAGTACCTTTTGGGAAATAGCAGTAGGCCTACTAAAATGACGGTGGAAAAATTAGTGGCAGCAATACAAGAACACTCAAAGAAACATTGAAAATGTAATACAGTGGAAATATGATGACAATAGACATGGGTATATAATGTGTGGTCCCCTGTGCAAGATGAGGAATATCTCAAGACAAGAATCGAGATGTCTTTTCATGTTGTTTTCATTGTTGTTTTTAGAACTTGATAATGATATGGGATCTTGTTTTTGACATTTCTCTAGTGTTTATTTAAATAAGGAAACGAGTTCCGAAACATTATCTTTGGTTATCAACGTTCTCTCTTGGTTGGTTTGTTTGGGGTGTGTTAAGCTTTGTGTTCTACTGTGCTCGTGCAGCGGTGTTGTAATTGCAACTGTTAATTATCTATCCGTTAATGCTTTATTATTTTACAATAATACTTGTAAAGGTAAGTTCATTAAGTATTAGCACATACGAAACAAAATAAACCGGCAAAAATTATGTTCCTCTTTACAGGCTATTTTGGTTAATGAAGTAAGGATGAAATGAGCCTTCATTTGACAACACCATTATGTCAGCATTGTCGACTAATCTTTTCGACCAATGAGAAGATATGAAAGTATTATTCCCTTCCTTCTATGAGTTATCCAATGAATACCTGACAGTTCCAGTATTGTATGTCCGCGCTGAACGATTATTTGCGATGGCAAACTGTACAATGTCAAAGACAAAAACAGATTATCATCAAACCATTCGATGTATCGACGAAGAGTGGGAAGGGGAAGATTAGTATATATATTAGCTACTTAATGCCACAGTTCAATAAGTCATGACATTTTGTTGTTGATTTGATTTATAACTAATATAAATATTGAGTCTAATTAAAATTAACCTTGTTTCAGTTTATTTAATTTATAATACATTTTTTCACATAGTAGGACCATGAATAGGAACATGATTTGTTTCTGCAAAATTCATGATTATAAAAAGTATTTGCCAATTCAGCTAAAAAAATGAAAATGCTCTAAAACTTGTTATTAACGCATAGGTGCAGACCTTTAAAAATAAAATGATTTTTAAAAAAAATCTGTCTCAATGAATGATTTGGAAATATCATCTTATCGATATTTTTCTTCCGATATATTAAAGTATCGATACATTTTTCAATTCTTTAATCAGTCGATACTACTCATGAGTACAGTATCGATACTTTTATTCGATACAGGGTCTCTTAAGTATGTGCCGGACTTTCATTTAGCAAGAAATTTTCTGATCTTTGTAGGGTAATGAATCTCTGCCGTCAAGCCCACACTACCGACAAAGTTTAGAAAATATTAATAATAATAATAAGGTTGTGGGAGAATGAGAGAAAGAACTCAAGAAATGTAACTGTTGGAAACCAATTCTTCTTGGCTTTCCAAAAACAACCGCCATATACCATACCTCGCTTTTGCGGATGATTTGGCGATACTAGCAGAAGATGAAAAGACTGCCATCAAACAGCTTGAGACACTCAAAGAATGTGCAGAAAAGGTAGGACTGCAAATCTCATTCGAGAAAACTTAATTCATATGTTGAAAGACAGAAATAGCAAGTTTGAGAACAAAATACGGTAAAATTAGCAGGTTTCCATACTTTAAATATCTTGGAGAATTCATTGAACCTTGAGAAAATCGCCTCCAAAAAGTAAAAAAAGCATTAGGGTTAATCCAAAATCTCTACAACAAAAAATCTATGTCAAGACAGACAAAAATTCGGCATTACAACACAGTCATAAAACCAACAGTCCTCTATGAAAGTGAAACATTTAACACTTAACATAAAACATGACCTTGAATACATTAAAAAAGTAGAGAGAAAAATCATTAGAAAAATTCTAGGAACAAGACTGACTAAAGATGGTTACAGACTACAATCAATGAAAACAACATAAAAGTTTTCAAATATCGAAAGTGACATCAAGAAAAGGCGAATGAAATTGTTTGGTCACCTTAAGAGGTTACCAGAAGACCGATTGACAAAAAATATAATAGATTATATATCTTCACTTAAAAATCTAACTCCTTGGCTGAATGAAATTCGGAAGGATCTTAAAAGTGCAAGCATAGGGGCAACAGAAATCTTAGAAAGAGACACCTTCAGACACAAAGTAGACAAATGGGAAGTTACAACTGAGCAACAAAAACAAAACAATACAGACCAAAGTGGTCGGAAGAACGCAAACAAGCTTTCTCGGAAGCCTATTGGAACAATAAGAACTCGAAGAAAACTTGATTCGGTCATTTGCTAACCGTCTTCCTTTTATTGGGAGAATTCGCCAATAATAATAATGATAATAATAAGAATTTGAAATTTTTTCTGAAAGCTTTCAGGTGATGAACATGCTCCCTAAAACGTGTTACCTACAGATGTTCTCATCAGGAGAAAGCAAGCGTTATTACCTCTTCCATTTTTCCACAACAAACCAAAACAGCAACAACGTACAGGAAGATATTACGGCACTGCGCGAGAAAAAACGAAATTCAGCTGCAGTGTGGAACTAAATTGGCGGAGTTCTCCCCGAGGTGTTTTAAACAATTTCTTGCGGCGGACGGAGCTGTCATGTGAAAAGATGAATTGGGTGCTCGGCTGGGAAGCCCTGATGTATTGCCTCGGAGCCGCAGAGGAGGGAAGACGGGACACAGTCGTACTCTCAGCATTTATCTTGCCGCCATCGAAAACAGTTTCATGGCCGCATCATATTTCAGCGCCTCTGTCGAAACTACCCAATCCGGCGAGCCGCCTTTTCATAGCCCCTCCTTAAGCGAAAGAAGTTAAACAACCACGTAAGCGAGATATTAATCACATCCCCCGTCTTTTCTTAAGCGTTACAAATTTCGGTTCAGATAACGTTGCTCTTTGTGCTGGTGTGAGTGAGGTAATTACCGTTAGTGATAAATGGAGTGAGTTCGTGGAGCTGATTCAGAATATAGGTCTCGGGTGCTAAATTGTTGGCTCATGTAATTAACGTTTAGACGCTTTGAAGTTAGGTGTTATAAAGTCGGGAAAAAATTGAATCTCTGCCATATCTTTCCAATACTTAAACATTAACTTCAGACTTGGGCTAACTTCGTTGATACGGTGATTGTGGAGTGAGTTATTGCTCAGCTTCGTTAATGAAGACAGAATTAATCATTTATTTGAAATACTCTATATTCTAAGCGACAGAATGTGTAAAAACCACTTAAATATCACCCAAACCGACCTCTAGAAGTGCGATGCTAGCGGCTGGATTTACCGTGTAGAGGTTGTCGGTTTGAGTTATGCCCAGGGCTAAGGTGAGTTTAATTAAGAATTGTCTGTGTACTGTGAGGCCCTTTCATTTGTGACCGTCAATAAAACTAAAGGAGATTAATAGAATTATGGAAAATAAATGCAAACACAGTTATTTGCTGAATGGGTATGTGGAAGAAAAGCATTTTAAATAACAAGAATAAAAAATGTAGAGCCAGTATCTGACTATACATTCAAAATACGCTAATCTCGGTTATCGTTTTTATTGTCATGTTGGGAGTCCACAACCCGAAGGTTGGATGGATCCAGTGTTTGTCTCAGGTATGACGGCCATATCCTTTTCTCTGGGATCTACTCATATCGCATGTTAAAATATTTTTAAATGTTCCTTACTCTCGTTTATATTCTACAAAAGATTTTCTGTAAACTTAAACACGTTCACTGCCATGTTATTCACCAAGATTCGAATAACATGAAAATTTACAGCAAGAGCATAGGCACAAAAGATAATGGTGACACTTGTTATTAACTATCTTTCCGTTCACACCAATATTCTATGCGAATTCTTACTTTCACTGTTGTGGTATTTTGTTTAACACCTCCCACCATATCTTTTTTTTTTCTGTCGTCAGTCTTTCGACTGGTTTGATGCAATCCTCCATCCCTTCCTATCCTATGCTAACCTCTTCATTTCTCGTACATACCCATTACAACCCACATCCTCAATTGTCTGCTTCATATATTCTAATCTCTGTCTTCCTCTACAGTTCTTACCTTCAACTGTTCCCTCCACTAACAAATTAACCAAACCTGCATGTCTCAAAATATGACCTACCAGTCTGTCTCTTCTTTCTGTAAGCTTCTTCCACAAACTTCGTTTCTCACCAATCATTTCCAAAACTCGTTCATTTCTTACTTTGTCCACTTAATTTTCAGCATTCTTTTGTAGCACCACATTTCAAATGCTTCACTTTTCTTTATTTCTGGTATTCTTAAAGTCCATGTTTCGTTACCATAAAGTGCTGTGCTCCACACAAAGAGTTTTAAAAAGTTCTTTCTAATTCCTAGATCAATATTTGAAACTAATAGACTTCTCTTTTTCATGAAGGCTCTTTTTGCTAGTGCTATTCTGCTTTTAACATCATTCCTGCCATCGGTTGTAATTTTACTTCGCAAGTAACAGATTTCTCTTACTTCTCCTATTGTATCCGATCCTATTTTTATATTTAATCCACTAGTATTGGTATCATTTCTGCTACATTTCATCACTTTTGTCTTGCTTTGATTTATTTTCAATCCAAAATCTTCCTTCAGTATTTTGTTCATGCCATTCAGTAACTTCTCAATATCCTCAGCCCTCTCTGCTAACAAGACAATGTCGTCATCAAATCGTAGCATACTGATTCCTTCTCCCTGAAAACTTATGCCACATGGAAATTTTTCTTTGATTTTCTTCATTGCTTCTTCTACATACAAGTTGAATATTAACGGGGATAGACTACAACCTTGTCTCACATCCTTTTCATCTGATGCATGTCTCTCGTGATTCTCTACTTTTATTATAGCCACCTGATTCTTATATAGTTTATAGAGTATTCTTCTATCTCGATACTTTAGACCTGAATTCTTTAAAATTTTGAACATCTTGTCCCACCTAACATTATCAAAAGCTTTTTCTAAATCAACAAATGCCATAAAAGTATCTTTGTTTTTCTTGATCCGCCCTTCAAGTATTAATCTTAAAGACAGACTTGCTTCGCTTGTACGGCGATTTTTCCTAAACCCAAGCTGATCTTCACCTACCATCTCTTGTACTACCCTTTCCATTCTTCTGTTTATTATTATTACTATATCCAATTATAGTCTCTGAAAATGTTACCTATTGATTAATAATCTCGTAATATCTTATGTCCGACATTAAGTGCTACTTTATTTTCATGGTCAACTTTTGATTTCCACTTTTAATTTTTTCCGTAACATCCTCCTTGGCTTTGTATACTGTATCATGGTTGCACAAATCTATGCTTGTATCCTTATCATGTACAGTAGATTCACACGTGTCTTTAGAATTAGAAGATATTTCATGTTTTTAAGTGCCAGGCACAAAGTAAGCCTGGAGAGATTAGAAATAATAGTTTGGATACAATATTTCTGAAATTATTAATAATTGATATTACATTCAAAGATACGGTTAAGAGTAATGAGCTATTGTGTGTGATGTTATTTTAGTTTGAATAAGTGTATTTGTTTTCACTGTAATATTTCGACAAATTTGGAGCTTGAAACACTTCAGCGTAAATTATATCCTGGGATCGTGCTGAAACTTCTGTCAGATATTTATCTGTTTGCGGTATGTGTAATTGTGATAAATTTTTAATGAGCTTCATACTACAATTGATGTCCGATACAACAGATTTAATTTAAAAAAATTTAAAACTATTGTACAAGATTTTTTTTAAGCAGTATGTCAACACAAGTAAAATAAAAATCTAACCAAAAAGTAATCAAGAATTCGATAAAAAAAATTGAAACTTTCGACTGGCAGAAATATATTATGGAAGATGACATTCACAGAATGATATATAAGTAATGTTATTAAGAGTGTGCAATAAATATCACTATATCTCTCATTATTTTTCGTGAAAATAAAAATTATAGAAAACACTGCACAAATATATTTGATTTAGGTTGTTTTACAACCAGTTGTACAACAGCGACTACAATTTAATGACAGGCTAGATATTTTGTAATTTTACGGTACGTAGCTTAACCAAACTAAGTAACTTTAACTAAAATTTAAAATTAAATAAAAATTCTCTGTAATCTTTATTGTTGGTATTAAAGCTGTACGAAGACGTTATAGGAGTTGTAGTAAAGCTTTTAGTTCTAACTTTTGGGAAATTTATTCAGTCAGAGAAAGAAACGCAAATAAAGTCACATTGGATTAAATGAAACTATCATGTATCATAGTTGAATGGAGTGTGTATTGAACACGTCAGCTGTAATAACAATTTTACACCGATGTTTTATTAAGAAAGCTACTTATTAAATGACTGAATTTTATGTATTATTATTTGCTAAAATCGATGATTACTTGTAACGGGAATTATAAATGAAACGCTCATTAATACATTATTACGTTTATTGCAAACAAAAGTTAAAAACAAGAGAAATGAACAATGTATGGGATGGCCTTTACAGTGAACACATTTCTAAAGACTTCAGGATGATTACGGGCTTATTTCGTGGATAGTTTCAAAGATAATTAATTAATGTTTATTGCCATAATAAGCCGTTTACTTCATGTGCCAGCTGAGATGTGACGTCCACAGTCCGTAGCGGTCGTAGCAATCCGCTTGAAAGCGATACTAGTAGTCGCAGGCTAGTGATTGGTTGTCACCGTGTAGTGTACTCACACTCCTGACTGTAGCTGCCTTCACCTCTTGCTGTACTGCCTTTGTTCCTGTGATCAGCACTCTCCTAGGCTGAGTGATGAACTGACCTGTGATCTCTCTCCAGTGGCACCCACTGTTGTTACCATCACTACCGAGTCCTCCTTCTTTCTGGAGAAAACAAACACAAATGTCTATGGATCCATTCAGACTGAAAGCTTTCACTAGATCCATTTGAAAAGGTACAACACCACTCAATTTGACACGGCGCAGGTGTCCTGATGCTTGTCCACTATCCAGCCATCACAGTGAAACGACGGCCACTATACAGGATTTGGCCCGAGTATTCGAGAGCTTGTTCTTTTCTTACATGCAAGACACTATGCCATGTAACACTTAATTTCAGCACCACATCGCTCAATTCACACACGTCATTTTCCATACGAAGTTTCGAACACGTCCAAGCAATTTTTCAGGCACATTATCATAACGATCCGTATTGTTCTATTAACATGCAGGAATGTCACAATCAGTCTCACTGATAGACTCTGGTAAAATACCTGCGATTACGTAAAATCATCGCTGAGATTCAACGCAAAGTACCTCACATAAGTTGTTATTCGAAACCAACCGAATTATTCTTAACTGTAGTATGATAATATAAATTGATAAAAATATACCACGGCGTATTTATCGGAATTTCTGAGTATTAAATTTTGGAAAATTGGTGTGATTATTAAATGAGGCATGTATTTTTGTAATAGTTGTCATTAGTATTCCTATTATTATTATTATTATTATCGTATGCCAAGAACAACAAAAGACATGTCAATCAGATAACTATACCTATAGATTCAAGCCATCTTCTGACAGCTGGTCCATCTTGATGCAGTGTGAGAAGGCCTTTAGATAATCTTCTTGCTGGGCAGTCCATCACAATGTGGTCAGCAGTTTGGATACCACCACAGTCACACAACGCATCTTCACGGAGACCCCACTTATGTGTGGTTACATTGCACACTCCGCGACCTGTGCGAAATCTGTTCAATTGATACCAAAACCGCCTAGGCAAGTCGAATCCCGGAACACAGTTTGTCAGATTCTAACGCCGCATCCTAACGAATAACAGACCCTCGGCATTATTGGTACCCCACCGCCCAGTGCTAGAAACATAGACGCTAATTTCTTACAAAATATTTCACAGATATTATCTCATTAAAACATTAGTGTTTGATTTGTTTAAACTTATTTGTAAGCAAAACTAAAATACAGGATTCACAGTTAAATAAGATTTAATAATATTATTAGAGAAGTACAAAATACAAAAATTATAAAAATGTTAAGAATGAAATTATATATTATTAACAACTATAAACAGTCCCATAATGTAAATGCAGCATTGAGGATTTTTATTTTTAACTAATCGTAGTAACAGTATTTTCACAAGGATCTCAGCCTTTCTCTGGAATATCAAAGAAAAATATACAATTACACTTGATACTAAGTGCACAAAAGACATTAACAGATAGCTCCATTGCTTTTGTCGTTTGTATTAAATATTTTTTCTTAAGTGGTTATAAGAAAATAAATATCGATTTTGTTGCATCGATACGCCGGGAAAGTGTCCACTCACACATCGATTTTCTTTGCTGCCATGTATTGAAACCATGCTTTTTATAGATTTTAGTGCTTAATATATTTTAACTGGATATGTTTTCATTTATTCAGACTTTCTCCTGTTGGTTTTGTTTTGCTGTGGGAATGATGATTGACAGATTAAAATCTCATTTTGGCAAGCATACTAATAATGGGCTTATGTACAATTCGTCAGTGCTATTTCAAGCTGCTTTACGACATAGGTTTTATATTTTCATAATTTAATTTCCATGTTTTCAGCTAAATATCGTTATATCGAGTGGCTGTGATTGTATATTCTACGTCTCTGTATTCCGACAAAACATATTTTCGAAAAAGTTAATTTTAACTGCTGGAGTATGAAACAACATTTTTGTTCATTCAGATGAAAAACGTGTAAATTTAAATATTCGTTTACTCTAGAACTGTTCGGAGGCCGCATTTAAAATGAAATTCGTTTTATTTAACGCATGCCGCTCAGCAATATTTACTGTAGCAAAGTAAAAACTACTTTGTATGAAAGCAGAATATATCATAAACTCAATATCCCAACACCTCCGCCCCGCCCCCCTCCAACTTTTCAAAGAGAATGTTGTTGTACGCTTTATCTATATCATCTATGTCAATTTGTATGATATGATTTTTATCACAATCAAGATAACTGTTTTGTTATACAATGAATTTGCTGCCAACCTGATCATTCGATTCATATAGTCGCAGTGACAACGTTTATCGCCAGTAAACAGATTTCAAACAGTTAACTCCATCAGTAATTGATAAATAATCGAGTTTTGCCATTTCTAAGTTATTTCATAGGAATAATTTAATTCTCGCCTAACTTGTCGCCGCAGATGGAGATAAACAGTACGTTTAAAGCTTCTTACTGATTTATTCATTACTTAGTACCCGCAGATTTTGGGATTTGAGCTGATAATTAAACTATCAGAAATGTTGGCTGGTTAAAAAAAAAAATAAGAATTTCCGCCATGTTTTTTTACCCTCTTTCTTGGATCTCGTCCTCTTCTTACAAATTTGGTCTGCATAAAAATGATTAAGCATCTCATTTTTTTTTACCAACCTTTGAAATCGGTCCCAATTTTTTCTGTAAATTTGCTGCTGGTTGAATTTTTTACGCTATTGTCTTGGATAAAAGTTATTTGACAGGTCATTTTAAAATAAGCTACGCAGTGGGCTGGAGGTAGGAAAAGGTTTCAAAGTTATGCTTATAATGTAGATCATAATAAGAGTGGGCAAATACAAGGGAAGAGAGACAATTGTGTTACAAAATGAAAACCTATTCAAGACTGTTGGTTGTATTTGATGGGGTACTTTGGGCTGCACATTATATAGATACGAAATACAGTAGTAGGATGGAGTTAATAGATGGGCAAACTAGATTTGTTTGTTGGCTTTGCCGTAAAACAAAATCACTGTGTTTCATTGAAAATGGGTTGAAACACTCCTAGGAATGTACACGGCAAATGCCGGTTAATAGGTCGGAATGAATATTTGCCCAACAGTTAGGAGTAGCTCGTGGTAAGGATAGGAGCAGCACTTGAAAGAAAACGAGTGACTATGACCATATACCAGCATCTGTTTTCAATTTTAAGGACTGGTTTAAATTACCTTGGGACATGCTGAACAATTTACCACCAATATTAAAAGAAGAATGTAGAGAATTTGACACCGGGGCAGGTGCTCGATCACAACTCAATTTATTTTAAGAAATTAAACTAGTTTTTCCCTAAAATCCTTTTTACCATTAGCTTTTCTATACTCTATTGTTCGATAATTGCCAATGTGGAACTCTTGATATTATGGAACCACTCCCTAACTTCATCCATTTACGTAACGCGGGTTGAAACAATTTGACAAAGGGCAGACAGACTGAGACAGACTGAGGGAGTTTCTTCCGGGTGTGTCTGAAGATCTGAACGCTAGAGATTTAGAACAAAGTCTGACTACTGACAACTATAGGACAAATCAATCAGATCTGAATGTGCAGTTAAGGAGGTGAGTAAATCATCCACGATCGATGATATAGTGTAGGCAAAAAATAATAATAATAATAAAAAAGACTGCTAGCAAATGTAGCAATCAATAAGAGTCTTTAGAAATTGACTTCCTGTACAGTAACAAACGTGAGTTGTAATATTATTGGAATTTTATGTGCCTACATTCAAGGGAGTGTTCTCATATGTGAGCGAAATGAACGTATCAAATCTAATCTAGTCAATAAATTGATAAAAAACTTCAATATCATCATTTGTTCAAGTGATGCATATTTGGTGACAATTCTCCTTAATTGCAACCAATTAAGAGCTATTATGTAAGTAAAATCACGAAATCAGTAATTTCCATTTCAGTTTATCAAGAACTGAAATGCTCCTGGTTGGAATATACGTATAACCCATTGCATGACGTTGTTGGCTGAGTAGTCTGTTTCTTGAGGGTCCATTTAACTTTGGTTGTATTTTAAATCATTTCAAATCATCTTTGAATATATTACTTGTGTATAAATAGTGAACTGACTCAGAGATATTTAAAAAAATATGTATTGGGTGATTTTCTTTTAAAATTTATCAGACAATAAATTCATATTTTTCACCTATGATTTTATTTTACTTCTTTAAAATTGAGGCAGTATTGATTTATTCGGTAAAGACAGCCAAGGAAGCAGTTTGAACGTGATTAGTTTCTCGAGAAGACCCCAGTCAAATGAGAAATATTTATATTCAAGGGCATAGTTTAGAGTAAAGTAGCGAAAAGGGCAAAGACGATACCTTTATAATTTCCTCATGTTTTTTCCTTCGTGTTTTACGTTTCGTCGAAGCCCATGTCATTAAAGGTGTGAAGAGAAGGGGATCAAAAACTGGAATGATTTTTGTCGTAGCCTTTTCTGGGAATCATCCCAGCATTTTGCTACAGTCATTTGAAATTTCTTTTTTTTTTTACTTATGGCTTTACGCCTCGTCGACGTCATTAGCGGCGGGATGGGACTGGGAACAAGGAACGGGGAGGAATTCGGCCATGATCATTTGAAGGGAGCATCCGGAAATTCACCTGGAGTGATTTGGGAAACAATGGAAAATCTTAATCTGGATGCCCGGACGGGGATTCGAACCGGTGTCCTCCCGAATGCAAGGTCAGAACATTAACCGCTCACCCACCTCGCTCGGTGGTCATTTCACGAAACCAAGGATAACAGATATCTGGATGGAGATTTAAACTCGCGTTTTTCTGAATACCAGCAGCAAGTGTTACGTAGACTCCTCATTCCGCCACCATGACACAATAGAACATCAGAGGAAGGTGTATTATGTCGAACACAAATAGATCCGTGAATAAATATTAAATAGAAGGATAAAAAAAATCTTCCGTGTACTACCCTGTAGGTGATATCGTCGAACGGGTATTCAAAATTGGAGTCAATTTTGTTCTGGGATATTTAATTTAGTTATATATATGAATAAAGCTCCCAAATTCGTTAACAATACACCTGCACTAAGTTTTAAAAGTGATTTAAAAAATTTAGGAAATTTTCAATGTAAATTGTTTTCTTCAAGACCGGTTGAGAAGTTTGTTTTTATATTCATATCATTCTGTCAGCAAAACGGTATGATGGTCCTATAGCACAAGATTGTAATGCAATTACGTAAGTGAAACAAAAGTATCTGCGATAGAAGATGATTAAATGAGAAAGGTCTCATGACTTTAAAAGATTGTTACGATTCATTTCGTCTTCAGTTCAAACTGACATTTGATGTATTAAGTAATTATAAGTATTTTTTCCCTATCCATTTCGGCCTCCAAGGACCAAGTGGACGCTGCCCCTCTGTTTGCCAGTGGCAATCATGAAAAAGGGGTGGAGGCAACTGAGTTCCTGCCCGAAGGCTAGGTGGATCTGGAAACAAGGGGTACCTATTTTACTGGATGAAAGACTTATGTTACCATTTCTCTGCGAAAAGTGTAACTGCAAGTCTTCTGTATGGCAATTGGATTTTTTTATGTTGTGTTGCGCGTATGATATGCGCGTTGGACGCTTTTTGGATTGGTAAAATCCTATGAGTTTCCACATGCTAATGTTAACAGTATATCTGTTGCTATAAGTATAACGTATTTTGATTGGGCAGCAGTGAAAGTATAGGTTATACAGGGTGTTACAAAAAGGTACGGCCAAGCTTTCAGGAAACATTCCTCACACACAAACAAAGAAAACATGTTATGTGGACATGTGTCCGGAAACGCTTACTTTCCATGTTAAAGCTCATTTTAGTTTCGTTAGTATGTACTGTACTTCCTCGATTTGAAAGCCCTTGTCTGCGCAACCTCGGTACCAAATGTAGAGACTCTTCGTGCTAGTATTGTGGACGGCTGTGATAAAATACGCCATTCTCTAGGGCTGCATCAGCGCATCAGGGATTCCATGCGACGGAGGGTGGATGCATGTATCCTCGCTAACGGAGGACATTTTGAACATTTCCTGTAACAAAGTGTTTGAAGTCACGCTGGTACGTTCTGTTGCTGTGTGTTTCCATTCCATGTTTAATGTGATTTGAAGAGAAGTAATAAAATTAGCTCTAACATGGAAAATAAGTGTTTCCGGACACATGTACACATAACATATTTTCTTTGTTTGTGTGTGAGGAATGTTTCCTGAAAGTTTGGCCGTACCTTTTTGTAACACCCTGTATGTGTATATAATACATAAAAAATGAATGTTTTTACAAAGAGCATTGGCAAGAAAAGAAAAAAAAAAACATGATTTTATCAGATTTGACTTTAAAAGAAATAGAAAAATACTGATTACGTTTGATTTAAAAAAACATAAACCCTCTCCTCCTTTCCCCCATCAATTTCTGTCAACGTTGTTGGTAAAAACCAGCAGTTTTATCCGATTTTGATTGTACTTAGCACACTTACATTTCAAACCAGAGGCGTCTTGTAGCTCAAAGGTTAAGGCGATTACTTCCGAAAGTTTCTCTCTCCGGTCGTGGGTTGAAAACCGACGGTGAGCATGAATTTTTATGAGTTGTCTTTTATAATATGAACTATGCTGGAGCGTTTCGTGGTTCTGATTACAAATTAAACCGCAGGCCCCTGATGAAAGAATTGTCCTTACTGCATCTGCCACAATAGCACGCCACATCTACTTCGGGAAGATTCTACCTGTCTTGGCGAGGATTTTCATAGACCTTAACCCGACTTTCCCCTCTGGCGCAACTTGTGGTGTAATGTGAAGTACGCCAGAACGCTTCCGTGTTTCGGATTCCACGTTAAAATTAGGTCCCCTGCACCTGATGGCACTACCGGGTTAGGTTAAGGCGGTTAAGACATGGGCGGATGCGCAGCCAATAGGAACTCTGTCACCAGGTCATTACGACCGCACGGAATTATCATTACTTAGCATACCTGTAGCTACAAGTATGACGTGTTGCGTTTATGAGATTCGAAGTTTTTGTTTCAACTTCTGTTGGCAGTCCCCAATGAATGCCAATTGGTTTTTATTCAGTTTAGCAGGTACGCGGCGGCATTGGCTATTACCCGTTCCTTCTCTAAGATCAGGCCTCAACGCACTGACCCAAACTGGTGGGTAATGACTAGTACGTACTATTTAGTTCCTTATTCCTCTTTTTTTAGCAATATTCCACATGTTTTTCGATAAGTGGTGATCAACTTTATTTAATGTGTGAGTGAAGACTTTCCCGGCGTAGTGATGAAATATAATCTTCACGGGTGTTCAGCCGGATGGTGTCAAAGTAACACGACGTTTCGACAGTAAGCTCGGCTGTCTTCATCAGGTATCGGTGTCTGCTGGCTGTCTTAAGCTGGCTGTCACCGCGTCCCTTAAGGAGGTGCGTCGAGGAGCTAAGTCAGTCGACGCGGTGACAGCCAGCTTACGACAGCCAGCAGACACCGATACCTGATGAAGACAGCCGAGCTTGCTGTCGAAACGTCGTGTTACTTTGACACCATCCTGCTGAACACCCGTGAAGATTATATTTCAACTTTATTTAAGTTTTATCACTACCATAGTTTATTTGGATGTACTGTTGAGTGCTGGTATGAACAAACGACCGAGCGTGGTGGTGTAACGGTTAGCGTTCTGGCCTCGCATTCGGGAGGACAGAGGTTCTAATCCCCGTCCGGGCATCCAGATTTGGGGTTTCCAAGGTTTCCCAAATCACTCCAGGCAAATGCCGGGATGCTTCCTTCAAAAGGCCATGGCCGGATTCCTTCCCATTCCTTGCCTCCCATCCTTTCCCGTATCTAAAGACCTCGCTGTTAAGAGACGTTAAGCAGTTAAAAAAAATGAACAATTGGTCCATACGTCAAAACAACGATAACACAAGAAGTTAGTGAGATGCTTGCCACATATGCAGTTGGACTTGCCTTTGGGGCGAGGTGGAACACTGCAGTTTCAACACAAAAGTGGGCAGCTCCTGATCCTGAGTAAGTAATTCCCTTTATGAAGAGTAAGCATCAGCTCGAGGGATACACTGCCTCCCGAGACGCATGCCGGGTGGAGAGACTGTCAGGGGTCGGGGCGAACCTAATCCCCCGCCGCAGTAAATCAGAGCGGTTGTTCCGCTATCAGCATCCCCAAGGAACCAAACAGTCGGCTTAATCCTGGCTCGTCCTGAGTTATGTCTCTGGCAGCACGGAACACTAGTTTGCCGATACACTGCCGCCAGCTAGCTCGCATATCACGGCCCACTTGTTGGTTGGAGGCCTCTAACCCTAAGCTCCTATGATCCGGTGCGTTGCTGACTGGCTACAAGTAACAACGCAGTAGAACAGCTTCAAGCGCTATTGGAAATGTGCTAGCACACATAAAACGGATTTTCGCACCTGCTCATGTGCAAATTGGATACTGCACCAACATACTGGTAAGTATATGAGGTTTCTTAACTAGCACTACTTTAGCGAAGTCGTTTCTTTCTTTTTGTTGCTTGAACAGAAGGAATTCTCTTCGATTAATCATTTTTTTCCGGAAGATTCATAACATCATTATAAACTCTGCTACAGGCAAAAACAAACTTCATACAAGAAACAGTTAATAGAAGCAATGGTTCTTAAAACTGGCAATCTCTCTCCTAAAATGTTTTATTTTATTCTCAGTACGGATCTCATTGCTATTGTTCACTCATTCACTCCATGTTAGTTCCAGGACGGTTCACTGAGAAAGCCATGACCGAATGCTTCACAATCCCATCACACTCCAGTGGTTGTTTTACTAGCTGTATAGCCAGAATGATGATAAAACATATCAGTGATCTACCCTCTATAATGGTTGCCTATATTTTAAATTTAGCAACACTGACGAGAGCGAATTAATTTCTTTCTGATGCTAGTTTCTTGAAATTCCCATATTACGGTAACAGTTACTTATAATCTATTCCGTTTCGTTTTTGGCATCCGTCATTTGGAATGGTGCAAAAATAGATTGGAAAAGAATTAATCCAGACAAAAGAAAACTGCATCCTTATAAATAAGTTCTTTTTTCGAATATTTTCATCTATTTTTATGATCTGAACTCACCGACCCTGGTGAATATATCACCCTGCTCCTGCCTGGCATTCGGTAGAACTCTTGTTTGATTCCCGGTGAAGCCAACCTGATTTGGGATTTCTACGGTTTTCTTATTTCACTCCATGCAAGTGCCAGGAAGATCAAAAGGCCATCGTGGAAATTGTTCCTGTGGAACCTAAAACAAGTAATTAATTCTCAGTTGTACAAGGTAATTTTTCAAATGGCTCATACTTCATGATCGTTTAGGGATTGAAACATGTGACAAGTATCAGTATGAGAAGCTTAATGTTAGTAACATAATTTTATTCTTAAATTACTGTAGTTAGAAATTTTTGTGACAGAGATGCCCATGAGTTTTGTCAAAAATGGATTAACCAATATCTGGGAAACCAGTAAACAGACTAATTTAACTGTAAATGGTACTTAATAAATTACGAAATTTATTCTAAAAAATAAGTAATATCATTTTTGAAAAAAAAACCAACATAATCATAAGAATTGTTTCTACAGTTAAATTAAACTAAAGCAGTGTAAAATGTGCAAGAAGACGCGTTTTTTTTTTTTTTTTTTTTTTTTTTTTTTATATATATATATATATATATATATATATATAGCCAGTGAAACTTTAATTCCTCCTAAAGAGGTAAATGAGTGTCTAATTTATCTAGAATACCTAAAAGTTAGCTTTATCTAATAAGTTAGTTCCGAACGCATTATTACTAGCTTAGGTACAAGATGGCGACGCGTCAATGATGTGATTCTAGAGAAATCAATAAAGACATTTAGAAGCGAGTGGTAAATTTGAAGTTGTACTAACTTGTGAAAACGTGTGTTTCTTTTGTAGCCAGTACATGTGTCAATTGAACAGCAAATCCCAACCTGCATGAATTTCACTTTGGGTGCATTTCAGAGGTTATTCCAGCTAGGTTTAATAAAGGTGACATTAACCGGAGAACACCTGTACTTTTCGATCCTGCGATTGCGACGGTAATGGTATCCGACTCGCCTGCGTCTTGTATTGCTGGATCAAAGTTTTCTGTTATATCCGAAACATCTGATGGACACTGATGATGGTGATGGCGAGGTTAAACCTTGCGTCCCCAATCGTGTCTTTCGGAAGAGTGGGCCTGAAAGTGTCGGCACCGGGTTTCACCCCCTCCTTTATTACATATTTCATTCATTCACAAAGTAACCAACAAACCACCCAGACAGCAAACTACACAAGGAAAATACATCAAATGCATACCAACAACAGTAACATTTGTATACAGTTCTATCTCTGGTATTCCTTTTAAATTTACCAAGACACTACTTTGGTGGAGAAACACCCTACATGAATGGCAGCTCTGACACCTTGGTCATGGGTTATGGCGAGCATCATATTTAACAGGAGAATAAGTCATGCAGCTTGGTTGTCATTTTTCTACTCAAGGTAATGTTGGCCTCACAATTTTGTTTTTCAGGAGGAGGAGCTCCGCTGCTCTGGAGATCCAAAGTTCTCTCACCTCAGCGACGATCTTCACGTGGAGATAACGGCGTTCGCTCCACCAGCTGAAGCGCATGCTCGCATCGCCTACGCCCTGGCTGAGTTCGTCGCTTCCTGGTGCCGGTGAGTGAAATGTTTTCCAAGTGTCGGATATCTGATTATTGTGTTACGGATACCGCCACACTTTTCGACAGTCAGTGACCAAGATCATAGCGCTCTACAACGTCGAACGTCAAATTAAACTATCATAACTTGCTGAGTTTTATGAAAACAGATAACTACAAAATATGTCGGTGAAGTCATTTAGAGGATTAGCTTCATTAGCAATATTCTTTGTTATTTCCAAAGCAATTAATGCACAAATTATGTCTCATTCTAAATCACTTCCAAGTAGTTGAGATTCGTTAACAAGCAGTGATGTGCCTACACACACATTAACCGTGCGATTTTTGGCTGCGTATCTGGACAATTACTTTACAATAACTGTTACCTTACGTTCATAAGCCTTAATTTAAGCTAAACGCAGATACGACGGTGACTACCAGAAATGAAGTTAATAATTTTATACTTAGAACACAGGTGTTAAGTTTCTTCAAAATATTTCAGAATATTTTAACACACCTTAGTTGCTGACTACAGAACTGCTCCAAACACCATACTAATTTTTCCGTACTTGCAGATATATCCGCCTATACTGTGTTCTGGAAGTGTGGTGGGGGCTATTATTAGAATATTAAGATGAGTTTTAGTTTCGATACTCCGGATAGCAAGAATTTTTGATTGCTGTATGATTACAGGTAAATAAATATTAAGTTTTTATTTGGTCTTCTGGTATATTTAACGTTACCTCTAGCACAAAATAATGCAACATTATAAGCAAGCAATACCCAGACCTTACAATTTTCCGAATCAAAGCAAACAATTATTGAACTTTGAAGTATTTTAGATATCAAAGTGATTAATGAAACATCGTGGCAACGCAGGCCAGGTGTTAGATGTTATGCATATACACATATGAATATTCCCAGGACGCCATTAAAAACAAAATGAACATTATCTGAATCATGTTAAAAACAAGGAGCTTTCTGAATTAATGTTCGGTGAAAACGTGCCAGCTAGATCAGGGGTCCTGCACAATTAAAGTTGAAATTCCAGTCTCATGTGGCGTTTACGTGTCATTAAAACCTCGTTAAACCGTGAACATTGGCTGGCGTAAGAGCACATTACCATATGAAGATAGCACTGTGATGGACGCAACACAGCGTGTTACTGTGAGATACCGATCTCAAAGCTGAGGCCTGTACTGCAGCGCTCGTCTCGTCCAAGTGTCTTCCACGACTGCATCAGGCCAATCCGGCCAACAAAGTGTGTCGATTTAGTTTCCTTCAGCCACCAAGAAAGCTATGGCCCCCACCTCTCGTAGTACAGCGGCTAGGAAACATTAAAAAAAAGCTGGGTAGTAACTTTTGTTAACCGCGACGCTATACAGCATTGGTGGGATAGCGTACGGCAAAATCGCGTGATTCCCAGAACAATCGCCACTAGCTTTTCGTTTCGCGCTCACTTGAGGCAGCGACGAACTTCAACACCCTAGCGTCTTGGCTGAGGGGACAACGCCCTGCCTTGCTTGTCGCACCCGGCATCCCTATTGTGCTCAAGGCGACGACTTGACGCCAACCACCGGCTATATCCGGCCACGCAGCCGTTCAGAATTTCGCACTGACCACCAGCACATTTCATTATTTCACTATTTATTTGCTCCCTTCCACAAGCAAACTTATATTACCAAAAGTTATTTATAAATCTTTGGCCGTCCGGGTTAGTATGAATAAATTAACCTAGGACTTGAATAACAAAATAATTTGTACTGAATAAATAATCTGAATACAGTAAGTCGTATATATATATATATATATATATAAGCGTGTGGCATAAACGTCACACTACAACTGACAATGTGGTTGTAACGACAGATAAAGTAAAACACATTATCTGTTTTCATGATGATTACTTTATATCCCAAATATTTTATAACTTAATAACGTTTAAAAAACCATTCCTTTGCTATATATGTAGCTTACTATTGTTTGCCTTATTCTTTGAAGAAATTGGCTATATCAGATCAACCAGTTACAAGCGTTACTTGAAAAATTTATAATATTACTGCACAATGCGTTACGTAGGATAGCAGGTACAACTTTACCTTAAATGATAAATTACTCAAAATCTAAAATTTAATGGGACATATTTCCTGCATGAAATTACGTCCCGTTTTTCAGATAATGTCAGATTGAGAAACGAATACAAGATGTTACCTATGAAAGACTAATTAAGTTTCGTAAGAAACTCATTTTTGTTCATCGAAAAGATGTTTAGCATTTGTTAACCATTTTCGCTTGATATTTTCTAACGTTAGTGTTTTGTTGGTCACAAAAATCTGCAAAAAAAGTGATATTTTATTAAACAGAATTTACATACACCAAGAGCCTCTGCGATGCAATTACAAGAATTTAAAGGTATGAATCAAGTACTCCATGGTATTGTAACCATGTAACAGGTTTCATCAGCCGATGTTCTTTCTGTTTGACTCTCCGGCATTTCTATAACTTACTTTATATTTCTTTCATACAGCTTATCTAACACTAAAATGGCATGTGATGTTATTACTCGGCATACAGTAGGGACCGTTCTACCGCAAAATTACAGAGCTTTGATTTGTTATACGTTCCTTTTGTGTCATTCCCACCAACCATTCGCCCGTAACGCTGCTGGGTAGTCTTTATTTATATTTTACAAGGAAATGAAAAGCAACCTAGAATCATAGTTTACTTTATATGAACAATGCGAGAAAACTCGTTGGTTTGGATTCAATGTCCCAGAAATTACATGGCAGAAAAATATCGATATTTCACATTTCAAATTATATAAAATATTTTACCGAGCCTGGTGGGTGAACGGTAAAGTTAGGGCATGGCATTCCGGATTTAGTGGTTTCGAATGTCCGTCCAACTATCCTTATTTCGGTTTTTCATGGTTTCCTGGCGAGTGCTAGAACCGTTTCTTCAAAAAATCATGGCATAATACTTATCCGTGCCTGCTTCAAATGACCTTTGAGGTCGTCAAAGCGTAAAGCCTCAGGTAAAAAGATAAGAGTTTGGATAAGAATAGTGGTATTATTCATTATCAGCTACCTCGTATGCGTATTACCGTAAATATTTCTGAATACAAAATACTTCCATAAATGTCCTCCAACAGCACGTTTAACAAATTATCATTTCCTTTCTGTTTTTAATACTCTAGAAGTTGATTGAGTGGGCTGGATTGCCTAATACAGTCTGCCGTATGAGGGCAGACAGGTCGGAATGAGACAGGAGCCTCTCATTTAAGAGACGGCAGCTATTGAGCTATACGCGAGCGGAGAGCAACAGGTTGTTGCGCGGGGAGTGTTCCGCAGAAGGCGAGAACGCCGGCTGTGCATTACAGCTTCACGCTGACAGAGAGGCAGCTATGGTCATCTGGAGCTCATGATCAGAGGCAGTATCTATATATGTATTTAAAGATCATGCATAGAACAAATCTGGAATCTGAGAACACTCCTGAAGATAAGACAAACAAATAATACCGTGGTAACATTTGTGGATTTCAGGAAGGCATATGATTCCATAGACAGACAGACGCTCTTTGACATAATGAAAGAATACGGCATAGACAAGAAGACAAGGGCTCTGATACAACAAACACTCACGGATACCACGTCTAAAGTGAAATTTATGGGAGAAACATCAGAACTATTCAAAATTTGCATGGGTGTCAGGCAAGGAGATGGATTATCACCAATTTTATTCAACATGGTATTGGAAAAAGTTATAAAACAATGGGAAACGCTGGTCAAAGGAATACAGCTAGGAAGAACACGACATACCAAAACAATCATCAGATGCCTGGCATTTGCGGATGACCTGGCAATTCTCAGCAACAAAAGGCAGGAAGCACAAGATGCATTGGAACAGCTACATCAAATTGCCGCCAAAACAGGGCTACAAATTTCGTATGAAAAAACGCAGTACATGAAGAAACAAAACAACAATGTACAAACAATATACACAAAAATTGGAAACATAAAAAGAGTTGAGAAATTCAAATATCTAGGGGAATACATACAAGTAGGAGGATCTAACAAGCTATCAAATTCAGAAAGATCAGAAAAGCTTCAGGAGGCTTATAGACCCCCATGGTCATATTATAACAAAAGAAATATATCAAGACAGGCCAAACTTAGACATTACAAAACAGTGGTACTGCCAGAAGGATTATATGCATCAGAAACAACAATGATTGGGGCTTCAGGCATAACAGAAGCGGAAAAAGTTGAACGCAAAATCCTTAGGAAAATTTTTGGAGCAATATATAAAGACGGTATATGGATGAAAACACCAACGAAAGAACTATACAAACATACAGATAGATTGACAGACATGATCAGAAGACGTAGATTACAATTCTATGGACATTTACAGCGAATGAACAGCACTAGACTCACACAGAGGATCTTCGATGTGGTAAATGGTTCACTCAGGAAAACCAATAGGTTCCAGGAAATAGAAGAGGACTTGAATCACGCAGGGATCAGCAAGGAAATGACAAGGGAAAGGGGGCAATTCAGGAACAAAATTATGAACTCAAAATTTAAAATACAGAAGAAAACAGGAACAAAGCGGACTGAACAAAGGAAACAGGAACACAGTGAGCGTATGAAGAGGTTTTGGGAAGAGAAGAGGAAGAAGACAAATACAAACAAAAACTGAGTAATCATGAATAATTTGAGTTTAAACACTGTCCTCAAGGGCAATAATGATTAATAATAATATATATATATATATATATATAAAGATGAATGTTTGCTTGATTATTCCTCATACAAATCTACAGTTTTCATTTGATTTCGATGAAAGTTTGCACACTTATCCTTTGAAACAAGGAGAAAAATATTCTGTACAAATAATACATATTGTTTAATAATTTCTAAAAATTACTGACGGCGATAAACAGACGCGTAGGATAAGTAGGTCTCTGTACTGGGTTTCCGTATAGCGGTCGGGTAGCTCAGTGGTTAAAACGCCTGCTTACTGCTGTTTGGATCGTGGTCTTCGGTTCAAATCTCCGCTGAGGCAAAGTTTTTTAAAAATTGTTTTTGATCGTAAGAGTCACGCCTGGACCGTCGGTTATTCGTATTGAACGTTAAACTGTAGATACCACAAATTTAGGGGAGCAATGCGAGGCAAATCATAGGTAGTCTTGCAATGCTGTAGGTGTACACTTTTTTACGTCATAATGATCCCTGTGGGGTTTTCCGCAGTCAGTATGTGTGTGTGTGATCTGCAGTAATTAAACTATAAATAAGGAAGTAAGTCTCTGTCTTTTTGTTACGTGTTGACGACTAACTGCCTACACCGATAGTGATGGAATTTGACAAGAAAACCTGTAGAAACGCACAGGATATTTTTTTCGGTATGAATAAGAGTTTTAGTCACGAAATTTTGGGAACTTATCGAATGGTGACAGAAATATGATGGAAACTGATTCTCTTCAAGAGACAGCTTCGACGGTAGAATGATATAGTGATAGCTTTCCTGTCATATTATGCCGACTCGGTGTTGTTTGGGACCAATCCTTCGTTACAAACAACTTTCTATATTCAATTCCGGCAGAGAAATTCTTAATCCATGCGTACGAAGTCGCGGGTACACGCTAGTACAGAAATGAAACTGTATCTACAGGAAGAAGGATGTATAGGGAAAAAGCTAACGGACCCTGCGCTCCCTTGCAATTTTAATTGAGTAAAATAAGTAGAAAATAATGCACTGAAAAGGGAGAGTACTTGCCCGTTTGTTAAAAATAGACTTATGCTCTTTTTTGAAAGAAGAGAAAAATAGAAAACTAAAGAAGCAAAATTAACCGAACAGAAAATAAACACATACAAAAAACATTAAAAACTATACAAAAACACTAAAATAAATAAAGGTAATTGTCTACGCAGCACGGTTGGCAATAATCACATCCTCGTATAATAGCATTCATTTCAAATATATTTCCTAAACGCAGTAAATCTTTGTACTAGAAATTGTCACACACAGTGAAAGTATTTTAATGTAAGATATTTTCAGTTGCATAAGGAAATTGTTACGTGCATAGTGATACCAACATTAGTCTACTTTGTAAAATACTTTCCTTATGATTGCTCATTTTCTAGAAGACGGTTTTGCCTAATATACATAGCTTAACAGAGCAAAGATCAGAACAATAGATAGAGAAAATAATAACAACGACAGGTAACTTTTCACATGTCCTATTCGACTGATTCGTAGTCCGCGAGAGCTCAAACCATTGGTATGAATATTCCTATAATTATGGTGGCATATCGCAATATGGCAATGGTGGCATTTCGTTGAAGTGTCGTTAAAATATAGCTTTCTTTTTTTTTTTTTTTTTTTTTTTTTTTTGGTTACAGTTTAACGTCCCTTTATAACAACGTGGTCTTTAGAGACGGGAAAGGATGGGGGCAAGGAACGGGAAGGAATTCTGCCATGGCCTTTTGAAGGAAGCATCCCGGCATTCACCTGGAGTGATTTGGGGAAACCATGGAAAACCCAAATCTGGATGCCCGGACGGGGATTCGAACCGCCGTCCTCCCGAATGCGAGGCCAGAACGCTATCCGTTACACCACCACGCTCGGTATATAGCTTTCTGAAGTTACAGCCATTGGTAGTAGGTATCACATACTGGAAAGCGGTGTTCACAAACTATCGATAGAAGAGATCTCATTTTTCAAAATAAAAATACAGTTATTTATTGGTAGGGCACAGTGCTTAATGGCGCGTCTTTCAACGACTTCAGACAAATTTACATGAATCGCAACAACACTGGCAACTCTAAATGTATCCTTTCATGCACGAAAAGACTCAAGTCCACATGGAAGCATTAAAAAAAAAAAAAAAAAAAGTGTCTAATGTCCCCTTTTTGTATACAAAAATAAAATGTGATATCTTCCAGATACTCAGAGGTTGATTGCAGAAGGTGCTTTCTGCACAAATTGATACAAATACCTGCAAAATTGATATCGTCTAGAAGAACAGAGTTTAAGTGAAAAAAGACCTTTCCTGCACCAGGTGATGTAAACACCTTCCAAAACTTAAAACAAACCTTTAACTCAAACTCTCCCAAACATACACTTAACTATATTGGAAGTTAAAAAATTTTGTCACCTGCAAAATACCGTTCCTACTGATTGCCTTAGAAATAATGGTATCAAAAGCAGATAATCTGTAACCAAAAGATCCTTCTTTTAGGGTAGCAACAAACAATGATGTAGAACTCAGAAATATATAATTTTCTGAAATACATGTGTTGAACTAACATGTTATGGATTAACTATTTACTTTTGGAGTTTCTAGGACAAAAAAATCTAGAATTTTGTGCTCTAGAATAACAATAAAAATTAATTTTACAAACTGTAGAATTAAGGTTAAAAACTTTACATCTGAAAATGGTGGCAGAGGAAAAGAGAGAATAATGTGTCACCTTTGTAAGACTTGCAGAATTGGTTAATTTGTTTAGAGGGTAACAACAGTAGAAGAACGTAAATATTAGAATGCATGAAGCAGATAACAGATAGATGGTAATTGGTATGAGAAGAAAACGGATCAGTATGGAAGGAGATGGAACATTGCTTCAAGAAAGAATGATGAAGGGTAAATAAATTTACTCAATGTGAAGTAGTTCTGGGAGAAACAGAGTATTGTAAAATTTATGTTATATGGAAGCACCACGCTTATAGATAAGGACTTCCTCTTTTCCTTTCTATGTTGATCTTAAGGAACCATATCATTCCATTGGGAAATGTGACTGATTGAATTTGTAATAATCTTAATCTCTTGGAGTAAATACATCTGGAAAATATGTAAAATCAATCTCCTGATTATTGCCTGAGATTCCTTCGTCTGTACATAAGTAATAAGAGTTAGGGAGATATTATTAATGTTATACTATTTCCGTCTATTTCATTCCTTTCAGATTTTCCCTTTTGTACAACCATTACATCTTATAAATTCCGCATCGTATTTAAGCTCCTACGCAGTTATCATTTTACAATAAAAACACAAGCTACTACATATTTAGCAATTTCAACGTGGTAATGGGATGGATTCTCGTATTCTATAATCGTAAATACTTAAGTGATATAAGATATCCCCCTTACAAAACGAGCTTGACCATAAAGGTATACCTAGATATATCAAACAACGGATTTCTTGATTGTAAAAAGTAATAACATCAAACTCCAATAGATTTATTAAGCAATATAAATTTTACATTAATTATATAATGATATAATTATATAATTTATTATTATTATTTTGATTCTCGAATTAATCCCACATATATTCAATTTATGGTATGATAAAACGAAATTATAAATTTAATAACAACAGAAACATTTCGGTATGAATTCATTTTGTGGCTGATGAAAAGAAAACAATTTCGCTTTGTTAGTTTACAAATGCATGCAGCGGAAACTTCCAGTGTGGAGTTTAATTATGTAGCCGAATTGAGGCCATCCGTTACTGCCACAGCGCCCTTTTTACTACGTTTTCAGATGAGACACGACACAGTGGGAAATCCGATACTGAATTGTTGGAAGTGCTTTATGTTTACCTTGTGGGAGCGCTAGACTGCGCAGATACATAAGAGCTGTCGGGTTACAGTGTATTCCATCTGTCATTGACAGTCAGTGAGTTAAGTCTCTGCTAAGCAGCAGCGTCATCTGGCGTAGATACAGTTCCAGGAATATTCCTTTTCCTGATATCTATTGTGGGTTTTTTGAAATATCTTGTGGTTAAGTCCTTGTTTTGAAGGGGTCGCCGTTCGTGGCATAAGGGCGGTGATGAGCTGCGTTAGTTTGTCGCTGGGTCCGGTACGGCTAGCGTAGCAGTGTTCGGCTGGTCGACCTTCTTGGTGGCTGGTCGGTTGCCTACTGTTCCCAATACCAGACACTAAATCTTCTGGGACAGCATTACCCCCAGAGTGTGGGGAAGGAAGATCTTGCAACCGTGGTCGCATCTCCTTCCATGTTAATTGCTGGTTGTAATCATCGGGCGTGTCCTTCCCGAAGTGGTGGCATAGTTTGCTATGGCCTCTGTCAATAGTTTGTATTGCTGTTGGAGCAGTTGTGTAATGATGCTTAGGCTGTCGGTTTAACTGCAGTTTGCCTGGCGGCGATTTTTTTTTTTTTTTAGTGTCTTTTCCTCTACAGTTTGTTAGTGTAGCCCCGCTATTCGGAAGCTGTGCTACTTGTCTGAATTTGTTTTGGGTAGATTTGTTGGTTTATAATTATACTGAGGGGCACTTTATGCTTATGCCACTCTCTGGGTATTACAGTACCTAGGTTCCCGAGCCTCTCTTCAGTGTCACTGTATTTTTCTATTCTGTTATTGAGGCTAATTGTTTGGCGTCGGATTTCTGCTTGTATTGTTGTGATTCCTGCTTCAGCGTGGAGGTCGTTGTTTCTTGTGTACCTCAGGGCTCGGTATATTGCTCGAAGGCTTCGGTTTTGCAGGCGCTGCAGGTGTTGGAGGTACCCCAGACCTGGCATCCATACAGTAGGTATGGCCTGATCTTTGCCTTGTATAACTTTAGTTTTGTATTTGATGATAGTTTTCTGCTATACAGAATGGGGAGGAGGTTGGCCCATTATTTTTAGTTGTCGCTCGCTACAGCCTAGTTGCTGCTCCGTTTGGTGGACATTTACTCCTAGTGCATTTTGATTGGATGTTGCTTCACTGTCGGTATGTCTTCTCTTTAGGCTGTCAGTGTGTTCTTCGCTAGTTGGCTGCTGCCGCGGCCTTCTTTCTTCCTCAGGAGTAGTACGCTGCGTGTTATGTGGTTGTGTTCACGTCGTCTGCTTTTGGCGGCGCGCCGCGGGCCTCGTATAGGTCTCGCGCACCGTCTTGTCCGTCGGTCTGTAGTGGCGGAGAGGCTGCCTGGAGCCGCTTTACTGCCAAGAACACTTGGTGGCCCCTGTAACTTTCGGGCAACGGGCTGCCTGAAGTTTTTTTTTATTGATGTCACAGCCAGAGAAGCAAGCCGCGTGCCCTATGCCGCAGTTGCAACAGACTGCCTGTTATCGGGCTGTGATACAGTCGGCTACTTTGTGGTCAGCCCCACATCTGACACACCTGCGTTCTTGTGTGCAGTCACTCGCATGATGTCCGTGATTTTGACAGTTAAAACACTGCCGGAGCTCGGGCAGAGAACGTTGCTTCTTGGTCATCCTGTTGTCTCGCTCTCTCGGCAGCATCTCAACTGCCACTGGTGGCGACTGTTGCGGTGGGCTGGGCTGCTCCGCGGCGCAGATAATGCCCGTGTCATCGAGCAGACTGGTGGCCTTCGCCAGGACTGAAGGGCAGGAGGCTAACATCTTGATTCCTCCTTCAGCCGGCCAACAGAATAGTGACAGCTCTGTAGCAAGCAGGAGCTGGACGTAAAGGCTGCCCCAGCTCTTCATGCAATTTACTACCATAGATCCCTCCTCCATATATGGTGGATTTCGGCGTGTTATTTAGACTAGATCTGCCCGAATTCTATGCTTTCAACACATACAAACTGTTAGCATGGATAAACAAATTGAGATAGTCTGGAAATGAAAAACTCACTTTTTTGGTCGAAATACTAGTGAATTTAATTAACTCTGCAGTGGTCGCGTGGATTACATATGTAGTCCACTCAAGCCATTTCTAATGGGACTTTTCAGAGCGCGACCACTGCAGGGTTAATGTCGTTGCTTGATAAAACTTTTATAACATTTATGTTACACTGAAACAAGTTTCCAATACATTTCACAAACTACTGCAGACTACAGAAAGCTTGTGCTCATGGCTCACAACCTTCTCCAAGAGGAGCGACACATACCCTGCTTCGCACTCTGCTCTGCTATAATGCAGTCGCGGTCGTACAGCTATACTGCCCATCGTCAAAGAGTGTTACACAACTTACATAGCAAGACTATGCTACACCGGTTACTAAATAAACTGCAGACTGTATAAAGTCAACAATACAGTAGTATAAACCAAGTTACAATAATTAATTCGGTTTTTCTGTATACTTATAACTAATAAATATTACATAATTCATTATTAATAATAATAACAAAATTGACAAAAAAATGATTAGGATATTAGTGTTAATATTACACACGAAATAATGTTTTGGACGACGAATACTGGCAGGACAATACGCGCTGCTTCAATGTGGTCTCTCGCGTTTGTAACAGTACCGCTTACGAATCGTTATCGAATAGCTGGAAACCATCGTTAACTAGTGCCAATCACTCTTGTGTTCTTCTGTACAAAGGGGTTATGTATTAAGTTTGTGTCGTATACAAAAAATATTTATTTTTTAAATCAGTAATAAGGTATTTTTTTTAATATAGTTTAGAATTATTTTTGCCAAAACACAAAAAAATCATTCGAAAATATAGTCTCTTGAAAAATTTTAGAAAAAATTAACATAAGAATTTTCGTAACATGCTTAATAAATGTTTCATCGAAATATCCATCTAATGATATTATGTCGCAATAAATTAGCCTAAAAAACATCAAATTTGGAAAATTCACTCATTTGTTTTTTAAAAAAAAAATCAACTGCGGAAAAATGATAATAATTCTTCTTGGGTGTTCTGCCACATGCGACGTTTCGATTGCTACCTCCAGTGGCTTCATCAGGTAAAATGGTAGATCGAAATAGTCTTACTCTGCTAAGAATTCTTAGGAGCAGCCGTTCACAGGCTCTCCCGTCAATATTTTGAGCGACGTTCGAAAAACCCTCTGACATTATATTTCCCAGAGTTACACTGTCCCAATTTCTGAACATGGTCCATTTATCGTCTAATAAAATCCTTGTTACAAGTTGCTATTCTTTCACTGAATCTGGTGGGCGTAACATTCAGAGGGACCCAGGTTCCATCCTTGGTCCGACCATTAGGTTTTACATTTTCCCTCTTTTCTCTAAATTGCTCCTTCAAAAGAAAATTCCTTAATTTTCCTTAACATTCAATCTTATCCACCCTCCTACGACCCCAACCCGAACTAGGTGTAAAGCCAACTGCGTGCCAAAAATCTGGGTTGTACTCCAAACCCATCAACAGGGAGTATAGCATTCGACACCAATGTTAATGGTGACTCGACTGTCTGATGGAAACATAAAACAAGGCGTTTCAATCGGTGTCGCCGCGAACAGTAGACCTGAAACGATCGGCACAAGATTTCACCAGCTCCTTTGTTTCAGCTGCATAAACTCGGCAAGAATACACTTACAATCCTCTAAACATAGATAATAACGCTGATAAACTTATGGATGAATGGAACTTGTCCGTTCTCTGAAACCAGTCCTCCAAAGCTTCCCACGGAACGGTCAAACCAACTCCTTCGTGTTGACGACCACATATGACAAGACATACACCAACATATTCTGAGTTTTATAGAACTGATTACATAACACTGTCACGTGTCAAGACTGGAAGAGAAACACAAAATCAAATGTGGTGTTTTTTGGTGTTTATGGCCTTATGGATCGTCTATGTAGAAATCATTAGAGGCGGCAGATGGCTGCGGCGAAGGAACGAAAAGAAGTTTAACGATGGTGCTTTCAGACTACTATCCTGGTATCTATCAGGAGTGGTTTCAAAAAATATTGGAAAAAAAATCAGGATGTTATGACCGAGGTCCGAACGCGCGATCTCCCATGGCCACTCAATAATGTTATCCGCTCACCCAGCAGGATCGTATTGGAAGGTTCAGAGAATTATTCTCTTTCATTGCAGTTTTATTACAACCATATGATTCTGAGTCTTTCGGTAATTTTTATTGTGAGTATTATTTAAAAAAAAAACTAACTGAAACAATATTTCTTGTTGGAACAGATTGCTCTTTACTTCGATAAATATTTAGAAAGTAGCTGTTTTCTCAAGAAGAATGTCGTGACCTACTAATTATTCACAAATACTATCCTATCAACGTCATGCAGACTGTAATGTAACATAGAGAAGGACAATAACGAATAGTGTACGGTTCTTTTGAACTCAGATATTAATGTTTAAGGTAGTTAATTTCGAATAAATTATTATATCATTTACTCATGAGGCAAAGGAGTTATAGCATGCTCACTTCTACATGCGAAGAAGAAAGTGTACCCAGTGACAAATTTGCCACTCGCCTGCTTGGACAGCGCTATGCTCTGCGTGGTAGGCAACGGGAGGGGGTAGTGATGGGAGGGGTGGGGCAAGGTGAACATGACCTTGAGCCGCCAATTGAAGGTGAACAGAGTATAATGGGAGTAATTAATGCAGTAGAAAGAGAGGAGTATTTAATATAGCATATACCCCAGGGCCGGTCAATCTGTCACTCCTAAAGTGGTACTACACAGTCAACTTCTGAAGAATAAATTACGAACCCACAACAATGGAACTCATACATTACCTCTGAAGGTTGGGAGTAATTAATGCAGTAGAAAGAGAGGAGTATTTAATATAGCATATACCCCAGGGCCGGTCAATCTGTCACTCCTAAAGTGGTACTACACAGTCAACTTCTGAAGAATAAATTACGAACCCACAACAATGGAACTCATACATTACCTCTGAAGGTTCTTTACCAATGTCCATAAGTTACCATTATTGATGGGGAACTGTGGAAGAAAGCGATGACTGGCGGATATGGTTGAGGTAACGTCAACCCCACCGAGGACAATGTTACAATCTATTCGGTTACATTGCAACAGTGCTTCAAATCATTTATTGTTGGTGCTCAGCTATTTTCTGGGTGATGGAATGCTATAACAGCGTGTCAGACGGAGAGGTTCAGATACACTGGCGTTAATATGAGATTAACTAAACCAATCAACTTCTCATCTCGCTTGACGGTTGGCTAATGTCGCAGTGCACCATTAAGTATATTCCATGTTAGGAGCTGTTATATTAATTTAGTGTTTCACTTTAGAAACCAACGTAACATCCAACTTCCCCGTGTATTCCAAAGGTTTTATTGTGAATACGGACAGGTGTTGAATGATGTTGCATTGCGAGTAACAACGAAGAAATAATTTTTGAATGACTGGGATCTGGATTGTACCTAGGGTTCCTGATAAATGAGAACTTTCTGATTAATTTTCATCCACAATCAAAATATAGAACGAAGTCATATTCCTTCTTGACTATCCGTCAGAACACGTAGAACAATGTATATTGCAAGGCACCAAAACCATCTGACACAGCACTAAGTGCACCTGATCCCAACATTTGTAGTAGAGAATGTTGTTCAAAAAATCGTGTAAAACGCTTACTAAAATTATTGCGTCACTGATTAAACAATTTGTCGTCTGGTGCAGTCATACCTTTCACGCAACACAGGGATTTTTAATTAAAGATTGTAAAGTGAGACTCAGTAGCACCGATGCCAGCTGTTTAACCGAGGGTTGGATGAGCGGTAACACTTCGACCTTGCATTCCACAGGACTCGGCTTCGAATCTCCGTTCGGCCATCCAGATTTCGGTATTCTGTGGTTAAGCAAATCATTCCAGGTGAATTCCATGATGATTCTTCCAAAAGGCCATTGCTGAATTCCTTCGCGTTCGTTGCCCTCGGTCATTTCCCGCCTCCAATGACCTCGAGGTCAACGAGGCGTAAAGGCAAAAAAAAAAAAAAAAAAAAAAAAAAAATATAGCTGTTTGAAATGATAGTTGTTAGACTACTTGCTATGGCCCGTGACATCGTTCAAGTCGACTATCAATCAGTCTCTTAAACAAATAGTTGCTTTTAGGACTGAGTCTTCAAGCATTGGCCGATCAACATATTTACGTGAAAAAGAAAAATAATCAATGATCTTAGTTTCAGGTCAATACGGACGACGAAACGGAAATTTCTTCTCGCAGTCAAAATGTTTGTGAACAATTATATAAATATTCCAAAGCGTTCAAACACTGAAGAGTCCCCTATGACTCTCCAGCAGCCCGCCTCCCAGCCTTCTGCTGGGAGGAATGAAATGTAAAAAAAAAAAAAAAAAAAAAAAATATCAAACACTGACACCGAGATGGGAGGAGGCCAATATTGGCCTCCTACCTATCATTCGGGAGGACCGGGGTTAAACTCGGTTCGGCCATCCTGTCTGAGGTTTTCCGTGGTTTCCCTCAGACACTTAGGCGAATGCTGGGATGGTTCTCTACAAGGCCACGGCCGACCTTCCATCCCCCTTCCCTCCCCGTAGTAGTAGATTGGCTGAAAAGAGTCCCCTATGACTCTCCAGCAGCCAGCCTTCTGCTGGGAGGAATGAAATCGTTTAAAAAAAAAAAAAAAAAAAATCAAACACTGATATTTCATTTCAAATAACATTCTTGGTACGATAATCCAAATGATGACGTTGCTTCAAATAATCCAAGTCACAATAATACAGTTTAAGACATGAAATATCCTACGATGGTGGTGTAATAGGCTATTTGACTGTATTTAAAATATATTATAAATTTTTGTTATTTGCATATATTGATGCTTAAGGAACCTATTTTTTATAAGTTTAATAAGATATAATCATTATTATTAATGAAAACGTAAAATAAAATTCAGTATAATTTGAACTGTTGTCATGTGACAGAAAACGCTCAGTGATTGGTAGTCGCTTCTATGACGTAACGCGCCCGTAAATATTGCTGTTACAGGTGTTGTGTCTAAGTTTGTTAGTTACTTTTCTTGTTTACTGCTGGTTATATCGCGTGTTACACTAGTTTTTCTTTCTGAATACGAAATGGAGAAATGTTTTGTGAATGCTAACAGCGGAAACTTACCTAAAGTAAACGCTTTAATGATTGGACTTTTTTTCAAGAAGAATCCAGACTTCTATGCTGCAGAACTGAAAAACGTAAAAACTGCTATGTAAGTATCTCTAGTATTTAAATTCAGAATCAGTGATTAATAGAAACAGTTAATAAGAATAATCTAAACCGTAAATCAAATTAGCTAAGTAGGTTTTTTTGTCTAGAATTCAAGTTGCAAATTCCTCAATTGGAGATAGTAAATTATGAGTACACTGTAAAGATGTTTTCCAAGGCAATTCCATTTTTTATTTCCAATCAAATCGCACTATATTCTAAAAAAAGATTTTGTTGTTCTAAGTGTTCAAATGCAATTACTTAGTTTTAGTACTAAGTTTCGCGGTATTAAATAATGGCATGATTCAGTATTTTCTTACATATTCCGATAGTTTACACTGTACACACTGTTTCCGGCATCTCTTCATTACATTGTGCTTCTTTCTTTTTGTATTGAATTGTAAATAATATTTTGAGTAATTATTTTATTAATATGCCGTACACAATTGGGTTTAATATCAAATGTAATGCAAGATATTTACATTTAATGCCTTAAAAAAGACATTCCTTCTCCGTCATTTAATCACAAAAATCTTAAGGTTTACTAGAGGTGGCGATACCACTAGAACAACGTGTAAGCTAATGCCCTCAAAATACTGCATTAGTCAATCACATGTATAATTTTCGATCGTACTCCGTGGACGAGGATAACACAGAACTAATGTCAATTCTTTCGACGTTATCCTAGTCCAGGGTGTGTTCAAACCTAATTCGAAGTAGTTTTGGGATATTAGAAATAAGCGAATATTTATTTCTGTGGGATATTTTTTCATACTTCTTTTTAGGTTTGACCGATATCTGTATGGAATCTATTTTCACATGCGTTTTGTTATTGTTTTAAAAATATGCATTGTTTGTTCAGTACAATAAAAAAAATTACAATGGAAAAAGAAACAACAATAACTAAACTTGACATATTTCTGCTTCGGCCATCAGTTGTAATTTTGCTTCCCAAGTAACAGAATTCTCTTACTTCTCCTACTGCATCCGATCCTATTTATATACTAGTACTGTTATCATTTCTGCTACATTTCATCACTTTTTACTTGCTTTGATTTATATTCAGCCCAAAATCTTCCTTCAGTATTTTGTTCATGTCATTTAATAATTTCTAAATATCCTCAGCCTGTTCTGCTACCAAGACAATGTCATCAGCAAATCGAAGCATACTGATTATTTCCCCCTGAACACTTATGCTACATGAAATTTTTTATTTTACTTTCTTTATTGCTTCTTCTACACACAAGTTGAATATTAACGGGGATATTTACAATATTAGATAGTATTTTGAATCTATGAATCATTGTGATCCAGTCCAACCATTGCTAATGCCAAGTTAGTGAAATGATTAAATGGAATTTTTCTAGAAGTTCATATTTTATTCCTAAGTGAATAAGAAAGAATATTTATTTTGTGGTAATATTTTCTTTTTAAAACAATTTTACAAAAAAATGATATACAACTGCAAGCTATGATATAAAATGGCGTCAATGTCTGAGAAAGAATCAGCTGTTGAATTTATTTAATTCACAAGGGTTTTTCTCTCTGCATCTCATATGCGGATCACGGTGTGCCTAATAATGTGCTTGCCTTTGATTATTATCCTACTAGCAAAGCGTAAACGTTCATAACGTAGTATCCTCGTAATCTTTTGTGTAAATTAGATTGCTAAAGTGTTAATCATTGATATAATGGTCTGTTTAAATTCTACTCTATATTTCAGAAAACTGAAGAAATAAATAACCAAAGTCAGTAAACAAAATTACTGGAATCTCTAGAATTATGTTTATTGATACAGTAGCGCGAACTTTGATCTTGCGCCGATCCTCAGTACGTATAATAATTAGATATACCCGAGATTTTAAGCTAGCCCATAAGATTTCTAACTGCAAGAACACCATCCAAATTGGTTTCGTATTGTAAGAACGGAGACTTTTGCTTCGTATGCTTGAAATGAAGTCTTCACGGGTGAAGACTTGGTTTCGTATTTTTTGCGTGTTTCCTCAACAAAGGTACAAACATATACAGCTAGCTTACAGACTTTTAATAAAGTAGATGGATTACATAAATAGTATAGTGTAAGAGTCCTCAAACCTAAACTTTAAAGGGAATTGTGTTTTATGAAGCATTTGCAACAAGGTAGATTTTGACTGAATATGATTTTGTTCATTTGTCTTGCAATTTACGGTAAATCAGTGCAAATGGACTATGCTTGATGAAAAGAAATTATGTAAATACCATTCAATATGTTTAAGAACAGAACTATGTCAGAGAATTGCTTAAATGTTTGAAATTCCAAGTATTAAGACAAGTTACAATGTTTAAAAGATGATTTGTATAAAAGGGGGGGTGATTATTATTATTATCTCCAACGCCTACCTTCCCTTCATACCTTTATACGTGAGTTATTAAATATGAAAATTATTTTAATGGTTGCAAATGGTGAACTAGAACCATGAATATTTTACACAAAATTATATCCAATTTATTGAGTCTTATGGCTTGTACAAGGCCGGGTAATAGTTAACTTTACGTTAAACATATTCCAAAGACAACAAAAACAAGCAATACCCGACGTTTACAATCCGCCGATGAAAAGCAAACATAAAACTGAATTAAATATTTCAACAATTAGCAAAGTCAACATATTATCAACGTGGCAATACAGGCCATCAAATTGAAGTTAACATTTACCACAAAAAGAAGTATCCCAGGGGCGCCATATAATGTTAAAAAGCATCGTCTTGAATTTACATAAGATCAGCAAGATGCTTGGAATTTGAAGTTAAACATGAAAATCAGTTAGCTCAGTGATTTTATGAAGGGAGCAGAGTCTTATCTCAGTGCCGCTTAAGGGCTCGCAAGTCTCGTCAAAACCCAATGAACTGTGACCGTATGCGTCGGTACTTTACCATGATTGCATCGTAGTGATGAAGTGTGACACGCACAGTGCCACTGCAGCTGCGAAAGCCAGGTTAGTGGATACGACCGCGTTACCACAACAGCTTCCAGATTATGGCAGACATGCCATACAACTTCTAGCTCCCCAGAGCAAGAAAGTGTGATCAGACACAGTCACCGATCACCGGACGAGAGCGTGTCGGCTGACACGTCTCCACAGTGGCTCGTCCCGACAGCAAGTGAAGTCAAAAATGGCCTCTTCTCTTCTTCCTCGGAAAAGTCGTCTCCAACTCGCCACATGCAACAGAATCCCTTGAATTAACATTTGTGAACCCCTATAAACGTTCACGGTTGGTGCATCGATACATGTCCGTCATCACGTGTTTCATATCGTAGCTGGTATTTGCTGTCCGCTCGCGCCTATTCTGGTCGACCTTCAAGACACCAGGGCGGGGGGTGCGAGGTCGATGGACCCTCCGACTAACGGTTCGCGCGCGTCCTCTGCTTTGTGAGTTAAGGCGCCTGTCTGGCGGCGAAACTTGCCATTGTCCCGGCCCCTGAGCGTTTGAAAATGGCAGTTCCAGCTTCCCATATCCAATATATTACTGAGCAGCAAGTTTTGTAGAAATTAAAATTATAAAAACGATAACTCTGGCCGCCTGGGTTTAATATACAATTATTTACCTATGCAATATCCCAATTATTTACAATATTTACAATTTAAATAACTGAATATTATAAAGAAAATCTGAATATTAATTAATTATTTAATTATATTCATTGTGGGTGACTCTGTCATACCACAGATTTAATACAGTTTAAAATGTTTTAAGTGGATAATTTTGTGTTTAAGTATCTTTAATTTTCAATTCGGAGTGTTTCGTAATGATTGTAAATAATTACGTATTAATTTTGATTGCTTTAATAAGTTTTTAATTGTTTAAGTATTGTTAAAGTTCGAGAAGCCTTTCCTGTCGGAAGCCTTTGTAGTGTTCTAGAACTTTCGATGGAACTTACATAAAGTGACCATCAGAGACTCAGAGACAGTTTAGTTTAGTTTAGTATTTTGGAAACAGTTTACGTTGGTCAAGGGCAGTGTTGAATGAACAGTTTTGGTAGTATTGTCTTTGGAAGAAGTGTCGAATGTAATCGTTAGAGTTTTGTGTTTAAATGTGAACTGTAAGCCTATCTTGAAGTCCGATGTCTTACTAGCATTAAAACAAGTTAAAATTTGAAACTGGTTCGTTGACTAGTTATTTAATATATTAATTAAACCACGAGACATCTAACAATAGGTTGTCTGAGTTTTTACCACAACATCTATGAACGCCACAGAAAAGTGACATAATAAAGTATTTACATGCAATCTCTGTAAATCATTTCTTAGGCACGTTACTGTTGAACTACGCTTGCACGACCCCCTCTTTTCCCTAGCGACGAAGTACGTCGTTTTTTCAGCACGTAAACAAGTCTTTTGCGGGTAACTGGCTCACCAGGGGAGATGCAGTTTATCAAGGTATCCGCCGAAAGCCCCGTCCCGACTCAGGAGGGAAATCCCTCCGGTATCTCAGAATGTATTATGTATAAAGCAATACTGGGGCAGAGGATGTGGTGGGGAGATCGTTCATCGTAGACATCGACGCTACAGGTTTGTCCCAGCATTCTCCACAGAAAACGCATAGCTGGGAGGGGGAAGGGTTGATCTTTTAAAATGCGATTCTTTTGTAATATTATTGGTGCTATGGTGAAGATAAGTGTTTCCAGCTATCAGTGTGTCGGAAGTAATGCCAAGGTTCTGGTAACTGTATAAGACGGAAAATTATTCTGATGTATATATGCCAAAATTTTATTAAATTTTTGTAAAAAAAAAGGCAAGTTAATTTCATTCAAAACTATTTAATCATAATTCAAAACTACAAAATACAGAGGGAACTGTCTGGTAGTTCAGTGGCGTCTGACTTGATATGGAACGGTCTACGTTTCGAATCCCTGTTTCGGCAGGAATATTCATATGCCCATAACCCAATATTCACCTCTGACTCTGCTTGTTGTATGGTGTGAAGTATGCCAGAACGCTTACAGTGTTACGATTTCACGTTGAATTGTAGGTCCTCTTCAGCCGGTAGGACTACTGGGTTGGGGTAGAAAGTCGGAAAGCAACAGGCCACTCTACTTCCGATAAGAGCTAAGCATACCTCCTTAGGGGTTCGGGGCCCATCCAACCATGTGGTTGAATATAGTGCTAAGCTTAATTTAAGTTACAAATAAAGGATTTAATGAGGTAATAATGGACTATATATTTTAATTAAAATCTACAGCCAGGATGAATTTTCTAGTAGCTGAAGGAAACTCATTGATTCTTGTACTAGACCAAATTAAAAATAAATTAATCTTCCCCGTGGCTGCGCTAGTCGTAGGGAAACGATCGTGTGTTTTATTTGTGATACTAAAAATTTCCGTTAGTATTTATGTGGTGTAATGTGTAACTAATCGCAAACCTTAATTGTTTTATTATATACCATTTTAAATTATCTGCACCTATTTTTATCATCGAGACACCAGCCTAGTACTGTAATAAAGAACTACTCGGACTGAGCGGTTAAAAAAAAATTCTTTACTAACCGAACCCGCAGATACAAACTATTTCTTCCTGACGGCTCATTAGGTCTGCGAACAACAACGATACATAGTAATTCATATAGGTTGAAGGCAGTTTACCCCCAAACTCGACTCTACCCATCTGCTCCAAAATTCACCAAATAGTTGACTAGAACACCCTCTGCTATATATTATTTTCTTCCTTTTTTTCTATTTTTCATGGGAGTTCTCACTTAAGCAGGGAAGCTGTTTGGCAAATCTTACTGGATTTTGAACTGGATGATACATGACCGTCGACAGAACTGTACGAACTAATTCCATTTCAAAGCCCAGTTTTACGCAGTACGAAAGGTTCCCATGCTGTGACCTGCCTTGAATCATTAGCCTCGTTGCTAACATGATTCAATGTTTCGCGGCTGAAAATATTTACGTTAACTCTATTATCGTCCTTCCCATAAAATTTTATACACTTAGTATATAAATTTCGTACCAATTCATCAATTATTCCTTAGTATTCCCTAGTTCGCTTCTTCTCGTAACAACACACGTTAGAGGCTTATGACTTTACGCCTCATTGACATGAAGGTCATTAGAGGAGGGAAAGCACTTGAGGTAGGAAATACAAGTATTTCGGAAATTGCTTTTGAAGGGACCATCCCGGCATTCACCTGGATTATTTTATGGAAACTCAAGTCTGGATTGCCGAATCCACATCCTACTGAATATGAGGCCAGAATATTACCGCTCTTCCACTACGCTCTTTAAAACAAGTCAATTAGGTGCTGACATTACCAATCAATAAAATTTTTAATTAGATATGTGTGAAATCTTGGAGGGAACATATATATATATAAATGTATATATAGTTTAATTACTGGTACAATTCAAGTTAAGACATGGAAAAAAACTACTTAAAGGATTTTGTAGATTACCGCCATTAATTGATTTCTTCACGTCGTTGAAGGTTGTAAACTGGGAAATACCAATTGAAGTAGGTAGTAACAAGTACATAAAAGAGAAATGAAAGCCTGATAGGTCTCGCATTTCATTTCAGAATTGAAACATGACCAAGAAGGTACACACTGCATCTGATACAGCACGGGAAACGGTCGATTCCTTCTACTGTCTATTCATTGGCTTCACTTATTTCAATTTGAACAAGCAGAAGAAGTAAAAAAAATATTCACCCACAATGTATAAGGGTACACGTCAGCAATACAATATAATCATATGAAGTTAATTGGAGGATCATGCATTCTTTTACGAGAATACTTAAAACATTTTTCAAAATTTTAAGTAAAATAACAGACCGAACAACGCTAGGGACAAATGTGTCAATTCATCTTTCAAAGCGAGTCTGTATAATATTGAATGAAAGGCTTTTAGTAAAGTTTCATCTTACACTAGTAGCTTTGTGAAAACATGAAAAGATATATTTCACATCCCCTTTAACGTTGTGAAAGCCATCTCTTTCCATGGAAACGTCTCCAATATCTGGAATAGCCTGAAGGAGTAACATTTCCTCTGTCACAAGCAAACAAACAAATCTATTCTCGCAGAATTTCTCTCGGAAACGCATAGGGCTGACTCCACGTTCAATTCATTTAGGGGAAAAAATATCTCACGTGATTCTAATATTTCTGCGAGTCTCCCTGAAAAAAAAAGTGATTACTATTCAGATTACTACAGCAAAAAATGGAGAAACAGTTAAACGTGTTCTGTAGCGTAGTTCGTTACCACGAGCTGACAAGTACTTTTTTGCGTCGACATGTCACTTGACCTTTGTGTGGAGCGAGAACATCCGGTTTTAATGACGGTGCAGAGAGTGTAAATAATTAAAGACTAATTGCAAAATCTGGCACCGCGTGAGTTTGTTTGTCTGGAGAGGACATATCAGCAAATTTAACGGCGCTCTGGGATACATTTCACAACAGCCTGACGGGTTACCGCCTGTGAATTCCCGCCATGTAAACATACCCTGACAACCAGCAGCCACGTCTGGGAACGTAAATTTTTTACGTATGCGTGGGATATAAAAAGAGTAATAACACAGAGTGTTATGCAGCGAGACCGTTTCGGCTGGAGATAATTGCAGGAAACACGGAATTTGAGTTCATGAAAGTTGTATACAGCTGTTGTACAGAATACTGTTTGAGATTGATGACCGGGTTGCCACCGATGAATAATTTAGTTCACAGATAACATTTTCTTACATCGGATACAATTTTGCTAACCATGACACCAAAGCAGAATATCTTTTAGCTAATTGGTATAAATAGAATTTATAAACACCACTTTTTGACTATTTTAAGAAGTGATGCACGTTTCACATTTTTCATGTGAAATCATTCTTTTTCGTTTTGATACAGTTTATTACTTTTGCAAAGGCTTTTGTAAAACATATGAGCGGTTCACAGTGAAGAACTGAGGTAGATTATTTCTCAGCCATGTCTTTGATAACTTCAGCACAATACACAAATTAGTAGACCGCATTTGAATTACTCTGTTGGCCCGAGCATAAGAAACAGTGTCATTTTCACGGAGATGATACTCGCCTAACTTAATATTTGATCAGTCAAATAATTTCTTTTTTCTTAATATTTTATTTACACTTGGCCTGTTGGCCATACAGTCAGGATACATTATATTTAGTATTGTATCTTTATATAAATACATACATGCTCCCACACTCTACATATACGCATTAAACATACATACAAGTCACTGTTCATTAAAACTTTTTGATAATAAAACAGTAACCTCTGTAAACAATAATTGTTTGAAAGATTGAGTAGTAGAATGGGATTTACGAGGTTATAAATATTTCTATATGGTTTGTTGTTACGAAGTGCACCATCCTCTAGTATATTGCGATATTTTCTAGAGCAAGGAGGTGGCCTACATTAACTGGATAACTTATGTCCCAATGTTTTAGGTCTTTCCAGAAAGTATCTGTTTCTTCTTTGTAATTATTGCATCCGAAGAATAGGTGGTTTGTATCGGCCTCGGATTCCCCGTCGCACTAACAAAATGGGGAGTTTGCTAAATTTATTTTGTACAAGTGGCTTCCGAATCTGCCGTGATTGAATTTTAATCTCGATATTATAGTCACAGCTTTTTTGGTGGCGTATTTTTTTGAAGCCATTGTGTTGTCGGTAAAAATTCTTTGTTTCTAGTCATTGATCAAAAGTAAGTACTTTTTTAACTGAAGATATTTAATACATGTGTCCACTCTCTAACTCCGACAAAGTTTAATGGTTATACAATTCCAGATATTTACAATACTTTATTTAACTGCTATTCTTCTTTAGTTACTTTTATCATATTAAGAGCTGTTTTTGGTGCTAGTTCATCCCATCCATTTCTGTTGTTTTTGCTGTGGTTTTAGGGCGCGTCGACACCGATACATTTCATACCATTAAAACCACTCCTCTCACACACTCTGCTAGCGAATCACTCCGTCCTTACACTTCTACCAATTATTAAGACTATATACTACCCACACCAGATACTAAACATCCTACTGATGCTGCAGAGCCTTACTTAATTCCAGAAAATAAACAATACTTTTACTATGTGTAATGTTACATATTAAAGATTGGTGTAGTGAGAAACTCATAATTTACTTGTCCTAATATTACTGTACGTCAGTTCATTATCAACATAGTTTCTCTACCAGAAATCTTCCATTGGTTTTAGGACATACACAGCTCTGATGCAATTATATGAAAAAACTCACCAGAACTAAGATCTAACCATTCATTAAGACTAAAATTCCATATGCTTCTTTAGTCTCTACCAAATACCTTACTGAAAACAGTCATTATGGAAATATGGCTTGGTTAAATCAATGAACAGACCAACTTCCAGATAAGTGGCACTCCATCTTTGATGCCAATAATCGATTTGAAATATAAATATCCCGAAAAACCTGGGCATTTCAAAGAGAATTTTTACGAATCTTGGCTAAAGTAGTGCTTCGCTGTTTAAATAGTGAATACAGTACTCTCCAGTCTGAGAATACGCTGCTGAATATTAACCACATCTCACATTATTTTTAACCCTCCGCCCCAAAAAAAACCTCCCAAGAAACAATTAAAAATTTCATACGTAACAAGAGCAATCGAATTGACATTCAACTTTATCTCTGAAGATGTTATTATTTGTATCCCATTCTTCTACATTCTTAATTTTGTCGATACATTTTTTTGTATTGTTATTAAAAATAAAAAACGATATAACAGTGGTTCCTTGGTGACTTCGTTTTAAAGAGATTGATCTCTCATTAACGCATTTCCCACAAATTAATTGAGTTTTTCATATTTGTTAGTATATCGAGATAGTGAGAGAGACAATATTTAAATCCTGTAAATAACAAAAATGACTGCAAGCCGTAATTACATTGACTGCAAGTTCTTTTATTTCATTTGCGTGGTATCTATATGCAAACATAAATCGCATCATGATACTCGTACACACACTGAAATGCAGACATTAGTTTTCTTTTTATTATTGCGGAAGTAGACATATATTTTGCGATGCTATGACAGAACTAGATAACGAGAACGTGATGGGTCCAAAAGTTTACATCGGCAATAGGATATATGAGTTGTTTTGCAATTGCTTCCTTTGGGAATTTTGGTATTTCCCCAATACCGACTGTATTTCAAAACACGGCCAATGCAATATTGCGATGATAATAAATCAAGGTCACAAGAACAAAACAAAACTTAAGTATTATTTCATATCATTAATTATTTGAGCGTGATGCAATGCTATCCATAAATCAAACAGATTCCAAATTTTAAATTCATATGTTTTACATAAATTCAAAAAATATAACAGAAACATTTTGATATTAAATTAGAACTTAAAATACAAAGTCATTTTAACTTAGTAGAAAATGGAATATTATGCATGATTGTGTTCCTCTGATAATAATTGGTTTGACAACAAAACTAACTTCGATTGTGAAAACTCACAAACGTAGATACAAATTTTAAGTTATCTTTAAAAACTGCTGGATACCGTGCTTTATTTTTGTTGAAAACCTGGTTTCAATGATATTCAATGAAAGCAAAAACGAAATCTGATGAAACTCTATACATAAAACAATCTATAAATTCATCAAAAAATAAATCATGGAATCAAGAAATATCAGATGACGGAATAACTTTTGCAGTTAGTCGTAAGACACTAACAGTTCATCTGATACCATGCGCAGTGGATTAATGGTTTGTTTTCATGCTGTATCTCTCTCCTGCCTGCCATGCAGTGGGACAGGGGTTGAAATCCCTGTCCGACTGTCCAGACTACGGTATTCCATGGTTTTCCGGATTAGTGAATGCCGGGATGGATTCTTTTAAAGGCCATTACCGAACTGCTTCCCCATTCCTATACCCTTTGGTTAGATGGGCTGAAAAAGGTCCATTTGAACATATAGCAGCTCGCCTCCTAGGCTCCACCTGGGAGGAATGAAAAAAAATATATAAATAAAATAAAAAAGATGTATGATATCGGTTGTTCATTGATTCGAAACGATGCGTGTTTAGGTAGTGAAGAATGTGACTAAACATTGCTCAAACTTGTGATTTATAAACGATACATCTTTTTTCAATATTGTTACCCGTTTTCCTTAAGAACTTCGTTCCATGGTTTCCCCAAATCACTCCAGGCAAATGCCGGGATGCTTCCTTCAAAAGGCCATGGCCGAATTCCTTCCCATTCCTTGCCCCCATCCCTGCCCCCCATCCTTTCCCGTCTCTAAAGACCTCGATGTTAAAAAGAGACGTAAAGCAGTTACAAAAAAAAAAACTTCGTTTGTGGAATCACTTATGGCCCATTGCAACATTTTTGTTTACAGGATTACAACGACGAGATCCGCCAGGAGCAGATGTGGGAGATGCAGATCTTGAACACAGCGATGCAGCGCCGACCATTGTTGGCGGCGGGCAGCCCGGCCTCCTCGGAGTCCCCACCCGGCAGTCTGTCGCCAGGCAGCCCGCCCCCACAGCGCCACTCACCGCCCCCGCCTCAGCAACACCAGCAGGCTCAGCAGACGGCGGTGGCGGCTGGGCAGGCGGCACAACAGGTAGGCGCCTCGCAGGCGCCGCTGCTGCATCCCGCGCTACGCGGGCTGGACCCTACGGCGGGGTCAGTGGCGGGCGCCGGGGGCGGCGGAGGCGGCGGCCCGGGGGTGGTGGCCGTGGGGCCTCCGCAGGCCTCGGTCGCAGCGTCAGCAGCTGCGGCGGCAGCGGCGGCGGCGGCGGCTGCTGCTGTGGCTCAGCAGCAGCAGCAGGCTGCCTCACCAGGAAGCACAGGTTGGTCATCCCACGTACGAAACATGTACCATCATTACATACGTTACCAGCTGAAAACAACGTTTTGAATTTTTCGTATTTGCCAGTTTACTGAAACGTGAATTTCATCCCATATTGTTTATTGTAAAAAAGAAAGAATCGCGGACCTTCTGTAGCATAGGATTCACAGAGGTAGAGTTTCGCATTCCAATTCACTACCACTGACACTAGAAGAATGTTTTGCTGTCATTCATTAGTTTCCCGCGGAGTTTCCTCCACATAACTTATTGGATAGCGGGCTGAGTGGAACTTGGGAGACGTTCCGGTCGTTCAGCTTCGAAGAACTCCAGTAATTACTCTCGGTTTCGTGGGGGTCAGAACCCCGATCATCCGTGCCGTAGTGATACTCTCTGCAGTCTGAGCTACGCGGCTTTCCGTCGTTTATTGTAGAAAATGTAAATGGACTATTCAATTCGATGGTGATTTGCCATGTCAATAGAGCTTTTCTTCTACTATTCTTAGTGATCGGTTCACCCAACTAAAGGTTATTTATGAGCATTACAGGACGTTCTTTACAGTCAAAAATAATACGTTCACGGCTGTTACACACGCTACAACAATATTACCAGAAGTTACTGTGTTGTCAGATGAAATTGTGCCAATCGGTATTGATATTGCTCTGAATTTATGCTGAGTGTATTCTTGGAACTGTTGGTTATGTAATAATCCGCACCATTTCCTTGAAAATCATTTTGATTTGCCAGTTTATTCATGAATCGCTCAGTCGATTTTCGAAAGTCATCTCGCTAAATTCGGCAATTTCCAATGTTAAATCAAGATTTTCTCGGAAAGGACTCTCTGTCTAAACGATTCGCGTAAATTTAAAAATCTTTTTCTTTTTTATTATTTTAAGTATAATTGTATTTTTCGTTTATATTTTTTTACAATAAACGATATGTGTTGAAAAATCAAATAAATATGTTTAGTACCAGGAAATTTCGCACTTCATTAAATGTTCAAAGTATATCAAACTGACAGATATAAAAAATTTATTTTGCCCTTTGCTAATACAAGGAGTCATCCACGATCAAAGAGGAATATACAATAGTTGAGGAATAGAGTAATTAGTCACTGTTCAAAACTAAAATTCAGTGTATTTATTGTTTATTTTCCATATCATCAAAAATCCGGTATCCACTTTTTCACCTTTTCCTGCTGCCTAGGATGTTTTATGGTGAAACTTCCAATTATTATTGCAAGTTCAGATTATACACCTTAATGTGTGTAAAATGCCAAAGGAACCTGTATAGTGCTTTTGGTTTAATATCTCGTACAAAATAAAAAAGATGTTAACTCTCGAATGTTTCCTCCAAAAAAAAAAAAAAAAAAAAAAAAAATCTTGTATACCGCCTCACATTTGTAATTCACTAGCAGTATTTGCAGCAACTTGGTTCTATTCAAAGGCTTTTGAACCATGTTTCAAGATGTTCCTCCTCACCGATCCCTAAAAATCTCGGTAAAACCGATTCCAAATTTTTAATTTTTGCCCTTCAGCCAATGTCAGAGGACATTTAAGGAAAGAGTGGAATATACAGAAGTTGAGGAATAATTTACTTAATCATTATGAATTTTTTTCCCATGTCCTCAAGAAACCAGTTTTGAACTTTTCCAACATTCACGGGCGATTTAAGATCAAACGTATAGTGTTCCCCGCACCTTTAAGTCATACATTATCTATGTGTAAAATGTCAAAGGAGTCTGTGGAGTACGTTTTGATAATGTCTCGTAAAAAATAAATAAATACGTGAATTCTCTTCCTCCCATGTTGTTTTATCGGATTTTTGTAGCATAAAACTTTGTTTTGGGATTTCGATACCTCTTCTTAGTTTAGGTAGCGAAAATAATTGTAATGGAGATCCTGTATATAAAGACCATCACTTATGTTAACGATAAACTTAGCAGCGCAAAAACATATGTGGAAACTTCAAGCAACTCAGAAAGGACATCGTTAGCAGAGACAGAAAAGAGGTGGGTAAAAAAGGAGAGCAAATAGATGAAGTAAATTCAGTGGAGGGGAAAAGAAGCGGCTAGATGCAGGGGAATTTTATGTCAATTCGTTATTTCAAATATGTGCATAAAACCTTCTGCCAGAATTATAATCACCACAAAGACTTAGTAGCTGTTATCACGTAAACCTACAGCGCGTCAATAATATGGAAAGTATGTTTCTCGTTATCAAGTCCAAAATATTGGTAATTTGTCAACGAAGTGAACCGACGTTATAATCAAAGTGAACCTCTTTTAATGAATCATGGAAAGAAAGATTAGCCACTGCACTCAAATATGAATACATCACTTTGAACCATAGCAATAACACAACAGTATGGTATGTCAAGTAAAGAATAAATTCAAAACTCTTACAGTTTTTAAAAGGTCTTATGCTGGAATAATATTTCGAGCACAACAATAATCAGTTCAAGATCATAGTGCCTACAATTCGAACAAAAAGGCTATTCTGCCAGCTGTTTTGTCGTAGCATAGCAACGTTATGACGTATTGGAACATCATCTTTCTTCCAGAATACCGTCTGGTTGACGTCCTTACAGTTGCCGCCACAACTGCAGAAATCGTAACACACGTGACTGAGGTTAAAGCCCAAAATAATTTTACTTCTGAAGATTTCTAAGATATTGTACTGCCCTAAGACAGGTCAGGGTATGCTACAGGGACCGTACTAAGACTCATATAGAGATTGGTTGCAATTGCTTTCCTAATTATGTCTACATGCTGTAGTATATTTTAATAATTGTTTAGTATTAAGTTTAGTGTGAAGTTTCAGTTGGACTTGAGAATGGAAAGAGATCAAACCAGTCGTCACCCTGTTTAAAAAATAGTATTCCGATATTCAGTAATGCGGTCGTTAAGGTTAACGTCACCATACGATGGAAAATCATCATGAAGATTGTCTTATTATTCACGCCAATACGACTTCGGATAGGTTTAAAATTTTCCAGAGCGTTTGTTTAAAAATTTGGTATTTAATCCTTGCTTTTTATTACGGTAAATACTAGCTTCCAGAACGCTGAAAGATGGGGTTCCTTACGAACAAAAAATAAATATAAAAATTAAAATTCTGATAGTTTTTAACTTATTCTCGAAAACGTATTCGGAATTTTATCTTATTACATACCTTTATGAGCAGCTCAATCATAATCGTCGTGCCATAGTTTATGATGGGTTCTAGTGTAACTTGATGAAACAAATCGAAAATTAAGAATAAAATTTGTTGGTACCTCACTTAGATACATCTCGAAAACCAAGTGAGTTTCATTCTTCACTTTAGATTTCTCTCGTCGAGTTAAATAATAATCCATCATCAAATTGTGGTGCCAAGTTCATCGTAGAATCCCACCTTTATTGGCATAATTTCTGTTTCTAACTCTGGTCTGAATACTCAGACACACAAATGAGTTTGGAGTTTCTAATTTCTTGTTTTCCGATACACCATTCCCCTTTATCGCGATAGCGTATTGATGTAACATTATGAAATTCTCTCTGAAGTGTATTGTCCGGCTATCTGTCACGAATAATTCTCGTTCCAGAATTTTACGATAGACACAGCCCGTCTGTCGCCAGCAATCTGTTGGCCAATCAGGGAGTGACGAACGTGCTGTCCAATATTTTTACTGAGAGCCGAGGTTTTTGTTATCGTTCGCCTAACCCGTCGCTTTCAATTAAATTCCGCGAGGCGTGGGACAGAGGTTTTCTGCCCTTAATCAAAGAGTTGCATATTCATGAATCACGTCACATTTGAGTGAAATGACCCGTGGTTTAAATTTTCTTCTAGTTGCTACGATTACCAGGGGATCCACATACTTGTTCATAGCTAGATTTGATTTCGTGAAAAAAATGTTGGCCGTATTTTATGAACTAAAAATTTTGTGTTTTCGTATGAAAAGAAAGGGTGAAATGGTGGAGAAAGTGGGAAGGGAACCGATACTGGACAAAACTTCTATCGATAATTCTTTAACCCCTCGCTAATAATTTCTTTTCGAAATTGTTTAATGCATCGTTTGAAATGTCTAAGGCAGCACACAATAATGTACAGAAAGTGTTTTACTTTAAATTATATTCAGCATGGTTATTGTGAGCGTGAATTTTTAGTAATATTGTCTCTCACACAATAACAATTATTTGCTGTGTATCTCGTCTTGTTTGCATTATTAAAAAATTAATTTAATTATAGAAATCTGAGTTTTTTAACCTCAAACAAGGCAGTTTATCTAAAAAGTACATTTATGGAGAAATAAAGCGTACCACATTATCAAGCATCTTGCCCAACTATATTGTATGACAAGAAAAATATAGTTACTAAAAAAAAATAAAAAATCGATTAAAATAAAAAAGCAATTATATTATGACAGTGACACATTACATTCATCACTACTTTCCTTTAAACGTTTTGGTAAAACGGTATACTGTGAGTGCATGGGAGTATATTATGATGAATTTAACTGGCACATTCTTGTTCACGTTTATAGGATCACCGTAACGAATCTTGCCTCTAAGGTTGAGGAAGACGGGACAAAACACATGATTTCTTTGTATGATTATTTCGTACGAACGAATTAATTTTTATGTTTCTTCATTGTAACTGAACAGTTGAAGAATAAAGATTTTCTGTAGTAAAACTGAGCAGCTTCTTGTAGTGAAAATTACTTTTTTTGTTAAACCCTTAAATCAATCGCTATCCCCCAATTTTCTCTACTTACTGTTTATTAAAAAAAAATATTATCTATTAAGATTTTCACGTCAGGTGCACGGTAGCAAAAATAAGTTAATAGCTGGATACCGTTCTCAATCGATATCTTTCGTAAGACACATCAACTCTTTAGAATTCTGTGACGTCACTACCCCAAATGTCAATGTAACGTAATTTCTTCGTCATAAAAAGAATTCTTAATTTAAACTACCAGTTGCTGCACAGTAATTTTAAGGTAATGTTTCCAAATAGGTAGCTAGAGAATGCGTTGTTAAGGACTTATTCTCATTTGGAAGCAGCTACAAATTACCACGTTAATTGTCTATTGCACCTGCGGCAAATTCTTAACAGCCTAGTGGTAGCAGACATTATTCAACCACTATAAAGGCTTCCGCTCGTAAAATTAAAACCGCGCAGTGAATCATCTTGTTTATTTAACACGAACTAATGGTATTGTTGAATAGAGAATCTTAAATCAACCCTACCTCTGCAGCTTACATACGCCGTTCGGCCCAAATCGTTTACGTCATTCATAAACGCGTATGTGATATTACGTGATTGTAATCCTTCATGGGTTCGGCCGAAGAACTGTTTTGCTTCCAACTTACGCTTATTGCCCAACCTTTTTTATATCTCATATACCTTTGTATTTCTGATGCTCCTAGGGAGTGTTCCATCAACCGTTCGGCCTAAATATTCCTCCCATCTATCTCTGTATGCCTGAATTATGTATTGTAATACATATTTAAGTACTTTTAAATGTGTCAGTTTCATATATGATCAGCTCTTGCTACCGTCATTTTATTTTGTTTATAACTTTATTTTTAGTTCTTTAAGTGACATCAGTAGGATATTCGGAAATAGCTAATAGTTTAATAGAATTTTAGGTGTGTGTCTGCTCAGTTTCGTCTGCTTATGGCTGTTTTATTTTCACATTTTCGGGAAAGTTGTTAATTTATCTTTTATACCAATATTGTTCCGAAAACAACTTATTTAAAAAACACTATCGTTCTCGTGTTGCCAGTACTGAATTTTGGTACTAATTTTTTCTTATAAGAATGGAGACTTTCCCTGTGTATGCTTGAAATGAAGTCTTCACGGGTGTACCGCCGGATAGTGTTTTGAAAACACGATATTTCGACGACTGGCTCCGTCGCCTTCATCAGGTGTCGAGACATCTGCACAGGTTGTCTGTGATGAAGACGACAGAGCCAGTCGTTGAAATATCGTGTTTTCAAAACACTATCCGGCGGTACACCCGTAAAGACTTCATTTTAATTTTTTATTCTTTAAATGGTATTAACCAAAGTTCTGAATTACATTACGTTAGCACCGTGTGCTTCTTGGCACAGTTTTAAACGGCAGGTGATTTCCTCAGGTTAGTAAGAATGTTTGATAGCATTCCTCTGAGACAGGTGCGTAAATCTTATGTTAATCAATGTCAAAAATCTTACTGTAATATAGAACGGAACTAGGCTTGCCTGTTCGTAATGAAATGCAATGCGTCCACCATTCCGACGAGTGTGGCTACTAGCAAGTGTTTAGTGTCCTTATTTAACAGTCACCCATGTTGTTGCTTTTGATGAAGGTATCAGAAAATTGCTGTGAATTGGGGTATATTGCCGATCTAGGTGTATGTGTCACTGAGAGCTTTGAATTACGACTGCTGCAGGCCCTAGTGTGTCGGGGACGCCGCTGGTTGGGCGCAAGCGACCACTGCTGCCTGGGGGAGCCAGGCCGGCCATGTCGCCCACTAAGAGGACGGTGCTGTCCATCCTGGCCAGGGCTCGCGCCGCGCAGGGCAAGGACCTGCCCGACTACCTGCACCCCGCCAACGGGTAAGTACGGCCACTGGTAAGCTGCTGCAGCCTCGGGATGTGCGAACTTCAGCTACTAAAAGGCAAATGGCCCATCTACTTGAACCTCGCGGGGGCAACTGAAGATGCCGTAACGCGTAAACTATTCACAGTAACAGCGCTTCTTAACCTTTCTCAAACCAAGGACCAGTAAATTGTTCAAATAATGCTGCGGACCACTTAATTATATGTGCCTCTGCTTATATTTTTAACATCAGGAATTCATTTTATTTGTATTAAGCCATTATAACATAATAAGTCTAAAAGCATGTTATCAATAGCTATGGAAACACAGTTATGAAACTGTAAGTGAACTATTAAAAGTTAACTCCATATTGGACATAATCTTAATATAAAATAACCAAATCTAATTAAGCTCACTCACTCACCTTGATAGCTATTGGCTGGAGAATGGTGATGTCACGTGCCAGTCTTCGTTTCCACATTAACAGTGACCAGAGATATTTTTAAAAATTAGAAGTTATGTGTACAGTTAATACTAAGTAACTGCTCTAAAATTAATTACCAGAATACATTCATTAATTTTCCTTTTCGTTGCAATTCATTCTTAAAAAATATGGTGAAACTTTACTGTTGAAAAAAACGTAGAAATACTTTTCAGTAACGTATTGCTTAAGAAAGCAACATATAAAATAATAATTATTAATTGCCTCTGCTGTAACAGCGAATGCTAACTGTAATTCTGTCCTAGGCTAAATTTTAATTTAATTAGAACTCCCGCTAGCGTTGCTTCTGTTCCAATGTTTATACATTACGGTTTATTTGCTTTGTACGTATTTTACTGATCATTTTCGATAAACATCTTTATGCTTGTTCAGTTTACATGGGTTATTAGGTTATTTTTAGTGGACATCAGACTTCAGATATGTTACCTAAACAAGTGTTGTGGCAATTTATTTCCTCTGAGTAACTATTTAATAATGATTACTAAGATCTCTAGCATCTACGGACACGACGACCAAAGAATAAATTATGAATGTCTGGCCAGACACAATCAAGAACGCTCCATTTAAACTAAATACAAATTCTTCATACTTTGAAGAATGAACCTTTAGGGTCAAATACAAATTAGTAATTCAGCTTGTTCAAATCTAGCTTCCACGACCTTTGAAACAATTATACGATAGTTAGATCGTCTTTGTCCGCGTTTAATACGTTTGTTGATACTTTAAGCTAAAGAGATTTTATTCATATTTTGTACAGTGAACCCATAAGATGAAACTCAAGCTCATATTTGGCCAGATCAGGTCGATCACAGCAACTATTCTGGATCAGATACCACGTGCCAAAAAAAAAAATAAAAAAAAATCATATTTTATTTTTGTTTACTTCACTATTCTTATGTTACCACCCTTACCCCTACCACAGTGCTTCACAACCACTACAAGACTCCCAGGAAACGGTCATTTACTTAATCCTTAGACAAGCAGTGCTCTTTTTGTTGCCAACTGGAAAAGAATAAACTATTGTAGGAACAATGTTATCCTATCCTATTCCTGGAAATGCTAGATATTTGCCTAGTAATTGAAGTATTCGTTGTTTTTAAAAAGTTGGGATTATAGTTTTTTCTATACAGTATTTTAATTTATAATATTCTGTATGCAAACCACCTGAACCATCTGCCCGTACCACTGCCGGTCCACAGACCACAGGTTGAGAAACATTCCCTATAACATTGCATTTTATGTTGTGTGACCCATTTAATCGGTTCCACCAAACCTACATACGTTTCGGCTGATCTAAAAATGCCAGCCTTGATGCTAGAACTTCAATTTATGCAGATTTCTAACAATGTAACGTATGTGTAAAGTCTCCCCTTGTATAGTTCACTGAGTCCCTTGCGGCAGAAGTGCACTTCCCTATACCATCCCCAGACATGAGTACCAGAGTTCAGAATTCCAACCGAAATTTGGCAGGTATTTGACCGGTTCCTCCAAAACAGTGAGGATCTTCTGCAGAGCTTACGGAAGCTCAATCACACGTGGTCAGTCACACGTCTCATGATATCTCAAAGGCAAAATCTATTTACGAGAACGTTAAGGTGTTAACCATGCTGAAACAGAGTCCTTAAAGTGTTACAGCCTGTCTATAATGTGAAGAGTTTAATACCAATTGCTCTTTCGATAGGAAACAAAGTGAGCCTAGGGAGTCGTTTCGGAGATTACAAGAACAGAAATACTCGTCGACTGCTTCTGGAATTGTTCTGCCTCTTCCCATTAAGAAGCGATCGCTGAACACACTAAAATGTGCTGCGAGTAAGTGGAATGTGAGGTATCTGATTATTTAGTTTCGGAAAGTTATTCTTAAATTGGTAGTACTCTCTTCTTTGCAACTTGTTTCTAAGAAAACAAGTGAGGTTACTGCTACTTGCACAACAAAACTACCACGCTTAAGAATAAACTTCATTCCATGAGGATTTCAAAAACTGGAGGGCTTTAGAACATTTCTGCATAAAAATGGTCGTTTCTCTGAGTACAGATAAGCATTTTGATATAATATTTAGGGGAAAAATACTCTTTAAATGATACTGCACCATCTTCTAAGAGATAATCGAGGAAATGACAACTTAATTTCACATACATGTACACTACACCACAAGAATGTTCTTAGTTAATCAGAATACTATAGTGGCTAGTATTCTCTCTGTACGCACTTTGACAGAATGCTCCATTGGTTGCATTAATAGCTCTATAAATAAGACGATTGCTACGATGATTCCTTCAGAAGGCCAGGGCTGAAAACAAACCAGTTCCTTAGTCCCAATGCTTTCCCTCCTCTAATTACCTAAATGAACACCAGGCGTAAAGCCAGAAGAAAAAATAAAATAAAAAAATTAATCAAAAAATATTTTGCACAGACTAAAGTTACAACAAAAAATACGAGTCAGTAATAACAAACAAATATTTTTTTAGAGGTACAGGTCATACCTTCGTCCCATTGATGCACCTCTTAATATAGATTTAAACCAAAAAAAAAATCATTAAATTGAAGGTAAAAGTGACAAAACTATATTTAGGGACAAAAAATGAATTTACCGACTGTATATGAACTTGACTTGTATTTAACCTTCAGGGTTTAACCTGCAAAATTTAAAGTATTTCTGATACGTCTGACGGGTTTAAAAGCATTAAACTGGGACGATTTCGCTTTATAGAGATAATTAACCGGTTTTCAAACAATTCTTCGTCAGGTGCTTTGTTTTTTATAATAAAAGAATTATATGAAAAAAGTACCGCTGTAGCTCATAACTCTTTAGCATAATTTCCTATTGATTTATTCATTAAAGAAGGTTATAGAGCATGAAATATGGCTAAACAATGTGCTCTCTGTTTGTATACAAACATGTGAAAGTATATTGTCGTTTCCTTGATCATCTAGCAGACATTAGAGAGTTCTTTTATTACTGTAGCCCTCGATATTTATTATTTTTTGTACTGATTTTTTGAAAATTCAAAAAGAAATTTTTCATTCTAGATGTTCGTAAAGATAGTTTATATTTAATTTTTTTCGTACACTTAACAAGCGTATTATCTGAATGAATGATATAGTCAGTTAAAAGTAAATTTCTTCGAGAAAAATAATCTTCTGGGCCTATCTTAAGCTTTTTTTCGATAGAAATGTCACAGTGTACTGGAAGCTACTGTGTCATACAAACCTGAGAAAAATTATTTATTCATCCCAACTTCATGCATGGAAAAGTAGAAAATCCTTCACTAACCCCGCAACTCGCCTTACTGAAAAGTATTAACAGCCAATATTAAATTCAAACATTTATCACTACTTATAAAGTAAAATATTTGGATTAAAAGGCGACTGATCTTGCGTCACTTCTCATACATTATACTGACAAACGTATGGAAATTTAATGTGTAATGACCCCTTTGTGTAAGGGCAGGTAATGAATGATGATTCAAGGCGTTGTTCTGAGAGGGATTCAACAACACTTTCGCCCACTCCTGAGTTCAGTTTGAAATATGAGTCCGCTGATCCTGACGCAGTACCAGCCCAGCTTCTCAGAGCCACCTGTTTATGCAGGAGCCTTCCGAGTCGGCATCTGCGACCCTGATCTGCATACCTGAGAGGCCCCACCGGGTTCTCATCCTTTGGAGGCAGTGGACCTCCCCACCCACCCACTGAAACCTTCTACGAGCCAACTGCAGCCTTAATAAGCACTGGAGATAAATCAGGCTTTCATGAAGCGCGGGCGTGCACGCGCGTAAATCAAGGGCTGGCGCAGCTTCGACCTAGCGTCCTCTTGATTAAAACACCTGCAGACGCAGGTGGCAACATATGGGGCATGCAAAACCTGAGAGCTGAGGTGTTCTACCGAGCTACTGCGGATTTGAAAGGGAAAGTCGATAAGATGAAGCTGTCCACACAATTAGATTCGCTGTCCTGGAGAACACTCAGAATTCGTCAACGATGACAAAAGTAAGGTTTACGCGCATTGGTAGTGGCCTCAGTAGTTGTTTCATTTGCAAAGCGTTACAGCAGGTTGCTGCCTGCACTCTTCTCTTTACCAAATTCACTTTGATTTACCTTCTTTAACTCAAATTGTAATGTAGGGTATTATTACTATAGTAAAAAATAATAATAATAATACGATATGCACTCAATGCAATTTATTATACACTTGTTGCCGAAAAAAATCAAAACAATACACATTTTCTCAGGTTTCCTCGTTACTACTAATATTTTCCAACTTATATACACATCTTTTATTCCAATCAAACACACAATTTGAGGCCTCGGCCGCAGCACTTTATAATCTTACCCCATGTCTTTACTGTTCAATAACCTCCCGCGGATTGCACTGAATGTAATGTACGAGACTAGCTATGTCACGAGTGTATTTGTAGTGCGCGGCAACAAGCTAGCTGCCGGGCCTTCTTGCGCCGCGACCGCAATGGATTCTATAAGTTCAGAACAAGGCTTCATTAGCATTATTTCAATTTTTTTAAAGTAAGAAACAGAAAATTTATAATTACCTTTGAAGTAAACAACTGTAAAAAAGAAATATTATGGATCGTGGTGTGCTGCTGGCTACATGTGGCATATACAGATTTGAAGCAAATCTATAGCTTACTCCAGCCATTATTCCATTACACAGTAAGTTGAGCCTATATTAACTTGGTTGGTCCAGCGGTGTGATTCAAGTGTCGAGTTGGCAGGGGAATGGGAAGTTTTGATTAATTTTTTCAGGTATTTTGCGCCATGTTGACGTCGAGGCCGTTAGAGAAGTGATAGAACTGGGAACAAGGTACAGGAAGAAGTTCAGTAATAGGCTTAGGAGGACGCCATTACCTTTGCCTAGCGTGTATTCGAAAAGAACCTAACACTGAATAGCGGATATATAATTGAACCGACGTCCTCTTGAATATCCGGCCTAAGCGTTATCACTAGCCCACCAGCTAATGTGGTTTGTCTAAGAATTATGTTTATCATTTGATCTCCATCCTATACAACGATTTAAGCAAACAGTTAATCAATTCTTTTATGAGAGAAGAAACATTAAATTATGTCTGGATTTAAGGCCAAACAAATCTACAGAAAATCTTTCTGCTGCCTTACGTTTCTCGTCGTTAACGGAATCTGGTTGTTCTCCAGGACAGTGAATCTGTGTGAACAGTTTAGTCTTATCGACATTCACTTGCAGGTCTGCAGAAGCTGGATGGAAGACCCTACCGTCATGCTGTTGAAGTGTAATTAATAACACTCTTCTAAACGTAAGCTAACTTATTATGACGGACTTTTTTCACAAACTGATAACAAATGTTAGCCATTGCTCACTTACGCTTACCTGACTGACCTAAATGAAATAAAAGATCTTTATAAACCGCCTTCGTCAATGGCCACTATCTATCAACTGGTTCCAATTTACCAAGTCCACCTGAAATTTAGAATGCCTTTAAGGAGGAACAAATCAAAAATAAATTAGCAGTTTGTCATACAGAACGTATACTTTTTTTTTCACTGACCGTGCATACAATAGTTCTTCTCATAGTATAAATGTGTAATGTTCTTTAATTTCTTTCAAACGTTTACATTTAGAAGTTACAATGAATGCATTAAGAGTTGTTCAAAAGAAAATAGTTATTCGTTAACTGCAATACACTCATGCACACTAAAAATCTGACCTAAAGTAGATAAATTTCACTGACCCACAACATGAACAAGTATCGGTGATCAAAGAAAGTTAAATTTCGAGTCTCAATCTAGATACTGACTCCTTCGAATAAAAATTCGTATTATTCACACAAAAAAGAAATTTAACTCTGAACTGCACTTTAAATACTGCTGGTATACTATCATTTAGTAATCTTCACTTGCCACCCATCTTCACACTTTAGCGATTTTTTTTAAAATAATATTTTCCTCAAATGGTGTAAGAATGCCACCATCCACGCAATGTTTCAGAATCTAACCAATTTCTTAACGTCACAGTATCATCTACTCTCTTTGTCTCAGGGCGAAATTTTACCAGATACCTTCCTTTTAATTTACATTAATCTAGTTAGGTAATACAGCAGTTCACCACTACTTCAACGCTCTTCAGCACTGCTACGTTTAAGAGGATTAAGTTTTCATCTTCCAGTTTGCAGAAAGTTGCGATGCAAATATCTAATTAAATTGTCGGTGTTCTGGACAAAGAGGTTCTACCATGCTGTAGCCACGACGAATTTCAGAGACAGCGTTGAGTTCACCTAAAAAATCATGGCTATACATTTAACGAGTTGCTGTTAAATCAACAATAAACATACGCATAAAAATTTATTACAGACTGAAATGAATGTTGGCACCATTCGGTTTGCTGATGAGAACATACTACGGTCTATAAATTTAAATCATTATCTAGTGCCTAGTAAGAGAAACAAATGTCAAAGTTGGTAGCACTGTCTGGAAGTGTTAATCTGTTTCTTGTATTCACCAGACAGATTTATTTGTCAGGTACATGTAAAATAGTAGCACATACAGCCTTAAAACAATGCATAATTGTTGAATATGTTACAAAATAAAGGCCAAACGTGTCGGGTGTGAACCATAAAGTCGAAGCTCCGGAATATTAATAGCGGAACTATATTAGGGTTCCGTGGATTTTGATTGTAAAATTGAGCTCTTATAGATTCGTTCATTGGTCCGTCTGTCGCACCATCATAACTTCTGACCAAGCGTGGTGGATGGGCCGTCTCTTGCCTCCCATTACAGAGGACGTGGGTTCGAATCCCCGTCCGGCCATTCAGATTTGGGTTTTCCATAGTTTCCCCAAATAACTCCAGGTGACGTCGGGATGATTCCTTCAAAACACCACGGACGAATTACTTTCCGTTCCTTGTCCCCAGTCCTTTTCCACCTCAAATGCCCTAGATGACAACGAAGTGTAAAGCAATTAACAAAAAACAAAACAAAAATCTTCTATACTCTTTAATTTAAAAATTTGTAATTAATTATTGATTTAGTTCTTGCTAACCTTAAAATTCGAAAAATTATGGGGATCAGAGTAATTAGACGGGCTCTAGTGCGGGACTGAACGAAATATTTCCTTTAAGCAATTTTAATAGGTAATTAAATCTGGAAACTTGCCAACTCTCAATTTTTTTAAAATTTTCTTTTGCACAAAAAAACGTGAAAATATCTTTTCTCTCTTATTTTACGAAACTAGTGATAGTAAAATTCTTTAAAAATTTACAGTGATACGCATCCTGCTGTACTTTACGGCTAAACATTCCAGAGATCAGGGCTTTCGCAAAATAAATGAGAGGTTCCAGCAAATTTGTTACTTCATTCGGTAATTTTTTCGCAAAAAAAGTACCGTTCGACACAGAGTTTAATGAATTGGAATATGTCGAAAAATACCTTTCTGAATTTTTTCAAAAGTTTTATAAGACCCATAATATTTTTTCAGCTGAATCATTTTTGTATTTGATTTATTTATGTCTATACCATCTGAAAGATAATTTTTTAAAATGTACAGTAAACTTTGATTTAAAAAATATATCATTATTATTATTATTTTTTTAATGTGAATCAAATTTAATTCACATTTTGTTTACGAAAATCTCAGTGCGCGTGCCAGCTCACATTGAATAGCGCTAATTTTGTTACTGTTGAAACTGTGCGCGAAGTCAGTGAATCGAATACGCCAAATGCCTAGAGTAATTAACAAAGTCTGTTACCGTCTTTAATATAAAGTATAAAACGCACTGGACAGTAATCGTATTTACAAAATTCTCTAAATGAATTAATAGTCAAGTCCCTCTGGCAAAGGCACAATGTAATAAGTTTTTTTTTCAGGCTGGTGTAATTCGTATCAAACAATTACAATTGTCTTTTATGAAATAACTAACAGCAGCGTGAACAGAAATTATTGTAGGCTACCATTCATCAGTGACATACGTATTTGTAAATAAAATACGCAAATAATCATTTGAAGCAAATTATAGCCACTTTCCGAAAGACTAAAAATTTTCATAGAAATAAAATAATATTTCCACGATACATTTATTATATTATTTACGAGAATCTTCATGGAATGCTGTACGTGACTTTTTGACCGAAAAAAATCTCATAAATAAGGAAACTATTTACTAATTCTGTAACTCTAAACTCAAGAAACTTCTAGTTTTGTTTTAATTATCATAAGGCTTCATATCACTGTAAATTTTAACATAATTTTTTTTGTTTAAGTGTTACCTGAATTAAAGTAAGAAAGTTTTTTATGGCTTCTCACCAAAAAAATCGCTCAAATCGTCGAATAAAAAAAATCAACTATTTCGAGAGTCGACGGATTGTCAGCTATAATTTGTCTAAAGAAAAATGTATCTTCGTAATCTCTTTGAAACCATGATTTTGTCACATTTTACTTTTGGTCTTAAGGTTAATAAGAGTTAAAATAGTGCTGCATTACACATTTTTAAGCTGAAAGTTACAGAAGTAATTGAGATCTAGAAATTATGAAAGAAAAAATAGGATATATAGTGCTTACAAATTTATACCGAAGAACACTGCGCAGTTGCTTGGAATGGATGTATTAAACTCTTCATGCTCGGTTGATATTCGAACACAACCGTAAACTAGACATATAAATACATTTAAATGAAGAATTAGGCACAATATTTGTGCAGGACTCGTTTTCAATTCCGAAATAAATATAAACATCAAGTGTTAAGGTAGACAACAATATATGATGAACCTCTTTTAGAAAGTTCTAAATCTCTTTTGTAAAGCTCCTCAGTTGTAAAGTTTTATAAATTGTTAATTTCTTTTGGAAAATTATTAATTTATTTCTAACAATAATTGTAAGCAATGCTATAAAAGGGAGACAATATGGCTCCTAAAGGGAATCAGTCGTAGAAAAAACTATCAAATATATTTTAATGATACACTGAATTAAGTGACATCGCTATTTCACAGATGTAGTAGTTTGATTTACGTTTATAATTATTTCTCACGTATTATATTTCAGAAAAGTTAAGAAATATAAACGAATCTTACGAAAGCAAAAAAACAAAACAAAATTAACAGCATCCTTCACGTGGATTGAATATCAGTGTTCTAGTATGATCTTTGCTGAGCATCACAGAAGAGATTTTTTTTTTTTTTAATTGCATTGATATCTGCGGCGGCTATCTGTTCTCGGTACGAATGAATTGTCATTACTTGCTCCGTTTCCTTATCACAGATTTTAAGCTAGACTATGAACTTTGAAATTGTTAACACCTCATGCTAACTGGTTCCATAGTTTTTGCTTGATGTCCAGACTAAGTGACAGGTGGCACAGTCCCCTTACAGATTAATAATAGCATAATGTTTCTGTGCAGTTGCACTATGCTTTCTAGAAATTTAGGAAATTTGAAAATAGGTATGATGTTATTCACTACTTTCGACCTCATAAAACATATAGATTCTGATATTACAGTCTTCTTTTGGTAAATCTGTATGTGTCTTTCGTAAACAGCAAGCTAGTATTTTAGAAAATATTTATCTACTACACACAGTTAGCAAATTCCTGTAACATTTTATCACCATCGTGCCAGTTGTAATTTGCTGATAACAATGCTAAGCGCAACAAGAATAAGAAGACCAATAAATTTGTTTCCTATATTACTTAAATGTATGTTGAACCAATTTATTTAAAAAAAAGAAGGAACTTCTTTCTGAATGTACTATTAGCTAATTTCATTCAAAGCCCTAAACATAAATGCAACTGTAATCGGAATTGTGTTGAACCTATTACTTGATTATCAAAACATTTGAAGTCACCAATCCGTGAAATTAAGACAAAATCCCTATTAATAAAATGTTTTTCAGTAAACAACACATACACACAAAGAATTTACTGATGATGTTTGGTAGCAGGAGATACCATAAGTGATAATAAACACAAAACCGAGCCTCGCAGTAGAACTTCATAATCAATATGCAGTAAGACCGTATGTGTTGGTTACTGAAAAACATTTTATTAATAGGGATTTTGTCTTAATTTCACGTACCGTGCTTCAGAATTATTTCCACCGTGGAGACTTGTAATTCGAACCAGAATGAGCTCATCGACTTCCCTCGGCACAGGCGTACCGGCACTGGATCTCTCCTAATGAACTCTCCTAATTGATTGATCTCCTGGAGGCGAGGCAGGCAGACTTCCTCAGGCGCCACGTATACCAGTGGATTCTTGCCAGAGTTACGCTCCTGGATGTGATAAAAATAGTGCATGATTAAAGGACTAGTCCTTATTAAAAATAATTTTGATGTTATTTCAAGAATGGAATTGATAATCATAAACATAATACTATTAAGGAAATATAAGAAAAAAAGTTCTCAAGATAATAAATGTTTCTGTATAGATAGCAATCAATAATTATTAGTTTCTTTAGCAGCCATCATAACATCACCTGCTAAAATCACAATATCTCATTAATTAAGAGGCTTTAAATCCAAAATAATTTTAAAAAAATATTCACTCCCTTGGTTGTCTACTAATGATCTTTTCTCAATTATACTATGTAAAATAAATCATGAATTCCAGCTCTCAAAATTTTTCTACTTGTAAACATTTACAACTGACATTATTTATATTTTTACGGTTTCATCAATGAACTTGATACATAATAATCTAAAATAAAATTTTTAAGAAGGAAATTTAAAATGGCTGAATTAAAGATAATATTTTTTACTATAATAGACGTCAGAAATCAAACTCCGTGAATGAAAATAAATTTTTGACAATACATGAAGTTAGCTTAAAGTTTGTGTTTGAAAATGAGTGAGGAAATATTTTATTAAGAAATTTTAGACGGTGGTAATAGTGTTGGTACCACAAAAACGTCTGTATTAATTTTCTTCCTTAGAAAATATATTTTATCTTGGTTGCTATACACAAAGCACATAACTTCCAAATTTTGTTAATGCTTAAAACGAGTAATGAATATAAAGAAAAAAGTAGTATTGTAGTAATTCCTTACCATTATAGCTCGAAGTTTGAATCATAATGATAGATAACTACATCACGTCGCGAAAAGTGAGGATAATTTTAATAACAGCAGTAATAATAAATTCTGAAATTTCAAAAAACAATATAATTAGTATTTATTGTTTTCTGTATCTACTTATTCCTATCCCTCCATCTCTATAAAAAAATTCTATTTGTCAATATTTTTAAAAAATGCAGTTGCAACTTTAAAATTATTTATTAAGAATACATGACATCGGTTATGAGGTAAACACGCAAACGCGGTGGTACCGTACTAGTTAAAATGACGTGTTGCTTCTCAAGTATTCTCCGAAGGACATTTGCGTTTCTTGGCGATGCCAGTCTTCTAGTACTGTTACTGCTTTATGTGCTAACTGGAAATTTTCGAAGTCTGCAGCAGTAATCTCTTAATCAGCTTCCTTCGAAAGGCCCAGTACGGAAAGTTTCCTGAAAATGTCTTCTCTTCGCTTCAGTTCTAAGTAGAGTTATTCAACCCTTGGAATTAGTGCCTGCTTAAAAGAATATTAATTACATCCAAGCAGATTTTAATCTTGAAACGAAAAAATTATTGGTTCCTTCCATTATATATTAATTATAAAGTGATGTTACCTTATTTAATTTGTGAAAATTCTACATAAATTTCAGAATCGTAACCAACTAACTGATGAGTGAGAACCAAAACTCAATGATGCAACAAACTCATATTTTTGTATACGCATACTTCAAAATCATGAAATTTTTATTACTCTCCGGAATAGTGTTTTATGTCCAAAAAATGAAAAAAATATAAAAATTGAGGCATATATTTAGTTGCATAATACAGCAACATATTACGACACTTCCCTGAAACTTTGTGTACGTTTCCCATCTTTTATAATTAACAACTTGTATTTAAAAGCCAATGATTAACTCACTCCATTTCATGTAACACGCTTCTTCCATGGAACGGTTTGTATGTTTGATATTATTGTACAAGACATTTAGTAGAATAACTACGTTAAACTTTCTCAGGTGATGTAATTAAAAGTAAATAATAAAAAGACAATGATTATTGAGCACGAAATTTGGAAGCCCGCATGCATCGAGAATTAAAGAAACAAAAACCAAAATTACATTATTTTCTGACCAATTACAATGCAGTTAAAACAAAACTTTGTTTTAAATTGTCGATTAACAAGCGAGGTAGGGTATGGTATCGAGGAACTATCTCAGACATTCAACCGAAACTGGTATTGACGGGATTACATTTTCGAACAAAAAAAAAATAAGTTACTGTGTTACCTCGCAGAGGAAAAATTGTAAAAATACATTACTTATCGCGAAGTACATTAAGAGAAGTCGAATTTACTAATCACGCTGGTGTTGAATGTTAGTTGTGCTCCAACCAAGCATGGCTTTTATCCGTAAATGTAATGAGAAACCTATGTGCTATACACGTTAAATAGCCAGCCGTCAAGCCATAATTAATTTATTGTATCTTCGACGGAAATTGTAGTGGAACCAAACGTTTTACAACACTTAAGTTTAATTAAATAATCTTGATATTAGATTACTTCCAGAAAATCATAACAATCGATCAATTTATTTTTTAACATCTTAACGTCTCTATTAACAGGTCTTTAGAGACGGGAAAGGATGTAGGGCAAGGAATGGTAAGGAATTCGGCCATGAACTTTTGAGGGAAGCATCCCGGCATTTGCCTGGAGTGATTTGGGAAAACATGTAAAACCCAAATCTGGATGCCCAGACGGGGATTCGAACTGCCGTCCTCCCGAATGCGAGGCCAAAACGCTAACCGGTACACCACCACTCTCGGTACAATCGATCAAGAAAGAAATGCAGGAGTGCGATGAGCAGAAATAAATACATTACTAGAATTATTCAAGACTCGATAACAGGAGCAAAAAAAAAAAAAAGTTACTTAAATAAGTACAGACGTATATTACAAAAGTTCTTGTGTATGCTTGAATCACACTCCAGTAAGTTTCTGTGCGGAAAGATACTCGATTGAATAGGAGGGCCCACCAATTTAACTATTATCGTCGAAGGATTTGACCTACTACATCGGCAATACATACGTTTAGTTATACGCAACGCTCCAATAGCAATTTCCCCACACACCTATTATCCCCTTTGTTGTACCCGCCTAACTTTTTCCTCCAAAAATTTTAATTTTGGTACAATATTCATCACTTTCCTCGATAATTTAATCGAATCCCTGATTCCCTTACCCACGTAAGAAAATTTTCCCATACCCTTTTGTCTCAAATCTAGTGCCAGATTGTGATCATTGTCGTCTTTTCTCTTCTATGCACCTTTCCTCACCACCAATGTATGCCTTGCACACTCCCGGAATTCTCTTCACCCTCCTCCTTTCCAATGAGTCCCGTTCTATCTCCTTTGTCAGAATGCAACGATTAAACGACACGTTAGTTTTACTGGACGATAATTGTCAATTCTATTACACAACATGGAACTCGAGTTTTCAGTTCCCTCTAAGAAATCCCCCACTCAGTATATTCATTTCTCAGCCACCGCAGAGATTTTTATATTATTTATCATCCTTTTTAGGCTCACTCTGTCAAACGCCTAGAATAGATCCAGCAGTATATTAATAATCAGGTCTCACTGCACATGCCCCAATAAATGAGATTCACAAGAATTTCCTGTTCTGAACCAATATTACTGATTTATAAACCACTTTCTTATTTCACACACATTTTAATATGTTTACATAGCATGGTTTCCATTAACGTCTACCTATCACTGAAGTCAAACTAATTGGCCTGTAAATTTCAAACCTATTCGCCTGTCCTCCTTCTTGCTTCGCTACTATTATCACACTATTTAAATCATCTGGAATGTAACAAGCGTCCAGTCTCAATATAAATAATATTTCAAGGTTTGTTACGATGACAGGATGGTCAAACCGTTCTAAATAAACTTATTAAGCTTTACATATTCTGACTGGTTGTCATTCTATCTTCAACTCTTTGACACTTAAGTTAAAGTTATTCCTAGAAGGCAATGCTGCTTATTACCGTAACTGAATTTAGGTAGCATATTTTAGTGTTTTAGAAATTTTTTCAAAATAAATCAAAGAATGTATTCAATTCTACTGCGAGTAAAGGTATGGGACAATTCCTATACCGCAAAAATGCCAAAAAATTTACCCACATCAAAAGTCTTAATCACTTAAACGTTAATCTATAAAGGTCCACGACCCTCATTAACAAGATTACGTAATTATGAAACTACCTTAATTCGCAAAAAAGAAAGAAAAAAAACATTCTAGAATCTAGAGGATTTAAAATATATTTAAATACAAAAAAGTATGTTTCATGAACACTGCTGCGAGGTATAAATACTGAAATATATCGTTTTCTTCTTTTAGTCAGCAACTCTTTTAAAATCATCAATTACATTTTAGTTACTAATAAATAGTAGAAGTATAGCTCAAAGAAAACCACGAATAATTCAGAACTGGTTAAAAGTGAACTCGCTTGATTCTACTGGGAATCACATAAAGTCAATTTAGATTCAGGGGCGCTAGCAAAAACAATATTCTTCTTCACCACCTCTTCTTAACATTAGAGGTCGACTGCCATTGATGAATTTTGCTTCTTACGATTCCTTACACAGGTTTTTCCAGACATAATTAATGTAATTTGATACTAATATTGCGGTGAACACTGTTTAATTCAGTAATTTACCAACAATGTTGGATAGTGATTAATAGATATGACTTAAATTGTTTAGCAAACATGAAGAGGATAGTGGGGAAGGCTGCACCGAAAATTAAGATCTATAGGCTGTTAGCATCCCAGCTGTCGAGGAGGCTTTTGGCTGGAGCAGGTCTTGTGGTTAACGACCTGACCACAATAACCGCATATCGCCGTCCGACATGCCGCCCAAGCACCCTGTAACTCCGCAGCCCGCGCTTATCCTTTACCAACAAGCGGCCGATTATGCCGGCACGACCGTAATCACCGCAAACATCGACCAATCTCTATGATAATTAGTGGTATTGTGCCCCGCCCGCAAAACACCTGCTATGGTGGGGCCATACAGAGAGGAACCGCGGATAACTCAGTGGGCCGCAAGTAATTGATTCCTGGGAGGCTCGTAGGGCGTAATGTATGCGTGGGCAGCGTTGCGGACCGCGTATGGAGCCACAATGGACTCAGTAATGAGGGCGTCGCGGTGGGATCCGGCTTTGTCGGCGTCGCATTGTCGGCATAGGGGAAGCCCCGCGGGAGCAGGGCACCTGTCCGTCGGCAGGTAGCCGCTCCTCCCGCTACCTGTCGCACCACTTCAGGCAATTAACCGGCTATAATGCTGTTTTCTTTGGTACTCTTCCATCGCTCAAGAACATAACGGCAAGATAACTCTTGGATCATGTCATGAAAATAAAATTTGTTTTAAGAAAAAGCTGAAAATATTTTTTGTTTTAAAGAATCTCTGAACTCCATTTGCATACAAATCTGAATAACAGCTTCTAAGTCTAGCAGTCACATTTTATTTTATTTTTTGCTTTCATTCATTAAGTGTAAATCATAGATCGATTTCTATATTATTCAATAGTGTTCTTTCGTTATGACGCCTTTCCTTTTACATTTTCCACATTTGCAACTTCCTTTAAATATATGTTTGTAAGAAGTTGTATGAGCTACATATCAAGATGAAAACTGTAGAGAAAGGGGGTAGGTAGAGATGCACTTAGTTTGAAGGTTATGGTAATAGGACCTGTTGCGTTCAGAATAAACATATCAATGATGGGAAGAATATTTCGAGAAACTATCGTATATGAAGGAACTGGCTGCTAGAGAAAGAGAAACATGTTAAAATTAATGATGACGCAATTTTCAGTAGAGAATTTCACAGTATATATATATATAAAGTTATTCTCAAATAAAGCTGTGAGTGTCGATTGGATTCCGTCATAACTGCTGAAATCGGATACCAGGTTAAGAAGTACCAAATATTCCATCAAATTTTCGTACAAGTATGTAATAGTCTCTTTAGGTGGGGGTGGCTCTACCTTTTAGACACCCTGTATGGCGTCAGCAATTGAAACTTTTCTATCTTTCTCTATCAATATATCAATATTAAGCCTCGCACATGACATGCCTCAGGGGTTACAAGAATATGAAAGATGGGTAACAAAAGACATGAATTTATTATACAAATTAAAAGACATCCAACTTTGACATGTGAAATTTGAATATTTTAAACAAGTATCCAGCTAATCAGGTTAGCTTCTCAGGGGTATTTTCCGGGCTCTTGATATGTTGCACTAAGTCTCACTTTTATAGGCACATACCGTGTCCGCGCACTGTTCACTGCCGGCGACGGGAAATGAACCTCGGGCCCACGGAGGATGGCGGTGGTCTCGCAGTCCCTCCTCTCACCACGACATACAGTCCAGAAGTGTCTCGTCTCCACTCCCCCTCCGAGCAGCATTCCATGTAACAGGATACAAGAATATCCGAGTGGCGGGTCACTATTGTCTGTAGGTTGGCTGTCCCTGTTGTTATTCGCAACAGCGCAGCGGGTGGCTTTACGAACCGGCTCGCGGCTTCCGCTAGCCGAAAAATAGCCCTCGCTTTATCTGTCCACACTGCGTCGCCTTGGAAACGCGACTTATTACAGCTTGCCGACCAACCCACCTAAATTTAAATTACATGGAATTTAAATTTGCTTTAAAGTCTTCTCTGCAACTTTGTTCTCAGTTCAGTTCCTGCCCTCTTGATAGCAATACCCTTGATTTGCAAACCCATAAAACCCCGCAAACTCACAATTTCATACGATTTTTACAACCTTCACCCATTTTCAATCAAAATTCCCCTGCGGAAATGTCATGTGAGGACACGTTAAAGGCGCCAAACTGTGAATGTTTACAATACAACTCGCTTCGTGTGCAAAACTCCCCAATGCATCAGCCATCCAAAGTGTACCATCCACATAACAGCAGGGTCCAGCCTTAATCTATCATTATACATTATACACACAACATAAAAAAAATATACAACACTAAAAAAAAAAACAATGGTTCACAGTACTTATGATAGTGTCATAAGCACTCACTATAGATTAACAATGGAATGTCTTTAAGCGTTACAGGTCCATCAAAAATAAGAAACTATGAACATTTTTACGTGAGGTTGTCCCTCCACAACTCTTTCTCTACACAGCTGAAGTCTTTCTGTACCTATTGTTCTTAACCTATAATCTATGCATTTTCTACTATTCCAAAATATCAGTTGAGAACCTAAAGCTCTGAGGACTCGTTATGATCTTAAAATTTCCAAAATATAAATCTCCCAATACAGGATAAAAGATAACCCTCCATAATTCACATACACCTTCACACATAATACAATTACAGACGAAAACACGTGGCAATATCAATCAGTGCCACCAATAATCACATAAAATCTAAACTTAATGATCCAGTTTCCTAGAACATAATTACATCAGACTACAGGGGAATAATATTAATCACTGTCCTCTAATATACACAAAGCGTAAAATAACAAAACTCATGCTATGAAAACAATTAATCTCAAGACAGATGATGCACCAATCACAACATTTGTACACATACCTCGAATCTAACAGCATTTGCTTACACGCCTCATCAAATGAGAATGGAACACTATTCAAAACAAAACTGCAGACAAGCGTCACTACGCGATGGTAAGTTGCTTCTTCGCAAACAACGGTCATCTCACCCCGTTCATTCACCCAGAACAAAGTCAAGGACACTCACTTGCCGGGCTCCAGCTCCACTCAAGAGACTAGGGGATTAGTCTACCTGCTGGTTCCCCTATTCCGAGAAATTCATACAAACACTGCTGACCCCCCTGCTGTCAGGGACAACATCCGCCCCAGCTGATATTCACAGATTCGCAACAACCCACTTTCTCCTGTTTCTTCTTGGCATTCCAAATCCTCAGTAACCTATCTAACCCCTTGTCACTGCTATAATTTTGCTTGTTTTAACATTACGCTACCTCAGTATATCACCAGTCCTTCTTGAACCGAACATACTGGAGAAACAATATAAGTGCGTGTAGTGGGACATTTTACTCATCTATGCGGCCTTTCATATTTTTCTTTACATCTTCGCGGGCGTAATTACCAGAACTTCAGGAACATAAGATAATTATGAATTTTAACAATTGATTGCTTCCTTTTCTTAGTTTACCGGCCACTGTTCTGCGAGAGGCTGTTCTTTATTTAATCAAAGAAACAATCCACTTCTGCCGCTTTTTGGCTATTCCAGGGATTGAGCTGCCCAGCTTAATGAGGTGGACTTATTTGCCACATTAGAAGACAGCTGTAGACACTCAGTTCCCACTTCAGCCTATCTGCACATAACACATCTGCGCCTTTCTGACGCCGTACCTCTCTCCGACACATTACGTAAACAAAAAGGAAGTTCTCTTTTCATTGAAAAGACCATCTTATGTGTATTGGTTACTCCCGCGAGCAACATTTCGTTCACAACCTTATCGTCATATTTAATTCTGAATTTGGCAGCTAGATTATTCTCTTTCATGCAGATGAACACTTTTGATTTTAATTCCCACGCCACTTGAAGCGCATTATTTATAAGCAAGGTTATTTCACAGGATGTAGCGTCTTCGTAGCCTATCAAGACATTACTTCTTCTTTATCCCAACTTTTATATTCCGATCTTTTTTTTTCAGTATTTAACAGCGGTAGCGAAGTCAGTCAGGTCAGCAAAACTTACGTGAACTCTCATTACTTCTTCATTAGAACTCATGCATTTCATCTTGAATGTGTGTACACGATTTTCTTACAAAAACTACCGTTTACAGAATAGACTACTGTACTTAAATCCACTATACTACCTGCTTAAGTCTTAATTAAGGGTCATATTTACAACCAATACAAATAACAAGGTATCTTTAAACTCACATCAGTGTCAATCCATCGAGAAAGCATAATAAGTCTGCTGGTTATGAGTTGACTTTAATCGCCTGGAAACGATTTTCACACCATCGTTCCCTCTCAACCTCAGAAGGGCGAAATCACGGCATTGAGCTCTTATTTTTCCAACCTTGAAATGAAAATACTTCACGCTTATGTTGCGGCATGCTGCTTTTTGAACATGCGTCGTCATGGAACGCATTCCGTGAAAACCATTCATCTTCGGCACCTGTGCCGAAATCTTTTCATTCAGTGGAACACCAGGCAGACCCCTACCGTGAAATATCTGTTCATACAAGACACACTTAGATTTTCGGCCATCTGACAGGTCTAGTATAGAAATCCCAATCACTGAACATGTCTTTGCTGTTTCAATGAAGTGGATGTACTGCAAGTCCATACGTTCACTTCCTACAAGCGTCACCTTCGGCGCCTTGACATATCTTAGTGCACATGCTTGCAAGACATTCTCTTTCTGATCCCCTAGGATATGCAGTTCATTTACAACTTGTCTGGAAAAACTCTTCTGCGTCTCACCGACACTTTTGCATTCTTCTTTACACTCGGCGATACTCTGGCGAACCTCACTGATCTGCCCTCCGATATGATTCATCCTTGTTTCAGTGCTTGCTTGTACATCAGCGACTCGCAGTTCCAATTGGTTTGTTCGCGCTTCCGTCCGTTGCTTCCATTCCAACATCTCTCTTTGCATCTGTGTTGACTGCTCGTTAACGCGATTCACGGCGCTGGACATTCTGATTTGTTCTTCCTGCATCGTTTTCAATATTTTTTTGACTCCCCTGAGTCCTTCAGACACGGTATTCCTTATGTCACCAACCTCCTCTTTTATGAGTACTGCAATTTCTTCTGTGACTTCGGACTTTAGCTGGTCTTGTCCGTTCTTTATCTCCGACATCATCGCGAACAAACGGTCAAATTTGTCGGCTTCGCTCAGTGGATTTTTGTCTGACTCCGGCTGTTGAGCAACCATTTCTCCAGAAAAAGACATGGTACTTTCATCCCCTTTTCTCGTTACGCCCAAGATGTGCGAAACGGGCATCGCTTCTTCGCAATTTGAAGTGCCGTCTTTGATTTCCATGTTAACTTATGTGTTATCTCCCATCAATTGAGAACACATGAGACTTGCAACGCTGATCTGTCTGACATTAATTTTACTTCCACAACAGGACAACAACCACATCATAAAATCTCCAATAAATACCGTCAAACAATAAAACACCAACAAACTATCTATTAGCATAAGACACATATACCAATTACAACGCTGGTTGGACCGCCAGGCATGAAAAATTCAACTCACAGAACAGGAAAGCACTATCAAAATCCAATTGTCTAAGCACCGAAACAAATGCGAACATCAACACATCCCTTAAAACCCACATCTATCAGCTATCACATTTTTTTTTTCTGACTACCAGACATCCTTAACTCCAATTCTACGGCAGTATAACTCAATGAACATGACATTTTCCAAATAATGTCAACTACTGGAATGAAAATCAACATAGGTCACATCAGTGTAACATGGACATACATTCTATCTCTCTATTCCAACACCTCTGCTCTTACAGTCAAATTTCACAACAAAATACCATTACCATAAAAATAAAAAAATACACAGATAAAGTGTGTGAAAACAACCGATAACCAGCTCTTCAGTGTATCACACAAGTACTTGCAATAATTCATCAATCGACTTCCACACTCGGACAACACAATGAACATGAAATATTTCAATACACATCAACCAACAGTTCTTCAATGTATGACACATGTACAGCCTGTAACTGCGTCCTTATCGCCCTTACAAATCCTAGCTGTTACAATGTACAAACATTACACATTACATAAATAATTATAGTACATGCTGGATTGCTGCTGTTACAGCCACACCGGAAAATGCTGAAAACACAGAGAGTTCTACTCACTACTACGACTTGTTTGCAACATATCAAAACAATCGGGCCGCAGGTTGGCGCGCCATATGTAATATCTCTTTAGGTGGGGGTGGCTCTACCTTTTAGACACCCTGTATGGCGTCAGCAATTGAAACTTTTCTATCTTTCTCTATCAATATATCAATATTAAGCCTCGCACATGACATGCCTCAGGGGTTACAAGAATATGAAAGATGGGTAACAAAAGACATGAATTTATTATACAAATTAAAAGACATCCAACTTTGACATGTGAAATTTGAATATTTTAAACAAGTATCCAGCTAATCAGGTTAGCTTCTCAGGGGTATTTTCCGGGCTCTTGATATGTTGCACTAAGTCTCACTTTTATAGGCACATACCGTGTCCGCGCACTGTTCACTGCCGGCGACGGGAAATGAACCTCGGGCCCACGGAGGATGGCGGTGGTCTCGCAGTCCCTCCTCTCACCACGACATACAGTCCAGAAGTGTCTCGTCTCCACTCCCCCTCCGAGCAGCATTCCATGTAACAGGATACAAGAATATCCGAGTGGCGGGTCACTATTGTCTGTAGGTTGGCTGTCCCTGTTGTTATTCGCAACAGCGCAGCGGGTGGCTTTACGAACCGGCTCGCGGCTTCCGCTAGCCGAAAAATAGCCCTCGCTTTATCTGTCCACACTGCGTCGCCTTGGAAACGCGACTTATTACAAGTATCATTTTCAAAAATTTTACTCAAATATAAGAGGCCGGTTAGTGGCAAGGAATGTATTCTTTTCTTGATGTAATATCTGACACGTAGGGCTTACATCGTACTTTTCTGTTCTTAGGTGTGGGTTAAAAGAAATTCTTTTGATCTGAGTGGTCGATCTAGATACGAAGGAAGATGAAGCAGTTGCTATATATATATTTACTGTAAAACTAAATTAATCTATAAAAACAGATATACGTCGGAGAGACGCAACAACCATTTACGTGCAATCCGTTAGCATACCCTCGCGTAACTAGACTTTAGATAATTACTGCCGAAATGGGATACAATGTGGGGTATTGGCGGCAGCTGACTGCTCGCTATAGATATCCGATGAAAAGTGAGCTGGAGCCGATGTGTCTATCGCCCCAGGTGCAGTGCCATATTAAGAAAGCATGTGCTCGTAGCAAATGCGAATAAAGCCTGCTTCCCAAGGCGCATCTTTCCGCGCCTGTTAGGAGATGCCTCTCATCTTTGCCGCATAAGCTAGCAGGTATGGTGCGTCTCGACCCACCGCCTGGCGGTAGAAGATAAAAGGCGCGTTCTGCCTACCACACACAGTAGGAAAGGACCTTAAGAGGCTGTTGGTCTGCTTTAGGTATTAAAGATTGGGGTCTAAAATCGAAAAGCACTTTCACAAAACTACCATTCGTGATTTTATGAGGGAAAATATAGAGGTAACAGTAGCCAAATCAATAAGTAAAACGTATGTAATAGTCTTTAAGTCAGATCATTAAGAAGCATAGGCGTGAGGCCCTCCGAAAGCGAGAAGCCTCCAGAATGCGCGGGGCCCGTAGCATTTGCTACCTCCTACTACGTGGCAAATCCGGTACTGTTAAGGTGAGTGCTAACCCGAAATACCAATCATTTGTTTGGCTTGAACCGATCACGCAGTTAGCGCCTGTCCCTTATTACAATAATCAAAGTGGAATATTTTGCTAATACAAGTTGTCCTGTTACAACTTCCCCGCCTTAGAAATACGTGTTGCTCCCGAAATAGTGCACTCTGAAGTGTTTTAAATTGTTACTCTTATTTTGTTAGCAAATTGCGATACTTCATTGAAAGCTTAGCTATGAATTATCATGTTCATATTCAAACACCCAAAAATAACAAAATGGAAATACATTAAATAGATATAACACTTCTAGAGGTAACCATAATCTTATTTCGAGTAGTCAAAATTATTTGTGATTCTAACTGCCCAGTAATCTAATGAAATTTCTCATTAGATGTTTTAATAAATTACCAGTTTTTGTACTGTAATTTAAGTTTAATGTTGTCGACATAGAACTATAATCAACTTCAAATACATAGTTAGGTAAACAATATGTTTTAGTGCAGGGAGTAGAGTTTCAGTATTTGGGGGGGGGGGGGTGATATTTCATTAGCATTAAGATAAAGCGATCACGTTATTGTAATTGTAGTAAACATTTTTGTGAGATGTGGAGTTTCATGATGAAACAAATCAATAACCCTGGATTTACTATTTTCATTGCTCCATCAGTAGAATATAGACAAATCACTAGACAGCACGAACAAAATAAAACCAATTCGGAAAAAACTATTGCTTCTCCGTGGAAGGGTGCTATATTGAAAGTGAGAAAATTAATAGTGTTTAAGGGCATCAGTCATATCTTATTGTCTTTCCTTAAAGTATCTTCCTTCCTTATCGAAGAATAGACGTGACAGGAACCCACATGACTCAATTTACTTTGCTTCTTTGATTTGACATCTTATCAGAAGAGTGGATATTATCCTGCCAACAGGGAATCTCCCGTAATTCTTAGTTACTGATTATTTTTGTCAACGTCCTGCATAAATTAATATAGAGGGGGATTTTCTGATATATTACATTATTTAATACTAAGAGATTATTTATTCAGAACTAAGTATCATCTCATAACAATCAACGGGTATTTCAGGCGAATGGAATGCGGCAACACAGTTTCACTAGTAGAAGCTATATATTATGGTTATGCTTAGAGTTCAGTACATTCTGCATAAAAGTTGGAATCCTTATACAATCAGTCATTAGTTTGTTACAATTTTACTACTCGAAATGCGATTATAATGCCAAATTTGGAAAACTCATTGTGATAAAAATGAATTGCAGTTGGTTTAGTTAGTAGATGGTGAAGTTTTCTATCAAATAGTATCATGTTTAGATTTTTTATTAGCTCCACAACTTTTACTAGTTTTTCGCGAAAAAGTATAAAATACTGATCCGGAAATTCTTTTATAATTTACGGTGATAAATGTTGCCATAAATTTTCCAGAAAAACTATCGCAATCTTTCTGGAATTTGTTACACCTCAAATTAACAAAATTAATAATTTTAACAAATTTGATTCTCTGATAGATAATCGTTTATTTTATCAAAAAAATCTTATATTTTTTGATAGATAATGTCATCATTCGGATAATGAACATTTAATTAAAACTATTTTCTAAGGTTTCAATTTTTTTAAAGTCTTATATAATTTTATAACCAGCGTTTTAATTAATTTATTTAAAAATACCATTTCAAAGCCAATAGAAAAGCCGAACTAAAAATTAATTTTTCTTAATGTTTTTAACTTTAACAAATTAATTTTTTAATAAATTCTACTGAAAAAACGAAATTTCATCCTTAAATTTGGTCTTTCATGAATCATTCATATCACCATTTTTAAACTGAAATGCAGTTCCCTGCATCGAAAGACTTTTATGACATTTATAATTTATTTATTTCGTATCAAAAGCATTGCTTATGCAATATTTAAGAAAAACAGCAAGAAACTAAAATGAAAAAACGAATAGTTCAACACTCATCACGGAGTTCCAGTCGTTCGTACTACATACCCAGCAACTTGGACAACGCTACCTCTGGCATTAGGGAAGTCTACCACAAATCTTATAGGTACTGGATGATCTATTCTTCCCCACATTCACGTGTAATTGTTGAATCCTCGAGATAGCAACATTTTGCTAGATTGTCTTTTCTCTTGCGTCTGCCAATTCTCAGCATGTTAACGGTCTCAAAATTTTCCAATTCAGATTGGCACCTGTGTTTAGCACTTCTACAATATTTATACGATAACGGTCTAGAAAAAACAGCAAAAACGTATAGCTTCCAACGCAATCAACCGTGGATACTAAAATTTAACGAAACTTGTTTTTCGGGAGGAAATGTTTCAGTATGCAGTATCTAACATGTCAGCAAATAAAAGTTTGCGTGTGCTGATCCATTTTAGGCGTACAGTTTTCACGGGCAGCAAGCGCCTATCACTCGTCTGCATGTGGTTACGCCTGCTTGTATTTAATTCAGGTGTTCTGGCTCCCGCACAACCATTGCGTGGTCACTTGAAACCGCTAGTGCTCTCGACTCATAATTGATGAACTGACCACTGCACTCAGCAACGATCAGCTGGCGGCGGCAGAACAGATGGGTGGGTTTTAATCTCCCCTAAGCGGTCACTCAGTTGTTAAGAAGGGTCACAAATTACTTCGCATTCTCACAAAAACAAGGTGGTATAGATGGGAAAACCAAGCCACAGTAATTAACAAATCATAGAAGTTACTACAAGTAAATTGAATGCATTTTTCCTTTGTTTCTATTATTGGTGAAACACATATATGAATTATAACTTCCATTAAAATTTTTTGAAGTGAAGCTTCTTTGGGCACGCTAGGGAAAATTTGTAAGCGTTACTCGTTATATGCGCATGCGCCACAACGTTTTGCGACTGTGCACTTAACGTTCCGCACATACGCTCTTAACGTTCTGCGCATTCGCACTTAACGACACATTTATGCAAACAGTTACGATAGTGGCCTAGTGGCCGCTCATGTTAAACATTGAATCATCTATATCTATAAAACGAAAACCGGACATATTGGTCGTATAAAAACTCGGAAACTACGGGGCAGATTTCGATGGAGTTTTCACCGTTTTAAAGCCTAGAATCTTAATTCACTTGTCTGGCATGTGTTATGTTTCAAGGTTAAATAATGTAGGAGCATTAAATGAAATTCAGAACGTATGGTGAGAATTTCCACAGGAGAATCACTAGATGCCGCATACTCCGCACTAAACACGCAACACAATGTCTCTGACCATAGCCTTTAATTAAAGCAATAAGATAACTTATAGCAATAACTATTTTGCACACTAAACCAAACTTTAAGTATTCTTTCTTTTAATTCCATATATTCAATTTTTAAAAGCCATAGCTTGAAGTATTCTTTCCTTCAATTCGGCATATCAATTTTTAAACGACATAGATAGCCGTAAAAACAACAGAGATTTTCTTTAAGCGCGATCTCTGGACAATATCTCTGGCCTTCAGCATTAGTCTTCTGTTTACGATAATATTATTCCGGATTCACTTTTGATATTTTATCTGCAGAGTTAAAGGATCTAGAGTTTCGAGCCACAAGTATATCAATTCACTTCGCAATTGAATCAAATGTGAGTTTTTAATATAATCTAGGGTTGTTCAGTTATGTAGTACTGAAATTTCTTAACCAAATTATCGAAGCTTGATATACATGAATCTTTTCGGACGAATGAAAATAGTATACGTGCAAATAAACTTCAGCCCACCAGTTTCTTGGTAGGGGGCGGGTGAATGTAAGTTTGCTTTAATTCTGAAAAAGTTGGCTCGTATTTTATGAAACTTTGTACAATGTTTTGCGGGAATAAAAATAGGGTACGGTTAAATCTACGCCAACTGTACCGGGCAACGCCGGGAACTCCGCTAGCATATATATATTTACAGTTACTTTGAAGCTTTGATTACAAAAGTTAATGACACAAGTACAACGGAAGTAAAACAATATTACATAGTGGTATAAATTAATATTAATAATAATTATAAACATAATATATATATATATATATTTAATTTCTTCAAAACAAAGATTTTATCTTGGTAATGTGTCTCGCGTATTATTGATTATAAGAAAGGTTATCAGACAAATTTTTCCAAATATTTCTCAGATTTAAATGCTCTAAACACAAAATAGAGACTAAAGCTCTATGCAATACTCTATAATCTAGCGGAGGTTGCTTTAAGTTTTTTATATTTTGATTTTTTTGTTTACGACTATAACTTGGATGGCCACTTAACTCAGGCGGTGGAGCGTCTGACCACGCCCCGGACGACCTGGGTTCAATCTCCGACGATGCCGAGTATCTTTCTTCTAAGCAGAACGTCCGGAACGGCTCCCTAGTGCCACACAGAAAAAGGGCAGGACCGTGTCGCTGAGCACGGCACGTCCATTCCAGTGTTTACGGTCAGGAAATAGGAACGTGGAGCTCTACCTCCGTTAATCCTACGGGAGTACGATTTGAAACATGTGAAAACCTACTGCCTTTACCTTTAACCTCTTGCGACTAAAACTTGGGCAAATTTCCTATTTCCTGCATTTTTATATTGTGGCCTTACGGTTTGTCGATAACAAGGTTATTAGAGCTGGTATAGGAGTGATGGCAAGGTCCGGAGAAGAAAACGAGCAACATTTGTAGAAATCACCCGGGAATGCGCCTAGTGTGATTGCTGAATACCGTGGAAAATCTACATCAGGTTTGACGGAAATTAAATCTAATCCGCGTACCAAGGTCGAGTGATAACGTAACGAAGGATCAAGTATCGTCATTTTTATGTGAAACTTGGAACTGTTGACTCATAGCAACGTTGTAGGCCCTACATATAATAGTGTATATAAAATCATCAAAAACAATAATTGCATCCATCAGTTTCCCGGCGGTGATTTTCCAGGGGACAGCACAATATTCTTCACCTAGCCGAAAATGGTACTAACCTGTAGAAATTTGGTTAAACTGCTTCGATATAATTTCCTCGCTACGCACTCTCTTTTTACGTAAAAGTCGCCACAACTTAAATTAAAAATGCCATGTAATGAGACGCTACGCAACTGAAAACTATCACCAGCACAGCAAAAAGACACAATAGTTATCGGTACAGGGTTCATATCAACCTAATGTAAACAGTTTCATTTTGTCATACAGCCTGTGGTTAGGTTTAACTGCTGAGTGATGCAAAAAATTTGTTTCGGAAATTTCGTTCGTTGGCAGCCATTCCGAAAATGCTATATTTGTTTACAACGGAACCAATCGATTTTCTCTGATTGCATCTTATCGGTACAACTTGGGGGACTTTGCTTGAATACAGCTCGTACATATATTTTCTATTTCTAGAAAATTTCGTGCCACAAAATTGAAACGCCAAGAAAACATTACAGCAAAGATACTACCCTACATTTCAGGAGATTTTAATTAATTCTGCAGAGCTAATGGCGAGTAATAGCTGCACGACATTGTCATATTTCGGCATTTTTAATTTAATTTGTGGCACCTTTTCCGTAAAAAGACAGTGCGCAACGAGAAGAGGATATTATATCGAAACGGTTGATCCAAATGTCGACACTAAATGATAAATGTTCAAAATATTATTGCCGATCGAAAATATAAGTCAGCATAGGGATGGGCAAAATATATCGATGTATCGATATATCGATATTTTTTCTAAAAAATATCGATATTTATCGCCGATATATTTATTTTCGATATATCGATACATCGATATTGTATTTAGTGTATCGATTTTAAGCACCAATTCGATATTTTTTCTACGAACACAATTCAGTATCCAATTTAATCGTTACATGTATATAGGATAAATATACGTACATATCCAATCTTCTGAAAGTGTCTTAAAAAGTGAATTCGTCGAAATATAACAGCCTCATCAGCGGTTGAGAGGTTAAAAAAAGCTGTTAAATTTTAACAACTTTACGTTAACGTCATTTTTATTATAGCATGTAAGCGGTTATTTTATCTTTGTAGTTGAAATATTATCTTTTCAACTTTTTTCCATTTACGAATAACAATTAATGGGTTGATGAACCACAAGTCATTATGAATGACTGTTAATTCATTTAAATGTCTATAATCTAGTCTACAGTCAAAACTCCTTAATCGCAAGGAATACGTTCCATAAATTAGTCGCAAATACGAGAATCTTGAATACGGAAATCTTGAATATGGAAACCTTGAATACAGGATGTTGGTTTATATAGGATTATAGGGAATACGTTACAGGTATACAGAAAAATTTTGATGTAATGGAGTGATTATCGCACTTTGAACTTAATAAACCAAATTCTGGGTTGCTTCAAATCCTCTATCCTAAAGTTCATTGTTATGCTCTTTAAAATATGCATTAAGACATATAGCTTTCTCGTGAATTACAGCCCCACTAAAGAATACTTTCTTGTGATTGCTGACTTCGATTGATGTAGTGAGAGCGGTTTTTAGTTTTTTAATCACTGAGACACCAATAGTTTTTACTGACAGTATGATCCTCTTCGAACGGCTCTCCCGTATCGGGTTGTAGGCGATTAACATAGGCTATGTATATCCCTCCAAGGAAAGTACTAGGAAGATGAACTGGGGTGGTTCCCGTTTCACCGAACGTGGTGGTGTAATGGTTAGCTTTCTGGCCTCGCATTCGGGAGGAGGGTGGGTCGAATGCCCGTCCGGGCATGCAGATTTGGGTTTTCCATGGTTTCCCAAATCACTCCAGGCAAATGCCCGGATGCTTCCTTCAAAAGGCCATGGCCGAATTCCTTCCCATTCCTTGCCCCCATCCTTTCCCGTCTCTAAAGACCTCGCTGTTAAGAGACGTTAAGCAGTTAAAAAAAATCCCCGTTTCCTTCCTCAGTGTGACAGTGCTCCTAAGTGTGTATGACACTGTGTGGTTCAGTATAGTGTTGGATGAGAGATGAAGGAAGGGAGAGGGCTTGTTCAGGCTACCTTTGCGAAACATTCTAAAGGGGCACCAAGCTTAACATTCCCATTCGACGGATGAATCACCATCAACAACATCGTATGCCCTCGCACCATACGCACTGCAGAGAGGTTTGGTGATTAAACATCATAACTTACTGGTCAAGCCCTGATGATTAAAATCGTTGATGCAGTGTTAAGTGAAAATAATTCATTTGCAGCACTCTACGATCACGTAAAAAGTATTGTGACTTATTTTAAGCAGTCTGTCAATGCTATGGATCTATTAAGATCTGAACAAGAAGCAGTCTGGGGAAAAGGAAGGAGTGGTGTTGACTTTGACACAAGCTGTTAGCTCTAGATGGAACTACTACTTTAATATGTTAGAACGATTTGTCAGACTCTCTGCAATTGTAGCTAAAATCTTAGCTACAAAAAGTCAGTCAAATATAAACACACTTGATATGGTTGCAACTTAACAGCTTAATGTAATACGTGACCTATTGTCCTTCTTGGTCCTTTCAAAGAAGCCACTGAAGAGGTTAGTGGTACAAATTATGTGACTGCTAGCTTAGCCATTCCTGTTACAAATCTGATTCGAAAAGTAACGGAACAAGCTACTCCTTCTACCACTTTAGGATTCACGGTAAAAGAGGCTTTACTCCAAAGAATTCAAGCAGAAATTAAGTCCTTTAGAAAGAAATAGATTCCTTGCAGCAGCTACCATTTTGGACCCTCGTTTCAAACGTATACACTTCACTTCTCCAATCGGTGTGTCAAATGCTATATCTACAGTAACTAATGATATTCGCTTGGAACTTAGACAACGAGGATAACGTTCTCCAGAAGTAATGTCTACAGCAGCAACACAATATATCGCAGATAACGCATCAATTTGATCCGCACATGAAAAGCTATCATCCCTTAGCACTACTGTTATGCAAGATATTCCAAGCTCTGGCTCAGTTCCTAATGAGCTTAAGCAGTATCTGGACCAACCATTAATAGACAGAAAATCACACCCAGTAAATTTTGGGTGAATTGCCAGAGCTCCAGCGCGCTGAAATACTTTATATGTCAAGCTTCTTCTGTGTCGTCCAAGAGAGTGGCTCCTGCAGACAACTTCTGTACTGAACAACAGGAGTAGATTGACGGGGGAGCACATAAAACAGAGTCCTTTTGATGTCCATATCAGACGAATACTGGTTTGATTGATTGAAAAAAAATTAATAAAATTTTGTATAATTTCTACCTGTGCCTTTAATTTTCAGAATTTTCTTAAGTATTTTGATGTATTTTATGATTTTTTTTTAGATAATTACTCCCTTTAGCCAAAAATATCGAAATATCGATATATCGAAGTATCGATATTTTTTCCCCGATATATATCGATAGTGTTTGTAAATATCGTTTCGATATTTATCGATATATTTTTTTAAATGCCCATCCCTAAGTCAGCACATAAAATGAATATTGTAAAAAAAAAAATCAATTTTTTAACTGTATTTGGCATATAATTTGAAACCAGTGGTAAGCAAAACGTGTGCGAGAAAATAACATAAATAATTAGAATCTCCAGAACTTTTAAATCAAATGTAAAAAATAAAGATTACATCATACCGACACGAAAAAATAACGCATAATAAAATGTGCTGTTGTATTCATTAATTGTTGCTTTGCAACATTGTTTACTTTTAGACCTTCCAGATTTTTCTTAAAATAAATTTCCCTAAATCATTCAAAGCGAATGGTTTCTTTATAAATAAAAAACAAATATTGGTAGTAGTGAAAGAAGATGAGTAGTACCGTAAAAACTAAAAAACAAAGAAGAAAAGCAAAAAGTTGGTGGGCACTGAAATTTCCACTGGTGCAAATGCTTCATCACAATAAAACAAAATAAATTTGAAGGTGTGACAATTTTCTTAGCACCAGTCGTCTCCCGGTTCGAATAAACTCACCGTCAACGAAAGGATTTTTTTTTTTAAATCTCATAGAAAATAAAATAGGATTGAGGGACCCATGAAATGGTTATTGGACATTGCATAGGGTTGTAACATAGATTGAAAAGAAACCGAATCATAGCACAAGCATCTGAGATGTGGACATGAAGAAAGTTTGATGGAAACAAGTTGTAGCATATAATCCGAAAAGTTGAACTATTGACAAATGAAAATGTAGTATGTACAGATTTAACCAACATTAAGATGTACTGTATTGGGCATAGCTAAAGAAGAGACGGTTTCCTAGAAGTACGGGAAGGATAAAGAGAACAGGAGAAACGAGGGAGATGATAAAAACGATTAAAAGTGTTGTTTAATGGAAGGACTAGACAAACTCAGTTACATATAAAGAGAGTAGCAGAAGAAATAGAGGAATACAAGAAGTTAATACCATTAAGATGCTGTACAAACATTTTTAACCCATGTATTTAGTAATAAACAACAGATTTTGAATATTGTGCTCTTGCTGCGCATCAGGAGACCAGGTACAAACAACTCGTCCGGAAGAATGATGTACCTTGGCGCGCCGCCTAGTGTTGACATTGGAGCTAATTGTTTGCACTTTGCAAACTACGGCGAGGCGAAGAGCAGGTAGAGGAGGGGAGGTTAATTAGGGGACACGGCAAAGCGCAGGTGCAATTAACTCAACACACGCTGTCCACGTGACAAACACCGACCGAACGCAGTATGAGTATACAACAGGTTTTTAAAGTAGTGGTACTAAGGTGAATTCAGTACAGTGACCATTCGTTGACGTTCAGGTGATACCCTGAGGTCAATAGTCTACCAGCTCTTTCAAATCTTCACCATCACTTTATAGCAAACTATTTATAAACCCGTGACCATGTTTTAGGTATGGTCATGGGTCTAGGATAGTTCGCAGTTGGTAGACAGGTTAAGCTGAATTCAGATACAGTGATCATTCTGTTGACTTGGAGGTGATGTACTGTGACGAATAGTTTACCAGTTCTTTCAAAGCTGCACCATCGCTAGGGTGTAAATCCGTCGTCGTGTTTTGGGTATGATCACGTGTCTGCTAACTGGGAACTATCCTAGACCCGTGGCCGTATTTTGGGTATGGTAATTAGTATAGGATAGTTCCCAGTTGGCAGACAGGTAAACATACCGAAAAAACGAAGAGGGATTTACACCATAGCGAAGGTGCAACTTTGAATGAATTGGTAGATTATTCCCAACACGGTCACAGATCTATGATAATTCTCATTTTGTAGACGGGTTTACGCAGGTAAGCTCCTACTTCTTACCAACTCAAAACTACAGTAACAAGATATTAGTTGCCTATTGGCAAAGAAAGAAGAGTTTTTGCAGTCTCTGGTAATGACTGTTTGACATTGTTGGTCCTCTGACATCAATTTAAACCAGAAATGTATTGCATAGGGTCTAGAAGTGACGAAAAATTAGATTTTATGGCCCAAAATGTTTGTCCCTAAAGGTTCATTCAAGAAAATATGGATAATTTCAATTGATATTGAAGGGACTTAAGAGCGACAGAGACAATCTCACTAAAAGAAATATTATAATAAGTATCTCATACTAATTGTTTGCTGGCACACGTGTTTGGTGTTTCCAATATTATAAAAACTTTATGAACGATTCTTATTGACTTATATCTTTTATCGTGACTATTAAAATGTCTAAGTCAACTAAACCGGGAAACGATTGAGGAAATAGAAGACAAGGAATTGCACCATGGTTTTTTGAAGGAACCATCGAGTGATTTGATGAAACAGACGAAAATCAAATCCTAAATTTCCGTATCGGATATCGAATCCGCGACCTTCACAATTCTAACACCGAGCGGGGTGGGTAAACGGTTAACGTTCTGGCCTCGCGTTCGGGAGGACGCGGGTTTGAATCCCAGTCTGGGCAACCGGATTTGGGTTTTCCATTGTTTCCCCAAATCACTCCAAGCGAATGGCGGGATGTTTCCTTCAAAAAGGCGATGGCCGAATCTCTTCCCGTTCCTTATACCTGGTCCATCCCGCCTCTAACAACACGCCAAATAGTTCGGCTTACTTAAACATACGGTGGAAACATCGCAGTCTTTAAAATAGTTGGAGAGCATATTACGCGGAAACGCGGAAACGTATCAAAGGAATTAGTAGTTTCGAGGCCAACAACCCATACGTAAATGACCAAAATCAACGCTGCCAACACATTTTTTACAACCGTTAGTTGTTAGATTAATGTTGTCAAACCTTATAGTTCCATTTTAATAAGCGTCCATACTGGACGCTGATATGTATTAAGATCGCTGGTTCGAAGCTGTGCCTTGATAACGGTTTTTTTGGTGGTATGATATCAACCTGATATTGAAGGTGCATGTTACACCATTTACACACTTAAAATATTTACTTAAAAAACAAAACAAAAAACCTAAGAGCAACACACTATCACAAAGTTTTTTTTTTTTTTTGGTGCTTGATATTTCTTAATCCGCGAACCACTGGTTCAATCGCGATCTTCAGCAGTGCTGAAATGTCCCTTATGTCACAAATAATTATGACAAGGAGGACAGGAATAACGCTTAAAATGTCTCGGGGTTAACTGTCCTCCTCTTCTCCCCCCCCCCCTCCATTTTTTCCCTCTATACACATCCAACTCAGACCGGCATAGTGACTCGTTTAGATGAAGTATTATGATCAAAGGATCGTTGAATAGGTTCATATCTTCATTGTGATACCACACTGAGGAACTTTCTAAACCCTTCCACACTCAAGGATTTTGTAAATGCGAATTACCAGAGATTTTTCGGCATGCGTAGCATGTTTGAGAAAGGTTCGACACTTGTTCAATCATCACGTGATTGCAGCGGGAAAACTGTATAAAGACTTGAAAATTGGAGAGGGGAGAAGGTCTCAGAATGATTACAGGTTTGGAAGAAACAATTGCGAAAATTCAGTTGCATGAAAGGAAATGTCGATCAGTCGCGGCTTTTTTGCTTGCAGAAAGTAATGATTCCCAAAGTGCCGGTATTTGCCTCAATAACATGCGTTAAAAGCCAGTTCATTTTTAAGAAGTGTAAGAAAATAATGGAGATTATTGAACGTCTACCTAAAGGAGACGACTGCTGAATTTCAAGAGGGTTAATATACATTTAATGATTTAGGAAAGTATAGAAGAGTTTACAGGATGAGTTGTTAAGTTTCGGTCTAAAGGAATTGAGTAATTAAATGTAATGAGGATTAAGACCAGCGTAAAAAAAACACATATTTTGCCGTGGTGACTACGAACTTCCGAAAAATAATTAACAGGATATTCTTTTCTGAGTTTGCTGAAATCTTCGGAAAGCATTCCAGGAAATACGTTTAGTTTTCGTTATTTCTGTTAAAGTGTCAAAAAACATCAATTAATAAATGAAAAGGAATATTTAAAACATTTTTTATGCGAATTGAATAACCTGAATGTTGAGCCATCTAGGGAAACGAGACTTTTGCTTCAGTCAGTGAGAACATTTTACTATTGACAAATAATTTTCGCCAAAGCAACTAAACTACATCTTATTCCCGAACCAGAAGATCGTTCATAAACATCTTTTAACTATTGTCGATCGACTACGCATATTGTGAAAATATTGTTGTTTTTAAATACTGTTTTAAAACAAAGGATACGAGTGGTTAACAGTAGCTACGTATTGCGGTATTATTATAGTGACACTGCTGGGGAGTTCTCCGAAAGCTGTGGGTAGGCAGCTGCAGCTGCAGCTGTAGCTGTTCCCGATCTTAACGCCGGAGTGGTGTTGTTCTGCGGTGGCGAGTTACGGCGCCCATCGATTTGAACGCGCTCGTAACTCAGGAAACAGTGTGTCGCACCACCGCAGCCAGCCCAAATTTAATTTCGCCCCTCCAAGTTTATTCCGGCTTATGGACACCGTGAATTGTTACAGCCATGCCTCACGCCACCTGTAATTTGTGCACTTTGCCTCACGAGAATTTCGGTAGAGGACAGGTGCATTGTGAATAATGCAGAAACATGGTAAATGCAGAGACTACTGAAAAGATGGTTAGTTAGAACAACATCTGCACTAAATCGTAACACTGAGTAAAATAAATATAGTTGGTTTCTAGTTATAAGTTGTAAACACTTCCTTATGTAGTTTCTTCATTTATCTAAACAATGTTAAGACCACATTACGTGGTATTTATTGTAAAGGGTAGTAACAGAAGCATTTGTTTTGTACAGGGGGAAGACAAAATAATACGAACACCTGTGAAATAATGGAAAATCTTTATAAATAGGAGGTTGGACCACCCTTTGACTGAAGTACAGATTTAATGCGACGTAGGATAGATGCAAAGGCCATGGCCAATATTTAAAGGTACAAGCTATTCCTCCTGCAGAATGGTCCCAAATTCCAAAAGGCTGGATGGAGGAGGTAATCGGAAACGAAGTTTGGACTCCAAAAATTCCCACAAATGTTTAATAATATTCAAGTCCGGAGACTGAGGGGGCCAGGCAAGATGTTCAACTTCATCTTCATGCTCTTCGAACAGCTAGCAGTGTGGAAAGGGGCGTTGTCGTCTTAAAAAAGCGGTTGGTCTCCAGGGAATACAGTCTGGACAAAAGGATGGACATGATCCCCTAGAATGCTTAGAGAGTGATTGGATTTGATTCTACCATACAGAATAACGATTGCTTGTGCTTTCGGGCTACTATGCGCTTCAATACCCGTCTATCCCTATCATTAAGCTTTGACTTTCGGCCACTGTTATACTTTTTCACAGGTGTTCGTATTATTTTGTCCTTCATCTGTATAATACCAGAGAAACGAACTAAAATTATGTTTTCACATTCACTCTAGTTCATTGTTTCCTTGTGAGAATACCGTTACATCAAAAACAATAACATTATATATCGAATCATTTAAACTTTCGAGCAATGAAGAACGAAGTCTGGATCTTTTAATACCCTTACATCATACCATGTTTCATTTAGTGAATGATACTTCAGAGCAATACGTATCAAGAAGAACGAATCGTCCAAAATTCAATATCATCAATCGTTGCACAATATAAGATACCACCATTACAACAAAATCATACAGAAATAAGAAATCGTCAGAACCTGAAAGTAACAATGAGAAATCCATCAACTGATCGTCTGTTTACAGTAACAACAAAAATTAACATCATTAAAAAAATAACAACCATATAGCAATTAACAGCACTGACTATCCAATAAATCTAGCCTACAGTTAAAGAAAAATAAATAATAAGCATCGTGATATCAACTTCGAAACGGAATATGCAGCAATTACTTAAACATGAAAGATTTGTTTCTGGAAATGATCGCAGAATGCAATCAATAACAGAGCTGGAATGGGATTCATTGCAAGACAGGGGAGGGTGAAGAGGGTCAAGGCGTATACTAGTGATGATGCATGCAAAGATATTGGTGTAGGTACGAAAAGTTGTGCTTGGAAGGGAAAAAATGACTATGACCACAAGCTGGCACTGGATTTCAGGCACAAGTGAGTGGGAAGAGTCTCTTTTTTAGGTAAGGGTGTCAGGGATTGGAATAAGTTATCAAGGGAAATGATGAATAATTTACCAAAAACGTTGAAAGAATTTAAAGTTAAAATTTTAAAAGGGCAAAGGTAGGTGGGTACAGAAAAAGGGGAAGATGGCTGTTAGGGAAATTGCCACCGGAGCGTGTGCTCCATTACAATTAAATTAAAAAAAAAAAATTAATTACATGAAATCAGATGATACGTTTAGCATAGCCGAAACTGGGATCAGTTGTTTTGTATTGATTGGTAAGTTAACATGCAGATCTAATTTGACATCCGAAGAGTAATTGCTGTCGTCCAAATGGCGAGATACTTCTAGTAGCTCAAATTCAAACACTCAAAGCAACAACAAATGGTATTAACCGGACAAAAAAGCGAAACTGGAGTAATAGCTCAAATATTATTTTGTATGCATTGAAGTGCTGCCATTCTGAAGTCAGAGAGGCACAAATTTCAGGTTTCACGAAGCGGACATTACGTGTTACGAGAATACTGTGATGATCAAATTACATTAAAAAAATCACACACAAACAAAAATAATACTTGTCTCGTGGAATACAGATTATACTTTCCATTGGCAAATGACAATGTTAGTCCTTATTAAATGGTAGGTAACAGGAGAAGAAATAAGGAAAATCACTATTAAAATTCATTTCCGAAGATTCCATGAGGGTCGCCCGTTTGCGTCCGGCCAACGACTTGAGTAATTTCATTATTAAGTGTTGTATGTTTTCTGTTTGGCCTTTGCTTTGGTAGTAAAAAATACATTGAAAAAATAAAGACGTATACGATATAATATAAACGCGATGGATCTGATCGTGTATTGTGTGATTTAGTCATCCAAATTCGATTTCTAAACAAAAAATTAGTTAAAAAAGAAAGGGGCACGTCTGATGTAATCCAAAATACGGATACAGCATTATTCTGCCTTTTATGTTAATAACTTCAATTTGCAACACTAATTGTCTTTTGCGTGACCTAAATTTTCAGCGTAATCCTACCGATTTAAGAGAGATTTTTTTACGCAGATTATGAGCAACTTATTGTCCTAGTGCACTTTACATGTATGAAGTCAACGCGAGAAGGATCCGCAATGAGCTGTTAAAAGCTCGGACCCTGGCTGCATTCTAAAAGGCAATATCTCAGGTACATTGCTATGTAGACACCACACATTTTAACGACTTGCGCACTTGAAATAAACATTTTAAGAGGCTTGAAAAATTTAAACCGAACTGGCTACATGCTATTCATCACCATAGTATATTCGGCCGTTGCTCTTAATTGCTTGACATCAAATGTGGTGCATGAGGAGCGTTAAACGTACGAGTACCTCTGACTATTACACATTGCTGTGTTTTCCTCTCCCTGTGTCGTAATTTTGGGCGCTGAAGGGTCGCGGTAATAGCACCACATAACGTGTTATGTGAGGCAATCCGCGTAATTGCCGCAGCGATTTAAACCACAGAAGTTGTAACAGCCGGAAAATGGTAAAACTTCCTTCCACGCTCACATTAATATTAGTAGCTTATATGGAGCATGCAACCAGTAGGGATTATTATTAATTAAATGGGACTCTCTGCAGCTTCATGAGGACCATACAAAGGTACAAAGCACATAGCTCACTGCTATATGTAGAAGATGTATCACTGATAGCAATACTGACCGAGGGAAACGATGTTGAATCCTAATATAATCGTAAGGATTTAACGAATCTAAAGATGGAATTTTATTATTAAAGTTGTTTCCTATATGAGCACATGTCAAAAAGAATTCTTCAATAAAACAACCTCATTAAACAGGTTGTCAAAAAGGGGCTTGATTTTACTCTGATACTACTTTTTCCATTTTAAAACAAATCTGCTTATTTAGATCTGTAAACGACGTGAACATAATTTGATGAAACGTTATGTATCCATTGCATAATTTTCTTTGAACCTTAAAACTAACTGTCACGTTAAAACAATTTACCTGACTACTTTCTAAAAGAAAAAAAAAAAAAAAAAAAAAAAAAAAAACCTGAAAAATGAAAACTTTCTTAACAGAAAGGTTTAATAGAGGTTAAATTGACATTATGTGTTCTATTAAATAATTGACGGCATTTTATTTTAATAGTTTTACTAATAACTAATGTATGTATAGACAGCATACGTCTTTCAACGTTGACGTAATATTCTACTTCTCCATTTAAACTGACAGTGTTGTTATGTATATACTTACAGGGAGTATCAAAAAGAATCATAAAATTTGGCACGTCTATATTTCTGAAACTAATAAACTTATACAATGAATTTTGTGTTTTGATGAACGGGAAATTCAAAAAATATTTTTTTCATACCTTTTCATAGGTGTTCAATATGCCCTATTCAATATGCGGTATTCAAATTCATCCCACACTGCAACGAGCATGTCTTGATTGACAGCTTCCACAGCTGCTGTTATGAGATGTCTCAGTTCATTCACCGTTGTTGATAACGGAGGCACATGAACAGAGTCTTTTCTAAACCTCCACAATTAATAATCACATATAGTCAGGTCCGGTGAGCTTGGAGGCTGAATCATTTGGTCCAGTGCGACCGATCCATCGCTGAGTAATCCTTTGATTTAAAAATCCCCGCACTTCCAGATGCCAGTGTGGCGGTGCTCCATCCTGTTGGTGAATGAAGTCGTTAGAATCAGTCTCCAACTGTGGGAAAAGAAAGTTCTCAAGCATATCGAGATATGTGCTTCCTGTAACAGTGTTCTCGACAAAGAAAAATGGACCGCACACCTTTTCCTGTGAAATTGCACACAACACATTAAATTTTGGAGAGTCCCTCTCATGTACAATTTCATGTGATTGTTCCGTCCCCCATATTCTCACATTATTACGGTTCACCTTACCATTTAAATATAATGTTGCTTTGTTACTAAACACTAACTCCTCTAACTTTCCAAGAACGAAATTACAGAACTCCACACGTTGTTATTTGTAACCCTCACGAAGAGTTGGCAGTAGCTGAATTTTGTATGGTTTCATGTGTAAACGTCGACGCAACACACTCCAGACGGACATCGGGGGCATCTTGAGCTATCGACTCCTGCGGACTCCTTGTGAATGTATGGCGGATGCGTTCAACTTCTGATCAGACACTCGGGGGCGGCCCGACGATTTCTCTTTACATAAACAACCTGTTTCTTGCAATTGTTCATGCAGTCGTCTAATGCTCTGTGCTGTAGGAGGATCTAAACCATACCTTGTACGAAAATCACGCTGAACAGTTGTTACTGACCCGCACTGCACAAAACGTAGAACATAAAACGCTTTCTGTTGTCCCGACGCCATTCTTACTAGAACTGAACTGGTCGCACACTGCTGCTGCCTAGCGGGAACCGTCTAAAACTCCAGAGTCTGCTCTTTCCAACAGTACGTTGTTCACTCACATATCTCAAATAACATAACAGTTATGATTTTTTTTAAATCGGATGATTCTTTTTGATACACCCTGTACAACTTGAAGTAGCACCAATGTTACGAAATCTCTTCTCGCGAAAAATAAATTCATGATAAATATTTTCAGTATGAGCAGAAATTGTAAATTAAACCATTTAAAACATTACCGTCAAATTGGTACGAAACAACCTAAAAATGCACGTGATGAAACATTTCCAGAAACTGACATGCACAAAATAGGTCATAGGTGTATTATTTTCATGTGATTTATTTTGCTTTCCTGACAGGTTATGATTAATTAGCCTTTTTATTATCATCTATCACATTTTGATCAACCACGTCGATTTTGGTGACCTCTATTAGCCTAACTCTACCGCAAATATTACTGTATGCATATCACATTTGTATGTAGTTATCGAAAGAAAGTTATGATGCCGTGAATAGCTTCAAAAGTCAAATAAACTATGCTATTAGCGTAGGTACTGTGACTGACTTACTAATTGAACGTCACAACAACGTTGCTTCATTTGCAGATGGTGGTTCGTGAAATTTTTGTTAGCTTTTTTTTCAGTTTCATAATGTAACGTAATATACCAAAAAAATATAAAAGATAAAATCGAAACAAATGAATAGAACAACACGTTGTAACAAGTCAAAAATTAGGCAACAAAACTAATAAGAAAGGAGTCACGGTAGGGATGTATGCTTAAAGGAGACATTGTAAAGAGGACTGCCTGAGAAAGAAATATTCTGGTACAATCATTATAGTCAATCCTATGAACTTAAATCCCCTCTGATTTTGTTTTTTTAACTTCACAATTACAATAACGTGTCTTTAAAATCCGTTACAGGACTTTTTAATAACGTTTTTGCTATGCTAAAATTCATATACATATCCGATCTTCTTTCCACAAATGCTCACTCAGAAATGTATTATATTTTTTAATATTTTCACTCTCACCGAATCTTTGTTTCAACGACATTCTTAACTCGAGACTACTTGCTACAGAGTTATAAATAGATCAAATGTATATGAGCGTAAGATGGAAACAATCTTTGCTGTCGCGCAGCAGGTACAAAAATACCTGGCCAGTCTCTGTACGGAGTGTGCAAATATATGGAAGAGCAATTGCAGCAAGATAGAAGATAATGGAAGACGCTTGTTCATCAGACAGTGGAGTGGAAACTCTATGATTGTGAATCTTGTTTGAAAAATCTTAGGGCATTATTTTTTTTCAGTTGATGAATTTGGATATTTTCTTGTCGATCGTTGGATGGTTTCGAAGAGGCATCAGATGCCTTCGATAGTAAAGGTGCTACTAAGAGCGAGCACGGGCTTGCTTCTTCGACGAGCCCGTGAAGCACCGGGATTTGTGGAGCAGAACGGGGGCCTTGGTTTTATTGTAGTGCTGTTAGCGAAAAGAGCGGCGCTCGCCGGTACAGGACGGGCGGAGGAGATAAAGTTGAGGCAATAAACGCTGGTCCTGTTAATGGAATAATAAGACACGGGTGCCTTGCCGGCCGCCGTCTCCAAGGTGAATCCCGCCGTTGGGCAGTAAAGGAGAGGACGACAAAAGCACCGTGCCAAGTTTTACTGCATACGGCCAGGCGGGGACGTCGGCTACAGTCGGAATATTGCTGCGAGAAGAGGGCTGGGAACTTAATATCTTTCGTCTGAGAATACTTACGACCAGTGACAAGAAGCAGATATTCACCAGACGACGTCTAAGAGCAAACATTCTGTCTTATGTTGTATTTCGTATTATAACTGCAGTTCACATGTCTTGTGATTCAGTTCCGCAGGAGGATTACATAAATAGTCACTCGGGAGCTACATTATAAAATTGTTCTACAATCCAAACATTTTTTGGCTCCTCCTCGTTTTTCAGAGGTAGGAATGTCAGCAATTTCCTCCGCACCTGCGGTTTAATGTGAACTACGAACCACGGAACAATTAATACTTATCATACATAAAGAAAGAGGTAAGGAATCTTTGTAAGAGACGAGGATCAAGCTACGAAACTGTAAAATCACTTGTTTTTACCCAAAATCGAACCTTAGACCTTCAGATAAATGATCAAGCGGACAGTTACTTCAATATACTTCAGATTAATTTTTCGAGCGTTTTTCATTTCTTAATCATGTTTCTGTTTGTATACTAATTTTACGCAAACAGATATTAAAACCTCTGATTTCTTATTATTTAAGAATGGGACTTGTATAATTAAACGAGTGATGTACAGGGTGAGTCAAAAGTCGCAGTACACCCTTTTATTTCAAAAACTCTGCAGGAATTGGGAAACCTGAATATTCCAGTAAGGTATTGGTGAGGTGGTCTATCGTTTACGGTATGTACCGAACATGGGCGCCATCTTGAAATCGGCCATCTTGAATCTAAGTCAATTTTTTTAAATAAAACAGAAATAACATCAGAATTTTCTCACAAGTTCATTCCTGTAAACAGATTTGAAATAGCAGTTGCGTTTCAAACGTTACATAGCTTTTTTGTTTCAGATAACTGAAAATGGCTTTGACCAAGGAGGAGAGAATTGAAATCATTTTGGTGTCTGGAAAACGAAGTTTCCGTGTCATAGCTGCAGATTTTAACAACCGGCACGCAGAAAGACCTCCAATTTCACACAACACTGTCAGGTGCTTAATTTCCAAATTCCGAGAAACTGGGACTGTGGCTGACAAGGCACGGAGTGGCGGTCCAAAAAGTGCTACTGGCGAGACAACGTCAACAATGGTTTTGGCGTCCTTCGTGAAGAGCCCACAACGCAGCACACGACGTTTGTCAGCAGAATGTAGAATCAGCCAGTCTTCGTTCGTACGAATCCTTCATTCCCATCGATGGCATCCATTCAAGATTCAGTTACTCCAGCACCTAGCAGAGGATGACCCAGACAGACGTATGCAGTTTTGCACGTGGGCCTTAAAGGAACATCAACAAGATCCCTCTTTTGCACAAGGCATCTTGTTCAGTGATGAGGCAAACTTTTATGTCAGTGGTGAAGTTAACCATCACAACCACAGGTACTGGAGTGACCACAATCCACGCTGGATGGAACCTTCCAAGGTAGTTGGTGACGTAAAGGTTATGGTGTGGTGTAGGATATGGGGTACCTGTGTAATTGAACCCATTTTCACTGACGAGAACCTAAATGCTCAACGCTATCTGGAAATGCTGCAAGAAGTGGTTTTTCCCGCAGTCCTGAATGAAGATGGCAGCTTTCCCTGCTACTTTCAACAGGATGGGGCTCCACCACACTACGGAGCAGTTGTTCGTCACTGGTTAGATGGTCAATTTCCTGGTCACTGGATTGGCCGACGTGGTTCTGTGGAATGGCCACCCAGATCACCTGATCTCACAGCACTTGACTTTTATCTGTGGGACCATTTAAAGCAACTTGTGTATGCAGAGAAAATAAGAAACAAACACCATCTCCAGCAACGCATTGTAGGAGCGTGTGCCAGCATTTCTGCGGAAATCCTTCTGCGAGTGCATGACGATTGGATCCAGCTTCTTCAAATGTGCGTTGACCGAGAGGGACAACATGTTGAACACATAAAATGACTGTCCTTTCTGGAGAACAATCCGGCTTGTAATTCTAACCGAAATATGTTGTAACTTTTGAACCACAGCTGTTATTTCAAATCTGTTTACAGGAATGAACTTGTGAGAAAATTCTGATGTTGTTTCATGTGTCACACGACCCCCTTTCCATTTACAAAAATTGACTTAGATTCAAGATGGCCGATTTCAAGATGGCGCCCATGTTCGGTACATACCGTAAAAGATAGACCACTTCACCAATACCTGACTGGAATATTCAGGTTTCCCAATTCCTGCAGAGTTTTTGAAATAAAAGGGTGTACTGCGACTTTTGACTCACCCTGTATAACACTCGATGTTGCCCAATTTTTACAATAAAATTTACCTTCGGCGTAAGAATTTAATGATTTGTTCCTATCGATTTAGTCAAAAGTATGGTTATAATACTCTCTGTAAACAAAAGAAATTGCAAATACTTAAGTGCAGCTACTACTAAGAATAATAAAAACAATTAACTTCCTTATATTGCATTAATATCTTCAGAATATGTCACGTGAACGACACATGCATCAAGATTGAATTTATCTCAGAGCATCAGAATATTAATCATCGATTTTAACTGCGCCAAGATCTCGCGTCTTTTGTCAGTGTCGTAGATGTAATCTCTCATTGTCAGACAATGCAGCTGACATCTATAATGAGCTGCATAAACACGAGTCCTTAAGATAATTGATGGATGGTTCAAGAAATGAATAGTAAAATTAACGAAATTAATTTAGCCCACGTTGTAAGGATGAGATGGCATTTAATGACTCTTTTATCTCATTATTTCCGTATTTCATCTGAATTACATTGAATTAGAAAATTAATTTTCTCTTTCAGTTACGGATATGTCGACATCAAACAACAATTATTAAAATAGAATCGTTTTCAAATTATTTAAACACAAGTTTCTGTTCTTATTCCGCTATGTTACATCTTACGTTTTATGATTTGTGTATCAATTTATACTAAAAAAAAAAAAAAAACTGATTGAATCCCACGTAAACCACAGAGGGCTTTGAGAACTAACAAAAATCCTCAACCAATCTTTAATATTACTGGTCTAGAATCTTTCTACTACACTCCCCGTTTATTCATTTCTAACATTAATTCCTGTTATTTTTACAGTTTTCTGATATTTGTTTTATATAGAATTCATTCGCTGTTAACCTGTTCATTAATTATGCTGATTTCAATATACGGACACATTTCATATATTCCGGCTGTATGATTATTAAATATAAAATAAAAACTACTTTATTTGCGTGGTATTTCTAGGTTCCGTTACTCCCTTATATCTAGCCTTTTTGATTAGCGGTTAATTTTCGCGTCTGGCATTCGGAACGACTTCGGCCCGTTCTTTGTCCTGCCATCCCATTTCCCATGCTTTTCTGAAATCACATTAATGAAATGCTCCCTCAAGAATACCTTGGTCTATAATCTTCACGATAGTCCTCCGGAATGTTATGACCTCGAAGTCGTGGAACCATCAAAACCTCATTTAAAATTATGAACCTGCTAATCTTGCATGAAGTTTGGCGTAATTACAAGTTGTTATTTAGTTACTGATTCTCCACCTGATTCTCAACAAGCGCAGCTCGATATCATTCATATAGTAAATCCTGGAATTCTGTAAGACTTGGGATCGAATTCCGTTCGGCTATTTATATTTCGGATTTCCGTGCTTGCCCGAAAAAACTTTAGGCTTATGCCGGGATGGATCCTCCAAAAGCCGATGGTGGTAATCCTTCCGGTTCATTGCCCCCACTTCTTCCCCGTCTCTTCCTCTAATGAGCCCCATGTTAACATGGCGTACAATGCTAATATAAAAAATTGGTAATTTTTTAGTTAATACTAGCGGAGTTAACGGTGTTTCCCGGTATAGTTCGCGTAGATTTACCCCTTAATGATAAACATTTGCAAAAAGTTTCATAAAATTTGCGCCAACATTTTTACGGAATTAAAGCAAACCTAGATTCACACGCCCCCTACCAAGAAACGGAAGTGTTGAAGTTTATTTGCACGTATACTACTTTCATTCGTCCGAAACGATTCATGTATATCAAGCTTCGTTAATTTGGCTAAGAAATTGCATTACTACATTACTGAACAATGCTAAATTATGTTAGAAACTCACATTTGATTCAATTCCTAAGTGAATGGATATACTTTTTTCTCGAAACGCCAGATACTTTAACTCCGCAGATTAAGCCTTTTATAAAAATATTAAGAGTGAATCCGGAATAATATTATCGTAAACAGAAGACTAATGCCGAAGACCAGAGACATTGTCCAGGGATCGTACTTAAAGAAAATATCTGTTGTTTTTACGGCTTTCAATGACGTTTAAAAATTGAATATACCGAATTAAAGGAAAGAATACTTCAAGTTTTGTTTAGTGTGCAAAATAATTATACAACCGATTACAACCGATGGCCGAAGCAGGCATGATGTTAAAAGCAGAATAGCACTAGCAAAGAGAGCCTTCATGAAAAAGAGAAACCTTTTAGTTTCAAATATTGATCTAGGATTTAGAAAGAACTTCTTAAAACTCTATGTGTGGAGCACAGCACTTTACGGTAGCGAAACAGGGACTTTAGGAATACCGGAAAGAAATAAACTTGAAGCATTTGAAATGTGGTGCTACAGAAGAATGCTGAAAATTAGGTGGACAGACAAAGTAAGAAATGAACGAGTTTTGGAAATGATGGGTGAGCAAAGAAGTTTATGGAAGAAGCTTACAGGAAGAAGAGATAGGCTGGTAGGTCATATTTTGAGACATGCTGGATTGGTTAATTTGTTAGTGGAAGGAACAGTTTAAGGTAAGAACTGTAGAGGTAGACAGAGATTAGAATACATGAAGCAGATAATTGAGGACGTGGGTTGTAAGGGGTATGTAGAAATGAAGAGGTTAGCACAGGATAGGAAGGGATGGAGGATTGCATCAAACCAGTCTAAAGACTGACGACGGCAAAAAAAAAGTTATCTTATTGTTTTCATTAAAGGCTTTGGTCAGAGACATTGTAATTGTGTGTGTAGTGCGAAGTATGCAACATGTAATCCTTACATCTTTGGGATTTGTCATCATACGTTCAGAATTTCATTTAATGCTCCTGCATTATTTAACGTTGAAACATAAGACGTGCCAAACAACTGAATTGAGATTCTAAGCTTTAAAACGGTGAAAACCCCATACAAATCTGCTCCGTAGTTTCCGAGTTTTTATAAGACCAATATATCATTTTCGTTTTATAGATATAGATTGTGTGTTTATATATAATCTAATGTAGGTTATCAACGTAATCACAGTATAAGAACTATGGTACAAATGTCCATCAAACACTCTTCGAATATTTCTGAAATGGATTTATTATTGTGTTATTCTACGATAGATACATTGAAAACGATTTTCGGTTACATCAGTGTGAGTAATGTTTCCCCCTACCTGCAGTGGCACTTGCTGAAGATCCGCTGCTCCTGAACGCGGCTCTGCCGAGACACCCCGAGCGCTGCGGCATTAAAACTTTTGAGTGTTCCATGATGCACGACATTAAGGTACCGGCGCCTGTTTTCCGCGGGGTATTTCTTATCTCAGGCCTCCTTGCCACGTAATAGGCGGCTAAAGTAAAACAGAAGACACGACGTGACGCCCGAGAGAGGAAAGAAGTAGGTTGCTTGAGGCTCCCTTCATCTCAAGATTTCCCGCTCTATCTCATCTTTCATGCTTTTATTCCAGACGAACTCACAGTTCTATATGCAACTGCTTCAATCTATCCCATTGTTGATACGAAAGGTTCTCTCAAAATTGTCTAAGGATTGTAGTATATTGAGAGATTTTAGCTATAATATATTCTAATTTTCGCTCGGGATAATTTTTCTCAAGCTGCAGCTATGTAATGTAATTCCACCCAACGAAGCAGAGCTCAAGGTTGGGCAAAGTCACTTCCCGTGGGAAGCAGTCCCCCCTACCACGGTACTCCAGAAAGCCCTTAGCAAGGGATTTTAAACGAATAGAACTAATGTCACATGACTTCCCCCACTACGCTCCTACTCTGGAGAGCGCAGTGGAAAACAGCCTCCGGAGCAGTCCGTTCGCCGGGTCTCCAGATGGATCACGTTGCCAGACGGCATGCAGATTTTATTAGGTAAAGGCTAATGCATTTATACCCTTCTGCTGGCTTAGAAAGAATATTCCAAGTGACAGGATTTTATTAGTAAGAGATTCCTTTATTAGAGTTATTTTATGCAGTATCTTTCAGTTATTTCAAGTGTATGTCTATGTGCCCATTTTTAATTTAGTATTAAAGTCACTCCATTCTTTCAACTACATGTTTTCATTTGTATCGCTGATTCTGCTCATTACTAGCAATAAGTGTGGGCAGAACATAATTGCTCTGATCCTACGGCCACATATCTTCGGAAGCTGATCGGAGAGTGGTTGATCAGAGACGAATCCAAACTTGGCTGTGGTGAATTGCCGCTCAGTTACTACAGGATCTCGACTTTTCTGCATTTTAATAGGAACTAGTGATCGCCCAGGGGTTTAAAATATTCATTTTGACTTAAGGCCGATAAAACTGCTTTAACCTTATGACATCATGAAGTGAACGCAGTCATTTCACATCAAGTTTTCCATTGTAAATCCTGCTTTGTAAATTCGAAACTGTCGAAATTTCTTGGAATGAAATTTAGTGCGCGTTTAAATGTATCCATCATAATAATTTCATCATTTTGTGTACTATTTTCACTACTTAAATTAGTTTATTATCATTTTGAATTTCACGCAAATAGATATTTCTTCTTCTTTGTCTCTCACTCCGATCTCTCACTGTTCCGTGTAGGGGCACAATGGAAGTAATGTATCTGAATGTAAGAATAAATAAATAATAAAATGTACTCAATTTTTTAACTACCAATCCAATTTAATTCTTATTTTTAGCAGAAACCTTAGGCATGACTCTAGTCAATTGAAATCATCCGATATGATGTCGAATTCTCCATATTTCAGAAAATATTTCTTTTGGAAATATACATTTTATATGTTCAAAAATTAATCTCTACTTTATACGACTGTTTTGTTTCACTAAATATTACAAAGTATCTCAATGTTGGGAATACATGTCAGATAGTTAGCTTCGATTTCACGCAGGCACACGCTCGCGAAATTATTTTTTATATAAAATGTATTTGTAACGCATATATTAATTATGATCATTGTATTTCTTTCTTTACTGTTCACTAAAGACCACAGACATTGACATAATCGCTAAGTGTTGTTGCCATTTAAAAAAAAAAAAATTGAACGTAAACAATGAATCTTTTATTTTATTTAATATATCTGTAACATATATTATATGCATAAAGGAAACAAAGAAACTGCCGCGAGGCACTGAAAATAAGATAGGATAGGGAAAATAAACAGTTACCCGTCACTTACCACACTTCTTCTGCACTTCTTCTCCATATAAACTTTCACTATGGCATATATAGATTTACTACCGGTTAATTTTGTAAGACCGAGAGTGGTGGGTGAACGGTTACATTCTGGCCTCGCATTCGGGAGGACGCGTGTTCGAATCCCCGTACAGGCACCCAGATTTGGGTTTTCCATGGTTTCCCTAAATCACTCCAGGCGAATGCCGCGATGCTTCCTTCAAAAAGGCCATTGCAGAATTCCTTCCCGTTTCTTGTCCCCAGTCCAATCCCGCCTCTAATGACCTTAGCCGTCGAGGAGGCGTAAAGCAATAAGTAAAAAAAGAAATCTAAAATTTTGTAAGGAAGCTTAAAGATGTTTCAATAGCGTCAACAAGAAATAAATTTGCAGACGTTTCTGTTCTCTCAGCATCAGAAATTATTTTAATATAATTTTTACATGGGTATAAGGCGAAAGCAAAACACGTGAATGTGAACTAGTATTCGTAGCAATTTTCTACAAATCAGTTATGTAATAAAGTTTTAGTAATAAAGGAACTGCCTGACGTCCAGCTTCCAAGTTACATTCAAATTTATTACGAATTTGCTTTTTATTTGAAGTTTTTAAAATAGTTCATACACGTCCTATAGTTTATTTTCAATCACAGATGTTTCTAAAGACAGTAACTCTGGTGCTGATTATCGGCAATATTTTCTATTCATTATGATATCTGGTATAATTTGTACGCATTTTTATGTAACAAAACCAGACTATTTCTAATTGTTTTCATTTTAGCAATGAAATTGTCCCACTTACGGTGCAAAGCTCAATAATTATTTCATTCGCTTGGGCCTGACATTCGGGAGAGTACGAGTTCGAATATGCTCTCGACAATCCAGATTTCGGCTTACCATTATCCACCGAAATCCGTCAGGGTGAATTCCGGGAAGATTTCTTTAAAATGCTGGGTGCAAATTCCTCGCCATTTCTTGTGCTCAATGTTATCCAGTCGCTAATTTTCTTGATGTTGACTAGGCGTTATTCCTTTAGTAAAATGAAACGAACCTGTTTGCACACAAATCAATACCCCAGCTATAATCTTTCTTGAGTATATGCCGTATTCTTTTTACTCTCAGCAGCTGATACAGAATAAAACATTTCTCGTAGTTTCTTAAGAGAAAAAATATAAAGATGATTGATAGCATACGATGTAAGTAACCAAATCAGGTCATTTCCAGATTTTTTTACAAAAATTTTGACATTTATTTGTGTTACATCCAGAGCAGAATTAAAAGAGAACTTGATTCCCTCGGGTTTCTTACAAAGGCCATGCCCTCAGTCTTATGCAGATTCTAAATAATTTGAAGTTGATGAGTCGTTATTCCACAAGAACAAGGATCTAATTATATACACAACCTGCTGAGAAAATCGCTACCTCAGCAATAATCTTTCATAAATGTATGGTTTTTACAGTTACTCGCAGCAATTGATTATGAATAAACCATTTTTGATATATTTATTCCAATCTAATTACCCATGATGAATGTAGTATACATTTAGGTGAGAAGAATGAATGTAACAACCTAAAAGGTTTTACAAGGGAAAAGGAGCTCTTAGGATCAAAGGTAATGATCATGTGGCTAAAATACGAACTTGACCAATTTTTAACCCAAAGGTTCCGTTCAGCAAAAGAATTTCTATTCATTTTGGAAGGAATACTGAAGAGGGGCAGATCTGAACTGGCTGTACACTAAAAAATAATATATTGTAACAAGAATATAGTAAGAAGAAGATATGGCTGATTTATACTTGCGGTCAGGTGACTCAGTAGTTTGAAAGATCCTCGGTTCGAATCCCTGTCGCGGCCGGGATTTTCAAAGGCCCTATCCCGACGTTCACCTCTGGGGCAGCTCGCTGAGTAATGTGAAGTACGCCATGGTTGGGATTCCACGTTAAACTGCTTGTTCCCTATGCCCGGTAGTTGAGGAAGGCTGCCATAGGAGCAGAATGATCAGCCAGTAAAATTCCTGTCACCAAGCCATTACGACCACCCGCACCTTTCCTGCGTTGTTCTAGATTCTGAGTATTCTACAATATTTGATTGTCGACTCCTGGACATGTTTGGCGCGGTTTCACTTGCTGATCCTCGACCGGTTGGTGCAGATGGAGATGTAGTATAGTGCTGTGTGTCTGTGTGATGGTGCTTACGGTAAGCCCGCTGTCAAACGGACTAACCCGGCAGCTGACAGCCCAGGCACCAGTACACAAAGGCACTCCACATCCAACAGGACGCGTCAAGTCACGCGGTCCAGACATCAAAGGGCAGGGTGATGGAGGGCCACCCTGGGCTGACCAGCTCTGCTACGTACAGCATCTTATACACATTTCTTTCATAGAGTTTTCCTAAATATGCTGCCTAGACAGAGGGATTCTGATCTGAGTTTCCAACATACTTAGACCAGATGCGTATAAACTGTTTTCGGTAATACATGTAAGAAATTACGAGCATATATATTGGTTCAATATGAACTAAAATTGATATATCACTCTGCAACATCAGTGATATATGATAAGTGTTTCAACTTCCCGCGAAGTCACCTCTTCCCTCACTTTGTGCAATGCTATAAACCAACGAAGCGAAGGCAATGTCCCCCTTACTCCGGAACGCGATTCATGCATTGTCCACAAGTAATGGTTTGTTGATAACACGATATATCAAATACGAAATTGTGTGTGCAAAAATGCACTTGGTATGGAGACGAAGATGAAGTTCTTGTGTGATTTTTAGTTGCTGTTTTAAAAGTTTTTAGTGTATTCTGAATGCAGGAAAATGGCAAAGATAGGTCAAGGACCATTTAGACCCACTCCTCCGAAGTCATCAAAGGCGCAGCAATGTTTTAAGCCTCCATATTAAGTATAGGTCACCATCAACAGTGTCGTACGCTCTCACATCATACGTTCTACAGAGACATTTGGGATTTTAGCATTTTACCTAGGCCTTTCGGTAAATAATCTCATGGTTAACAACTGTACACTATTGCATTACTTACTCTTGTACTCATCGCATTATGTAGCAGCTTAACGAGGTTCCAGTAAACCTGCATTCAGCTGGTAAGAACGAGTGTATAGTACGCTGTAGAAAACACAGTAAAAAAGTAACAAAAAATATATAGATAAAAATAGAGTTTAACCTTACTTACTCGTACGAATAAAGACATATTTCTTCGTTATTATTTCTTTTTTACGCTAATTAATAAAATACCGAAATATTTGTGATAGGTGCAGGCTTCATCCTACACAATTTTAACAAAACTATTTTTCTGACATGAAACAGTATCCCAAGAAGTCTTGCCTCGCCTTTTTCTGTAAAAGTCTTTCAAAACTAACCAAATATGACATAGTGCTCTTTCTACTAGATTCTTGTTGAAACAAAAACGGACCACACAAAAACTGATACTCCTGTTCCCTCTCGCCTCAATCGACTCCGTCATTATACCTTCCTACAGCAGGCCAGCCATACCGCGAGTCTACAATATTTGACAAAAAGAGATACCTACCATATAATTTCCTAAGTTCACTCATTCACTCACCTCCATAGCTATTGGCTGGAGAACGATGTCACGCGTCAGCCTTCGCTCACAAAACAGCTACCAGAGATACAATTATAAGAAAAGCGTGGTTATGTCCACAATTTAACAGCTAAGCAACTGCTACAAACTTAATTGCCACAATACATTAATTAAATTTGCTTTTCGTAGCGTTTCATAGTTAAAAAATATTGATCAATTTTGCCACTGAAAAAACGTGTATCTGCTTTTCAGAAACATATTGCTAACACTAGCAATTTAATTTAAAAAAATTACTTATGGTCTCTGCTGTAGCCACTGATGGAAATTGTCATTCCGGCGTATGACAAACTTCAATTGAATTAAAACTTTCAATAATATTGTTGCTTGGCCAAAGTTTATGCATTACGGTTTATTTGCTTTTTAGGTATTTTACTGGCCACTTTCATTAATGATCTTTGTTAATGTTCGCTGTACGTGAGTTATTAGGTTATTTTAAGTGGACATCAGATCAAATATTGTAACATATATCGCCTATTCTGGAAATTCATTTCTTCGTTGTTGTTCAACTTTTTAACAATATGGAATGTGTATTAAGTACTCTGAACGTCACAGATACAATGAACAATGATTAAATTAGTGTTTACCCGGTTTTCAATAAAAAAAAAAACAACGTTATACTTTCGAAGGAAACAAGAAGTTTTTAAATTTTGCAGAGTGAACTTTAGGGGTTAAATACAAGTCAAGTTTGTATTTAAGCATGTTCGAGTCTATGATCTTTGAAACAATTATACGATTGCGCTATCGTCCATGTTAGTGTTTAATACCTACCTGTATTAATGCTTCTGAGTTCTTCAATCTCAAGAGATTTTATTCACCCTGAAACAAAGTTTATGTTTATATTTAGTCAAATCAGGTCAACCTGTCATAATCTTTTATCCTAAAAGCTAGAACTATTCTAGACTCGTGACGATACGCAAAAAAAGGTGAAGGGCTTACACTAGTCATTTATAAGGCGCAAATTTTCTGTTGTATTCTTTAAATTACCATGCTATTCAAGTCTCGAAACATGAAACTTTCATCCAACTTGTTGGTTCGAATAGGACAATTCCACGTCGAATGCCACAATCCGTCATAGCTAACAGTAACGACATACGGTTAACTTATGTTTCAGCCTCGTTCGGACGAGTTAATTAGACAACTTCGGTTCATCTTGACCGTATTATGGATGGCTGCTTGAAGTCCGTACATGTAGTTGGAACGGTAAATGCACAATATCCCATGCCGGTGAAGCGGGGCCAAAGCTAGTAATAAATTTGCGGCAGAGGCTTTCTGAACTCCTAAAGCTTTCTTTGCATTTGATTGACCAAAATTTTGATAGAAGAATTTATATATTTGAATATTAATTAAGAAAGTGTCTAAAATCTATTCAGACGTATGGAAGTACAATAAGAACAGTAGCTGTTTTACATGTTAAGCATCCTTGGTTAAAGAGGCTAGTAATTTTTTTTAGAAATTATGGAAAAAACATAATCAAATAAACGCTACAAACCATCATGTTTAATTCAAAAACCTTGACGTCAAATTACTTACATAAAGGAACAAAATGTATTACAAGAAGAATTTAGTATTGAAGTTGAAGTAAACTAGTAAAATCAATTGTGTTATTGCTTTTATGAGATTATGCAGCGAAAGTAATATCACATAAGACACTACACAAGGGTTTGACTGCTAGCAATTCATCTGAAGGACATAAAAACGTTAAAACCATGTAAAAAAAAAAAGCAGAACATGCAATCACAGTGATAATAACGGATCTCGGTTAGTTCCTCACATAGACAACCGAAAAACGGAGAAACTATATGTTAGCAAAACTGTACTAGTAGTAGATTTAATAAGCTCTAAATTTCTGCTGTCGATAATGTATCATCGCCACTATCAAGATATCATTATTAAATAGTTGGTTAAATACTACTTAGGTTTCAACACGTTATCTCCAAGCCTGTTAAGATTCTCGTAATAACCCTAATAAGTAGCTCGTTTACCAATCATTGAAAAGTTTTCGGAAAATTGTAGGTGGATATGTTAACTCCTCCAAGAATAAATTTTTGGTTAGGAGCGGTGCTTCTTTCTTAAATCCGTTGGTTTGTGTAATCCTTATGTTAAAATCACTAAATGAAAATGTTTTAAATCTAACGGTTAATATCCTTTTCTCTTTCGACTTTCCTTAAGATATACCTCTGTTTCAGACAAGAAATCACGGGAAAGTTTTTTAATTACGAGCTGAGTTTTGTTCTGTTCGTTTCTCGAATAGCACGAAGTCAAATTAACTTTGTAATGGAGATATTCTACGTGCCCGTTACGATGGAAACAATTATGATGGTGTGCAAAACGACTGAATGTCAAACTCAAGGACTCGTGACGAAAGGCATTAATTTCAATAGCAAAAGACTTTTTTTACGTTGTATGGGGAAAAGAAACTTAGCTACAGCCGCTTTCTTAAGAAATTTCCGCCAGAGTTGGTTACCATTAAAAAGATTTCTTTTGTTTTATCATATTTAACACGGTATAATACTGATAAGCATATTAAAATCTTGAAAGAAAGGTGGTATTAAAAAGAATAATCAATGTTTGAAGGGAGAAGTTATTATTAATAAGCTCCGAAGCAAAATTTTCTAATTTAAAGGAAAAATACGGCGCCGTAAAAAAAAGAAAAGCATTATCTTTGATCACCAGAGTAATAAAAAGATAATCGCACCAAGCGGATAAGTGAAAGCCACCTTTCCCAAAATGAAAGTACCGATGAGGAAGGAAAATATTTACACATATCGTAAATGGAATTTACGCAGAGAAGCTTCCACAGCTTCATTCAGATTTATTTAAATTACATTTCAGTATTGATACTTCAGGATTTTGATCTTTAGCTTATTAAATAATTAATTTTTGGGATGTGCTTACTATTACTAACTAAAATAAACTATGTTACTTGCCACAAACGTTTCGATATATTGTAACATCTAGTTTGATCATCTCCCTGACCTCAACCTACACTACGATCCCGTAAGAAATAGTGTTACTTACTTTTTTATTAATAGATAACTAATTTATATACGTACTAGTGTAAGCCCGTGACCGTTTTTTGTGTATCGTCGCGAGTCTAGAATAGTTCCAGTTTTTATGACAGGTTGACCTGATCTGGCAAAATATGAACTTGACCATTAGGATGGGTAAAATCTCTTAAGCTTGAAGTACTCAGAAGTATTAATAGACTTAGGTATTAAACACGGACAGACACGATCGCGTGATTGCATAATGGTTTCAAAGGTCGTAGGCTCGAACTTTCTGAAATATAAACTTGACTTGTATTTGAAACTTAAAGTTCACGCTGCAAAATTTGAAGAATTCCTGTTTGCTTCGAAAGCATCACGTTGTTTTGATTGAGGTTTGGAAAACATTCATAATGTAATTTTTGTTTATTATGTCTGTAACGGCCATATAACGTAATACGGATTTTTGATTACTAAACAGTTGAGCATATCCGAAGAAATAATCGCCAGAATGCTCGATTTGGTAACGTATTTGGGCTGATTTCCATTTTAAATAACCTAGTAACTCACGTACAGCGAACATGAACAAAGATCAAGTGGTCACTAAAATACGTAAACAGCAAATAAATCGTATTGCATAAACTTTGGTCAAGCAACAACACTTTTAATTAAAATGAAATTTACCTAGGCCGGAATAACAATTGGCATTCGTGGTTACAGCAGAGACCATAAGTTTTTTTTTACACTGCTATCATTAGTAACATGTAACTGAAAAACAGTTTCCCGATTTTTCAGCCGTGAAATGATACGAAAAGCAAACTTAATGAATGTTTTCCCGATTTTTCAGCAGTGAAATGATACGAAAAGCAAACTTAATGAATGTTTTATGGCAATTAATTTGGTAGCAGTTGCTTAGCTATTAAATTGTGGACCTAATCTCGAATTTCTTCTAATGATATTACTGGTGGCTGCTAATTTGCGACCGAAAACTCAGACATGACACCATCCTCCAGTCAAAAGCTATCGAAGTGAGTGAGTCAGTGAGCTTAGGAAATTATATAGTAGGTTTTATCAGCTCAACTAAATTTTTAGAAAATTTATTTATCTTACTTCGTCTGGTCGCCACAGAGACTATTTTATTATTGGTCAACTTTCTCTCCTCACCACCGTTGCAATCCCCACCTTACGCTCTTGGTTCATCTTTAACTCATTCATGTTGAAGGTTTATATGTGTACATATCTTTCTCCTTACAACATGACTCGCCTCCAACACGCGTATAGTTATTCACCGAAATATTTTAAAGTGTGTTCGTGTTTTTGTGTTCGTCTTACCGTCATCTGTGGTAAGTGACGAGTTATTTTCCCCAGCCTTCCTTATTTTCTAGTAATAAACAGGCATATCGAATTTGTTTGACTTCTCATTCTTGTAAGTCTTTTTAACTACTGTATGATTATGTGTTGTCAAAACTTAGTCTTAAATCTGATGGAAAATCTGATTAAACAAAAGCATTGTATCAAGATTCAAACAATACAATTGAAATATCAGTGTTAATACCCTGACCAAGTGCTTGAAAACTTAAAGCAACTGCAACCTTATAAATATAAACGCATATACTAAGCACTGTTTACTTTGGTATAGCTGGAAATATTAATTACCCTATAAACTGTATTAATAAAAGTACGTAATGATTTTAAGATACGAATCAGACATTACCTTGACGTGATAGTTCACTATGTTCTATATATAAAAATATATCCGTAAATTGAAATAGTACATTAAGCATCCAAAGGATAAAACATATAATTACAAAAACATTAACTTCTATGATTTTGAAACATCTTTGAAAATTTTAAAGAAGCATATTCCTGTCGTCATAATTCCCCTGGTTCGTCTCTTTCTTCTTCTGTTTTTGATCTTATTCTAGCTTTTCTTTGCGACAAATTTAATGCCATGCAGTCCTGCGTCTGCCCATATAGCTAATTCGTCTATCCTACTTTCCTATGTCATTAAAACATGGACAAAAGCCATCAGTTTCATATCTCCTCCATTTCTTCGTTATCTTATGCATGCAGAGACAAAGAGTTGAGATGAATGAGAAATTTCTTTCTTTTACCACTTTGTTCTCTTTTACCCATTTCCACTTGTGTCCCGTTTAACATAGTTCACCCTCCAACTCACAAGGTTTCAATTCTTATTTATAAATAACCACAATTATATTTCACAATTTAAATAATGGATCAGTGCCACAGAATTTTTATTTATTCTCTGTATCCATTCCTGGATTTTAATACCAGGGCTGAAAGTAAATTATCTTATAAATGAAATCAATTATTTTCAATTATCCACTCAAAAAATTTATTACACTTTCACAATAACAATCCACTTATCTTTTTGTATCCTGTTACAAATAGTATTCTATTTGAATTTCATTCCTGACCATTTTGTAATGATGGTTAATGATTATGTATTAATTCTGATTGTTTTTAATATGTTTCAATTGTTTAAGTATTGTTAATATTGTAGAAATATCTGTCGGAATCCTTTGAAGTGTTTTAGAAATTTCGTTGTAGCTTATATAAAGCGAACATCCGAGACAGAGAAACAGTTTTCAACGACTCAATGTACGAAGCCAAGAACTGTAGGCCTAATCGCTGGATTATATGTTGCAGTTCATTGATACAATTACACTTCTCTCCTTTACCCTCTGGCTTATATTTTTCAAAAGTATATTAGAATTTTGCATTTCTCCCGCCAGGATTCTGGAACATAATTTTTTTCGTGCTTCTCAAGCTATCTTTTTATCTACACCTCCTCGTAACCAGAAATCTTCTTTGGTCTGGCTTGAAGTTCTCTGGCCATGAAATTAAATCATATTTACTTAATAACAAAATATTCTTATAATAATAATTTTCATACTTAGTGAGATTGTTGTAACAGCCCTCAAACCTAAAATTAAATGGAATTGTATTTTATGAAGCATTTTTAGTAAGCTCTAGTTTGGTTGAAAATGATCTTGTATGTTTGTTTTTTAATTAACTATAAATCAGTGTAAATAGACTTAGTTTTATGAACAGAAATTATTTACAGGCTATAAAATATGTTTTAAGCACAGAATTATGCAAGAAAATTGCTAAAATGTATTCCAAGTATTAAGGCAAGTTACGATGTCTAAAGGACAATTTTCTACAGTTTAAAATAATTTCTGTTAATAATGTTTTGTTTAAGTATATTTAATTTTCATTTATGACCATTTTGTAATGGTGATTAGTGATTATGTATTAATTCTTATTGTTTTTAATATGTTTCAGTTGTTTAATTATTGTTAATATTCTAGAAATATCTGTCGGAATCCTTTGAAGTGTTCTAGAAATTTCGATGTAGCTTATATAAAGCGAACATCCAAGACAGAGAAACAGTTTTCAACGACTTAATTTACGACGGCCAAGAACTGTATTTTCTATGGAAGAAGTGTTGTATACAATCGCTGGATTGTATGTATGCATGTAACCAGTATCTTTGACGTCGTGTTTATAAAAATAAAAGCAAGTTTAAAGTGAACTTTATGGTGGACTGGTTATTTATCATATTAATTAAACTATGATCAATCTAATACCTACCTCACAAGTTGTATGATCAGGCTAGGAACTGAATTTTGTGAACACTAAAGTCGGACACCAATGTTAACGCTCATACATCGGTTTTCAGTGATGGATTTAATTATCTGCGCGTTTTGAAGTCCGGATGATTCCAGCGTAGCCACTACAGATAAAGGAACGAAGTGTGGGATAGTTGTGTTCCATTATTCGCGCTACAGTCGTTAGGGGAGTTCAGTATTTCGAATCAAAATGATTAGTGGTCGGCTTTCAATAGTGACATTCTCCAATTAAACACGTAATGTTGCACTTTGAGCGTTCTCAACCGCCACTGAGTGTTATCAGTGGAGTGCAGTGTTGATGGAAAGCACCTGGCTGCGGAGATACGTGATTCAGACCACTGCACATGGAGGTACAACAAGCTGTGATTAACAAAGGGCTGTGGCAGCCAGCACCTGTGCAGGCGGGCTGTGTAGAGGGATCAGGTGAAACAAGGCGATCGGCTACTCATTAGTGGTGTTAAGTTGACCGCTAGTTGACGTTCGGCTTAATTATGTTGCGAACTTCGGCAGAGTTAATCAGAAAGCAAAGGGGGACCATCACACACTGTCTGGTTGATATATATATATTTTTGGCTGAGACTATATAGTTTCTAAAGTATCTGCTAACATACAGGGTTATTCTAAATTAGTTATTCAAAATTAAAATCTACTTACAAAGGAAGTAAAAGTCGTAGGTGTTCTCCGTATTAGCAAACTAATGTATTTTCATTATTTTCGCCCCTTAATGTCATATGGAATAATATTCTGGATCAATTCTACTCAGAGAGACAAAGTGCTCAGATCCCAAAATCGAGTAATAAGAATTATGTGTGGGGTTAGCAGAAAAACTTCATGTAGAGAGCTGTTCAAGAAGTAAGGGATTTTAACATTAATATCTATCGTAGTAACAAATTATACTGTGTTCAAAACAAATAGTAAAAGAACAATTATGACACTAGAAGTGAAAATGATCTTCATAAGGATTCTAAGTCGTTGTCATTTGTCCAAAATGAGTCCAATCTATATATATAAAGATGAATGTATGTATGTTTGTTTGTTTGTTAATTTGTTTGTTATTCATACAAATCCACAGTTTTCATCCGATATCGATGAAACTTTGCACACTTATCCTTTGAAACAAGGAGAAAAATACTGTCTACATTTGGTTGAAAAATTATCTATATAAATAATACATGTTGTCTAATAATTTCGAAATACTACTGAACGGCGATAGACAGACGCGTTGGATATGGAGGTCTCTCTGCTGTTTTTTCCGTGTAGCGGTCGTGTAGCTCAGTGGCTAAAGCGCTGACTTACTAATGTTTGGGTCGTGCTCTCCGGTTTAAATCGCCGTGGAGGCTAATATTTTTAAAAATCGTTTTTGATCGTAAGAGTCACGCCTGGGCCGTCGGTTAAGTGGATTGAATGTTAAACTGTAGATATTACAAAGTTAGGGGTGCAATGCGAGGCAAATCATAGGTAGTCTTGCAATGCTGTAGGTGCACACGTTTTTACGTTATAATGATCCCTCAGGGGTTGTTCGCAGTCAGTGTGTGTGTGTGTGTGTGTTTGTGTGTGAATCGCAGTAATAATACTATAAATACGGAAGTAAGTCTCTGTCTTTTTGTTACGTTTTGACGACTAAATGGCTGTATCAATACTGATGGAATTTGACAAGAAAATCTGTATGAAGGGCACAGAACATTTTTTCCAGTATGATTAACAGTTGTAGTCACGAAATTTTGAGACCTTATCGAGTGGTGACAGAAATATGTTGGAAATTGATTCTCTTCAAGAGACAGATTCGACGGTAGAATGATATAGTGATATCTTTCCTGTTATTTTGTGCTAACTCGGTGTTGTTTGGGACCAATCCTTCGTTACCAACGACTTTCTATACTCAATTCTGGCAAAAAAATTCTAAATCCACGCGTACGAGACAGCGGGTACGAGCTAGTACTCAATAATCTCCCAACACATCTTAAATGTCTATCAGGGGACAATATTAAATTCAGGAGAACATTAAAAGAATTATTAATTGATAACTCATTCTGTTCTGTCGAAAAAAAAATTCCAAGTTGTCTACAAAATAATTTCAAGTAGTTTGTGTAAATTAAGTTTACTTAATTAATCTACCATCTATGCTATGACTGTACATCTTCTGGTGTATGTATTATTTTGTTATGTAATTGTTTAACTGTAAATTGACATCTTTCAACATCCTACAGAACCAGTCTGTTGTATTGAGATCTATGAAAAATTAATGTAGTGTAGTGAATTAAGGGATACAGAATCGAATTCAGGAGACCTTCAAGTTTTGTCTACAGGTGTTGGGTATGGGATCCTTTTGACACATGCCAGACATCCCACCTGTAAGAGATTTAGTCCCAAATCTTACGAATCATATCACCCACCATCTGTGGTACAACTACTTCTGTTAGTAAGTCGGAGGTCGTTAGGAGTTGCTGGACGAAGAGGAACAAAAATGTTTCCCCTAACTTAGTCCAATACAGAAAAGTTCAGTGGTGTCAGCCCACGTGACGGTGGCAGCCAGGGCATTGTTCCACCACGCTCAATCCAAAAAGACATGTTTTCATTCAGGTAAGCAATAACTCTGTTGTGGAAATGTAGAGGTGCACTATCTTGTTGAAAAATAAAATCCCTGTCATCCTAAATTTATGGCGTTAGATAGTTTTCCAGCGATTCCAGACACGAAATGCCAGTTATGGTTTGCTCGGAATAAAAGTACGGTCTTCGCGCCTTAACAGAACTTGTGCACAAAAAACATTTACCTGTTGAGAATCCTTGTATGTTCCAACAATTCAAGGGGATTTTCAGAACCCCATATTTTGACCATTGTCATTTTATGGAACGTAGCCACATCACTAAAAACAAATTTATAATGAAAGTTGTTATCAGTCTCCTATCTGTCAAACAAGCATACACAAAATTCGTATATTCTTTGTTTATTACTATCACTCAAAGCTTGCAATAATTATAATCTGTACGACTTAAATTTCAGACGTTTACTAAAAATACTTCACACTGTCGTTTGAGGAGTCTGCAGTTCTAAGCTGGCGTGATTAGTTGATTTATTTGGACTTCGGGCATAAGTCTGACGCACTGCTTCGACGTGTTCAACTGAAGTTCGGTTCCTACGCGTTACACAGCCAGTTTCAAGGAAACGATTGTACCAACTGTATTAGTCGGCCTTTGAAGTGGTTCCTAGAGATACTTGGTCCTGAATTTCCTCCTAACAGGTGGCCTATCGCGATTCATGAAACTACAATCATCATTGAGCACGCTCCGCGTCAGTATGCGAGTCCATGATTACAAAATAAAGTTTGAAACCCTCTAGCGGATGTAATGTAAACTTGATGTTACGCGGGAAACTATGAATCTCACTAGACCTCGCTGCCGCAGGTGATTCGGAAGCTATGACTGTTTACTTTTCTATGATTAGAATATAATAACCCACAGCAACCTGTTATTAGATTAACACTTTATATTATAACCTATTTTCATATAACGATTCAACAGATATGAAAATTTATTTTATATGGGTCCTTCAGAAAGTGTGTTAGTACATTTTTTTCTTGTATTGAAATGTGCCATTGTGATATTTGCTGTTAAACTAGGTGGACATTGCGATAGCTATACTATGAATAGTGAGGTTGGTGGTTTACAGTAGGATGAACAAAGAATCGGTTAATTATAGCAATTGTTTATTTGTCAGCTGAAATACTGTATGTACGTATAAAAGACGAAAAAGGAAACGATGAAACGTTTTCCTATCTGAAAAGCTCCTTATTCTAGAAAACACACACAATTTATTAATATATATCATTCCATAGCGCCGCTAGCGAGCCCTAGCAGCTTGGGTATAATCGCATGTCATTTAACAGTTCAATATAGAAAAATTCCATTCTTTATTTAATGATGTTACCAAAAAAGGAGTATTTAATCTCTAAGGCCCATTTAGACGACCCGACCTGGTCTCCCTAAATCGTGGCCACGCCCCTTCTGCCCTGTAAACGGCTCGTCTAAAGTGAGCTCCTGGTCACGTTTTGCCGCGAGTCCAGGCAGGGAGGTCGGGTGGAAATTCCATCCGATTTAGGGCAAAAGGGTAAGTCGGGCCCCCACCACTCTGCCCTGAAAACTAGCAGTGTAATGCCTCACCCGTTTGTGATCACACTGTCTGCTTACCCGTTTTCTATTAATTTGAGATGTATTCATCCGTTAATCAAGAAAAATAAGTATTGATAGAGTTGCTGGAGGTGTAAAAGACCCACAAATGTTTATGGGACACCTCTCGTAGAGTTGCCAACTTGTTAAGAAAAAAGTTAGGTATATTTGTCTGTTGAGGAAAATAAAAAGTATATAAAGGAAAAAAAATAGTTATTTATTGCCTTAAATACATATATTTTCGGGCTTACTGGACTAGCTATTAATTGTTGGTTTCATTTCAGTGTTACAGCTGGAGACACATTCTACATCTAGTATAACAAAAAAAGAAACACTCATTTTTAAATTTATGGACGCTCTATTTCTCCTTTCCCACCACCTTCAATTTATTTCGTTTCATCATACGCACTAACATGTCGTTTGGAAATTAACTGAATTATATAGTTTACCAAAAAATAAATTGTTTCCGCATACTTTATGGTTATGTTCAGAAATAACGGCGAGTGGACATGAGTTTACTGGAGTACAACAATATGAATGGTCCGCTATTATTGCCTCGACTCCGATGCGCTAATCAAAGGATGCGAGCGAACAAAAAATCGCTGGCCGATAGGCACTTTTTCTTGCAGAAGGTTGTGAAACTAGCAGACGAACGTTCAGTTAAATGTGATGTATTTCGCACACTTTATTCATAGGAAACAGTATAACAGCCAAAAATAAAGTATGATACTTTATAATACAGTATGGTTGGCAACCCTAATCTAACATGCCCTCTGTCATAACAAAGACGCGAGAAATGAGGTATTTCAGCTGTCATCCGCTAGAAATTCCTGAAATCTTCATCAACCAACACGTCTAAGAGTCTAAAGAGACTGAGTACATGCATGTGTAAATATAATTGCTTGGCACACGTCTTTTTTCTATTTCCCAGGCTTTACGCATAATGTCAAGCCATCAGGGTTACACCAAGAATTTGTGGTTTTGATAAATATAGGGCAATACATATTTAATTTAAACATTAAAACTTTAATAAAATTTGTAACTAACTTATTTTTATGACTAGTATTACTATTGAATGGAACATGCAGAGCAAGACGGATATACGCGTGGTGATTGTGGTAGGCCGCTAGTACGGTAGTAACAGATCGGGCCGGCCGACGGGTCATCTAAATGCAACACTCTGTCGACGGGAGCAAAGTGAAATTGGGAACGAGACAGGGTGATCGGGAACGGGTCGTCTAAATGCGCCTTTAAAATGGTAACCCATTTATCGATTTTGTTTAAGTATGAAGGAAGAAAGATGGCTTGTCTCAAAAAAGAAACCCCTTTTATATATAATTCGGATAACTAGTTGAGTTAACGAAGTGTTATCACACGATATTTCGGCGATCATATGCACTGTCGCCATCTTCACCAGATGGCGACAGTGCTTGTGATCGCCAAAATATCGTGTGATATCATTTCGTTAGCTCGGCTAGTAACCTGAGAACATTATCTAAAAATATATATGATATTTGTAGCTCGGTATGGGTCAAATGGTAAATCCTTGAAGGAAGGAATAGCAATGACCATAATAGTATCTTCTACAGACTACCACGTTACTGCAATTCTACTATACGATTGTCTTTTCTTTTTTTGGTTTCGACTTTGGGCCTTGTCGACGTCGAAGTCGCCAGAGACGGGAATTGAGAGGGGGGGGGGCAACAAACGAGAAGGAATGTGGTCATGCACCGTTTGAAGGAGCCATCCCGCTATTTGCCTGAAATGATTTTTGAAAACCACGGAAACCCCAAATCAGGAGTGACTGACAGGGATTCGAACCCGCGTCCTCACGAATGAGAGTACAGAGCGTTACCGCTCAATTCGATTTTTCTCTCAACACAAAAGGAAACAATTGTTGTTAATGTCGACCGTAAAGTGACCTCCGTTTAAGAGGAAGGCGTTGTGCGGTACACCAAGTCAATAAATACAGTAGAAATCCTTGGAAAAGTTCATCAGCAACAGTACCACGAAAATCCAACAGCATTAACTGTTGCATTTTTTCAACTTTTAAGAAAGGTTATTCTTGAAACAGTTCTTAAATATGTGCCACAAAATAAGGAACTTATCAGTACTAAAATCTAAGCAAACTTTAGAGGCAAAATTATTTGCACAATTTACTTGCCTCGCTAGAGTAATTCTATTGACAGTAATGCATTATTTGCTGAAGTGTTCTATATATACGTGTACAAGAAGACAGAGGTCTGCTTGTGGAAAAGTGGTTTCTCCAGATGAGATTGGTCTATTGAGTTTGAGAATATGTTACAGACACGGAACATATAGTAATCCATGCAGGAAGGATACCTATCTTCTTTAGTCCCGAGCTCATAATAAAAGTGCAAGAGAACTACTATTGTGTAATTTACTTTGTGTTAATGCTAGTTAACAATGAATGACCATATTTTTTTTTGAAACAATAATTAATTTTTTATAGTTTGTATATATATGATACCTCCGGAGTCAAGCAGGAAAATTATACACACAACTTTACTGCTTCATGTTACTTTATTTCATGGAAAAAATATATGTCTTTATCTTTATTTAGACGAGCCATGTTGTACAGCTGCAGGATCCCAAGTTTCCAATCAGGGCTGCCAAAAGCAGAAGATCGAACATATGAGCTGTGAGATGCGCGATGTATATTGTAGATGATACGATAGTCCAAAAAAGGTTCAGCTGTGCAGTGACCCCCCCCCCCCCCCCAAAAAAAAAAAAAATCCTGGAGGTATCATATATGATACCACGGGACTGAAGAGGATATTGGACTAGAACGTGTATGTTTGGAAAAATGAGGTATCTGTAGAGATATATACTGTGTGTTTTAAGTCTAAATGAGATCCGTCGTTTAAAATTTTGTACACGAAATAGCTAGCAGCCATTGAAACTCGTATCCATTATTAAAAGCGTATAGCCAAACCAATACCGCAAATGGTACTGTACATATGCACATATTTTTTGTATCATATGATAAAAAATCATTTTTGTTTGGCCAGTGAGAGGATAAAACTAAAATACTAAACAAAGACTGACTAGGTTTTAAGGAAAAGATGTTATTAAACTTAATTATCGGTTTCCATTGTGAAAGAAATATTTTTAAGTTTTTTGTGACATTTCTTAACGCAAACCCTGCTTGGAACGTTCTTGTTATTTCTGTTTTAAAATTTTTTCACATATCACTAAAAGTATTACGCTTTACATTAATTTATTTAAACGAGGAACATATCGAAAGATTTCTTATAGACACTTTAAGCCAGCGTCTCTGTGAAATATTAAGTATAGATATTCCAAAACGTTGGCATCGTTCATTGGTTACTTATTGTTTTCATAAAGTCTTCATCCCTTAGCGACAAGGCTTAATTTCGGCAGTTTAAGACATAATTTAGCGATGATTAATGAGTTGATAACAAGAGAGCTAACAGGCTTTACTGATAGAGATAAATTCGGTGGTAGTAAACTGGCGTAGACAGTCTTATTTTCTTCCGGATTATGAAATCAGAAACAGGCAACTATCAGCCAAGTGTCTATCCCTGCCTGAAAGAGGAGGTTTATGTCTGCCAGTAATTCTACGAAAGTGGCTTTTAAAAGACAATACTGTCCTACTCTCATTTTCAAAGTTTTTTATAACGCCATCAGTCTAATTAAATGACTAAGTCAGTAGCACACACTACGAAAATTACTCGCTAATGCAGAATACGGGCTTCTCTAGCAGTCATCACGAGCAGATAGTTTACATTTGGTCCAATGCAATCTATAATATGCTACTCTCACGCTAGATAACCGAACTTACTAACATTGTCAAAGGAGCAGGCTACTTGATTATGACTTAAAAGATATTTACTAAGCTGACTGAGATTGCAACGAATGCCAGAACCAACTGAAATAAAAATCCAGGTTGCTCAGTGATTATTACCTCAGTCACTTTCCTCAAACTTGGTCACTTATAATATTCCTATATGCTCAATGAAATTAATTTTGTTGCTCATAGAGTTAATCTTTTGTGAAGATAGAAAAAAAATTCTAGCATCTTGAGGTTGGTACCAATGAAAATTTTACAAAGAAAATGATGAAAACAAACCTCCTCCTAAACCCCTCATAATAATTCCCGACCACATCATTTTTTATAATTTTTGCGTTATAGTAATGTTTTTTCGTGAAAGAATAGTAGCGGAATGCATTTATGAATTTCTAGTTAAAGGGCTGAGACGTTTTCATACTTTGATAGGCAAACTGACAAACCTACAGTTGGATAAATAAGTGATTCTATAAAGGTTATATCTTCTATTCAGAATGTACGGAAACCTACAGAAGAATGCAGTAAAAAGTTATAAAGCAACTACAAAACGTATTAGATTTCTGTAAATGTATATAACATTTCATGTATTTTTATCATTTTCGGTGTATTCCTGGCATATGGGAAACTCCTTAAAGACTTCCTACCACGAAGGAAATACGTTTTATGCCGCCTCTTTTTGCTGAGACGGATTTTAAGGCTCGCCAATCCGGTTATAATTTATTATCTTTCATCTTACTATCTGAAAAAAACCTTTACATACTACCTGAATTTTTTTTATGATATCTTTCCATAAACAACATACAACACTATGAAATATATCTGCAGCACTTCATATACTGTATTATTACACTCCTCTGTACATCTTTTTCACACCATTAAAAGTTAATATAACAATATTTCAATATCAATCATTTTCTTTATGGTCGCAGGTGTAAATATTTTCAGTAATTCAAAGTCCATTCATATTCCGGTTTTTTTTTCCTAATTGCTTTAAGCATCGTCGACGGCTACGGTCATTATAAGCGGGATAGGACTGGGGACAAGGAACGGGAAGGAATTCGGCCATGGCCTTTTTGAATGAAGTATGCCGGCATTTGCCTGGAGGGATTTGGGAAAACCATGGAAAACCCAAATTTGGACGGGCGATTCGAACCCGCGTCCTCCCGAATGTGAGGCCAGAACGTTAACCGTTCACCTTGCTATCAGAGATTTTAAAAACATCCGATTAATATTTTTTATTACCACCTTATATTTATTATACATAAAACAATTTTTTTTTCATCTTATTTTTACAACGATACGTATGACCGTTACAAGGTTTCCATTAACGCTATAATTTTTTTTGTAGGATGCAGCCACATGAGGCGGGATTCTTCAGTAGCCGCATTGTTTGGTTGCACCGTCTTGATCATCCGAAAGATATGACGCCGAATTCAAAGAGTAATGGGAATGTGAGGGTTGAATCTATCTGAACGTAAAGCTATCTACACCAATTCCAGTTAAGCTGCAAGGTCTCGCCAAAGGATAAAGATCTAACTCCAGCGCCAAGGCTTTTAATGGCTTGTCTTAGGGCGCCATTTACCTTTACAAGAATAAATTAGTGATATAAACGTCTTCCCAGGCGGTACACCAATTTAGTGCCGGCTCATCGTTTAATATTTCAGCGCACTTCTCGCAAGACTTTGGGTTCCGGAAACACCTCCATTGAACATTCAAATGCCTTAAGAACGGGCGAGCTCGTCGTAGCCGTTTCGCTTGAGATATTTCTTACTGAGCAGTAAAGAGTGTTACAGGCCCTTCAAAGATTACGCCGCGTGGCCGTTCAAAGTTTTAATGAAGCTCCTTATAAATCTGCCTGCAAAACTGCCGAGCAGGCGAAGTAGTCCTCCAAAGATATGCTTCTGCTGCCGCGTGAATTCTCACCTCTATTTAACGACCTCGCAGCCATGAAAGCTTTAGAGCACCCGCGAAATATTTTCTTTTAGTTTTCTCAAAGGAAATGAATGAGTGTAACATATATCACGTCCAGAATCGACTCTTATTCTCGGAATGTGTACTGAGGTTTTGTCTCAAAATATTGGAATTAAGAATTAGTTAAATTTGGCTAAGTAATTTTATTTTTTATCGAGGATTTTGTAACATCATCACTAACCTCCATAATTTTTTGTTTTTAATACACTATCATTAATATTGAATTATGTTGCACTTATTAATAATAAATATCCTAAGAAATTGTATTAATGGTTGTAACTTGTTGGATTTCCACAGACTGTAGTTTATTTGGTAACGGAGGTAGCATAGTGTTGTTATATTTAAGTAACAATCTTTGACACTGGCCATCACACATGGCAGGACGCAAAGCAGTGAGGGTGTTGCACCGCTCGAAGAAGGCTCTCTGTGTAAAATAGCTTGTAAAATGTATCTGAATGTTGATTCACTGGAACATAAATGTTATAAACGTTGTGCCAAGGAATGGTATTAAGTGAATTCGCTAGTATTTCGACAAGAACAGTGAGTTTTTCATTTCCAAATTAAATTAAAATACCTCTCGGTTTGTTTATCCGAGCTAACGGCTTGCATGTGTTGAGAGAAGAAACTTGGGCCGTTTTCATCTAAATAACACGCCGTTATCCACTGACGGAGTGGTTAACCCACAATTGACTGATAATATCCGAGGATAATTGCTAGCTTACATTTAACTACCAGTGCAGGATAGTTCGCATGTGGGCTAACCTGTCAGGATAGCTAACAATTTACGCCTTGTCAACAGCGAAGTAATTAGAGGTGGAAATGGACTGGCGGTAAGAAACGTGAAGGAATGCGCCTTGGAATTTGGAGGAACCATCCAGGGATTCGTCTGGAGTGATTTCGAAGAACCATGAAAAACCGGATTCCGGATGGCTTGACCGAATTTGAACCCGCGTCCTTGGAATGCGATGCCCGAGAATGAACTCTCACACATTAGACTCGGTCCATATTTATTTTTCATAACTTAATTTTCCTAAAACGTTTTGTTTTATTGTCTAGTTGTCAAAAGGATGATTAATGATATTATTTGCGCAATTGACGTATTACTTTGTTTCAATCAAATAGTGAGATATCCCGTAGCAGCATTATTAAGTATTACATTACATTTAAGTGATTACGAGGATAGCGAAAGTTGTATTGGAACACAATGTTGCTTCCTAATTTTTATTACACGCCATTTTTTTCCTTAGATGTAATTAAGGACTGATATGTAATATATATGTTTTATACAGTTTACAATAACTTGTTTATTTCAACAATCGATATTCACAAATTTGTTACTTTCGCTTGCATTTAGCAAGCGAGCAGGAAATGTTTGCTTATCACAGTACGAATTTGGGAGAAGCTACTGAATTTCGATTTGCGTAAATTGTACGGAGTATGTACACATGGCATTAGAGTTATATAAGAAGGAATTCGGCATAGGTCTTTTGAGGGAGGCGTTGCCTCGACAGGCTTTTGGAGACCTTGGTAATACGAAATATTTAAAGCTGAGCCGAGTTCTCAGGAATGCGAGGCAGGAACGTTAATTTCCAAATGGGATCTGTAGGATTCTGCCACAGTAAAAGGTTATGAAGTAACTGAAGGGAGTTAATTAAAATATGAACAAATGATTAAAAGAATGCTTTGTTATTTACTATTCCTGTTGTTTTTTTTTTTAGTGAAAATTCCATTGCTGGTTTTTTTTATAATTTATTTCCTGTAGACGCTTCGTCACTTTTTTTTTGCAAGTTATTAAGAACGATTTTCTGCTGTATTTATATTAATTCATCATCCTAGTAGATATTTACATACATTTGGATACATTGTTTTTACTTTCCTTCTTCATAACTGACTTGAGAGTTTGTTTACTTGTAAACTGGGAAAGTGGATTTAGCATTAATTTACGTAAATAATCTAACACACATGAAACACAACACAAGAAGCTGAACATGACAGCATAAGCTCTCGGTTTGTGAAAAAAAATGTGTATACCACTTTTGAGGTTCTTTTAGTATTTGTTTTTTTACAGTAAATTTTGTTAATTGTTGCTGAAGAAATGTTAACATTAACTTTAACATTAGACACAGTAACTGCGCTATTAAGAAACTAATGTCATGGTAACCTTAGATTATGAATTTGTGTATGGAAGTGTTAGTTATTAAACAGTCTTTCAAAATTATCAAAAGGAATTCTTGTTTTTCATTTGTTCGTGAGAACTCTGTATTAGCAGCAGTACATTTGGTTCTGTTTAAAAACGAATCAATTCTTCAGTTTTAAAGTGATATTTCGAGATTTTACTGTGAACTTTGTCAACTAATGATGGGTAAGTGTTAATTCTTGACATTAAAGCAAGACAAGAAGGTGTTAGTTTTTCCATTGATCGCGAAGATTGTAAGCTTGTTATACTGATTTGTTTTAAAACAGGAGACTATTGCAAAAGTGAGGATGATAATTACAAAAATGTGTATTGATTTGTAAAATGGATAGCCCACGCATTGAAAGCAAAATATAAAACACTATTTATCTTGACAAACACCTGCTTCCCTTCCTCCCCCAATTCCGATAGTGTAGTATTAGAATAACACACTTAACCACGCTAGTAAGTGTAAAACAGTGGTACAGGAGTTACGTAGAAATGTAGTTAATGATTTAGCACAATTTTCTATACAGTTAATGTTCGTATTAAGGTCATAACTGAAAACAGCTGTTGTCCACCTAATGCACCGTCTAAGTATTCGGAAAACTATTATCGAAATATCTTAGATTCGTGTAAACAGGAGGTTGAGTGATCATCAATTTCATCGCGTATTCTTCCAGTATTCCGATAATTCTCCTCCTTCAGTTATAATTTATTAATAATTTTTTAGAACTTTTATGTGACTGAAGACTTGTATTTTCAACGTATAATTACCATACCATTATTAAACATGCCCTACAGGTTGTAATAAAACACAATTTTGGGTGCTCAGAAAAAAGGGAGGGGGGAATTAATATTAATTCTGAAATAATTCCTGAAAATGGAAAATTACATATAATAATGATGTTAAAAGGGGATCTAATAGGTTACTAACTAGAACCATGAATTTCAGACACAAAATAAAACCTCATTTATTGAGTCTTATGGCCTTACAAGGTCGGGTAGTAATTAACGTTACGTTAAACACAATTAGATCAGCAAAAACAAGCAATACCCGACGTTTACAATTCGCCGGAGTAAGCAAACAAAACTGAATGAAATATCTCAAACAAGTAATAAAAACAGCAAAGTTAACATTGAAATAACATGGCAACACAGGCCATCAAATTGAAGCTAACATTTTACTGTACAAAGGAAAATCCCAGGGGGCGCCGTATAAAGTGAATGAAAAAGCATCAAAATTGAATTAACAAACAGCAAGATGCTTAAGAAAAAATTGAATCGAAATATAAATTCAGCTAGCTCAGAATTTAAGTGACGGGAGCAGAGTCTTAACCCAGGCGTCGCTTAAGGGCACATAAGTCTGTTAAAAATCCACTGAATAGTGACCGTCGTTTCTGGTACATTACCATAGAATCATCGCCGTGATGGTGAGCGACAAACACAATGCCACTGCAGCAATGGAAGCTAAATAAGCGGCTACGACCGCATTATTAGCATAACTTCCAAATAATGGCAAGCATGCCACTCGACATCTCGCTTTCCCAAAGCAAGAAATGATCAACCACAATGATCATCAGAGAGCGTGCCGGCTAGCACGTCTGTTCACCAGCTCGTCTTGGACCCAAGTCACGTCCGTTCATCAGCTCGTCTTGGACAGAAGTCACGTCCGTTCATCAGCTCGTCTTGGACAGAAGTCACGTCCGTTCATCAGCTCGTCTTGCACAGAAGTGATGTCTCAAAATGGCTCCTTCTTCTTCCTCGGCTAGTTGCTCGCCACATGTAAAAGAACTCCACGGAATTAGTATTGTAGACCCCAATAAGTGTTCAGGATTGGCTATCTACACATTTCCGTCGTCACGTGTTTAATATCATGCGTCGCATTCGCCGTCTCCTTCGCGCGTTTCCTACGTGGCCTTCGGGGTAGTAGCGGGGTAGGGATAGGTCACCGCCCGATTTCGAACGGGACTCAAGCCGGGCTGTCCCGGCGCCATCGAGTCGCCTCGCTTGCTCCATTGTTCCCCTCTCAACCGCCGAAATGGCAGTTTCTAGCCTTCGATATTCAGCCCTTCTGAGCCATGCGTTTACAGAAAAATTGATTTACAATAAAATATACCTTTGGCCGCCCTGGTTTTAAACATACATTTAACCTATCCAGACAACCCTCATTATTTACAATTAATTACACGTTGCAAAACTAAATAATTAATAAATTTGAATATAATAAAAAAAGAAAAAAAGGAATTATGAATATAATTAATAATAATTTAATTATATTCATTGTGGGTGACGCTGTCACACCACAAGGTATTGTTACTGATGGAAACATTGTTGTTATTCGTTTTGTGGAACAACTGGTAAATATGGATAAGTAGCGCAATTGTGGTAGGAATTACTTAAGCTGCTTCAGTTTGCGAAATAATAATGAAATTTTTCAGGAGCCATGTGATATGATTGTATTCATTGTGGGTTCACATCTGCGCTCATTTTTTCGAAGATATTGTCTATCAGTAATGATGCAAAAGACGAGCTGATATGATGTGATTATGTTGGATTAAAAGATTGTGCATCAACGATGCAGTTATTTTTCTGTCAACATTTTCTCAATGACAATGTCAAAGCTGTATAAAAGACGAGAAATTCTCTTTTTGCCCTCAGGTAATAATTTCCTGTTGATGTAGTTTCTTATTTGGCGTGCCATATCATAAGCACCTAACCTAACCCCGTTATTCCGCCGGTTTAAGGCGATCTGCAGTTTAACTTGTAATCCAAACAACGGAACGTACTAAAGTACTTCGAAGTAACAAAGTGATCTACCGGGTACATTCAGATCCTCAGAAACGTATGCCACATGACATCAAATGTTTTTTATTTAAAAAATGTTGATTTCGTATGTAGTATACAAGAGATTTTTCCGTACAACGCTAGCCAATTCTATTGACAAGTTATAAAAATCTTTGTCATTCTGATTAAGACATAGCAGAAGCCCATAAATTTCTTAATCTTACTACCAGAATGTGATGCCTACCTCTGAGAAAAAACTATTTCGATGTACTTGTGCAACGAAAGACGTTGATCATTGTTTGTCTGCTGAAAAAGCTCTTTTAATCGATAAATGTATTATCCGAAATAATTTTTGATCACGATGATGTCTAAACATTTAATAATTTTCGTGGCCCGAAGTAATTGAACTTTTTAGCCATGATATAAGTACTCGTTTTATGAAGTAGTACATGGATGGCTGCTAAAAAAAATCGTCAATCACTATTCAATGTTTTAATTTTTTTATAGTTCTGTTTTAGTTTCTATGCTGTATTAAATTCAAATAAAAGATATTCAAATTTTTAATATTCTTAGGTGGAATGCTCTGGATGCGGTGCACCTGAGACCTTCTGATTACAAGCGACTACATCGGCAGAAACAAGTGCAGTGTTTCACTTACACCATTTATGAGAAAAATTACATTCATTTTTTATTTATTAATTGAAAATTAATTATGATTTTAGTTACATTCGTTTATCTAAATGAAATACAATGAAAAATCAACCACATATCCGAATTTTAGAAATGAAACGACATTTGACTAAATTGATGCAGGGGAAGAGCTTTCATTAATTAATTCAAACCAGTGTTTTCAGCTGATATCTGTTTTCTTTGGATCTTTTCGGATTGGCAGCCAAAGATCTTTACGCTATACTGTCAGTAACTAACATCCTGGCTACGAAGTTAATCAACTTTCTGGAATAGTTTCAATGCTTTGTCATCGTCCAGACAAAGCCAGTAGATTAAACTTTTCAAACGCCAATATTTAAAATCTTATGAGTCGGGAAAAACATGAGATGATGATAAAATCACAATGTGATGGAAAAAGGCGCACCTTAAACAATGTAGCATGGCCTGTGATTTTATTGTGGTTGATACCAACATCTTCCTTATGTGTGTATCTAAGAGACACAACAAACAATAGTTCTCCTTTCATGGACTTGTAAATAATGATCTTTTGGGAATGTTCAGAAAAAGATCATAATTTCTTCATTGAATACGGATTAGGGTTGATACCGAGTATGGTGGATGAGTGGTAATGCTCGGTTGTGGTGTTTCGAAGGAGTCAGGATCAAATTTTAGTAAGACCATCCAGATTTCGGTTTTGGTTTTTAATGGTTTCCTGAAATCATTCCAGTTACCGAGAAGGTTACTTCAAAAGGTCATGGTCGAATTGCTATTAACTCCATGCCTTCAACTATCTCGACATCAACCAGGCATTTACTCACCCTTCTTTTTTTTTTTTTTTTTTAAAAAAAAAAGAGAATCATAATACTAAATCTGTTTCTTCGCCACAAGACACAATGGACGCTTGACGTATTGGAACCACCATTGCAGGTACACGTGTTAGCAGCGGATTAAATAGTTCCGTTATTGTGCAAGTCTATTAAATGATTTAGTTATGCTGTCAAAGGACCATGCCGAAATGATTGCCTGTAAATTGATTGAATATTTAGTGGCTGTACGAATCATCATCAACCTGCCAGTGTGCGGAAATACTGCGATAATTATGCAGTTAATGATAATTTGCCAGTTGCCGCCTTAAATGGACGACGTCATTGCGAAATTAAATCACAGACACAAAATACATTTTCAAACACCAGTTCTAGCGTCAGATGGCTTCCCACTAGATAATTTCTATCCGTAATATTTTATTCTACTACTTTGAACATTAATTTTATTTTCCTTTGAAAGATTTTTCTAGTTAGAGGAAAATTAAAATTAAAATTTTAGTTACTGCTAAATTATAGCCTGATTTATAAAGTTTCTCGTTTTCATTTACTATTTTGCTCTACTACTTTGAATATTAATTATATTTTTTTGCAACATTTTTCTTATAACTATGGGAAAATTTAAATTAAATTTTAATTGCTGCTAAATTAATACCTGGTTTATTAAGTTAACCTTTCTGTTTTATTATTTTTCTCTACTACTTAGAAAACTAATTCTATTTTTCTTTGAAAAATGTTTTCTTGTAACTAACGGAAAGTATTGCTTAAATTTTAATTACTGCCAAATTAATGCCTGATTTATGAAGTTACTCTTACGGATTTAAAATTTTTCTCTTCAACTTTGAACATTAACTATATTTTTCTTTACAAAGTTTTTCTTCTAACTAGCAGTAAAGGTAACATAAATTTTAATTACTGTTAAATTAATGCCTGATATTTCAAGTCATCCCTTTAGATTTGCTATTACTTTTTTTATTATGTTTGGTGCGTTACAACGCTTTCTATGTGCTCAGTAGCCTATAATAATGACGATGTCTCGAGTTCAATTTCTTCCCATGTCACCACTAACCATATTTAACTGTTAACTAAAATAAAAATACACATAAGTGGAACTAGAATGCGTTTAAGGACGAATTTTAACTGTTTATCAAATTCCTTCTTTATATTTTATAATCATTTTTAATGGTTGTTTCAGACGCAGCGCGGGTATTCCGGTGTTGCGCGAGGACATAATCCCAGGGGGAGGACTGGTATAAAGACACTGGCCGACGACCATTCCTGAGACGGCAGCGGCGTGTCCTCTGGCGAAGGACCATTCTTCCAACACCATATCCCACGCCGTGGCTGCAGGAACGCCTGAGATCATCTCCGCCGATCGACAGAAGCGGGGACTTTCAGTGAATGGGTTTCGTTCGACAATTCTCGAGATGATTCAGTCGAAACTGATTTCTACTACTCTCCAGCAACTATCGGCCTACACATTTTCTCTCTCTGAGATATGTTTTATATAAAATACACCATTAAATGGGAAAAGATCTCAGAGATAAAATTAGATATCACATCATTTTGGCTATGCCCCTTGGGCAGGTAATGAAGTAGCCTTCTGAACACTCTTTCCCTACAGGTATCCCATCAATTAGTAAGCATGATCCCTATCTGGAATAGGGCTTTCCCTAGAGTAAACCTTTCAATCATAGTCAGATTTATTACCCAGTTCTTTTTTCTAATCAGACCGATGGAGGTAATGTAGAATGATTTTTATCATTCAAACAATTTCACAGAATAAGTTGTTCTATCTTCACAACATTGCTACAGCTATTTCCATGAGAAGGAATAGTGTGTATGTAGCTTCTGCTCTTTTTAACAAAAGGTACGTAAGAAGGTAATCTATTCTACTGACTCTCCATAAACGACAAAAATATTATGATTATACTTTTCTTAAGTATTAGATTTCAATTTTTGAAGCACGAAGATTTTTATTCAAAACGTTTAAATATAATGTACCAGTGTTGGAACATTAATGTGTTTCCATTCCTCTACAAGGTGCAGCCAATTATAAATAGGTATCGTTCGAATTGAATCATCTCTAGAAATGTTAAGATCGCTCTATAGTGCTAAGGGAATAACGACAAGCTTAATTTACTATTCTAAAATAAGGATTACATTCAAAGTATTCAGTGACTGGGTTATTACTATAAATTATATATATTTTCTCACTTATTATTAACGTATTAACAGAACTTCGCTGTGTAGGATCACATGAAACTCGTAATGGGTAACAGAGATAGTCAGTTCTCTAGACACGAGAAGTAACTGTTTCACTTGCTCTTTATTTTCATATGCCATGTTTACAATGACGAAGAACAGAAGAGGGAACAATTAGGTAAACGAATTTGGGTAAAATAAGTGATAGAGTAAGGAGGATACTACATTTTGTACATGATGTGCTTAGCGTTCAATAACAAGAAGAAATCGTCTTTTATTTTTGAGATACACTATCCAGTCACTTGTTTTTTTTTTTAAATATATTTCAGGTCGTTAATAAAGCTGATTCTTTGATTACTATTATTAACAAAACAATGTTATTTATTTTTTCAATTTTTCTTTAAATCTGCAATTTATCTCTTTAATTACCTTCTTACACAAATATTTGGCAACAATGGACCAAATACTTAAACAATCCGAAGAGTATATCAAAGGTTTTAACGCTCTGATATTTTTAAAAATGAAAAAAATGTGACCATTATATATCTCATTACTTCATAAAGAAGACTAACATTTAAATATGAGATTACCTGCAATATGGTTCATAGAGGATAAAGAAATTAATATTAGTTAATATCCAAGTGTCTTCTCGCACTGGAGAAATGTATAGAACATAAAATCATAAAAACATTAAAATAGAAAGCTAATGCCTGGAAATCTTGTAATAAATTGTAGACCTACATGCGACGCCCGATTAGAAATGCTTCTTGGTTGAGGCGTTGTATGAAACAATCTTGCAATACAGATAATTAATATGTGTGACCATAAAAATAATATCAATATTATTTAGTTTCAATAACTTACCTTGATAACGGCGCACTGCATACATTAAGAGTGAAATGACGTTTGTGATAGAAGGCTGGAATATTGGTATATTTTAATGTATGACATTAAGCATTATATTACGTGAAACAATGAACGATATATATTTACATATCTTTTAAAACTTTGATACTTACTTGTACCTAAATGTCTATGTTTCGATACTAAATTATATGGTCCTATCGGGAATGGTTATTTGTTTCCTGTTTCTTCAATACAGGGTGAAAAGATGGACACGGCGGTTTTTTACACTCTTGGCTTTTTGCTGCCTAAGCATTTAATTTTTTGTGATGGTGCTCGGCCAATGAATTAAATAGCCTATTACACAGATATTAATAAAATCAAAGTATTTGATTATGATTAATTTTTAACTGATAATTTGTACTAAAATTTAAGTGGACATATCTGGACAGTTAAATAACAGTTTATAGTTAATTATTACATGATTTTCCAGATGAATAAATGTGTCAATTATATGGTGTTGAATAGAAAAGTATCTAATGTTCATAGCAATGTTTTAAATGGATGTTTTAATAAACTTGGCTTTACTGTATATTATGAATGTAAAACAATCTGTGTGTAAATTAATGTATGTTTTAAAACTACTTCCAGCAATCATAATTGTCTGTATATTTTGAGCAGCTCAGTGCGACAGTACTGTCTGGTTGGAGTAATTATATAGGCTTCACTGATTAGTAGATGCATGTTAAGATTTATGATACAAATTCATGTCTGTGAGGCATTATACAACGTTTTCTCCTTTAAGTGTTTAGAATTGATAGATGCGTTTTACTTTTTTGTTCAAGATATAGCAATGTGTATCAAGATTATGTGTAACTCATTAATCAGCTGTTTAGAACCAGAAATGCTAAGTACACACTGTTTGTGTTATAAGATGTAGCCTAACATCATAGCTGGAGGATGCAGATAATTATTTAAATTGTATTTAATGCAAATTTATTTAATAATTCAAATAGTTGTTGTAGTTCCTCCCTAAACTGTTTAACAATAATTATATAAAATTATATTCTGGGTGTCAGTACATATCTAACATAAGAACTTAAATATAATGCAATTTTAAAATGAAATATATATTAAATGACCTTTAACTATGCATAACTACGTATATGTTCGTCGTTTGAGAGATTTCATATTATGTGCTTTCATTAAAGAAACATCTAGATTATTGCGGTTAGAATATAAAATCAAATGTAATTGTTCTAAAATGTTAAAGGAATAAATAAATAAAAGCACCATAAATTTAAATCTTCAGTCACTACATGTGTCATTAAATTTAATTTAATTCTTCTCATGATTAAACAATAAAATACTACGTTAATTATAACAGTCAGAAGCAAATTAAAGAAGCATTCGTTTGAAGTTGTTTGATATTTGCAGTCTTGGACGGTATTTTCTCGAAAGGAATGATGTTTGTATAACAGATTAATTATATTTTTTGTACCGCTCTGGTAGATGTAGTTAGTTAAAAGAAAATAGATATTTTAGTTTGCTTTTGGCTAGTTTTTTTGTGAATAAGTGAACCGAACACCAAACTCAGTGATCCTTATTGCTGTTTTGAAAACAAATCAAACAGTAAAGCAACAAGAAACATGTATGATAATCGACGCCGTAACACAACGAAACGAGACCGTTGTAATATAAAGGATACTTTAAAATATATCCTAGTTTTAGAGATTTTGGACGATGATGGATGTTTACAAATGTTTTACATCTCTGTGTGAATATTTAACAATAAACAAAAATTTCAGATAACTGATTAATTGCACAAATTCAGTACAGTATAATTTCATTATGTTCTAGGAACATCATTTCGAAGTTACTAAAGTTCATAGTTGATTGCTACAACTTTTATTTTGTCAGATAAGCTAAAGGTGTAATTTTAATAATCTACTCAAACTTATATAGAAAATTCCTGAAATGTGTAGGCGTCTCTATATAATTCATAGTATAATTCTTGAAAGTTATCACATCGAATATTTTGATCGTAATCGCCAAATGAGATAAAGGAAGTGAGGAATATTTTCTCCACGTCACTCCACTGATACGAATCTAGTTCTAAATTGGTGTAAAACGATGATTTTAGCGCTTGGCTAACAAAAATCAGATGCCACAAGAATAAACCAGTGAAGAATACTATTTTGACATAGTCAGGTGTTATACTTTTTGTAATATTTTGTATTTGCTGGCTATAAGACTTCATTTGGCGAATTTATCTTTCTCTGAGGGTTTTTTTTTTTTTTTATTTTTTTTAATAAAACGGTAACATATATTACGTTTCTAACGTATGGCAAAAATATGTATCAAACCCTTTTTTCAAACGATGTTTAACTCTGTGTCTGCCCCGCTAATTTATTAGGCAGCCAGTAAAACCATCACAGAACACACAAAACTTTTTGACAGCTGCCAACATCTATCATTTTCTATCCCAATTTTCTGGAGATTGTACAGTATTATGTTCATGGAACAAGGTGATGGATTAATAGTCTGTTAACGTATCTATGATAAGTATAACGATTATGTTATTCAGGAGCTGGTGCTTACCAACTAGGCTGGTATCCCTCCACAGTGGGATTAATGTAAGTGGCATGGTTTCCTGATGCCGTCCTCAATATCAAACTCATCGTTAGTGCTTCTGTGTGTATATACTACCTTGCTGGTTTGTGTGTTCTGTATAGCGTTTTTATACATTTGAAGTAAGAGAACCGAAATGTTTGGACGCGGCACTGACTTTTCTGCCGAAATAAAACCAGAGGAACAACTTTTAATCTCCCTGTGCTACTGACGAATCTTGATCAACAGTTAAAAGTGGTTCCATTTAAACCAGCCATTGATTCGAAATCTGTTGTTCTGAAAGTATGCTTTCCAACGTCTTCTTCCAAGTTTGCCAAGAATCGGATGGTGTAAATTCCTTAATTGTGTATACGTTTTATTACATTATTGTGATGATTGTTCTTAAGCGTAGTGCCAGCTTATTCAGTGCTACTCTTCCAAAAGAAATCCACAAGCTTTTAAGGTTAACACATCCATCAGGTGCAAAAATCCCAATCAACTACGTGATATGCCGTCTCTTCATACGCAATGCGGAGATGTTTAGGGTTTGACCAAGGATTTTGGTGCACAGTATGGTAATTATGGACCGCACATTAACACCTCTTCTACCATGCTGACCAAGTAACACTGAGTACCGAACATTTCATCCTCCAGCTGGACTAAAACAAGATTAACCCTGCGGCAGGCACTATTATGGTGCCGCAGTGACGTCATATTGTAGCTAATATATATATATATATATATATATATATATATTTGGTGATGTTTGTCATGTCTGACCTGCTTTTCGGATTAAAAACACATAGAAAAATGATTTGAATAACCTTAAATTGCAATTTTTTCCTTCTTTCTGTCCTTAGTCCTGTTGACACTGAAACTAGGTTCAGAATACAAATAACACACTTAATAGTTTCTATAAATAACAAGTACGTTTACTTTTAGACTATAACTGACTTTAATACGCGTTACCTACCTATAAAGTTCAACCAACATAAAGATAAAACACTAAATCTTATTTCTTCAGATTAATTTCACAACACGATCGACAATTTTTTTCTGTAAACGTTATTGACTCCGCTCTTCTGTAAAAAAAAAAAAAAAAAAAGAATTGGAAATTCTTACCAGCATTTACACAATATGCATACCCTGTAAACATGAAATCAGTTGTCCCGCAAGTTTTAAATGAACGAAGGTCTTGTGGTAAAAATGTCTTGAAAAAACCCAGGCATGGGAGATGATTTACAAGATAGATTAAACTGGATGTGATTCTGTATACTAATGAGTGAAATCAATTACACCGTTTCTACTCCTTCAAAGAGTGTACCTAATTGCCGCCAGACTCGACTCTTAGAGGCTCAGAAAAAAAGGTAGAATGAACTGCATTAGCGGACTGTTTAGGCTCTATGTGATAATCACGCCAATAACGTAATTAATCGGTTATTTCTTATCCACCCGAGCCAGATACCAAGGATCCATTGAATCAAATGATACAGTGAATATGTCAATGCCGGCTCACAAATACTAAAGAAAATTACGACCATGAAGAAATGAATAAAGGAAAACTCTGGTATTCGTTTTTAGTCCCTATAAAACAAATATTATTATATATTTCATTTGCAGACTATGAAGCTGGTATTTTCCATACCAGATCCCATCTTCCAAGGACGTTGTTTGGTGTTGCATTAAATTTTGCTCAAGAATTCTGTTTTTACACTTAATTTATCGGTAAAAATGGTTAGCATACCACAGTGTTGTGTGAACCTGACTTCCTCCCAGAAATTTAGACTTAGCCATCATCCCATTTTACCACGTTATTTCAATTTATCTTTACACAACTCGCCTGACATACTATGCGAAATTACATATATCTGATGAAAAGAATTTGTTTATCTCTACATTATTTTTACTGCCATCATCCGCATTAACAACACCTTCCACTGTCTAGCTGCGTTCAGCGAAATTAACTACATGTTGAAACATTAGGCAGTTTGTTTTGAAAATTTTGTTGCTGAAAAAAATATTTTTGAATAACCCTGTAGATAGAAACAATATGAGGGAGATATTTTTTTAAATAGTAAGTACAGAATAAAATTCACCAGCAGTGTTCTTTTCTCTTTTGTTCTATTACCGACGAGTCTTTAACAATACGCGTTTTAATTTTTTACTATATTTGTACTTCATATTTCGTTTTTGGTATTACGCTGTGGTGCAGAATGTTAACGTGAACTTTTAGAGAAACACTTAATTTCTAGATTCACACCTAGATTCACTTTCCTGATTAGGAAATTGATATGAATTAAAGTGGAATCATATATAGTCATTTAACTCCTTGGTGTTCGTAGCAACAGTTGAACAGTTGTTTACTTGTTGATGGAGATTAGTGATAAGACTTCACGTCACTACGGAAGCTCGCTACTTTGCTGAAGCTGCAGATTTTTCACCATTGAAGAATTGGCCACCAAGTGCTAAGACGTCATGGTTGGTAATTCCTAATCATCTAGTTGTACATCAAATGCATGGATTCAATCTCAAACCACAACACAACGAATATGCAATAGTGCATTTGACACTGTTAAAGTTGATTCTCTTTGGAAGGAAACATTAAAATGGGTGGCCTATTCAGTGACATTCCAAAACATGAATAATGAATACATTAAATTTCACATTTCCTATCAACTCTGTAACATTCAATATTACAAATTTATTTTATCACAATATTATAGAGCTTTATTTCAGTGAAGCCTGGGAGGCGGGCTGGTGGATGGCCTCGAGGACCCTTTTCAGCCTAAAAACGTAAAGGGGAGGAAGGGGATATGGAAGTCGGCCGTGGCCTTGTAGGAAACCATCCCAGCATTCGCCTTGAGTTACTGGGGAAACTGCCTCAGCGGTTGTTTGTGAAGTTCCACTACCTTCGTAGTATATGTGTCACAATAAGTGTATTGTTTTTTGGACACTTTTTTATTTCACTTTCAGGGAAAAAACCATGGCTGTGACCATCTGGGATGGTATTAATGGGGAAAAAACCCCTGTAGAGTTCGCGTACTGTGGTGGTTTATGTTGGCTAGTGTAAAATACTGAGAGGAACTTTGTACTTATGCCATTATCTCGACATTATGGTTCCAATTCATTCAGTTCTTTCAACTCTGGCCTCATTTAATGTATTATGGAATTTTTCGTTTAAATTGAATATTTCCGTGTTTATGAATTGGATGTTTGTTTCGTAATGTAGAATTTCTGTTGGTGTGTATCTTGGTGTGTTCAGGATCATTCTTAAACATCGGTTTTGTACTACCTGGATTTGTTGTAGATTTGTTTGGCTTGTCAGTCCCCATATCTGGCATCCATACAGTAAAAATGGGAGAATAACGGATTTGTATAGTCTTATCTTGGTATTTGACTGTAGGTTATTGCTTCGTAACACTGGTGAAAGACATGAAATTATTACGAGTCCTTTGGTTTTCGTGTCCATGATATGTTGTCGGAAAAGTAATTTGTTATCCTGTAATAATCCCAGGTACCGATGGTCTTCAACCCAGGGAATATTTTCGTCCATAAGTTTCAAATTTTCATTTAACTATGGCCTTTCTTTGGTGAAGTAAATACCCGCACATTTCCCAGGATTGATTTTGACTTTATAGTTTCTGCACCGTTTGCTGAATTTATCGAGTCCTTGTTGTAGGTGAGCAATGTTAAGATCATTTCTTCTTCCTGTAGCGAACTCTGTAGTATCACCGGCAAATTGAGCCAGCTTCACGAAACGAGGGGTCGGTATTTTATTTATGTAAATTTTGAAAACTGGTGGTGCGATCACAGAGCCTTGTGGAATTCCGGCAGGTATAGGAAATATTAATGACCTCTGTCCGTCAACTTCTACCTAGAATTTTCTGTCAGCTAAGTAACTACCGATGAATTTAATGTAACAGTGTTTAATGGCCTTTTATGTCCGTAATTTCTGTATAAGTTTAGCGTGCCAAACGTTGCAATAGGCTTTTTCTATGTCTAGAAATATTGCTGCAGTTGATTTACCAATATTGACATTTTTAGTTATATCTTCTGTAATGCAAAGCAGTTTTGTTGTGGCTGCTACGCGGTTCTGAAATCCGAATTTTTCTGGTCTTATTGTTTTTTCTTCTTCGAGGCTGGTATTAATCCTCTTTAGCAGGATTCTTTCTAGTTTCTTAGATGTTAACGAAAGAAGACTAATTGAAAGGTAGTTTACAGCTTGGCGGTGGTCTTTTCCACGTTTTGGCAAGGCTTTAACTTTTGCTACCTTCCAGGCAGTTGGAAAGTAACAATTTAGGAGGTTGCTGTTAAAAATTATCGTCAATAACACTAAACCCTATTCCGGCACGTTTTTCAAATGTACATTATTTTGTCATGTCCTGAGCATTTATTTGTAGCTAATTTCTTTATTATTCTTCGTACTTCACCCGAGGTTGTGAGCTCAGGCTGGTCTGCAGTTGATTGCTGGAGGATATGCAATGCTTGGCGTTCGGTATCCTCTGCTTGCTGGATCTCTGTTGGTGTGAGCTGGTACTCCGTTATGAAATACTGGGCTGTGAAGTTTTCGGCTAGTAGTTCATCCTTAGCAAGAGGTAGTAAGCAAGGTCCGGCCGGTCTATTTACAGCGATATTTGCTTGCCGGGATTCTTTTAAGGCTCTAATTAATTGCCATGCTTCTTTCTTTTGTAACATTAGGTTAGCTATTTTGTCCTCCCATTTCTCAGTTTTTCTTTCTTGCAGTCGAGTTTTTTGTTGGTTTGCTCGTTGCCCCTTGGGTCGCGGTACCACTGCAAGAGTTTTCTGTATCGGTTACGCAGGTATCGCAGATCTTCCAAAATTGCCGGAAGCTCATCTTGTTGTTGATTATCCAATATAATTGTAGTAGCGTCTCTTCTTGCCGCTTCCAAAACCACCTTGTCAAAATGTTGTATCGCTGATTCGATTCGCTCTGTAGTTGAGACGTTGTATGTGGTTCTTATGTTATTGTGAAAAAGTCTGATGAAATGTTTTCAGTCAGTTTCTTTTATTTTATTTGGTTTTCCGTCAGAGAAGAGCCATCTTTGGATAGTGAGCAGTACCGGGAGGTGATCTGATGAGAAGTCTTTCAGCGTGGACAGTTCTATATTTCCGGATATATCTTTGGCGATTATAATGTCCAACACATCCGTCTATGCCTAGCATTAAATGGGATGTGCGTGGCTTCATTCAACTGGTCCGAAAACATCTATGTTTCTAAGTTCGCACATTTGTAGCAACCGTTCGCCTTATCCGTTACTTGTCGTCGAGTTCCAACTGGGGTGTTTGGCGTTTAGGCCTCCCCCAATTATGACGTTATTTCCTACGGCTAGTATCTCGTCTAGATCCTGTTCGTGTAAGTTCCTATTGGGGACTAGATATGCACTAACAAATACTATGTGTCCTTCTCTTGAATGGATGCACACTTCTGTGGTTTCTAGATCTATCAGGTATGGTTTAGTTGTTGGAGCCTCTCGCAAGTTTTTGCGTATGGCTATAGTTGTGCCTCCTCTTTGTCCTCCTCTATCTGTTCTGTATATCTGGTATCCAGTTAGACGGAATGTATCTGTCGGCTGAAGAAACATAATGCCGACTCTTTCTCTGTTGAGAAAGTTCAAAAGTTCATTTCGCTGACTCTTAACATTGTTTGCATTCCATATTGCTGCTGTCATTTTTCTCTGATAAGGTGTTTGCGCCATTATTTTGCTAGTGGCATCACGCCTTCAAGCCTCGTGCTTTTTTCATTTTATCCATTATTCTTTTTAGGACTTTGAAAAAAAAATCAATTTCAGATCAGAAAAAAAATGGATATGTCATCAGATTTGTTTTCCGATACTTCGTTTTTGTCTTTCATTTTTTGTCGGGACTTCTTTTTGGGGTTGACAACCGGTTCATTTTCCAAATCTTCATTCTTGTCTTTTTTCTTTTGTTGAGTTTTCTTTTTAATTTTTTGTTCGTCTTTCTTCTTTTGTTACGATTTGTTCTTAGGGTTTCGTTCTTCCTCTGAAAGGGAGTTTGCATATGTACGAGACTGTTGGCTGTTCTTGTTTGATTCATTCTTCCTTTGTTTTCTTGTTCCTGTATTTTCGGTTTCATTGTTAGAAGGTTTCTCTTCCGTGTCTCTTTCGTCTTTTCCTACTTGTCGTTTACTTGTGCGTGGTGAGCGTAGCAATTTTTGGTATTCTGGGCATCCCCGCCAAGATGCTGCACGATCGCCCTCGGCAATTGGCACATTTTGCTTTTTCCGTCTTGGGGAGGCGGCAGTCCTTTGTCATGTTTTACTTTGCACACTTGACACAATGGCTTGGCAGGTAGCAATAATTTGAAGTGCCCGTGCCTCTGACATTTGGTGCATTGAGGTGGGCCATTTTGAGAACGGTATCGATCGATTTGAAGAGGATAACGTGTCCAATAGCTGGCCGCTTGGCAAAGTTACAGTGAATGTTGGGAGTGAGATAAGTTTCCTTGTTTCGCTTTTTAAAGTGGTGGTAGGGATGGGCAAAATATATCGATGTATCGATATTTTTCTAAAAAATATCGATATTTATCACCGATATTTTTATTTTCAATATATCGATACATCGATATTGTATTTAGTGTATCGATTTTAAGCACCATTTCGATATTTTTCCTACAAACCCAATTCAGTATCCAATTTAATCGTTACATGTATATAGGATAAATATACGTATATATCCAATCTTCTGAAAGTGTCTTAAAAAGTGAATTCGTCGAAATATAACAGCTTCATCAGCGGTTGATAGGTTATAAAAAGCTGTTAAATTTTAACAATTTTACGTTAACGTCATTTTTATGTTAGCATGTAAGCGGTTGTTTTATATTTGTAGTTGAAATATTATCTTTTCAACTGTTTTTTTTTCATTTACGAATAACAATTAATGGGTTGATGAAACACAAGTCATTATGAATGACTGTTAATTCATTTAAATGTCTACAATCTAGTCTGCAGTCGAAACTCCTTAATCGCAAGGAATACGTTCCGTAAATTAGCCGCAAATACGAAAATCTTGAATACGGAAACCTTGAATACAGAATGTTAGTTTATATAGGATTATAGGGAATACGTTCCAAGTATACAGAAAAATTTTGATGTAATGGAGTGATTATCGCACTTTGAACTTAATAGACCAATTCTGGATTGCTTTAAATCCTCTATCCTAAAGTTCATTGTAATGCTCTTTAAAATATGCATATAGCTTTCTCGTGAATTACAGCCCCACTAAAGAATACTTTCTTGTGATTGCTGTCTTCGATTGATGTAGTGAGAGCGGTTTTTAATTTTTTATTCACTGAGACACCAATGGTTTTTACTGATAGTAAGGTCCTCTTCGAACGCCTCTCCCGTGTCAGGTTGTAGGCGATTACCATGGGTGATGTATATCCCTCCAAGGTAAGTCCTAGGAAGATGAACTGGGGTGGTTTCCCGTTTAACCGAATGTGGTGGTGAAATGGTTAGCGTTCTGGCCTCGCATTCGGGAGAAGGGTGGGTCGAATCCCCGTCCGGGCATCCAGATTTGGGTTTTCCATGGTTTCCCAAATCACTCCAGGCAATTGTTGGGATGCTTCCTTCAAAAGGCCATGGCCGAATTCCTTCCCATTCCTTGTCCCCCATCCTTTCCCGTCTCTAAAGACCTCAATGTTAAGAGACGTTAACCAGTTAAAAAAAATCCAGTTTACTTCCTCAGTGTGACAGTGCTCCTAACTGTGTATGACAGTGACACTGTGTGGCTCGGTATAGAGTGTTGTGGATGAGAGATGAAAGAAGGGAGAGGGTGGAAGTCGGTGTAGGCATGTTCAGGCCTACTTTTGCGAAACATTCTAAAGGGGGCGCCAAGCTTAACATTCCCATCCAACGGATGAATCACCATCAACAACATCGTATGCCCTTGCACCATACGCAATGCAGAGAGGTTTGGTGATTATAAATTGCAACTTACTGGTCAAGCCCTGAAGATGAAAATCGTTGATGAAGTGTTAAGTGAAAATAATTCATTTGCAGCACTCTGCGATCACGCAAAAAGTATTGTGACTTATTTTAAGCAGTCTGTCAATGCTATGGATCTATTAAGATCTGAACAAGAAGCATCTGGGGAAAAGGAAGGAGAGGTGTTGACTTTGACACGTTGTTAGCACTAGATGGAACTCCTACTTTAATATGTTAGAACGATTTGTCAGACTCTCTGCAATTGTAGCTAAAATCTTAGCTACAAAAAGTCAGTCAAATATAAACACACTTGATATGGTTGCAACTTAACAGCTTAATGTAATACGTGACCTCATTGTCCTGCTTGGTCATTTCAAAGAAGCCACTGAAGAGGTTAGTGGTACAAATTATGTGACTGCTAGCTTAGCCATTTCTGTTACAAATCTGATTCGACAAGTAACGGAACAAGCTACTCCTTCGACCGCTTTGAGATTCACGGTTAAAAGAGGCTTTACTCCAAAGAATTCAAGAGAAATTAAGTCCTTTAGAAGGAAATACATTCCTTGCAGCAGCTACCATTTTGGACCCGCGTTTCAAACGTATACACTTCACTTCTCCAATCGGTGTGTCAAATGCGATATCTACAATAAGTAATGATATTCGCTTGGAACTTAGACGACGAGAACAAAGTTCTCCAGAAGTAAGGTCTACAGCAGCAACACAATATATCGCAGTAACGCATCAATTTGGTCCGCACATGAAAAGCTATTATCCATTAGCACTACTGTTATGCAAGAGATTCCAAGCTCTGGCTCAGTTCCTAATGAGCTTAAGCAGTATCTGGACCAACCATTAATAGACAGAAAATCAGACCCAGTAAAGTTTTGGGTGAATTTCCTGAGCTCCAGCTCGCGTAAATACCTTATATGTCAAGCTTCTTCTGTGTCGTCCAAGAGAGTGGCTCCTGCAGTCAACATAGCTGTACTGAACAACAGGAGTAGATTGACGGGGGAGCACATAAAACAGAGAGTCCTTTTGATGTTCATATCAGACGAATACTGGTTTGATTGATTGAAAAAGTAATAAATTAATAAAAGTTTGTATAATTTCTACCTGTGTCTTTAATTTTCAGAATTTTCTTAAATATTCTGATGTATTTTATGATTTTTTTTTTAGATAATTACTCCCTTTAGACAAAAATATCGAAATATCGATATATCGAAATATCGATATTGTTTCCCCGATATATATGGATAGTGTTTGTAAATATCGTTTCGATATTTATCGATATATTTATTTGATAGCCCATCCCTAAGTGGTGGACTGCTTGAACCTCGTAGCCCCTTGGCTCTTAGGTCTTCCTCGATTTCTTTGTTGCTAAAAACAGATAGTAATCTTTTAATGACAACTTTTAATGGTAAAATTTCGAGAACATACTGACTGAAATGTTTGATTTTACAGGACAAGCGTTGGACCTTATTTATATCCTAGAGTCAGATACTTCGACTGCGAGAAATAATTTACTTTTTCTTGTCTGTGATTCATGCACAATCTGGTTTACTGATTTTCGTTGGGTTTGGACAATGTATATATAGGCCAGGGTACAATGAGAAAAACGAGATATTTGTCATCTTCAGGCGTCGTCGACAATCGAAGAAATAAATACCGTGTTTTTTTTTTCACTTAACGCGGTATACGCAAAAACTACTGGTTGTATTTTGATGAGTTTTAGGACAATTTACAGACCAATATCGCAGGATTGAAATGGAGTATATTTAATTTTTCAGAAAGCTGAATAAGAGAAATGTTCTGAAGTTAGTTTCCATGTTTTATTCCATGCGATTCACGCCAAACCTACTGGTCATGCTTTGATGAGGTTTCCGTTCAATGTATGATATATGGAAACATCTTATATTTAAGCTGATTGTGAATAATTATTGAGTAGAAGTCATATCTTTGAAACCTGAGACTAATGGCAGACTCTTTGAAGTTTTGTTGCATAGAAATTATCGGTAATATAAATCGAGCAGAGGTATAATTAAAATGTGAAGGTGATTAGTGAAACAATAATGTCAGAATGTACACAAAAAAAAAAGAATTACATGTTCATTAACTAAAGTATTTAAATTTTGCAAAGAAATTTTAACGAAATAAGTGATCATTTCTTTTCACGTTGCGGTGATGTTACAGCCAACCGTTGTCCGAAGCAGTCTATATAACGACGGACTCTCCCGGAGCTTAATATTTCGCCAGGAGATGAAATCGGGGAACTTTTTCTAAAATTCGTATCAAATAAACACGATCCCGAGAAAATTTTATACAACCAGTATTAGTTTAAACTGTGCTGCCGGCCTTTTGGCTTTGAATATTCGGAGATGGCAGCTAAAATTTCCGTAGATTAGGTACAAAAATCCGGAGACTCGCTAACTGAAAGACCGAAACAATAATTATTGATGAAAGAATCAAAATGGAGAATACTTAATATTTCCCTGTCTTTGAAATTCGAAATACAAAACCATATAATACTATGAAAAAAAAGAAGAGCGACGGTAAATTCTTTTTTTTATATTTATTTATTTATTTTTGACATCAAATTTAGCATATCTTCTGTGACGGGAAATGTTAAAAAGCCATGCCAACGAGCGTGTCGCCGTGTATAAACAGTGCTCTGATAGTTCTATATTACGGTCTTTTAAGATCTATAAAATGTATAATCAAACATAATGTGAGCTTTATTCTATTTCAATCGTTGGTTCACTCGAGCGGTTGCGGGGAAACGATTCTCAATTACTGACAATTCCATAATGCATTAACACTATACGCTCAATGCTTAACAACACACGAATATAAGGAAAAATCAAAAAATCATAAAAAGTAGTAAATATATATTTTAACAAAATCGGAAATCCTAACTTTTTTATAAAAATCCGTAGATCCACGTATAAATCCGAAAAATTGGCAGCACTGGTTTGAAGGTAAGTCATTTCTTGCAGACGAATTATATACTGAAGTTTGTACCCAGCCTAAGATCCGGCTAGATAATTTCTGTTATTTGATTGAAATGAAACTTTTATGTATTAATTACTAGTACTAGAATACGATTTTGTCGGGTTCCCTAACCAAATATGGCCACAAATATTTTTTATTTAAATTTTCAAAAAAAAAAAAGTTAAGAAATTTCGTTCACATGTCTTTTTTTTTAAATATAGTCATATAATTCTTTTCAAAAAGAGTCCTGCAAAAAACATAAAAAGTTTGTGTTGCCTATGTAAAGGTAGCCGCAAGTGAGGGTGGCCAGCTGTTAAGTTAGCGCAACACTCCGTCTGACATCCAATGTGGTGCAATAACTCTCACGCGCTCTTACATATTTTTTACAGCTGGCAATCCCTACTTGCGCTCACTTTTATATAAACAACCTCAACTTTTTATATTCTTTGCATGTATCGCTTTGAAATGAATTATAATTTATTTAAAAAACAAGTGAACAATTTTAAAAAAAATTAATTAAAAATACTTCCGACCATATTTGGATGGGCAACCCCGCAGAATCATATTCTGCTACTAATAATTATACTTAAAAACTGCATTACAATAAAATAACAGATGAACGTAGAAATCGTGCAGCCGGATCTTGAACTATACTATTCCGAATCAAAAATGGAATTATTTGGAACTTTAACCACATCAATTTTGGCACTCTTCTTGGTTTGGATTCAACGTAAACTTGTACAATTACCGGGTAGGTTTAGATTGCTAGAACAAAGAACCAATGAGCAGCTGGTAAGTAATACTGCCACTAGGTCAAAGAGACCACACGAAAATATTACTATTTAGTTGCAATTGTACCAATAAGCTATCAGTTCCCGACAGTGGAGCCGTAAATACAAGCTGTTGATTGAAAAAGATTGATTTAACAGTTTTTTCTACTGGAGTTTGTATGTGATGCTAATTATTCCGCTTTTTATTTTAAATGCAAATCATCAACTAATAGTAGTCACCTCACTGAATTTCTCACTACTTTTTCTCGTTTTTTTTTTTTTTTTTTTTTTTTTGCTGTTATAATAAAGCAGTCAATTCGTCTGTACGAGTAACTTCGGTAGAAGACTATAAAAAGAAAACCAAGTGCCAAGTGGATGACTTTACGGGCAACAGCTAGTGTTTCCTAAATTTTCAGAGCTATAACCCAACATCATCTTTAGTGAAATGTGCTGAGCCAGGATACCTCACCTCAATGACTCGGTAATCTTCGGCGAGTCTCGATAATGCCCGAAGTATTAGTTACACTGATTGTCACCACAGCGCTGCTCGGCTAACGAGGAAAATTCAAATGTAAGCTCCACTGACTTTATTTGTTAAAAGGAAATGTAAAATTCAATAAAATAATTGAATTCGATTTCTTTTATACTGTGATTACAATGCAAATAAAATGAATTGACTGTTGCGTAAGTAACTTCACAAAAATACGAAGAGCAAGTATAAAAAAGAATTTAATGCTAGGCAATCGTCGTTACAAAGTTACAGTGGTAGGTTCGTTTAAATTTACACGTTGTTTATTTATTTATTTACAACTAGATGCATAAATTTATTTAAGGAGAAGGGCATTCGATGTTGACGCTTTATTCTCTGTGGCAGTTATGGGAACTAGGTTACAACATAACGTAAGAACTCTTTACAGAAGATAAGAAACAATGAAGTTTATTAGAAACTCAGAGAAAGTTTACACGAAACGTACGTAATCACGAAATATATCAACCAAATAAATATACAGTTATCAGTTTTTCGAATTATACTTTCCGTCCTTTAAAGTAAAATAATTTATTTAAAAAAAATCCTTGCCAAATACTCCGAGAATCTAACTAGAACAAGGTACTATATCATTAAAAATGATCGTTATTCGTGTTTCCTTGGAACTTTTTAGAAAATAAATTCCTACTACCACCATAGGTGAAACTCGTCGTTTATTCATATGAGGGTAGTAGAAGATATGATTTTCGAACGGCAGTAGTCTATTAGTGAAGGTTGTGGTTAAGTTGACCATAATCGCAACTGACACATTTTGTTACATCATAATTCACTCTTGAATCAGTTTAACAAACCATTTAAACTGCTTTCATAAGCGCCATGTTACTGAAGATATTACTTCACGCGGTTGGAAGTAGTTCCACATTCATTGTGCTGAATTGTGCCTGGACATGGAATGAAACTGATATTACGTGGTATAGCAAAACGTTGTGGGATTTCTAATTTATTTTTTATTTCATCGTTTCTATACTTCTGTCGTTATTAATTAAGTAGAGGTTGCAACTGTATTGCTATGTAAACTGCAAAACAAAATATACAGAACATTAGAAAATTAAGGTTATGGGCATTATATAATAATAATTCCATATAATTAACCAAATCAAATAAATGAATTGCCAGAATATTGCGTCCAACCCGTCATTTTTGACGGGCTTGAAGCTAGTTGACGTATAAAGAACAATTTGTCAGAAATAATAATTCTTTTGAGTAAAATTACTGTAACTGATTCATATTCACTATGGAGCGCTTGGAACTACTTCTTTCTCGATGCTCGCCTTTGTTGCCAATACCTTTTAAGTCCTGCTAATAGTTTTTCCTTTCTCTCCTGTGAGATGTGTTTCCTAGGTTTAGTAATTTCTGGTGGAGGAGACCAGTACTTAACCATATTACAAAATTAGGAGCGATCTACAACATCAGTTTCGGAAATCCCAGCGGAGTCCAAATCTCTTTGTATCTCATTGAGCCACATGCTTTCTGTCTTATAACTTCTGATAAGCGTGAAGACCTTCTTGGTAAGCCTGTTTCTGTCCATTCTCAGAAGGTGACCGTAAAACTTCAGCCGCCTATGTCGCATGCTGGTGTTAGCCATTTCCAACAATTACTGTGATTGGCAGTATGTTTTCAGTCGATAGGTTCCATCCGGCAGCACACTTGGCCACAAATGTTCCTCAGGATACGTCTTTCAGATTTTATCAGATCATCCATGGTGCCTATCTTCTTCATCAGCAAGGTCTCCGCAGCATATAAGAACCGAGGTCTGACAACAGTTTTGAAATGACAGAATGATAGAATTCTTCGAAATACACTTCTTATTGTAATGACTTCGCGACAGCTGACATGCTGCAATGAGTTTAGCACATCTAACTTGAAGACCATCAGGCATTTTAAGAACGGATTTCGATCTCCTTCATATATGTTGAAGGGTACACAGCATATATGTCTGTGGTATAATTGTTTCTCAAAATTCACCCTAGTTTTTGAGATATTCGCATGCAAATAAACAAAAAAAATTCTAAATGTAGGGTACATAGTAAATTATTGACCAAATTTATCAAATTGCTGCATGGTCTATAAGGTGAATGCCACAATGTGGCTACTAGGACACGCCGTCTACTGCACATTCTCAAATAAGGGCAAAACAAAACTAGAATATTGGTTTTACCTAACAGAAGAATACAACAAATTGACACCCGCTCAAAATAAAAGCTCCTTTGCAAATTTCTTAATTGTTATAAACGAATAAAGTAAGAAAACACCAAAACCAGAAAAAATGAATGATAAACATATTATGAATGGGAACAGAACACCAATGAATTAATAAACAAAGGCCTAGAGCCAGGCAAAGAGCCTACTTAATGGTGAGCGAAAGGTAGGGCTGAAGGGGAGGAAGGAGGCAAAAAAAAAAAAAAAAAGGTAGGGTGTTGGCTTCATAATTCTCTGACCGAAGTTCAAATCCCCACAGAATCAAATGTTTTTATTTATTTTTATCTTCATAAATTGCCGAGCTTGACCTTTTTATTTTATTGAAACTTCATTTACGTACTTTTATTCAGTGAAATAAAATTTAATACAAATTACATTGCTTATAACAGATACAGCAAACATAATTTCGGCCCATATATCAACAATGGCTTCCTAATATGACTCGCCCGTACCCAATGAAATTAAGTCAGGATGCGAATCTGCTATTAAACTGGAATCTGAAACAAGAATTTTCCAAGAATGTTTGTAAGCATTTGTCAGTTGTTCTTCCATTTCCTTGTTGAGCTCCATTTTTCATCACGGATAGGCCTACTATTTTATTTTCAACCTTTTCCACGCAACAGTTCTTGGAACAAATCGAGTATAGATGAAAGAAAGAAAATGCAACGTATTTCGTTTAAAATATCTCCTGATGTTATACAAGTAAAGAAACGAGGAAGATGAAATAAATAACATGATAGTAACTATTTCAATTTAAAACGCACAGAAACAACTTATTATCAAAAAGTGAAAAAATAATGTTAGAATAGAGACTTTCCTGATATATGATTTGCAATAAAGTTTTAAAGGGGGTGAGCCCGATTTGTGTTGTGAAAAGACAATCCGTTGGTATACCCGTGAATTTCATTAGGAAAAAAAGAATTTCAGGAAACAAATGACGCTGAATTGTAGGTAATATGATTTGTTTTAAATATTATTTCACTCAATAAAAGTACGTAAATGAAGTTATAACAAAATAAAATGGTCAAGCTTGACAATTTCTGAAGATAAAAATAAAAATATTTGATGCTGCGGGGATTTGAACTTGGGTAAGCCAATTATGAAACCGACACCTTAGCGCATAGACCACGTTGCTATTTGACAGAAAGAAGCAATAATTTGCTATATACCCGACGTTTGAAATTTTTTGTTTATTTGTATGCGAATATCTCGAAAACTAGAGTGAATTTTGAGAAAAGACTATACCACAGGCATATATGCTGTGTACCCTTCAACATATATGAAGGAGATCCAAATCTGTTCTTAACAAGTCTGATGGTTCGCAGGTAACATGGAGGTTCCGTAACAGTTGATACGAAATTAAGATCACTAAAAGTATTTCTCAGGGAAGACAGTTACATTAGGCTAAAACAGTATTTCTTAGAGAAGAATGTTACATTAGGATATAACAGAAACGACCATTGGTTGTACCTATAGCTTGGCATTGATCAGTGAACATAGTGTAAACAATGATTGGCGAAAGGAAGGAACCTACTCTATGTATACATTAAATGTACACCACCAAAACAATTAACGTCTGCTACAATTGGATCTCAACTAGCGACTAAATTGAGAAGATGTGGCTAGGGAAAATGCTCCAACTTATTTTCCAGGAGGGAGTGACATTCCTCTTTGCAGCTGTTGTACAGAGAGGTAAACAATGGTGTCTAAACTGCGTAGACCCCTTACATGATGTTTACCAGGTCTAATAACCGGTCTTGAGTAGACATACCTGATTCTGCCATATGGATATAAGAACGCATTTTAGGTACAATTAAAGTGTTTGATCAATGTTGCTCTTAGTTCTCTGCATTATAAAATGTCAAAAAATAAATAGTGAACGCAGGTTGTTATAATTCCGCAATACCATTGAACTTTGAATTTTTCTACGAATGTTCTACAAGTGCCATGTCATGTAAAGTCCTAAACTGCAACATATACACAATTCGGAAGAAACATATTTGTCTGGGTTTTGATTCGTTTGCGATGATGGAATTTCTAACTTAAACTGAAATTTGAAAAACTTAGGTCATATTTTCCGGAATCAAAATGAGGCTTAGTAAACGGTGAACTAACCAGGATTGATAAATTTCAAAACAATCGCTGCATTTTCTTTTGCGAAATATCATGGCCATATCTTCAATATTTCAGCCAAAGAGACCTTCCTGTATAGGGAGTAAGTAGGCCTATTGTTATGTATATTAATACATTGTTTTTCTCAGGAGTATGCGAATACAATACTTCACAATGCTTTTTAGCGACTCAATGTACAGCGTAAGTCTTAGTAGTTCGAGAGCGTGTTGCCGATCAGATATGTAAATAAATTTGCTCACCCAAATGTGATTCATTCAAAACTCAGAGCAACAAATATTTTGTAATGACCAGTAAGAAGTAACTTGTTTTTTACCTTGCTACAAGGTTAGCTTCCGTTGACGCCAAATCGACGTGATTACAGGCTTTCAATATCTGGGTCGATTTGTTTAATTGAACCATTGCGGTATTTGCATTTACAGGAAAAATATATTACAGTGATATGAGACAAAAAACTAACAAGTTTCATGAGTGGAACAGAAATAGTAAAAATGAAACCAATAATGAAAATTAAGAGAAGTAAAAGAAAAAAAAAAAGAAGAAGAAATTCTTACAATGAAAATCAAATGCAAATAAACTTCTTCAGAAAGGCCTTTCCTTGAAATGAAAAAAGTTTTAGTATCAGACAAGGATCTAACACTGATAATTAATCTCTTTCATCATTAGGTCATGAAAGCAGAATTAAAGAGCTTTTAAATTAAAATGCTGAAAGGATGGGGTGAATTCTGTTTTAAGTTAAGTCAGAAACTAAGTATATTTAAATTTAATGATACAGGGGACGACTCTCATCCTAGCGTCAAAGATGAAATATTGAATCTGTTGGCTCAATACATAACAAAATATCCGACAGGTATGTAAAGCAATTTTTTATGGTTTTAAGAAATGAATTATACAGAATTTTCTTTCGATATGGCTTTCTTTGTAATTTTGTTTTATTTTAATATTTTTCTTTAGTAAGTAAACTACCATTTAAAAAAACACTAACATTTGTTTAAATATTGAGCAATTGATGGCGAAAGTGTGAAGTTATTATTTATTGGGAACATTCAAATTGTACCGTTGGTGAATTAAAAAAATGAATTACGCTGTAGAAAGAGTCAAATATTTCAAAAACGTCGTCTCTTATTGAATTATGTGATTAGCGTTTTTTAACACTGTGTGGCATATGCCGAGTGAGAGAACAAGCGTCTATCTTTTGCTGGAATCTTCTCGTCATGCGTTGCCGTTCGTTAGTGTGTGATTCTTTTTAAGAGACGGCTGCACCATATGATGAAAAAAATTCCTTACTTTAATAATTCATACTTTAATATTATCATCAGGTAGAACATTGAATTATGAGAAAAGGAATTAGGTTGACTGTTGTTATTGCGCAATTGCAAGGTATAAATCGTATAGGTGACACTACCAGAGAAAATCATCAGCTGCTAGCTGCGCATTACAAAATAATAGGTGGTTATAAATAGTAGAATCTTGTTTCGTTATGACACAGGGTTGGTAGTAACCTACCAATAGTTGGTACGACCTGTATTTAGTGACTGCCGAAATACTTGACAAAACATTGTATGCACTCCATTATTCAAAAGGGACTACCTTGCGGATTTCTACTTCATGGGTTCCAGAAAGACATCATTCAAAAAATGAACTCCTCGCTGAAGGACTCGAATAGGGGAGCGTGGTATCACTGGCTGAAATCAAATGAAAGGTGTCTGCAACAATTCTCATTGGCTGCTTCTCGTGACCTCTAGACTGTTTGACTTGGCTTTGATTTCGCGCTGGAAACTGCAGGCGCAGTAGCCTTGGAAGGAATTTTCTGGTAGCACGTAAACAACGACATTGTTCTCATGTTCCGATGCTTAAGAAAATAACTCCATTTACTCTTACGATTACGACACTTATAAAGAAACTTGACATTTACTACAAAGTTTCTTAAAAAAAAAAAAAAAAAAAAGGCATTCGGCGTTTGGGACACACAGCCAGTTCAATGTGATTCTCATAATTCTTTCAATGTATCAGGTTCTCCAGCATATTGTTGCTTCTATGTATGTATACAGGGACGCTTAAGGACGGACACGACATTCACACAGACACACAACACTTAAACACCCATGCCCTCGGCCGGACTCGAACCGGCGACCTTCAGCACGTGGAGCCTCCACTTAGCCCGACGCTACTGAGGCCAGCTACTACAAAGTTATTATAGTGAAAGAATGGGATATCGAAAATTAATTAATTCACAAATTTACTGGATTACACGGAATTAATTTTAAAAAATAGCCATATCTCCAAAACATAAATAAATGAACAAACTTGAGTATTATTGTGGTAGGTACTGAGTCATCCTATTCAGTTTTACATTTTGGTCGTCAATCCCAGAGCACCCACCCTAATGATAACAAAGATATTCAGGGAAAAACAAACATATAAGAAAATTGCGTTGCGTGCTTCAGAAAGTCTTGAGCGTTAAATCCATACCAATCACCATATGAAACCACAACTGGCTGGGTACAGAAATAATATCGCAGTTCAACGAACGTAATTACTGGTTCCGACAGTCCTAACCGACTACGTCCCAGGTGCCCAGGACTCCCTCTTTCCTGCTCCCGCCTTACTGGAATTAATTCTGCCTGCAAACAAATGCCTCAGAGAGGTCTTTTTTACCGTCTGCTCTGGGGAGAAAGGTTTTTCCGCCCCACGACCCGCAACTTTAGTTAAAGCGTTTCCGCCGATTCTTACCGGAGTGGAAGGCCATTACCGTATAGCTCAAACTGGCTTTGGAAATAAATGACGGAACTCCGACGGTACAACAATAGACCTCTTACCCTAACAATGCAGTGGTGGTCTGTGTTTACTGTTCATGAACTGGAAAACCCTTGCTCAAACATCCATTGGTAATAAATGACGGAACTCAGGTGACAACAATCTTAACCACGTTGTAGTGCCCCATTCTTTGCTAATTCATATACCGGAAAACCTACGAAATAGGAACAGCCATTTTCGGACTACTTAAAAGAATATTCAACAACAAAACTGAAGTACTGGAGTGACAGTGTTTGTGCTGAATCTGACGGTGAATAAGTAGCAAGTAATAAATATTCGTTAATAATGAAATGATAACCAAAAATTTCATTTATGAGATCATTAGTGGTTGTTGGAACAAGGTTATTAAAATGTTTTAAACGCGAATTTGATATCCCCGATTCTTTTGTCTTCTTGTTCCAACGCAATCACTTCTGAAGTTATAAAACAGTTTCCATCAAACGAGTGATATCCAGCAAGGTGGGTGAGTGGTTACGCTCAGGCCTCGCATTCGGGAGGACGTAAATCCGAATCCCCATCCCGGTCCAGCCATCCTGATTGGGTTTTTCCATGGTTTCCCCAAATAATCCACGGGAATGCCGAGATTGTTCCTTCAAAAGGTCATGCCCGAATTTCCTTCCGTGCGTTAACACCAGTCCTTTAGCACCTCTAATGATTGCAATGAGGCTAAAAGACTAAAGCAAAAAAAAAAAAAAAAGAAGAAGAGTAAATTAAAAGTTCTGTTACGTTTAATTTTTACATGAATATCTGCTGTGCAGGCTTCTTCTCCTCATGTATAATAATTACAAAATTGTAATTTCCAAAGAGATGTCTTTATTATGTGTTGTTTTCCACAGTCATTTTTAACCAAATTCTTAAATAGAACCCGGTGAGTGAGCAGTATCGTTCGGGTCTGGCATTATTATTATTATTACTCCGTGATTCACTAGAACTGTGTGGTGGAGAGTGCATTGCACCTATCCGAAAGGGTAATAGCTTGGAAGGGATATACGGGATATGGCAGGAGGCGGCCATGGGCTATAGTGAGGAACCATCCCAGCATTCGCGTTGAGTGATCTGGGAAAACCACGGAAAACCCAGATCAGGATAACCGGAGAGCTTTATTGAAATCTACTCTTGTCGTATTTTAAGTTTAACGGCATTCGGAAAGATGCAGGTTCAAATCCACGTCTTGCCATCCTGATTTCTGTTTTACTTGGATTCCCGAAATCATTCCAGACGAATGCCCGAATGGTTTCTTAAAAGGGGCGTGGCCGAATTTCTTTCCGCTCCTTGCCCATTTTTGTTTGCCGCATCTAATAACATAGACGTAGAAGAGGTGTAAAAGCATAAAAAGATATTGATGTGAGTTTACAACTTTATCAGCTAGCTGCAAAAATAACTCTTATTTTCTATTAACTGATCTATTTTAAGTGAGCTGTTAATTAATATATAATTGAACTCTTTACAAAAGGTCTTAAATATCGCCTAATAAAATTAGGATCAAAGATACAGATGAAATAAATCAGTTACATTGTGATATTTATTCTAGCACATACAAAATATCTTCATAGGTAAATCAGGAATTTTATCTAGTTACACTATTCGGGGTATCCCTGCAAAATGCTATTTCTCTAACAAACAGGTCCACCGTTCTTCACTTTCGAAGCATAGTACACATTAACACTGTCAGTTTTTACAAAGGGTATTGGTCATCCAATATTAATTTATCCAATGTATGAGATAGAGATAGGATTTTTAACCAGTTACTTCAACATTTTAGCGGTCTTACACTTATTGACCGCCTCCAAGCGTAGCAGCAAAGCACAAATTTAACGTAAACACTTAAACGGCAGCAAACGGAATAGCTTGGTCTTTGTTCATGATTTACTTTTATATATACAAAGTTAACGAAATGTCAACTCTCGAAACATAGCTTGCGTCATAAATTCAGGTACCTTACGTGATACGGATACATTAAGTTGTGGCTCAAGAGTGTCAGAAGCTATCAGCTTGCCCTGTTGTAGCTCTTGGCCAGGTCAGCGATTACAATAAACTTCGAATAATATATGGTGTGTTTTTCGTCCTCCAAGGTTGCAACCCGTAATTCTTTTATGTGCACTTTCATACATAACCTTAATAGTACTTATACGAAGGTGACTCAGAAACTAATGGACCACAATTATTTATTGAACACAATGAAACTCATACACAAGAAAGAATGATATCTCTTCTACACTTCATATTTTTTAACGTAATCTCCTTCCAGTTTTATGGCCTTCCTGCAGCGAGACACAATGTCCAACCCTGTTTGGTGATGTGTTCCAACGTGCTCAAACTTGTGTGAGGGCGTGCGTAATTATGTTGAAGGAAACAATCACCTGGCTTGTTATGGTTTCTTTAGTTTGGTTAATGTGTTCACATATGCTTCAGAATTAATGGTAGTGCCTCTTGGCATCACATCAATGAGTATCACAGTCCCAAAACACAGTGATCGTGAACCTACCCACGAAAGCAGTTGCTTTGAATTTTTTCTTCTGTGGAGAGTCAGGATGGCGCCATTCCATCGATTGCCATTTTGTTTCTGGCTCAGAATGGTGAATCCAGATTCATCACCTGTCACAATCCGGGACAAGAAGGGTTCTCCCTCAGCTTCAAACGCTGCAGCAAGTCAGAAGAAATGTTTTTTCGCAGAATTTTGTGTTCCTCCGTAAGACGGCGTGGAACCATCGTGAAAACTTTTTGGCGTAATCAAGAACACAGACGATTACACCCACAATCCTCTTCCTGTTTGACAGCTCCTGTGCCAACTGCCGAGTCATTATGCGTCAGTCCTCGCGAATGAACACATCAGTATGCTGCATCTTGTCAGGTGTTACCGCCGTGGGTGGCCTTCCCGATTGCTGCAAATGTTGGAGCTCTGCAGAACCGCTTTCAGATAGTCTCACACTCTGTGCCTAGGCGACTAACCGTACTTCCGTAGACTGCTGATACTTGATCAACTGCACATAAACCTTTGTGAATGTTTCCAACCTGTTTCTTGCTCCGTAGTGAAAAATTCAATAGCGACACGCTGCTTATAACGTACATCAATCACAGAAGCCATGTTGAACCATTGCTGCAAATACGCTATCTGTCGGAAGAAAAGGAAACTTTGCGCGCGCACTCTGAAAACTTAAAAGAATTCATATCTATAGTATCGCATTCGTACCATTGTTGGGGGCTGAGAAAAAAAACGGTACATTAGTTTCTGGGCCACCCTCGTACATTGAACTGCCAGAAGTCATGGTATAGGCAGATACGAAAACCACATGACGGAAGAAATGTATAAATATTCCGTGAAGTGTCGGGTCTTTCATTTTCCTTCTCGTGAGTGGTATAAAGTGTTTTCCGATGTGATTATGACCCCACGATATAAACTAAAAGACCTTGAACGCGGAATGGTAATTCTCACGAGATACATGGGACGCTGCATTTCTGAAATTAGCCGTGAATTCCACATACCTTGATCCACAGTATCAAATGTGCAGTGAATATTTAATATCTGGCATTACGTCTAGCCATAGAGAAAGCAGTGGTGGTCAAAGTCCACTTAACGACCGAGACCACTGACATCTGCGTCGAGGTGTCATAGTCAACACTGCGTCAAAGAACAGCAACATCTAATGTGGAACGACAGACGTGTTTGTGCAGACAGTTCAGGGAAATTTGGAGTTGATGGGATATGGCAGCAGAAGACCGATGCGAGTGCCTCTGCTAATAAACATCATCTGTGGCGCCTCTCCTGGGCTCGTTAACATATTGGTTGAACCATAGATGTCTGGAAAAAGGTTGCGTGGACAGATGAGTCATGATTCCAGTTAGTAATAACTTATTGTAGAGTGGCGGAGTCTCCATGGGGTCATAGATTCAGGTTGTCAGTAAGGTACTGTGCAGGCTAGTGGTAGGGCCGTCCTGGTATGGACTGTGTATACATGGCATGATCAAACTAAATCGACTAGTGACTGGAAATGAACATTTTTAGTAACTTGAAGACCATACATGTCCTTCATGTTCCCAAACAATGATGAACTTTTCCAGGACGAAAATGAGCCCTGTCGCCAGGCCAAAAACATTCACGATTGGTTTTAGGACCGTTTTCGACAATTTCAGCCAATAATTTGATCACCTAGATCACCAGACATAAGTCTAATCGAACATGATGGAAAGGTCAGTTCCTGCACTAGGAATCCTTTCGCAATTCTGGACAGCTGCAGAGGAAGCAATGTTGAACATTTCTTAAGTGGGCTTTGGACGACTTGTTGAGTCAATGCTACATCGGATTGCTGTGCTACGCCGGAAGAAGAGAGTCCCACACAAAATTGTAGGTATCCCATGGCTTTTGAACTTCAGTGTATACCTTAACATAATAATAATTCTACTATCGGGTAAATCGTCCAATGTATTATAATACTTCACTGTGTGGTTCATTTTCCAGTTGGCCAAACTCCGTACTAAATTACATTTCCACGCGCGTTCCTAAATCTAATTAACTTGTATTTGCGCCAGCTCTACTTTATATATTATCCTCAACGTCCAAACACAGTATCAAGGTGTAAGGCCCAACAATAACCAGCTTCTACATACATGCACTGGTCACTAAAGGCCCATTCACACTAGCGGTCAGCTCAGGTCAAAAACAACTATGCACATAATCCAATGGGAGAATTCACACTACGCAGGTGCGCTCAGGTCAGGGCAAGGCAGGTCAAACTGATGATCGAGCTGCCACAGATCAACAACGGTCAATCCATGATGAGTCTGACCACTAGTGTGAACGTGCAACAGTCAGGTCGTATCAGATTGATGAACCACTAAAAACTTCTGCTCGTAGGCAACAAAAAAAGAGTAATAAATAAAAAGTAACTTTTATCAGTATGTTTATTGTTTCTTATTATTATAAAGTGGGCAAAATTTAATTTAAATTCTAATATTATTACATGCTTTCGTATTGCCAAGGTAGAGATTCTGCTTCAAAATTAAAAAAAAAATAGTGAATTTATTTTGTATAAAAAGCTTTTTTGCGAGCATTAGCACCCAAAAAAAATATTTAAAAAAAATGAATCCTATCGTTCATCTTGAGACTTTCTATATGGCATGAAATTTTATCCTTTCGCAAATAATTGTGCAAAATAAATGTTGCTAAAATTATGTTATCAATTAATCCTGGCGCAGAAATAATTTTAAAAACATAATTTCGAAATATTTGAGCTAAAATATCAAGAGCATTTCCCAGCACTCGTTCGCATAACATAGCCGGTAGTTAACATTTTTTCCTCTTGATCGGTTTCCGCTTGATACTCTGGACACACCAAGAACCCTCATATTTCTTATCTTGACGTATTGTTAGCCTCTTCATCCATAATGAGTGCGATTTTATGTGACGTTTGCGTAGAAAACGCCATTGCTCGACTGAAATGAAATGGCAACGTTAACAATTTGATCTGACCTGACCTAACCGCTAATGGGAATGAAATCCTGAATCGTGTACTGGGCTGAGCAGACCGCTAGTGTGGACGGGCTTGAATAATGTGACGTGTGACGAAATTAGAATGGAAACAGGTAGGTCAATTGAAAATAATTGTACCTCACTACTGTAAACATTTCAGGGGAAAAATTAACAATAAGATGGTTTTCGTCAACGGTGTTCATGTGTCAAATGAATTTAACTTTGCAACTAATGGAAAGATTAAACATTTATTGATGTTATTAAATCCATCTTTACACCGTTCCGACTTGTTCTACATGCAATGCTTCCTCGCCGAAAGTAAGAAGTTACATTGAAATAATTAGTTTGGCATGAAGAAAGTTACTAATTTCTCTCGAAACAAATACAGTAACAATCAGGAAAAAATTCCATGTCATTTTAGAAGCGTTAACAGTTTTAAAGGATCAAGTTGGTCAAATTTTGACAACTTGTTAGAATTAATAGTCACAGTCTATAAAAGAAATGGATGAAAAGAAAATTAAATTTATGTGAAATTGCGCAATCCCCTCAAAACACAATAGGAGACACACCTGGCATCATTAGCAAGAACGCGCGTATGCAAATGTATCAAACCGCAATAAACAGAAGATATCTATCAAATAATTACGGAAAATATTGAGAATGGAGGGTATAAAATTAGGTGAACAACAAAAATATGATATGTAGCCTTATATTATACGTAATTAGCATTCATTAAATGTGGTTAAAACAGATATTAACACTGTGAAAAATTATTCTAGACAAAAAAGTTTATCATTCTTTATAGTAACAAAACACAGAGCCTCAGAATTTAAAGCGGAGAAAGAACAACTGCATTATACACATTTATCTACTATATAAATTCCTTAACTCACTAACTCACTCACCTCCATAGCTATCGGCTTGAGAACGGTGACGCCGCGCATCACCTTTCTCTCGCTAATTAATAGCGACCAGAGATATCACTAGAAGAAATTCGAGGTTATATCCTCAATTTAATAACTAAGCAACTGCTAAGAAATTAACTGTCGTAATACATTCAATAGATTTGTTTTTCATAGCATTCCATAATTATATATATATATATATATGCATAAAAACCTCGGTAAACTTTACGTTTGAAAAAACGTGGAACTGCTTTTAAGTAATATGTCGCTAAAGAAACCAACATTAAAAATTTAAGAAACTTGGCCTCAGCTATAACGACGAATGCCATTTGCCATTCTGGCCTAGGCTAAATATCGACTTAATAAAAACTTTCGCTAATGTTGTTGCTTGACCATAGTGTATACATTAAGGTTTATTTGCTTTTTACGTATTTTCTGACCACATTCGTTAATGATATTTGTTCAAGTTCGTTGTTCGGGACTTATTAGGTTATTTAGAGTGGACATCAGACCAAATATGTTATCGAATAGAGTATTCTGGCAATTAATTTCTTCATAGTTGCTCAACTATTTAATAATCTGGAATCTGTATTAAGTTCTCTAGCCATTACAGACACTATTACCAAATATTACATTATTAATTTTTTGCCCAGCCACAATAAAAATAACTTGATGCTTTCGAAGCAAACAGGAATTCTTAAAAATTTGTAAAGTGAACTTTTAGGGTAAAATACAAGTAAAATTTGGATTTCAGCAAGTTTGAGTCTACAACCTTTGAAAAAATTATACAATAGCGGTATATTCCCTGTCCGTGTTTAATAAGGCTATTAATACTTCTGATTTTTGCAAGTTACAGAGATTTTATTCACCGAAAGGGTGAAACACAGGTCAGATACGTACTTGACTAGATCAGGTCAACCTGACATAATTTTTTACCCTAAAAATTGGAACAATTCTAGACCCGTGACAATACGCAAAAAAAAATCGGTCACGGGCTTAGACTAGTTACATATAATTTGCTATCTCTATTAGAGAAACGTTATCTAGTTATTAACATAATAGAAATAATTCTATTGCAGAGTATGGAAATGATCCATAATTGTGTTGACGAACATGGAAGATACTGTGTTGCATTAAGGATGTTAGTATTTTATTGTAATATGAATGCCAAATTAAATTGTTACTCCCACTAATTTTAAACAGAAATTACGAAGCAGGTGAACTTCCAACTTTTTCTGGAAATATTCTGATGTATAGTTAGCAATACTGATACACAGTTCACTCTCTAAGGCAGTTTGTTAATTCACTCCTAATGTCGTCAGATCGTACAAGTCATCATCATTTAACTGTAGGGTCTCTGTGGACCGACTGGCTCGTCTTTTCCATCGCAGACAATAACTCCGAAAATCCTCCTGGACCACTAGCTCTGTTTCTTTTCCCATGTGGTTCATGTATACGTCCGTTTTAATTCTACACGCCTCCTTTCTCTGGTCTTACTGATTAACACGATACCTAAGAAACTTATGTCCGCTATGATAAATTCGTTTCAAGCCCACCAAATTTTATTTTTGCTTAAAATTTCAGCTCATATCTAATTTTTTCATTGCACAACTTTTTTTTGTATCACCATATCATGTCATTTAGCTAGTCACAGAATTCTCCGATCACAATTATAGTTATCCCCGTTTCCTAATTTATTTTGCTACTGTTGGTTTTTTCTGCTTCAGAGGTGGATTACTATGTTAAGAAAGCCTTCACTAAATCCATTATTGGCTCCCAAAGCCTATCGTGCCTTCACGACACGTCTATTTTTGGGTTCAGTCCTCAAACGAAAATGGGACCATATTGCCGCACCTTCGTTATTTGTCGGCTTATCTCAGACGTCTAACACTTGTACGGAATAACTTAGAGATTTCATATTAGCACATATTATGTGTTACGCTAACCCAAACCGAATATCATAATTAAAATTTTGTGAGATTGTCATTAAAATAAATGTGGTCGAATTTTTTTTTTTTTTTTCTGTCCCAATGTGTGAGGTACAAATGTTTAGGAGCAAGGAAAGCAGAGAAAACAGAAGTTTCTTCAATTTTTTTAACTTGAAATTAAGACTTATACTATCTTCAAAGTTTTGCCTTTGTCATAAGCGTTATTGAGTATCATATGCGGTTATTTCCAAAGCCAAGTATACTACCTACTTATGTAATAGTACCAAATCCTGTGTTTAATACTTTGTTTCTATATCACACCACCATGTTTCTATGCTCCGTTTCCTTACATCCGTCACTACCCTGTTAAGCAGATATGCGAATTTTCTTCACGACTGTCCAGACGGATAAACCGATCCACGCTTATCGCGCGTACATAAGTAACTCACTGCAACACGTTTTAGAGGTCACATGATAATCAACGGCACTAATTACCACATTAAGCAACACACAACATTACCGCGGGTTGTACTAATACAATATTTACAGTTTTATTGCAAACATCTGTACGTCTCAAATTTTTGCAAAGTAATTATTCTACAAAATGTTTAAGCTTTTGCATCACAGGCCGTAGGTATGGGAAAAGGAAACAACTTCACGCATATTTCGCAGGAACTCTCACCACCCAAGACCTCGTACTGGACATGAGATAAGTATTTAATATTATTTTGCTGTAGAATTCTTACCATTTAGAAACCTCAGAAATATAAGAACCCTGTAACGAGAAACCCATCCACGTATGAATCTTTTTCATCAGATATAACGTAAATGTTGGTTTGCAGCACCTTCCCAATGCTCTCTTCTCTCCACCTTCTTTTTCAGTTCACCTACTTAATTTGATTCACGCATTCCATGCACGTTCTTGCTCGCCCATTCCGACCTTGGAATGGCAACCTACAATAGCGCTGTCAGGAATTAGAAATGGTGCATAGATGGCCAATCAGACTGTCCCTTCTCGCTGAATATCACGCCACAGGTTTCTTGATCAACCAAACCCGGAATAAATACTTTCATTTGCCACTCTATCCTTGCAGCTGACTTTAGAATTCTACGACACCCCAGGTTTCCAGAGCTTCACGTCTACATTTTCCTAAGTACCAGTTGTCCATTATTCATCAATACAAACCGACGTTCTAAATATTTGAGTCCACCAGTCTTTTTCTAATGTTTAAATTGTTTCGTTTAAAGCAAATAATTTCTTCCTGGAATTAAAGCAATATTTGGCTCGAATGATTTGGCCTATTATATATCGGTTACTTCTGCTACCTCTGTTTACTTTAATCCTTAACTATATGACTTTTCTCCATCGACTAAACTGAAAACAATCACTCACCAGTTGTAGTATGTAAGTTGAGGGAAATGTTCTTATCTCGATCTGCAACTTCCTGAGCCCCCTTTTCCACATATACATGTGAATTCCTTACCGTCTAAACTAAAAAAAAAAAAAAAAAAAAAGGTTGTTTCAAGCGAACCGCTTTTTAAACTATTGGGTGCTGATGACTTAATTCATCAAGTTCAGTATTCTTTCCACTTACTCTCTTGTTTCTGTGATGACTGCAAAGTCACTTGCAAACGGTAACATTTCGATGCAACTTCCGTTGACCTTCATGTCGTCTTTTATTCTATCCCCCACATTACCTGTTGCTTTTTTGTACATATACTTTCACTGCAGCGGATGACATGGAGCAGTCTTGTCTTAAAACATATTATTAGTATTTATTTTTTTATCTCTGCTTACTTTTCGTTTCTTCAATTCCTGAAGCCAACTTATTAAGTTCAAGATACGTAAATTCAGATATGTTTTATATATATTCAAACATGTACGTGACACGTAAAACCTTTTTCGGAGTTATCAAGCAGTTCATTTTCTTCCGATTCGGCCATAAAGAACCAATTGCTCAATAGCCATCACACCAGCACTTTTACGTCTTCATTTACCTCTGAGATTTCACATATTATTATCTTTCTCTTCTGCACAATTCCTTCCATGGATTGTCCCATCCAGTAAAAAAAATATTTGTTCCTGGTATCTAATAATGTTGCTCACACTTCTTTCTCTTGTTTCTGTGAGAGACTTCCACACGATCATCTCCTCTCCCTCTTTTCCAAAACACTTTAATTTCGTGCGTTCCCTGCAATTTTAATTTTGAGCATCATTCAATAGCACCAGTCAGAACATTTTTCAGTATTTTTTTAATAATCCTTAAAACCGAGCTTCATTTCCATAAGGCACTGCGCTTCGTATAAAAAGCCTCGTTGTTTACAAACACAAAACCAGTTTTTAACTCAAACAAGCACAAAAACTACATTCTTGAAAATATTAATATTTCGCAATATCGGTTTTTTATTAATAACTGACAGGAAGTTTTTGTTCTATGTTTTTTTTTAGATTATGATATTTTAAGAACTCAAAATATTTTATAAACGTATTTTGATAAAACAGTTTTACTAGGGGCTAAATATTTTTCTCCACCGACTAAACTGAAAACAATCACTCACTAATTCTAGTCTGTAAATTGTACTTACCTTAATCTTCAACAATAACATTAGATAATTACAGTAATATAACTCCTTATGACATTTTCACTGCAGAAACAGATGCTAATGTCAACTAATAGGCAGCTACATTTAGTTTAATGCTGGGAGTGTCATTTATGTTATCTGTACTAAAACAAACTTTCTGACTGACACGCCAGTGTCACTCAGTGCTCTGAGAAGCCGCACAGGATCAGTGCGGAGGTACAACGGGCCGGGCACGAGCCCATGTCCCCACGTACCGGCTGACCTCATTAGAGTTACAGGAGTTTTCTCGAATCGTCTATGCGAACGCTGCGACGGACTCCATCTTCCCTTCATGAACTACACGTTTCATAAATAGACAAAAAATACACTTACGATACAGAACACACAACGTTACACATATCGCGGACAAACGGCAACACAAGACATCTTTCCACTAGATGAGTACGTCAGTGCCCAACGGGCCCGATTATGCTTTGGGCAGTAAGGGGGTATCCATTAATTACGTGAGGTGAAATAGGGGGTCGGGGAGGGGGGGGGGTGAAATCTCACCATGGGGACAGGTCTACAGAAATCTCAAGTCATATTTTTAATTTGGTTGATAATTGAATACAGCGACCAGTCACAGTTTATTGTGACTGGTCGCTGTATTCAATTATCAACCAAATTTGATATCACAGTCGCTGATTTCCAAGTCCACCAGGGACAAAATATTATTATATATTTTTAATTTCTTGAAGATCAGTAGAACTACAAAAAAAATCTAAATATGACGTCGATCCCAACGTTTGGGGGAGGGAGTCTAACTGCCCTTGAGAACTGAAGGGCTAAAAAAAAGGTCTAAAAAAACGAGGTCATCAGCAGGGAGGAGGGCTCTGAGTTCTCACCTCACCGTGGTGAAGAGGAGGAGGTTATCCGACCAGATCTCACCACGGGAAGGGGAGGCTGTCCAGATTACCGGAAAAAAAACCCACGTAATTACTGGATGATCCCTAACTCAGTTCCTGCTCCCCTCCCATGATTCACAGCAGCTATTTGTGGTATTCAGTGTATTGAAGATGGCTTCGAAAAGGGTTTAGTTACTGGAGTAGTCTTCGTTGACCTGACAGCAGCCTATGATGCGATCAGCATAAAAATAAACTCCTTCCTAAAGTTTACAACATGACCCTGGATTTCGGTTTCACAAAAATAGTCCACGAACTTCTCAGCAATAGGCAATTCTACGTCAGCTTTCAGGATTCAAAAAGGCGTCCACGCAAAAATGGACTACCTCAAGAAAGTTTTTTTTTGCTCCAGCTTTATTTAACATCTACACCAATGACCAACCCCTGGACAACCATTGTATGACCTTTATCTACGCTGATGATCTTGCCCTAGCTGTTCAACATCTGACTTTTGAGGCCGTAGAGAGTAGACTTACAACAACTCTAGAATTCCTTGGAACCTACTACAAGCAAAATGACCTCAAGCCAAATAAAAAAAAAAAAAAAAAAAAAAAAAAAAAAAAACGAAGACTGTGCATTTTACTTGCGCAATAAATGCGCTAAGCGAAAGCTGAATGTGACCTGGTATGGACCAACTCTGTTGCACAGTGAAAATCCAAAATACAGTGGGCGTAACTCTTGATAGAGGTCTCACTTCTAAAAGCCACTGTCGCAATGTCAAGATGAAAGTATCAGCACGCAACAACATCTTAAGCTCTAGCATCATCCGCGCTTATGACTTAGCATTATGCAACTCTGCAGCAGAGTATGCACGTCCTGTGTGGTAAAAATCCAGCCATGCTAAGACGTAGCGCTCCACAAAACATGCCGGCTCATCACAGGTTGTCTCAGACCATCGCCTGTGAGCAAAGTGGAAATACTACCTGGCTTCGCCCCTGGAGATATACGCCGGGAAGTTGCCACCAGCGTGGTAAGGCTTAAAGTGAAGGAAGACGTCCGACATCCCCTACATGGCTATACACCAGCGCCATCGAGACTAAAGTCCCGTTCAAACTTCATGCGAACTTCAAAGCCACCAACTGGAGCTCCAAGCAATGAAAGAATACTGGCTTTGGAGAAGAGATTACAACAAGGGTTCGAGTGGATCAAGCCAAAAGAGGGTCCACCACCTGGGTCTGAACAAACATGGCCCATATGGAAGTCGCTAAACAGGCTTCGAGTTGGAGTTGTCCACTGCAAGGATACACTTCCCACTTGGGGATACCGAGGAGAACAGCCAAATACCACATGTTCGCGCGGGGAGAGAGAAACCATGGTACATTTGCTGGCTTTTCCACAAATTGGAATAAATGTATCTCAATTTGACCTCCAATCAGCTACTGAAAAAGCCATCGCATTGGCAGAAAAACTACGACATATTTGATGCTGTCATCGACACGAGAAGAAGAAGTGTCCACCAGGTCCTTGGTAGCAGAAGCTGAGGGGTAAAAATCAGAAATACATACAAAAACGTATCTTAATACGAAATGATAAGTTAAATAATATACAGAAGACTAGAAAGGGTAGTAGAAGAGATAGTAGGTAAAGATCAGTTTGCGTTTAGGAAAAACCGCGGTGGGAGGGAAGCAATTCTGGCTTTAAGATTAACACTTGAAGCGCGGATCAAGAGAAACAAAAATAAATTTATGGCGTTTGTTGATTTAGAAAAAGATTATATAATGCTTGTTGGGACAAGATGATCAAAATTTTAAAGACGTCACGTATAAAATTTGGAGATAGAAGAATAGTTTATAATCTATATAAGAGTAAAGTGTCTGCAAAAAAAGTAGAGAAACATGAGAGACATGCATCAGTTAAAAAGAGTGAGAGAGGAGGTTGTAGTATATCCCAAATAATATCCAACTTGTATGTAGCGTAAATATTGAAGGAAGTAAAAGAAAAATTTGAATATTGCATAAGTTTACAAGCAGAAAAAATCAGTATGCTATGATTTGCTCATGACATTGTGCTAAAGATGATAAACTGTATCGGAAACAAAACCAATGATAGTAGATTAAATATCAAAAATGGATCCGGTGTAATAGAAGAAGTAAGTGAAATGTGCTACTTGGAAGTAAAATTACATCTGGTAGTTGAATCAGGAATGATTTTAAAAAAGAAGACTTAGTACTAACAAAAGAAGTCTTCATGGAAATGAGTTTCAGATATTGATCTAACTTAGAAAGAAGTTTTAAAACGTTATGTGTGGAGCACAGCTCTTTATGGTAGCGAAGCATGGACTTCAGGAATACCAGAAAGAAGCAAAATTAAAGCATTTGAAACTTAGTGCTATAGAAGGATGCTGTAAATTAATTCGACATATAAAGTACGAAATGAATGAGTTTTGGGAATTATGAGTGAGGAAAGAAGTTTCCGGAAGAGTCTTACATAAAGAAGAAACAGAATGATAGATCATATTCTGAGACACACTGCGTTGGTTAATTTGTCAGTGGAAGGAACAGTCGATAGCCGTAACTGTAGAGGAAGTCAGAGATTAAAATGTATGAAGCAGACAGTTGAGGACGTGGGTTGTTAAAGGTATGATGAGATCAATTAGTTGGTGCAACATAGGAAAGGATGGAGGATTGAATCAAACGCGTCGAGAGACTAACGAAAAAAAAAACAAAAACAAAAAAACTTAAATACTTGACTGAAACAACAAGACGAGAGCTAAATAATATTACATATAATTATGAACAAACCAGCAATTAGTAACCAACCAACTGTGATAAACAGGACGGCTTGTAAGGCCTGGAGGCATGTGTCAGAAAACGCACTGGAGGGAGCGACATTACCTGTGGAATGAGTAGACTCCATATTAACACAAGCAACAGAGAAAAAGTTTCTCTTAATTAAAAACAGAAATAACAAGAGAAACTGGGGCCCAGAGGTTTAACAAGCACAGCTTAGAATTTAATGAAATTAACTGGGAAAGAACACCAGATTTTTATCTCAAAAGGCAGGGAATCAGTTGTAGAGAATCTTATGGCATTAAACAGAACCCAAGTAGTGGAAAACTTTTTTTAACGTAATATAAACTTTTTTTTTTGCTTCGCTGATTTCCTGCATCACAAGACGAAAGTAAAAGTTCTCTCCACTTTTAATACGGTCTTAAGTAATTAGCAGAGAACTGTTGGTGAAATCTAAACAATAAATACGAATTTGTCCTGGTTTGAAAATTTTTGGTAAGCTGATTAATCCCAGGATAAAAGACGTTAGTTATAAGTCTCGTAATTGCAGTTATCTATCTATATCAATAAAACAAGTTGAAACAATGCTCTCAGTTTTAAAATACGAAAGAAATGTTCCCAACAGTTATCAGGTTTTGACAGGCTTTCTGAAAGTTCTACTCTCAGCTGGTTTTTCTAACAAAATTTTGGACGGAATGTGTTTAGTTCCTGTTACAATCTTTCGCATTCATAGTTACTTAAATAATCCAATTAATATTATTATTTAAAGTGTACGCACTGTTTACCTTTCTCCTATGTTATTTTACTTATCTTCTAAGGTTTCTCCAATATCACTTACTGGTCATTTTAACAGAATTTCTCCTCCCCTTTTAACATTCACTGGTAAATTATTACAGATCTTGGTGAGTGAGCGGTAAATCACTGATCCCATATTTGGGAGGACACAGATTCTAATAATCGTCCTGCCATCCTAATTTCGGTTTTAAATGGTTTTCCCGAAATCATTTCAGATCCACAGTATTCAATTATATATCGAATTCACAACTTTTAATCTTATATGTATGTATAGTGGTCGAATAGGGACATTTTCGTATTTCGACCAAAGACATGTGTGTTTGTATATTTCACTTTGTTACCACAACTACACTGAAGAGCCAAAGAAACTGGTAAAGGCATGAGTATGCAAACACAGAGATATGCAAACACTCAGAGTACGACGCTGCGGTCGGCAACGCTTATATAAGACTACAGGTTTCTGGCGCAGACGTTAGATCGGTTACAGCTGCTATAATGACAGATTATCACGATTTAAGTGAGTTTGACCGTGGTGATGTAGTCGGTGCATGAGAGATGGGACACAGCATTTGCCGACTGAAGAGAATCGTTCAACGTGACAGAAGTGCAACCCTTCCGCAAATTGCTGCGTATTTCAATGCTTGGACATCAACAAGTATCACTGTGCGAACCATTCAACGAAACATCATCGATATGGGCTTTCGGAGCCGAAGGCCCAGTCGTGTGCCCTTGCTGAGTGCACGGCACAAAGCTTTACGTCTCACCTGGACCCGTCAACGTCGACATTGGACTATTGATGATTGAAAACATGTTGCCTGCTCTGACGGGTCTCGTTTCCAATTATATCGAGTGGATGGACGTGTACGGGTATGAAGACAACCTCATGAATTCATGGACCATGCATGCCAGCAGGGGACTTGAGCTGGTGGAGGCTCTGAATGGTGTAGGGTTTGTGCAGTTGGAGTGACATGGGACCTCTGATACGTCTAGATACGACTCTGACAGGTGAAACGTACGTATGCATCCTGGCTGATCACCAGCATCCATTCATTTCCATTGTGCATTCAGACGGATTTTGGCAATTCCAGCAAGACAATGCGCCCCCCTCCCCCCACCTAAAGTCCAGAATTGCAACAGAGTGGCTCCAGGAACACTCTTCTGAGTTTAAACACCTCCGCTGGCCACCAAACTCCCCAGACATGAATATTATTGAGCATATCTGGGATGCCTTGCAACGTGCCGTTCAGAAGAGATCTTCACTCCCTCGTACTCTTATCGATTTATGGACAGCCTTGCTAGATGCATGGTGTCAATACCCTCCAACACTGCTTCAACCATTAGTTGTGTCCATACCACTTCGTTTTGATGCACTTTTACCGGCTCGCGGAGGCCCTACGCGATGTTAGGCAGATGTACCAGTTTTATTGGCTCTTCAGTGTACATAGCGCAGACGTCTGGTGTTTGTGTGTGGTAGTAGCATCGAGTCTCCCATTTTACTCTATCGTAATTGAATGTTGGTAGCTACCGGGACGTGGGAGATATGTTGGTTGAAAGTGGTCGACCTAGGGCAATTTCATATTCGGACCAAAGACGTGTGTGTCCCAATATTTCAGTTTTCAGCCACAACTACATAGAGCAGACCACTGGTATTTATGTGTGGTAGTAGCATGGAGTTACACATCGTGCACAACGTTGGCCGAATGTCTGTAGCTGTTGGGGTGTGATATATGGTGGTTGAAATTGGCCGACGGAGGGCATTTTCATATTTTGACAAAGAATATTTGTGTCCCTATATTGCAGTCAAAAGTATCCAGCGCAGACCACGTTCTGTTTATATTTCTTCTATTTTCTTTTATTTATCTTCTAAATAGGAGCCTCAAGTCTCCGATCATGTATTATGGTGCTTGCATATCGGCAGCTGCAGGTATATTTTTTTTTTTTTTTTTTTTTGTACTTATGGCATTACGCCTCGTCGACGTTGAGGTCATTAGAGGCAGGATTTGACTGGGGACAAGGAACGGGAAGGAATTTGGCCATAACCTTTTGAAGGAACCACCCCGGCATTCGCCTGGAGTGATTTGGGGAAACCATGGAAAACTCAAATTTTGATGACCGGACTGGGATTCGAACCGCCGTCCTCCCGAATGCGAGGCCAGAGCGTTAACCGCTCACCCACCACGCTCGGTGCAGCAGGGATGTGGGAAATATGAAGGTTGAAATTAGTAGACCGAGGACATTTTCATACTTCTCCAAAGACATGTGTGACCCTATATTTAACTTTGGAGCCATAAATATCCTGCGTGGCTCACTGACGTTTGTGTGTGGTATTAGCCTCGAGTATCCCATCGTGTGCTAAGGTGTTTACATGTCAGTAACTATCAATCAAAATTCTTTACAAAAGTCCTAGGAACCAGCTAGTATCATATATAACACAAATGCGAATGGCATTATTAGCGGTGATATTCCCGAAGACTTCGGTCGCAAGATGACAAAATTTCGATTTGTCACGCATGCGCCTCTGTCGGGGCTACATTAACTTAATCCGGTAAACTGAAGGTTAAAGGGGATCCACAGCTTAACGTGGAATCCGAACCACCGAAGCGTTCTGGCGTAGTTCCCATTACACAGCAGGCTGCGCCAGGGGTGAAGGTCGGGTTAAGGGCATTTGAGTACTTCCCAAAGATAGGGTTTCGAACCAGGGACTGTTCCATCTCGCATCAGATGCCTTAAAACCACTCAACATTTAATATTCATAAGCTGCTGAAACGGCTGTCGTTGAAGTGTAGGAGGCTAAAACTCACACGGGGGTACACTGCTTAGACGCTATCAGAATTACCATTGATATAACATCGCCAGTGTATGAGAAGTGGTGGAAGATAGGCGAACGATTGGTTTAGTGAAAAACACGCTGTCTTTTTTCCTCTACGGAACAGAACTCCAGTCACTTCTTTCAGTTAAGTGGTTCTGGAACAGTAGCAACTTTTTAGGAACACTTTCTCGCTATACAACTTTTATCGGTAGAACACCACGCCTAGCGAAAATAAAAATGTCGATCGTATTAACGGAAAAAGAAGGCCAACTTCGTCCTTAATACATAAAATTCAAAGAAATTGCCGAGAAAGAACTTTTAACAGTAACATCTTTCCATTTATTGCAGATAAGTCAGGAACTGCATTTACTTAACACCAGATATTTTATTCTCTTTGAGTTTGATTAATATCTGCTTTTAGTTCCTCTGGAAAGCATATAAACTCAAAGGAACTTTCAGTGTATTCATATAACTTCATTTACATAAAAGATTAATATCTTTCATACTTCACGATTTTCACTGGCAATATCTAAGAGAAATACGACTTCTCAAAATCCTATTAATCATCAAATCGTAGCCAGTGGAAATTGACCGTCGCTGCTTGTCAGAAACGGCGTAAAGTTCCTATCACGTAACTAAATTCCGAGGTTTTCTGTTCCCCGATAAAAAAATTTCCACTGTTTTTAGATGCTGAAAATGCTTGACATGGATGTTGTATTCTACTTTCTATTCATTTAATTCTTTTTATTCAACATATATAACGTATGTGCCATGACACATCTGCCTGAAATTCGTAATTCACTATTTATCTTAATATTTCGTGTCTCGTTATGAGGACAAATATAACATTGTTTTATATTTATGTATGGGCTGTCTTTGAGTAAGTTTTTTAACGAAATTAGTGTTGTGTGAATAAAAGTTTCACTCGTTTCCGAGAGTCAGATCCGTAAAATCATCGAAAATATACACAGCTGCTCTGGGAATTGCAACAAATACTTCCTTCATAGAAAGAAACATATGTAACTAGATGTAAAATTAAATTTACAATAAATATATTTCCTTGGAAAGTGTTCCTACCCTTAAATTATTCTCTCCCTTAGCTTTTGTAACAGTAGCTGTATATATGCAGGCTGTTTTTATTGATTCTCCTATGAATTTATTAATTACTACAATATGGTAGACAATATCTTATTTGTCAATGAGCTAAAAAATTAATCGAATTGTCACACATCAGTTGTCACATAATGAATGAAGAATGAGCAACATTA